>CM055127.1:6166503-6840253 GCA_029206835.1 Rana muscosa | reverse complement strand
TCTTTCTTTACCAAATCTGGCGTAAACCAACACTCTTGAAGGTCGCACAGAGTCGCACCCTCACAATAAATAAATATATATATATATATATATATATATATATATATATATATATATATATACTGATAATAATGCAGCTATCAGAATCAACTGCCTGCTGTGGTAATAATATGGGAAAAGCAGCAATTGTCTTCAGTTAGTTTTAGGTGAAAACTGTGCAGAGGACACAGTACACTAACTGAAAATACTTGCAGCTCTCTGCCTGTGGTTTTATTATGAGAACACCACTATTAGTCACTAACTGTATTCAGGTAAGCTTTAGGTGAACGCTATGCAAAGCACACAATACACTAAATGAAACACTGACTGCAGCTAGCAGAATCACCTGCCTGCCTGTCACAGTATAGAGAATAACAGGAACAGATCTAGCTAAACTGAATACAGTGTATAAATATATATACAACACCTAGGATACATATATATCCTCTACACACTGTAACTGCAGCTAACTGACTCGCCTGCCTGCTCTATCTAACTCAATATAAATGACACGGTCTCTCTCTGTAATCTCTCTCTTTAAACAACTCCAACACACTACACAAGGTCGCCAAGCCGGCGGCCTTATATAGTGTGGGGCGTGTACTAAACCCCCTGAGCCATAATTGGCCAAAGCCACCCTGGCTTTGGCCAATTACGTCTCTCTGTTCAGACGGCGCTGTGATTGGCCAAGTATGCAGGTCATAGTGCATGCTTGGCCAATCATCAGCCAGCAATGCACTGGGATGCCATTCCTTCAGAGCACATACGCTGGTGATATCACCACCAGCATCCCTTGTGAATATATCCTAAACAGTGCAGGTTTAGGAGATATTAACTGTACCTACAAATAAGCCTTTTTAGGTTTACCGTTTTTGGAGATTACATTTATTTTCCTCCAGACGTAATGGGTGCCCCCTTGTCCTCTATGATATCCTTAAAGGGACTCAACACCAAGTTCGCCATATTGACTACTTATGCATTTATACATGTTTATCATATCCCCCTTCATCTCCTCTTCTCAAGAGAAAATAAATTCAGTTCCTCCAATCTTTGCTCATAGCTGAGCTCCTTCATGCCTCTCATCAGTTTGTTTTCTCTTCTCTGCACTTTCTCAAGTTACCCAATATCCTTTTTGTGAACTTGTGCCCAAAACTGAACTGCATATTCCAGATGAGGTCTTACTAATGATTTGTACAGGGACAAAATTATATCTCTCTCTCTGGAGTCTATACCTCTCCTAATACAGGAAAGGATTTTGCTCACTTTGGAAACTGCAGCTTGGCATTGCATGCTATTATTAAGCTTATGATCTACCAAAACACCTAGATCCTTCTCCACCACTGATTCCCCCAGTTGTACTCCCCCTAGTATGTATGATGCATGCATATTCTTAGCCCCCAAGTGCATAATTTTATATTTATCAACATTAAACATAATTTGCCACATAGTTTCCCAATTAAACAGTGCATTGAGGTTGGCTTGTAAGTTAGAGGCATCTTGTAAGGACGTTATTCCACTGCAAAGCTCAGTGTCATCTGCAAACGCTGAAATGGTACTTTTAATCCCAGACCCTATATCATTTATAAATATATTTAAAAAAGTAAGGGTCCCAACACTGAACCTTGGGGTATACCACTGCTCCGGGAGAGAGCTGTGAAGGGACGGCACAAGATGCCGTCCCTTCAGAGCACATGCACTGGTGACATCACCGCCAGCATCCCTTGTGAATATCTCCTTAACAGTGCAAGTTTAGGAGATTTTCACTGTACCTACAAGTAAGCCTTATTAGAGGCTTACCTGCACGTACAAGTTCAAAAGTGAAGTATACCTCCAATTTAAAAAAAAAAAATCCAGCAAAAACTAAATTGTGGTCTTTTAATAAACTCTCCAGTATATTCTCAAATATGGAAGTTAAACTAACAGGTCTATAGTTACTTGGTAAAGACTTTGACCCCTTTTTAAATATAGGCACCAAGACTTTGACCCCTTTTTAAATATAGGCACCACATTGGCCTTACGGCAATTCAGTGGTACTATGCCAGTCATTAAAGAGTCCCTAAAAATGTAAAAACAATGACTTTGAAATGACAGTGCTCAATTATTTTAACTTACAATAACACTGGGGCTGATCTACTGTGGGCAAAAAAATTTTTTATTTTGTAAGTGAAGCTGCATTTTGCAAGTAGCTTAGTGAATGTGGTGAAGCTCTGCTGACTTTCATCATCCAATCGTGTGAGTAGGTATTTTTTGCAAAGTGCAGTTTTACCCCATTCATTAAACTCTGGGCAAATTCCCTTGCAAAGTGGACTCCAGAACAACATAATTAGAAGCATTGGGAACTGTAGTCAAATGAAGGAAAATTTCAAACACGCTCAATAGCTCTGGAAAGGCCGGCCCCACACAGCAAGGCTTCCCTTTTTGGGCACCCAGCAGTAGCCCAAACTATAGAAACATAGAAAAAGGGTCAGACCAAAACCATATAAAAGAGTCCAAGATAATTTTTTTATTGTTTATAAAAATGTAATAGAAAACAACACATTTCGTGGTTACCACCACTCCCCCTTCATGAAATCTCAACACAGGATAAAAACTGTATGGGCTCAAGGCAAAAAAAGTAAGTTCACATTTCCCTCTGTCTTCTTGTTTTCTGTTTCTATGGTTGTGCTACCTGTTGTTGTAGTCTTTTTTTTTGCATTTCCTTCATTGCAGTTTTTATTTTTTTGAGCTCTCTAGAAAACATACAAGTAACATACAAATTTTAGTGGATATCAGTCCATTCTCTAGTTCACCTAGTTCACCATTGTAGTATGCAGACAGCCATCACTAGGGTGTGCTTTAGTGTGATCCTATTATCCTGTGGTACTGTTCTCGTTTGTTGTTATTGCTCCAATTATCCTTTCCTAAAGCCTGGTACACACTAACAGTTTTTTTCAAAACAACTGACAGCTCTGGTCAAAGCCACTATACTAACCATCCAACATTAGTATAGCGATCTCCCCCGCTGAGTTGCTGTGTTCTGACAGGGGGATGACCCAGCTGCTGGTTTTGGTCGGCTGCTGGTTTCCAAACCGTCATTTTTTTTCGGACAACCCAAAATACACACGGGCCAAACGTCGGCCATTTTTTTTTAACTGACAAATGTCTCCTGACATTTGGCCTGTGTGTACCTGGCTTAAGTGTTCCTAGTTAAACTGTTATTACCACGTATCAATTACACAATGTGTTTCAACAAAAGTGGCCCAAATCACTATTAATTCTATCTCACAGGGATTATTTCACTGTATGCTGTAATATGTTCACAACATCTATATAAAACAGAAAATGTTTTTTCAAATTTGTATCTGTTCTAAATCAGTTTCCATTCAAAAAGTGCTTTACTAATGACAGGATATGCTTTGTTGCTAGAGAAGGAGAGGAACTTAGATCTTGGATAGGGTGCCAAATAAGCCAAAGGCATCCATGCGTCGGATGATTTTTACCAAGAACTGTCATATTGTACAGTGCTGTTAAATTAAATCTCTAGTGCCAGAATTGGCATTTACAAGGAATTATGTAGTAGTCTTCTAAATAATTCAGAGTTATTCGTTTAGATTTGTTTAAAGGAAACTTGCTATAGTTAAAAATGTGCATATTATATTTAATATTTTTTGGAAACCTTGCTACCTAGAGGCTTCATGATAAGATTTAGAATTTTGATCCTTGCCCCAGGTTAGTAAAAAAAAAAAAACCATACAGCTGAATAACACATCTTTATCAGAATAACATGACTGTAGACATTGAAACGCATCCCTTACTATAAACATTCATGTGTACATTAAAGAATTGCAATAAAATAATATCTATCTCAGTATTACCTCGAGAAATATACTAACTACAAATGTCTCTTTATATTAACACCCACTAAATGTGGTGTATTCATTAATAACCCTTTCCATACAGGGCTTTTTATACCACTTCCATACCGGGCCTATTTTGGCACTTCTCTCCTACATGTACAAATCATCATTCTTTTGCTAGAAAATTACTCAGAACCCCCAAACATTATATATGTTTTTTTTAGCAGACACCCTAGGAAATAAAATGACGGTCGTTGCAACTTTTTATCTTGCACGGTATTTGCGCAATCATTTTTCAAACGCCTTTTTTGGGGAAAAAAATGGTTTCATGAATTCAAAAATAACAAAACAGAAAAGTTAGCCCAATTTTTTTGTAAAATATGAAAGCTTATGTTACGTCGAGTAAAAATATACCTAACATGTCACACTTTAAAATTGTGCACGCTCATGGAATGGTGCCAAACTTCGGTACTTAAAAATCTCCATAGGCGACGCTTTGAAATTTTTTACAGGTTACCAGGTTAGAGTTACAGAGGAGGTCTAGTGCTAGAATTGTTGCACGCACTCTAACGCACGCGCCGATACCTCACATATGTGGTTTGAACGGCGTTTACATATGTGGGCGGGACTTACGTTTGCCTTCACTTCTGAGCGCGAGCTATTGGGGACAGGGGCGTTTTTTAATTTTTTATATTTTTATTTTCCTTTTTATTTTTACTTTATTTTTTACACTTTTTTTTTTTTTGATCCCTTTTATTCCCATTACAAGGAATGTAAACATCCCTTGTAATAGGAATGTGTGTGACAGGTCCTCTTTATGGAGAGATGCGGGGTCAATTAGACACCACATCTCTCCTCCAGGCTGGAAAGCATGAGATTGTGAAAAAAAAATTCACCGATCTCATACTTACTACCCGCAATGGCGGCTTTGTTTACATCTGAGGACCCGGGCGTGACATCACATCGCGCCCAGGCCTCCGATGGTCATAGAGATGACTGGTGACCAGATGGTCACCAGTCATCTCTATGCTCGCCACGTGACCCACCACCGGCACCGGACGATTCTCTCCGGGTCCCCGATGGCACGGGAGAGCCCGGAGAAGCACCGGATGGTGGCGGGAGGGGGGGATGTCCCCTCCCGCCGCCTATAAGAATGATCAAGCGGTGGAACCGCCGCTATGATCATTCTTATGGTGCGCAGAATCGCCGGCTGAAAACAAGGATATCTGAATGATGCCTCTAGCTGCAGGCATCATTCAGACATCCACCCTCAAACCCAGGACGTCATATGACGTCCACCCGGAGGGAGAGAGGGTTCCTGCCGGAGTAATTTTACAATGACCCGGTATGGAAGTGGTTAAAAATTAGAAAAAAATGAACAAATCGGTTTTCACTTCCATTTTATTGAAGAAAAAAAATGAACACTATTTCCAATATTGTGCTCCTACAGTATTTTTCCCCAGTTTTAATAACTCATCCTCTGAACAGGTTTTCAAAGCAATGCTGTGTACAAGTGTACACAGTCAAGATTAGGTTGTGAGACTTGTTTGAGACCCAGCAGTGGTTTACACATTTATTTATCCAGTGCATGTTCATTCTGTAAAACAAACCAGTTGGCAGTAAGTTGTTATACCTTTCTTATTTCATCAGAGGCTTTGTAGAATTAAGTGTACGGGAAACCGCATTGCTTTGAAAAACTGTTCAGTAGTGATTGCACTATGATACATTTGCCAAGAATACAGATCTTTCCTATGCTCCAGAATTTCAGTTCCCTATATCCTAAAGTACAGCACATTAATGCTTAACAATTAAAATATAACACATTGCTGTTTACCCATAATTCTTTTAGACTATTTGCCAGCATTTATTTTAATCATAATGGACCAATAGGAGGCTCAAATTTCATCTAATCAGCCTAAATTTAAGTTATGAGTGGCCATGCGGTCGCTGTTTGGCAAAACCACTGTATTCAGGCAGCCACGGGTGTTACAGCTGCCTGAATTAAAGTAGCCAGCAGTAGAGACTACTTTATCCACACTGTTAAAATGGCTGAGGATTCGGGGGCGTGGCCTGGATGCGATGAGAGATGGTCGCAGCTAACAGGAGCTCTGGCGAAAACGGATGGCGCCAACGCCTTCCCACAGGGCCATATTGCACCCTTTCTTTGCTAATTTTACCCTACACCCCTGTGGGAACAACAAGTGCATGCCTTCACGCAAAAAAATGCAGAAATCCAAGCTGCAGAGGTCCCTTACCGCGTACCTTCTCCGCACTACTGAGAAGACAGGCATGGCTAAAGATGGCGCCCGGGCCCAACGAGACTCCCCGTCACCTGCGGCGTCTCCGGAGGCTTCAGCTCCGACTCGTGAGGACAGTGAGTGCCATACTCAGCTTACCAAGGCTGACCTAGAGGATAGCCTGTCCTCTATATATGAAAAGTTGGCGGGGAAGTTCCAGACAGAATTACACAAGGCCACAAACACACTCCCGCTGGAGATCACTGCCCTAGGCGGCCGCACTGATCTCTTAGAGACGAAACATGACGAGTTAGCCTTAGCGCATGCTGATCTCCGTAAGGACTATGAGGCACTGGCTGATAATTTCCAACTAGTACAATCGCAGGTCGAGGATCTCAACAAACGTAACAGGAGGAACAACCTCAGACTGCGGGGCATACCTGAAACGGTTATAGACCTCCCTGCTGCAGCCACTAAGCTATTTCTCAGTCTCCTTCCCTCCGCGCCCACCACAGCGTTTGTGTGTGACAGGATCCACAGGGCCTTGCGCCCTAAACCCCCTGCAGAGAAACCCCCACGCGATATAATCCTCTGTCTTAAGGATTTCTTGATCAAAGAGGACATTCTGCGTGCTGCTAGGAATGTGTTAGCCATTGACTTAGACAGGGTGAAGATTCAAATTTTCCCGGATATCTCGCAGGCAACCCTTGACCGCAGACGTCGGATAAAAGAAGTCACATCTGTCCTTCAATCTGCCCGTATTCGATATAGATGGGGATTTCCATTTAAGCTCTCCGTTCCTCACAATGGAACCACCTACACTGCCTATAATGTCGCTGACGGGAAGGAGATATTAATCAAACTGAACCTGTTGGAACCAGAAGTCTTGAATCGCCGGCCCCCCACTCCAGGACCTAACCCAATATGGAACACGCCTGCTTCACTCAGGAACCAGGGCAGATGGCGCCAACTCTTCCGCGACCAGCCTGTTTAACTGTCCATGCGCTGAGTTTCTTCGGATGACTGCATTATACCTGTACCCCTGTTTAAGTTAAGTGACCGAGCCTGGCTGGAGGCTTTATTAACACCGTTACAATACCCTTTGCTCTGTACTGTTTGAGCCCAGGCCCTTTTGGAGGAATCATTACCCCCCTTGTCTGGACTATTCGATTTGTTCTATGTCCTCCTGCCCTTTTTCTCGTAATCCTGATAGTACCTTTGTTATTTTTCCACACTCTTTTGTTGCTCTGACATGCCTTGAGGCGATGTGTCTCCTCGCGCTCACTGTTATCCCCCCTACTGACTCTTGGACCCGGGTCGTTGTGAGGTTTAGGCTGACGTGCATTTCATGGTCGCCCTGTCTATCACTTCAAATCCCTCAGGGTCCTCCGGTTGGTATAGGACTGTATAGTCCAATGGAAGAATTTTGTTGCTCATTAGGAATGTTTTCCTCTGACCCCCACGCTCATATTTGGTGTTTGAGCACTTTTGTGTTATATCCTATTTGTTTTTTTCTTACCTATGTGTTATGCCTTAAAATGTTATTCCTATTGATCATATCTCTCGCTATTACTCGGACATTTATTTTCACTATCCAGAGACCTGTGTGTTATGTTAGTGATAAGACTGTGGCTCATATGGCTATTCCACGGTGTATCCTTACCCGCATCTTATACTACCATCCCCGTGCCCCTTCCCTGTTAGTTTGTGATGGCCCTTAAAATTATTTCACATAATGTCCAGGGCTTTAATCTGCCCCAGAAGCGGAGGAAAGCATTTAGACAATATAAAAGTCTGGGAGCTGACCTACGCCTGTTGCAGGAGACCCATTTCTCCAGTTTAAACCACCCACAGTATTTTGATAGGTCTTTCAAGCAATTTTATTGTACCTCCCATTCCAGCAAATCCCGTGGAGTAGCCATATTTGTTAAAAACTCAGTTTTCTTTGAAGTTGGGCATGTTTATAAAGATCCGAGTAACAGGTTTATAATCTTGCAAGGCAAAATCCAAGGCCGAGCGACTACTATTGCTTCTATATATGCCCCTAATGAGGCACAAGCCTCCTTTTTTAGACAATTTTTTACAATCTTGGACCGCTATCTATCGCCACATCTGATAATTGGGGGTGATTTTAATCTCGCAGCTAATCTGAGCCTAGATAGGAGCAGGAGCACCCCCTCTACTAAAGCATTTCCCAAAACCCTGACTAGTAGCCTGAATTCCCTGCAACTTATTGATACATGGAGAGCACACAATATTGGGTGTAGATCCTATACGTTTTATTTGAATCCTCATGACAGTTATGCCCGTTTGGACTATATCTTTAGCTCCCCAACGGTTTTAGCTAACTCCTCCAGGGCAGATATTCATGTTTGCCCCTGGTCTGACCACCACATGTTTGCATTCACGGTCCTCAGGATGGGCCTTAAACCCATGACCTATTCCTGGAGATTAAATGAATCGCTACTCACTGACTCTTCCACGGTCGAAGCGCTCACCACCCAACTCCAGGAATAATTTGTGGATAATCACCTCCCAAGCACCTCGCCGGGCACCCTGTGAACAGCCCACAAGGCAGTCATGAGGGGTAACCTTATTGATATAGCATCCAAAAAAAACAGAGCAAGACTGTCTGAGCTTCGTTCGCTCACGAGGGTCCTAGATGGATTATATAATTGTTACAATCAGGAACCCTCCCCGGTCCTCCTTCAACAAATTAATGGAAAAAAGCAGGCGTTAGACCTCCTCCTCTCAGACGGTACTGAGAAGGCCTTAAGATGGGCTAAAGCCAAATTTATGCTACATAGTAATGCATCATCTACTATGTTTGCACGGAAACTGAACCAGGCCACAAAACCCTCTCACAACTATAGACTACGTAATCCTGCTGGAGTTCTGGTCTCTCACCCGAATGACGTCATGGATATATTCGTGGATTACTATGAGAACCTGTTTAAAATGTCTCATCCAACCTCTGACCCATCAGTGCAGTCATGGTTCTCGGACCTGGCCCTGCCCACTCTGTCCAGCCAGCAATTAGAGGCCCTGAATGCTCCATGTACTGAATTAGAAATACAGGCCATCATCAAATTTCTCAAATCCTCTACTGCCCCTGGCCCGGATGGCTATTCCACTTCCTATTACAAGAAATTTTCCCACATCTTATCCCCTCATTTGGCCTCCCTTTATAATCATGTTTTGAAAGGAAATGACTTTCCGGCTGAAATGCTACTTGCCAACATGTCCCTTATCCCCAAACTCCATAAAGATCATTCTTTTCCCTAGAACTTCCGCCCAATCTCGGTGATCAACAATGACCTGAAAATCTTTGGCAGATTGCTGGCGGACAGATTGGCCTCGGTTATCACCACTTTGATTTCCCCCGACCAGACGGGGTTTATTCCTGGTAGGCAAATCACGGATAACATCCGCCTTGTCACTAATATAATACAGGACGCCAATTTACATTCTAAACAAACTCTTCTTCTCAGCCTAGACATACATAAGGCATTCAATAGCGTTAGCTGGTCCTACCTAGATCATTTATTGCCCAAATTTGGCATCACCGGAGAATTCATGCAGGGTTTTCATGCCTTATATAGAAACCCCCATACACGCATTAAATTGCCAGGCAATAATTCTCCATTTTTCCCACTTCAGAAGGGCACTAGGCAGGGTTGCCCATTATACCCTCTCCTTTTTGCCCTACCCATAGAGCCCCTGTCCCGTGCCATATCCGACAATGTAAATATCAAAGGTTATCAAAAAGGCCCCAAAGAATTTAAACTGATGACGTGCTCCTGTTCCTGACCAATCCACTTATAGCACTACCTAATCTCACCTCCTTAATAGACTAATTTCACCAGATTTCAGGGCTGGGAGTTAATTTAGCTAAATGTTCTGCCATGCCAATCAATATACCAAATGATCTTGCATCCTCATTGAGGCAACACTTTGCATTCGCTTGGTGCACTGACACCTTTATCTACTTAGAGATACAGCTTACCCCTACCTTTCAATCCCTGTTCCACGTAAACTATCACCCTATAGTCTCACATATCAGGTCCCTGCTTAGAACTTGGGATAAATATCACATCTCATTTCTGGGCAGAGTCACAGCCATAAAAATGGCCATTTTGCCTAAGTTACTGTTCTTTTTCAGGGCCCTCCCTATATATGTCTCTAAGACCTATATTGAATTAATCCAAAAAGATGTCAATAAATTTGTGTGGCATAATAAGAAACCAAGATTCCATAAATCTTTACTGTATAGGCCCCAGCCCCTTGGAGGTTTGGGTCTTCCAGACCTATGGCGCTACTATTTAGCTTCCAGGTTGGCACAAACCGCCCAATGGCACACCTCCCCCGGACGGTATTCCCTGGTAAATATTTGAGGCTCAGTCTATCCTTCCCTTCCACTTGTCAGGGTTGTGGTCCAGATCCATTAAGGAGGCGGGCCAACTCGCTCCGCTAAACTCGGTTGTTAGCCAGACCGTACACCTTTTGGTTGCTACATGGTCATAAATTCCACCTATCCTCTCCTCTTTCCCCGTTATATTCCTTTATAGGTGACCCTGATTTCCCCCCAGCCTTTCAGGATAGGGCTGGATTCTCCCGGTGGATAATGACAGCCGTTACAATCCCTGAAAGAGGGTCGTCACTTCAAACCCTTCCAGCAACTACGAGTGGAATTTGAATTCCCCCCTCAGAGGTATACAGATACGTACAAGTCAAGCATTTCTACCATGATAGGGGCTCCCTAGATTTCCAAATTCACAGTACCCCATATGAACGCATATGTACTCACTCTTCTAGGGATAAGGGGGTTATATCCAGAATATACATTTTACTTAACAAATTTGCCCTGGCAGCAAAAACCAAACTGATGCTTAGATGGGGGAGAGAGTTGGGCATGACTTTTGACCCGCAAGAGTGGGAGGAGATGCTGACTAATATGTACAAAAACACCAGGGCTTACTCCGTTCGGGAAACGGCTGTCAAACTACATATGAGGTGGTATTTGACCCCCGCACATCTACACTCCATCTACCCTGCGGTATCCCCGCTCTGTTTTCGGGGCTGTTCCGAGGTGGGCACCTTAATTCACACCTTATGGAGTTGTAGGCATCTTAAGCCCATTTGGCAAAAAGCTGCCTCAAAGGCATCTACCATCACAGGCCGCATCATTACTCTCACCGCACAAATGTGTTTATGCTTCACATCTATACCGGATATCCCTTTACCCTATGAAAAACGAATCCACTCACTTTTCATAGCCATTCATTGGGTAACTGCGCTCAACTGGCGTTCCTCTTCCCTATTGTGGTCACAGGTATTGGCGAGAATGGACGCCATTAAACTGGCGGAAGGCATTCACCACACATTATATGACACTATGCTAGTTTATGACAATAAATGGAAACACTGGAATGATGTGCATTTATAATGTTATATTACTCTCACTGTTAGCACCTTTAGATGGCTTCTCTACTTATACTGGAATAATCTACTAGATTGTTGTCTTTGCCTGTATTGATACTTACAATGCTTGCTCTCATCAATTTCCCATGTCATGTGATTTTCCACCACTCTCTGAATAGCCTATTCTGTCTGACATTTTATTTCTATGATGATGATCCTTGAATAAAATCGTTTGTAATTAAAAAAAAAAAATGGCTGAGGATTCAGTTGATTTTCTCTTGTTTATCCCTTAATATACAAGTTTTATTAAATATTGAAATAACACTCAACACAATAGTGAAATCAAAATGCTTCTGTCAGACATAATCCATCAATAAATCATAAAAAATGCAGACTGAATAATATATGGCAGTCAGTAATATTTTCGGCTACATTGAATAAGATGATGTGAAAGTACTGTACAATATATAAAGTGTTGTGTACGTTTTTGGCTCTATATAAATACCTGTAATAAGAATAAATTATTGCTCTGATGTGCCCCCAGGTATCATTATTGTAGCCAAAGCTTGCTTTAATATTTTCTTTGTCCTACAGATCCACTGTGCACTTGTTTCCATTGGCTTCCTCCACTTGCATGCAGAAGACTAGAAATGCATGCTGTAATACTGCAATTCCACCCAACGTTTATATACTAAATATGTGTCATAAATGTGCCTAGACTCACACAAATACTAATTCAAAGCAAAGAAAGCTTACAACACACAGAGAACAAAGCATACATACACAGCACACAACACATACCCACCCCCTCCATTACAGTGGTCGTCATTATCTCTTTCACCCTTCTAACAAAGAAACTCCCTTAATTAGAATAATACAGCAGTTTATGGTAATCATGTCATGAAAAGTACTATCAAGGATTTTTTTCAGCCAGAGAATGTAAAACCTTTTTTTGTTGCAATTGCTTAATTTAAATAATTTTTAGAAACCCTGAATTCTTGCATCCTTTCTACTTGCTAATTGCAGACAGCAGGATTTTGGATGTGAAGCAAATTAGTTCCATCATGCTCTTTAACAGATGAAGTGCCATAGCTGCAACTGGGGTTTTAAATTGCGTATCTTCTTTACAAAGACAGATAGGCCAGTCCAGTACTTAAACATTTGTTAGTTTTCACTTCCTATTTCATCACCTGTCATTTATTTATGTAATCCTTAATGGTGTCCTATTATGCTCTTGTTTTTTGTTTTGCAATTAACCTGACCATTGGCTTTTATATACACCACTGACATACAGGGGTAGTAACAGATATTCTAATGTTTATATTATGAAATACAGGCCCTTCATTTTAAGATTCTTATTTTGGCTCACATTTACTGTATTTATAACAACTAATTTGCTACTATGCTTCTAGACAAATAGCTGGGCATTGGGGCTTGTCAGCATAAGTCTGACCATTGACGTACAGGCAGGCTTTGCTCCCAATTAGAATGCAACAAAGCAAATTGACCACTCTGACCTGGTTGTGTTTCCATGCCCTGGTGTGGTCAATTTGATATAGAAAAGCAGGAGACTGGAAGGAATACCAGGTATTCCACACAAAGGAACAAATGCACTGAGGACAGGATAATTTTTAATAGTCCATCGTAACACAGACACATATCAGAAGTATGTGCTGCGCCTACTAAATGAAAAATATCAAACTGTTTATTCAACCCATACGAATAAATATATTTAATTAATAAAACCCTAATGTGCTTAGCGTACCTAGTGTTACATAGTCACATAGTTACATAGTAGGTGAGGTTGAAAAAAGACACAAGTCCATCAAGTCCAACCTATGTGTGGACCTAGTGCGTTTTAAGAATGCAGCACACAACAAATCCGAATACAGGATATATAAAAATCAATAACCAATAGGTGCGCAATCTTTATACAAAATCAATACCATAATTTCTGTGAAGATATTTCTAATGTGATATTGAAGTTTTATTTATATAGACTTCAATAACAAGCTTAAATAATCATGTGGCACAGACATAGAAAATTGATTGAAACAATGACTAAAATGAATTAAATATTAGAAAAAAGTCCACAACCAGTGTCCATGTGTAGCCCTTTAAGGCAAGCAAAAACCTTATTTTAAACCCAAATCTCAAAATAGGCACGCAGTGCTTCCAAAGTGCCAAACCACCAAGAGTGCAAGCTCCTTCCTGGAAACAAATGGTCTCCTATATAATAAGGAGATCAACCATGCTTGTATAATAAGAAGGCTACATCTGTTATTCAACACAATTTCAAACCCCGTTGTTCAGATCAAGGATGTGGTAATCGATCTGCCAATTTACACAATTTTTCACAATGGTAATAGGAGGAAATAAACAAACACTGCATAGAGCAGTATCACTATAACCTCATACTTTAATAATGTATAAATATACTCGCAAATATCTCAGAAATAAGGCATATACCACTGCACATTGTACGCCAGTGGGTGTGATGACATTACAGACCAAAGCCTCACCCTATGTTTCATCAGCAATCAAAAGTCATCAGGGGTTAGGACATCTTTGAGACCCCTGACGACGTTCAATTGCTAACAAGTACTGTTGAGGAAAGTGGAAAAATAGTGCTGGACCCATAGGGTTATCTCACTGGAATTGCTACCCTAAAATATTAATGTTGATGTAAATAATATGGTTCCCAGGCAGGCAGCTTCTACACCTCAGAGGATCCCCATGCTCTCCTTCTCTTGTAGTGTAATAGAACAAACATAGATCATCCTCATTTGCATCTTCCTTTTAGGAACTGTTTGAAGAGGGTTAAATTGGCCAATTGACTGGTCCTGCAAGGAAAGACTGGACATTGTCAGAGTTGAGAATCCTCGCACAGGGAGAGATGTAACAGACACTTTTAGAGTGTCTTGACTATCTGTGGCAACCTGTTGGTCGCTGTCATCTTCCTCCCTGGAAGCCTTAACAAAGCAGGAAATTCATACAGAGTTTTGCGACGTCACAAGGGGTTGGTACCAACAGGTGACGTCGCCAAGCGGTCCCACCCTTGCCTATATAAGGACTGCCAAACGGCAAGCTAGGCATTCAGCAGTTTGCCTTTTTTGGGGCCGGCGGTGTGACGGGTATCGTGAATTGACAATGGATTTACATCGGGGGTATTATTACTTTTTGATACTTTTTTTGTGAATGGGTAGGGGTACTATATACCCCATACTCATTCACATAGGGGGGCCGGGATCTGGGGGCCCCCTTCTTAAAGGGGGCTTCCAGATTTCGATAAGCCCTCTATCCATAGACCCCCACAACCACAGCCCAGGGCTGTGGGGATGAGGCCCTTGTCCCCATCACCACGGAGACAAAGGTACCCCCCCTGCCACAAAGCACCCACCCCCCCATGTTGAGGGCATGTGGCCTGGTCTGCCAGGCTATGTGTTTGGATAAGGACTTGGTATGGATTTTTATTTCTTTTTTTATCAGTAAAGGACTACCAGATTTTAAATTACTACACCGTTTTTTGGGGGGGGGGTTTCAGCCGGCTGGGGAAGGGGGCATAAGGATTGGAGGAAGGGCTTGCCTCCAAAATGCAACCCGATTGGCTATTTCTATCCGAAGTTGAGAGCTTGAGTACCTGGCTTTTGACAGCTTGTTCCCCCAGTGTCCGCTGTCATCCTTCTGACACCGGAACCGCTGCACAGAGCCTTTTCCTGGTCTCACACTTGTTCTATTGTTACCTTTGCGACATTTTTTACCTATTTTATTCTTTGATTATTAAAACTCTTCCCTCTCCCTCCTTGATTGCAAGCACAGGCCTTGCCAGCAGCTTGTTTGGCAGTAACCATGTTAGCCGAACAATCATGCCTTCAAGACTAAAATGGCACCAAAAAAGGAGCAGGGTAAGCAATGAAGGAGGTGTGCCTGGACTCAGAGAAGTGGCATTGGTGAAGGCTAGAAGGGTCTGAGCCAATCATGAAAGGAATGACCATGATGGATTTGCAAAGCATGTAGTGACAGTCTTGTATAGAGGGGTGTACAGTGTTCTCACACTCATTCTCCACCCCCATGTACAACTTGTCACATCAGTCTCTCCAGCATGTCTGATTCCCCAAGCACATACTACCTACACATTGTCACCACATGCTTAAAGGCATCAGCATTTACCCTTCTGTTGCTGGCTGTATGCACCACTCATAGCTTCCCAGGTGTGGAAAAATTACAGGATTTTTGTGCTAGATCATATACTGTATACACCTTAAACCATCTGTGTATACAAGCCCCAATTATGGAAATATCAAAAACTATCATTTGAAAGTCAAAACATTAACTGCTCTTGTTGGTGTCATAGTGTCCACACTCTTTTTTCTGCTGTCATACCTGACACCTCCGCCCATACACCAAGTCCCTCCGCCCGGCTTACCTTGGCCTTTCCTTGAAACGGGATGTCCGGGACTCCTCTCACCGGATCCACCCGGGCCGGGCGTAGGCGGGCAGGATGATCCACCGCAACCGCTGGATGGGGGTACCATGCCGGTTTTCCTCTTTGGCGGTGGACGCTGGGAGACAGTGGTGACCGAGTCAGCATCCTCGGATTTCTCCCGTACTTCGGTGATCGCGACCTCCCCTGCGGTCGCTGCAGTGCGCACGGATGGTTGTCAAAGCGGTGATTCCTCCTACTTGAGTGGTGCTGTCTGTAGTGCGGTTGAGGTGGATAATTCTTGGCTTTTCGATAGCTGTGTCCACCTCAAATAAGAACTCCCCGCAGGCCTCGCATCGCCCAAATGGCTTCAGCTGACACAGCTGAACAGCCGGGACAAATCAAACCTAGGGCCTCAACATCCATGCACGAGTACAGGGCGAATCGACCCCGGGGCTTTAGCCGGATCCCCGTATCGGTCTCTAGAGCAGCAGTAGTCAAGGTCGTGGTAGAAGGGTGAAGTGGATTCCACAATGTATTTCCGAACATGGTGACTCGCTGCTGATCCAAGTTTGGCGCCAAAGTCCCCACGTGTAGTCCTTCACACGATTGGACTCCTCCCCTCTTGCACTCCAGTTTGCGGGCTTTCTCCTTCCCCACGAACTGAGCAGGGAGGGTGTGCCTCATGGCGCAGTGCAATAGAAGCCCCCACGTGCACTACTTCACACGGCTGGACTCCCCCCTCTTCTCGCTCCTCTGTCCTTTCCCTTCTTAGGGTCATGCCCACGACTTCGAGCAGGGTTGCACTTTGGCCAATAATATGGCCGACCTACTCGGACCTCCTCCGGGCAGACCCGTTCAAACTCCGTCCATTCTAGCTCCATAGTAACACTAACACCATCCCGGACCCGGAGCCCCCACGTGTAGCGCCCTCCACTCTCTCTCTCTTGCTCCGGTTTCTTTCTCTCTGGCTTTTGTCTAGGGGTACCTTGGAGGAGAGAGTGCGGGGTCACCACGCCAAGATTTCACCGCAGATGTTTGTGTGGTGTGAGCAAAGTTTTTTTACCTTCGGGTCGGTGTTCGGTGTTTGGAGCCTCCGCTTCTTCTGTGGAACAGTGTCTGCCAGTAAATGAGCCCCACACCAATAAAAGTCCAACATTCCTTTATTTTCCAATGTGAGGATGAAACACAATCAGTTAGACTCCCTCAACGAACAGACAGGGGGTGTGGATACGAGTAGGCCCAGGCACAATGACCTCTCCTATTCCTCTATCAGCGAATAGGCTTGGCGCATGGTCTCCGCCACCAACCGTGAATATTTTGGTCGCTGCCACAAACCGGGTGAACTGTGAACCTTCCTCCTGACTAGGGATGAGCTTCGTGTTCGAGTCGAACATACGTTCGACTCGAACATCGGCTGTTCGATCGTTCGACGAAGATCGAACGATTTGGGCCGTTCGCGCCAAATTCGAGTGACGCGAACGGCCCACAATGCACTACGCCATCGCAGTGTCTTCCAGGCGCTGTGATTGGCCAAGTATGCACTGTGACCCCGCATGCTTGGCCAATCACAGCGCCGGCAGCGAGGAGAGCAATGATTGGCCACAGGCAGGATGCCTGTGGCCAATTATTGCTGAGGGTGTTTAGTACGCGCCCCACACTATAAAAGGCCGCCAGCACGGCGGCCTAGTGTAGTGTGTTCCGGAGCAGGGAAAGACAAGCATAGGCAGGGACAGTGACATTTATTTCTTTCTTGCTTAACCTGGATTCCTTTAGTTTAGGGAAAGAGAAGGATAGGTAGGGAGAGTGTCAGTTTCTTTCACTGTGCCAGTCCTTGTTTCTAGGGACAAAGAAGGAAAGTGAGGGGATTTCTCCTTGTGCTATAGTGTGCTTTAAAAAAACATTTTTTCTAGGGACAGAAAACTGTAGGTAGGGAGAGTGTCAGTTTCTTTCACTGTGCCAGTCCTTGTTTCTAGGGACAAAGAAGGAAAGTGAGGGGATTTCTCCTTGTGCTATAGTGTGCTTTAAAAAAACATTTTTTCTAGGGACAGAAAACTGTAGGTAGGGAGAGTGTCAGTTTCTTTCACTGTGCCAGTCCTTGTTTCTAGGGACAAAGAAGGAAAGTGAGGGGATTTCTCCTTGTGCTATAGTGTGCTTTAAAAAAACATTTTTTCTAGGGACAGAAAACTGTAGGTAGGGAGAGTGTCAGTTTCTTTCACTGTGCCAGTCCTTGTTTCTAGGGACAAAGAAGGAAAGTGAGGGGATTTCTCCTTGTGCTATAGTGTGCTTTAAAAAAACATTTTTTCTAGGGACAGAAAACTGTAGGTAGGGAGAGTGTCAGTTTCTTTCACTGTGCCAGTCCTTGTTTCTAGGGACAAAGAAGGAAAGTGAGGGGAATTCTCCTTGTGCTATAGTGTGCCAAAGCATTCCTCATCAACCATCTTTGAAATCCTTGTTTTTTGGACAGTCAGGGAAATTGTCGTTGTGCTATTCTGTGCAAAAGCAATAATCCTCAACCATATTTAGAAATCCTTAAGTAAAGGGACAGAGAAGGACACCTGAAGGTAGCCCTTATTGCTTTTTTCCCATCTCCCTGCAGGCCATCTATTAGAATGTCTGGAAGGCAAACAAGGAGAGGCAGACAGTCAGGAGGCAATAAAAGAGGGCAAGCAGGCTCTGTGTCTGGGGGCAACAGTGCTGGTCGTGGACGCGGTGCATTGTCATCAGCACATGGCCATGGGACACGCTTGTCCTTCTTTTCGGCAGCTGGACATGTTGAGCCACATCCTGCCGAAGACTTGGTAGAGTGGATGACCAAGCCCTCCTCCTCCTCCTCCTCATCCTCTCTCACCCAGGCTCAGGGTACTGGCAAAGCAGCTGCCAAAGCGTCCTCTTCCCTGGTATCAATGTCAGACTCATCATCAGTCACTCCTTCCCTAGACCCACCATGTCCTCCTCCTGAGGAGTCCCCCGAACTGTTTGAGCACAGTGTTGGGTACATGCTCCAGGAGGATGCCCAGCGTTTCGAAGGGTCTGATGATGAAACCCAGCTACAGGAAGGCAGTAGCGTGAGAGCAGACAGAGGGGATGCTCAAGAAGGACACCAATCTGGCAGTCATGTTCCAGCAGCTGCAGCATACTGCCAGATTGGCTCCAGTGATGAGGAGGGAGGGGATGATGAGGTCACTGACTCCACGTGGGTGCCTAATAGGAGAGAGGAGGAGGAGGAGGAGGATGAGGAGGAGGCACATCTCCAACGAGGCAGGATGCCCTTTGGTGGCCAGCGTAAGGGCAGTACACCGACGGAATCACACCGCAGAGCTCCGCCTGTGCAGGGCGCTGCCTCTGCCCGTCATTCAAAAAGTTCCTTGGTGTGGGCCTTTTTTGAGGCTAGTGCATCAGATTGCACAGCTGCTGTTTGCAACATATGTCTCAAGCGTATATCGCGTGGCCAAAACATCAGCCGCTTGGGTACCACATGCCTGACCAGACATATGTTGACTTGCCATGCAGCTCGTTGGCAAGCCTACCTCAAAGACCCACACCAAAGAACAAAGCGGACCTCTCCTTGCACCGCATCAGCTGGGATCTCCAACCCCACTATAACTTCAGTCCTCTCTGAAACATGCACTGAGAGGAATGAAGGTGTAGAATTAGGTGTGTCACAGCCAAGTACTTGCGGCCACTCTGCTAGCAGTACACCGACGTCCGATTCTAGCAGGCAAATTTCCCTGCCCCAGCTGCTGGACCGTCGAAAGAAGTTCACTCCCAGCCATCCACATGCCCAGCGGTTGAATGCTAGCTTGGCTAAATTGCTAGCGCTTCAACTGCTGCCTTTTCAGTTGGTAGACTCGGCCCCCTTCCGTGAGTTTGTGCAATGTGCGGTTCCTCAGTGGCAGGTTCCCAAACGCCACTTTTTCTCACGGAAGGCTATTCCGGCTCTCTACACACATGTGGAAGGCAATGTCTTAGCCTCGCTGGACAGGGCGGTCAGCGGTAAGGTGCATATTACCGCTGACTCATGGTCCAGCAGGCATGGACAGGGACGTTACCTTTCTTTCACGGCCCATTGGGTCACTCTTTTGGCAGCTGGGAAGGATGCAGGACAAGGTGCAGTAGTGTTGGAGGTTGTTCCACCGCCACGCCTCCAAAATGCTACTACTGGTTGTGACACACCTCTCTCCTCCACCCCCTCCTCTTCTTCTTCCTCCATGGCCTCTTCCTGTGGTTTGTCCTATGAACCAGCGGTGCTCCGTAGCCGTTCACGGGGCTACGCAAGTACGCAGGCAAAAAGATGCCATGCCGTGCTTGCGCTGGTGTGTTTGGGGGACAGAAGCCACACTGGGGCAGAGGTCCTGTCTGCTCTGCAGGGCCAGGCCGAGAGGTGGTTGAGGCCACGCCAGCTTAAGCCAGGAATGGTGGTTTGCGACAATGGCACCAACCTCCTCTCCGCCCTCCGACAGGGACAAATGACCCATGTGCCCTGTGTGGCTCACGTCCTTAACCTGGTGGTGCAGCGGTTCTTGGGCAGGTACCCGGGCTTACAGGATGTCCTGAGGCAGGCCAGGAAAGTCTGTGTGCATTTCCGCAGATCTTATAATGCCAGTGCTCGCCTGGCTGAGCTGCAAAAGGAGTTGAACCTGCCCAAGAACCGCCTTATATGTGACATGCCCACCAGGTGGAACTCAACGTTGGCCATGCTGCAGCGGCTGCACACGCAGCAGAGGGCCATCAATGAGTACCTGTGCGACTACGGCACCAGGACAGGGTCAGGGGAGCTTGGTTTTTTTTCTCCACGCCAGTGGGGCATGATCAGGGATGCATGCACTGTCCTGGCACCATTTGAGGAGGCCACGAGGATGGTGAGCAGTGACAGTGCATGCATCAGTGACACTGTACCTCTTGTCCACCTGTTGGAGCACACGCTGCGTGGAATAATGGACAGGGCACTTGAGGCAGAACAGAGGCAGGAAGAGGAGGACTTCCTTGCCTCTCAAGGCCCCCTTTACCCAGACAGTGTTCCTTCTGTCCCACCCATCGCACAGGAAGAGGAAGAGGAGGAGGAGGAGGATTGTGTCAGCATGGAGGTGGAGGCTGGCACTCAGCATCATCAGCAGCAGTCTTTTAGGGATGATTTACAGTCCCAAGAAACCAGTGGACTTGTACGTGGCTGGGAGGAGGTGGCTGCGGATCATGTCGTCCTTAGTGACCCAGAGGACTCCGGAGCGAATGCCTCAGCAAACCTACGCTGCATGGCCTCCCTGATCCTGCAAAGTCTGCGGAAGGATCCTCGTATTCTTCGGATCAAGGAGAGGGACCATTACTGGCTGGCCACTCTCCTTGATCCACGGTACAAGGGTAAGGTTGCGGACCTTATGTTACCTTCGCAGAGGGAGCAGAGGATGAGACAACTCCGGGAGGCCTTGCAGAAAGGTCTGTGCAACGCGTTCCCAGAGACTGGGAGGTTACAAACTCCTGGTCCTGGACAACGAGTTGCTGAGGCTTCGGGCAGTCAAAGAAGGAGCGGTGGGGAAGGTGGCCATCTGACCGATGCGTTCAGACAATTCTTTAGTCCGCAGCCCCAAAGTATGATCGGTTCCAGCAACCATCGCCAGCGTCTGATAAACATGGTGCAGGAATATCTAGGGGCAAGGTCAGACTTGGACACCTTCCCCACCGAAAATCCTCTGGCTTACTGGGTCTTGAGGATGGATCACTGGCCAGAGCTTGCACAGTATGCAATTGAGCTACTGGCCTGTCCTGCATCCAGCGTTCTTTCGGAACGCACATTCAGTGCTGCTGGAGGATTTGTCACGGATCACAGGGTGCGCCTGTCCACCGACTCGGTTGATCGACTGACTTTCATCAAGATGAACCAGTCTTGGATCACCACCAGCTACCACACACCTGATGCTGATATAACAGACTAATTGATTTTAACATGTCACATCCCTTCAAGACTGATGCTGATGCTGAGTGCCTGTGCTGTTATGTTGACTGGCTATCCTCCTCCTCCGAGTCCTCAATGATACGATTGATGATGATAGCTTGGAAGATCATTTTTGTTTATGGGTGCCGCCACCAGTGGCTAAGGCCCAATTTTTCAGCCCCTGTTTTACAGGGGCGTGTAATTACAATTTTTTTTACCAATAATTTGCCATAGGGCTCATTGCTGTGCTCCAAGTACAGTATCTGTGAGGGGTTGGAGTGTTGTGGCACCAGTGCCTAAGGCCCAATTTTTCAGCCCCTGTTTAACAGGGGCGTGTCATTACAATTTTTGAAGCAATACTTTGCAACAGGGCTCATTGCTGTGCTCCAAGTAACGTATCTGTGAGGGGTTGTAGTGTTGTGCCACCAGTGCCTAAGGCCCAATTTTTCAGCCCCTGTTCAACAGGGGCATGCAATTACAATTCTTGATCTAATAATTCACAGCAGGGCCCATTGCTGCACCCACCAAGAGTAACTCTGAGGGCTTACAGTGTTGTGGCAACGCCACCACCACCACCACCACCACGAAAGGCCCAATTTTTCAGCCCCTGTTCAACAGGGGCATGCAATTACAATTCTTGATCTAATAATTCACAGCAGGGCCCATTCCTGCACCCACCAAGAGTAACTGTCAGGGCTTACAGTGTTGTGGCACCAGCACCACCATCAAAGGCCCAATTTTTACTACCACTGTTCAACAATTATATGTAATTAAAATTCCTGATATAATAGTTGACAGCAGGGCGTTCCAGCACCAACCAAGAGTAACTGTGAGTGCTTACAGTGTTGTGCCAACACCAACAACTAAGGGGCCTATTTCTGCAGAGTATATACGGCAGGTCCCTACTTTCAAACATCCAACTTACAAACGACTCCTACTTGCAAACGCAAGAAGACAACAGGAAGTGAGAGGAAATCTACCCCTAGGAAGGAAAATTCTCTCCTGTAAGAATAAATATGGGAGAAAGGTGTCTCCTCTGTACTGATGCTTTATCAGCAATCCTTGTTTCAAGAAAAACACCACATTTCAAAAACAGTTGACATTGGGACGGAAAGTGAGGTGAAATGTTCTGAACAGGGGCACAGACAGCAAAACAAATGTTACAGGGGTGATAACCCTTACCTATGTTTTCCAAAAAGTTTAAAAATAGATTTTTGGGCTGGAGCTACACTTCAACAATGTACCTGTTCAAAATTACAAACAGATTCTACATAAGAACAAACCTACAGTCCCTGTCTTGTATGCACCGCCTGTATACGGCTGTTCAGAGTATATAGGGCCTTTTTTATTTTATGTGCGGGGTTCCCCTTAATATCCATACAAATCCCAAAGGAGCTGGTAATGGGCTGGGGTAGGGGGGGGGTCATGGGGTAGCTATGCCATTTTTCTTAAAGATTTTCATCCATATTACCGGGACCAGACATTACATTAAAGCCGCAAGCAGTTTTAAATGGCTTTTTTTTCCTTTAGAAGTGTCATTTTGTGCAGGGACAGTTCTAAACACGGGAAACACGTGGCACTTCACAGGCATACTTTAGACACCCCCCAGGTACGATATTTAAAGGAATATTTGACTTTTTTTTTTTTCACTTTATGCATCATTAAAATGACTGCTCCCGAAAAACGACCGTTTTTAAAACTTCTTTTTGCATTGATACATGTCCCCTGGTGCAGAACCCGGGTTCCCAAACCCTTTTTAGGACAATAACATGCATAATAGTTGTTATAATTAGCACTTTAGAATTCGAACGTTCGCATCCATTGTATTTAATAGGGTTCTAATGTTCGTACGAACTTTCGGTCCGTTCGCGGGTTCTGGTGCGAACCGAACCCGGGGGTGTTCGGCTCATCACTACTCCTGACTGAACCTGGCCCCTGTTCGGAAAAATACCCCTCCAGGCGGTCTCCTGAGTCTCCCCCGCCACTGGCAATCTGCTGCACCAGGTCTTCGGGTGAGTAGCTCCTCTGGTCCCTTACGCCTCCGGATTCGGGCACCCCACTCCCGGGGCCCCCTAGGAAATCCTTCCCTCGCGGGACCCAGCGAAGGAAACTGGGCCCCAGGCCTCCAACCGAGTACCTCACCCCAGGCTGAAGGTGCCTGGGATGGAACACAAGCTCCAGGTGTCCAGGCCTAGGCCGCCTGGACACCAACCACGAACCACAGCCCTCAGACTGAAGGTGCCTGGGACTCGACCCCGTGACAAAGATGGCCGGCCCCTTTATACCCTCTCCCAGCAAGCACGGCGGTATCCCCGCCCCACCATACAACCGCTGAGAGAGGCCAAAAAGGGGTACGGCACTCAGCGATGGTTCAACTCCAGCCCACAGGGACAGCGCCACCTGCTGGGCCGCAGGGAACTTTACATCACTGGTGTCTCTGCCAGTTTTAAACATAATAGAAAAGTATATACCCGCTACACGGACATAAATTTAATATGAAAAATATGAAAATTATTGTTATTGAAACGGCAACCACGCACCCTGTTTTGTGCGTACTCCTGCCAACGTAAGTTTAAGTTTACATAATGCAAGTTATCTGTATTGCCTATTGCCATACAACTACAAGACTTTACTACTGTATCATCAACATTTCAATAAAAATCTATTGAATAATAAAAAAAAAAAAAATTGCATCTATTTACAAGGGGAAGAGAGGGTTAGGCCTTGATCACACAGGATTCAGCTTGTATAAGAGCAGTGTGCACAGCAAACTTTTACAAAGCCGTAAAGGGCATTTTAATTACTCCCTACATCCCCAGCAACATACACCCAGCATTTATTTGTTCTTTCAGCCACCAGTAGCAGATTGAAATATTAGGCACTTTTGGGTATAGGTGTACCTTTGACTCACTGTCCTTTTTCCATTTGACAGAGCTAAGTGCCTGTTAGTTTGAGCTGTTGCATTGGAGGTGGGGAAGTAGTCCAAAGCCTTGTGCAAGTGGTGACAAGTCATCTTGGCTTTCTTGGGAACTATTGATGTTGTTATATTTATAATAATTAAGATATACTGTGACATGGGGTGATGAGACTCAATGGTAGATGCGTTTGTTAGTGAAGTCAATGCCAGTCTGAACTATGTTTTAAGGTCCTGGTAGCTCACTTTTATTAAAATAGATTAAAGTAAAGTCAACAAACTTGCCCACTCTCGGGTTTTGGTTGCACACAACATAAACAGGTAACAAAAATACTAAAAGCCACCAGGCTCTCACTTCAGCAGCACTGCTGCTATTAGAACTGGCCTTTTCAGACAGGCCGGCTCTTAACTTAATCCCAAATCTAACTCCTAAAAATAACCCTCTAGTTTATGATATAAAATTAGTGGCATAACTGTAGCCAAACCAGCCCATGAAGTTTCTATGAGTCTGGGGGGGGGGGGGGGGACATTAATGAGCCTGTTTGTGCTGAACCAGAGCCCTTCTGAAGTCTCAGATCTAGAAGAGCTGATGCTGGATGCACAGAAGGATTATTCATAATAATGTCTGATCACAGATTCCCCCTTGCTTTATCTGTTCAGGCACTTATTTAGCTGTCCTAACAGTGATATTTTGCTTTTAGAACTCCTGCTGCAGCCCAGCCACTCTGAAATGAATCCTGTACGTCTAATGTAGTCTTCCTAAGGCTAACCCTACATGCTCGTGTAGCGCTACCCCCAGTTAAGAGAGCCGCTGGATTTGTTTCGGGCCCTGTGTACAGCACCGCCAACGCCCGGCAATCTACTCGACCCACTCTGGCACAGCTAGTCTAGGGATTGTTCTCTTATCACAATCTAACAGTTTATGCACATAATCTATTTGTATTGCAAGGGTAACCTCTTTGCATAAAGACAACACACTGATAGCAACAGATAAATTATAACGTTTCTTTACTTTGGGTAAAAGGCATAAGGTTAACACATAACACATATATGTCTGCAGAGCCCTGCAGCAGAAAATATAACGCAGGTGGTTATCCGCCAAGTACAGCTATCTCTAACTGTCATGGATATGCATTAATGTCTGTCTGCCATCTTACCTTCCTCCTCATGTGTTCATCTAGAGACCAGACCTCCTTCACCTGGCTTCCTTTATAATCTCCTCCCAGCCTGACTCCACCCCAGGCCCTATCACTGAACACTATATTAACCTGTGCACTGCAAGCCTGCTTTGCTGATCAACGTGTTTGTTAGGCATTGTGTGTTTGGGTTCCTGCCTGCCGTGTGCTACGTCTGTCTCTCTGTTACGTTATTGGCTTGTCCCCGACCATCCCTGTCTGCTCGTGACCCTTGACCTTCGGCTCGTTCTTCGTTATCCTTGTCTGCTTGTGGCCCCTGACCTTCGGCTTGTTATTCGGTTCTCTCTATCGTGTGCTGCTGCTTCCCCTTATCCTACGGGGCGTGAGCTAGGAAACTCCAGGGGCCGCGACCTGGTCCCAGCCTGCAGCGTAACATCCTCACCACTAGAGGCCCTGGAGAAGACCAGCTGGGTCTTAGACTCCGCGCCCTGGGGAATCTTGGCTCTCGCTTCCGTTGGGATCCCGGTTGTGCTCCTCTGGTCCCGCTTTCCACAACCACCCAGTTTCCTATCCACAGAAGCCAGCCATAGGGTTCACTACCTCGCGGTGCACTCCTGTCCCCCTACGGTGTGCATCTGTCACCTGGCCACAGGTGATCCTGACAGTTTGATCAGCCATGAACCCGGCTGACATCCCGCTTCCCGCGGATGATCCATTGCAGGGCATAGTTCGCAGACTTGAGACCCAGGAATCAAATCAGACCCAGGTGATGCGATTCCTCCAGGATCTGGCTTCTCGATTCGAGCAGCTTCAGGTCTCCTTGGGAACCCCGAATCCGCAACCCCAAGTACAACCAGCGGCTGTACCTATCGCACCAGTCGCAGCCTCACACTCACTAAGATTGCCAGCTCCGTTCCGTTTCTCTGGGGACTCCAAGGCCTGCAGGGGGTTTCTCAGCCAATGCACTATTCATTTTGAGCTTCAGCCTCAAGGCTTCCTATCTGACCGGGCTAAGGTGGCCTATATCATTTCCCTCCTCTCCGGTGAAGCTTTGGCCTGGGCTGCCCCCCTGTGGGAGAGGAACGATCCGGTGGTTTCCAGTCTGTCCGAATTCTTGAAGCTCTTTCGTAATATCTTCGAAGAGCCGGCTCGGGCTTCTTCAGCGGCTAGTGCTGTCTTACGTCTTCGCCAAGAATCTAGTTCAGTGGGGCAATATGCTCTTCAGTTCCGTATCCACACAGCTGAATTGAGCTGGAATAATGAGGCCCTGGTCGCTACCTTTTTACATGGCCTCTCTGACCGAGTGAAAGACGAATTAGCGGGAAGAGCCATTCCCGTCGGTCTGGACGATGTAATTTCATTATGCAACCAGATCGACATTCGTTTTCAAGAGAGGTCCTTAGAAAAAAGATGCCAGCACTCTCTGGGTCCTAGCCAGTCTGAGCTCCCCTCCCTTCATTCCGTGGAGCATCCTCTACCTGCTGAAGAACCTATGCAGCTGGGCCGGACCAGACTAACCCCCGAAGAACGTGCTAGGCGCAGAACTCTGGGCTTGTGCCTCTATTGTGGGGGCAAGGGTCATTTTCGTGACTCCTGCTCGCTTCGTCCGGGAAACGCTCGGGTCTAATACATTTGGAAGGTGGAGTATTGGACCCAGAAACATCACCTTCTCGCCTGCTCTTGCCGGTGTCCCTTCATGTAGGCACTTCTCCTCAGTCAACCCTTGCATACCTGGATTCCGGGGCTGCCGGCAATTTCATGGATTGGAGAACTGCTTCTTCTATGAAGCTTACCCTTTCACCTCTCACTACCCCATTGGTAGTCTCGGCAATTGATGGCACTGTTCTCCCAGGGGGCCCTATTCGCTTCCAGACGCTACCCATTAGGATGTCGGTAGGGATTCTCCACCAGGAGTGGATATCCTTTCTTATTCTACCCAAGGCCTCTACCCCAGTTGTATTGGGCCTCCCTTGGCTACAGCTCCACTCTCCACATGTGGACTGGGTCTCTGGGCAGATCCTGGCCTGGGGTTCCTCATGTTTCTCGTCGTGTCTTCTCAAGGTGACCCCCAAGGAGAGTCTTCCGGTTGCTGCCACTTCTGTTTCTTCTGATCTTCCCGCCGCATACAGCGATTACCGGGATGTGTTCTGTAAAAAATCAGCTGAGGTGCTTCCTCCCCACAGGTCTTTTGACTGTGCTATTGATCTTGTCCCCGGAGCAACTCTACCCAGGGGTCGTACCTACCCTCTGTCCATCCCAGAGACCCAGGCCATGTCGGAGTATGTAGCAGAGAATCTGGAGAGAGGGTTCATCCGGAAATCCTCATCGCCTGCAGGGGCAGGGTTCTTTTTTGTTGCCAAAAAGGATGGTACCTTAAGACCCTGCATCGATTATCGGGGTTTAAATGCGGTTACTATTAAAAATCGATACCCCTTACCCTTAATATCTGAGCTATTCGATAGGTTGAAGGGTGCCTCCATTTTCACCAAGTTGGATCTCAGAGGCGCGTACAATCTCATTTGAATACGGGAGGGTGACGAATGGAAGACTGCATTTAACACTAGAGACGGGCATTACGAATATCTGGTGATGCCTTTTGGTCTGTGTAATGCTCCAGCCGTGTTTCAAAACTTTGTCAATGAAATCTTCAGAGATCTGCTGTACCAGTTTGTTGTCATCTATCTGGATGACATTCTGATCTTTTCTGAAAATCTGCTCGTCCACAGAAACCATGTCCGCACTGTACTTCAACGTCTTAGAGAGAACAATCTCTATGCCAAGCTGGAGAAATGTTCCTTTGAATGTTCTGAGGTCCTGTTTTTGGGGTGCTTTGTCTCATGTTCGGGGCTTCGTATGGACCCTGGGAAGGTCTTGGCTATCACCAACTGGCCTCTTCCTGCTAGCCTCAAGGCCACACAGCGCTTTCTTGGCTTCACTAATTATTATAGGCAGTTCATAAGGAATTACTCTTCCATTGCCGCGCCTATTATCGCTTTGACCAAGAAGGGTGTGAATGCCAGAGACTGGCCTCCCGAAGCTGTCTCTGCATTTCACAACCTGAAACAGGCCTTTGTTTCTGGCCCCCTCTTGAGGAGACCAAATCCTGGGAATGCATTTTTTATTGAAGTGGACGCTTCCTCAATGGGGGTGGGAGCTGTGCTTCTTCAAATCTTTGAGAAGAGACGCCAACCATGTGCGTTCTTCTCCAAAAAAAATTCTCAGGCAGAGAGGAATTATGCCATCGGTGATCGGGAACTTCTCGCAATTAAATTGGCGTTAGAGGAGTGGCGTCATCTCTTGGAGGGTTCCCCTCACTCCATAACGATCTTTACCGATCACAAGAATTTACAGTATCTACAGAATGCTAAACGTCTGAATCCTAGACAGGCCAGGTGGAGTCTCTTCTTTGCCCGTTTTAATTTCACGATTACCTACAAACCTGGTTCCTGCAAAGGTCGGGCTGATGCGCTCTCTAGGTCATTTGACACTTTGGACGAGGAGTCCGCCCCTGAACCTGAGCCGATCATTCCCACCTCATGCATTGTTGCCCACTCTACCACCCTGAAGTCTAAAATTCCGCCTGGTAAGACCTTTGTCCCCACTGAGCTAAGAGCTAAGATCCTTCGTTGGGGACATGATTCCAAGGTGGCAGGGCATTCTGGATTCCTCCGATCCTTCCTACTCATCAGTCGTCACTACTGGTGGCCTAATCTCCGCTCAGACGTCAAAGACTACGTTAAAGCTTGTCATGTCTGTGCTCAGTCCAAATCCTCCACACAAGCTCCTGCTGGTCTCCTCATGCCCTTGCCTATTCCTAAGGAACCCTGGGCCCATATTGCCATGGATTTTATCACCGATCTCCCACTGTCTGAGAATAATACAGTCATTTGGGTGGTAATCGATCGATTCTCCAAGATGGCTCATTTTGTTCCTCTTCCTGGTCTTCCTTCTGCCCCTGCCTTGGTTCCCATTTTCATTCGAGAAATTCTCCGCCTACATGGGGTCCCTTCTCATATTGTTTCCGACAGGGGAGTCCAATTCACGTCTCGTTTTTGGAGAGCCTTTTGCAAATCCCTCAATATTGTCTTGGATTTTTCTTCTTCTTACCATCCCCAATCCAATGGACAGACTGAGAGGGTTAATCAGGAGTTAGAGGTCTTTCTTCGCACCTTTGTGTCTTCTCACCATGACGATTGGTCCTCTCTACTCCCGTGGGCAGAATTCTCCCATAACAATCATGTGAATACCAGTTCGCAGAAGACACCCTTTTTCACAGTTTATGGAAAACACCCTCAACTTCCTCTTCCTATGATCTGTTCTCCAGACATTCCAGCTTTGGCTTCGGTTCAGGAGTCTCTCAATTCCGTTTGGGGTCACGTTCATGATTCCCTCCGGGCAGCTGCTGAAAAATTCAAAGGCTTTGCCGACCGCCGCAGGCGTAAACCGCCTTCTCTTCAGCCAGGGGACAAAGTCTGGCTCTCTACCAGGAACATCAAGCTCCGAGTTCCTTCTCTGAAGTTTGCTCCACGATTCATCGGTCCATACACGGTAACTGCTAAACTGAATCCGGTTTGTTTCAAACTCCAGATTCCTAAGAGCCTTAAAATCACTAACTCCTTTCATGTTGCTCTTCTAAAGCCTTTAGTCCTCAATAAATTCTCTCGTCCTCTTCCTACCGTGGCGCCTGTCTCTGAGGATAATCAGGAGTACGAGATCAGTCAAATTCTGGACTCCCGACTCTGTAAAGGCGTTCTTCAGTACCTCGTTCATTGGAAAGGGTTTGGTCCTGAGGAGAGGTCTTGGATCACTGCATCTGAGGTCTTTGCACCTCGTCTGTTAAAGGAGTTTCATCTGAAGTTTCCCTCTAAACCTGGGCCCAGGCGGGGAAGGGGAAGGCCTCGTAAGAGGGAGGGTACTGTCATGGATATGCATTAATGTCTGTCTGCCATCTTACCTTCCTCCTCATGTGTTCATCTAGAGACCAGACCTCCTTCACCTGGCTTCCTTTATAATCTCCTCCCAGCCTGACTCCACCCCAGGCCCTATCACTGAACACTATATTAACCTGTGCACTGCAAGCCTGCTTTGCTGATCAACGTGTTTGTTAGGCATTGTGTGTTTGGGTTCCTGCCTGCCGTGTGCTACGTCTGTCTCTCTGTTACGTTATTGGCTTGTCCCCGACCATCCCTGTCTGCTCGTGACCCTTGACCTTCGGCTCGTTCTTCGTTATCCTTGTCTGCTTGTGGCCCCTGACCTTCGGCTTGTTATTCGGTTCTCTCTATCGTGTGCTGCTGCTTCCCCTTATCCTACGGGGCGTGAGCTAGGAAACTCCAGGGGCCGCGACCTGGTCCCAGCCTGCAGCGTAACATCCTCACCACTAGAGGCCCTGGAGAAGACCAGCTGGGTCTTAGACTCCGCGCCCTGGGGAATCTTGGCTCTCGCTTCCGTTGGGATCCCGGTTGTGCTCCTCTGGTCCCGCTTTCCACAACCACCCAGTTTCCTATCCACAGAAGCCAGCCATAGGGTTCACTACCTCGCGGTGCACTCCTGTCCCCCTACGGTGTGCATCTGTCACCTGGCCACAGGTGATCCTGACACTAACTATGCGCCCTTATGGCGCAGCAACCAAAGTTCTAACTACGGATCAGGCCTGACCCAGATCTAAACTCAGTCTCTAGAAGAACAATTTCTTCGCATGCAACTTGACTGGTGGTGCACAACAGGAATGGTAATTTGTAATCCAAAGGGTAGGAAAATAAAAAAGAATAAACCCCTCACAGGAGACTACTCAACTCAGTTCCGCCACTAGTCTCCTGTGGGTCAGTAAAATAGAACCCGGAGGGCCAAGGCAGTCTCTAGGCCAAATCAAAGTACAGTCTATATGAATGAGCAGGTGCTCGCTCACCACTCCGGACGCGATCCCAGTCCGGGACTTCCACCTACTGTGTCTCCGCACACAGTATCCGCAACGACCGGGTCTCCGGTCCAACTGATGTCCAAACTCGACAAAGTCAGGTGCCACCCAAGCTCCGCAGTGGGGTGGAAGGCTCTCTGGAAGTTGTGCAAGGCCCTTGCTTCCGGCCCTGCCCTGCAGCAGATCCGCACAGGAAGACCTGTTGATTGCAGCGCGGTGTCCAAAGAGGCCGAGCTCAGCCTCGCCCTCTTCTTATATAGCCCCTCCCATGAGTCTCTGCGGTGGCTAAATGCACCCTGGGTGTTGAACAGGGTTCTGGGTAACGTAGTCCCGGGGCCTTAAAGGAGACCCCGCTACACTCAGATTTATCTTGTTCAGCTCTGCATTTAATATACACTGCTGGTGATTGTATTCAGACAACCACAGCATTCACTGCTACCTGAATACCTTAATAGTGACTGCATCCGATTCGAGGCAGTCACTATTTAGCCAAACATTTTCTTCCTGGCTCCTTCAACTTTGAAATTAACATGTGTCGATGCCAACAGGGCAGAACAGCACAAATTTAATCTGATTCTACTGGAATTATCTGAAATCAAGTCATGTATGGACAGCTAGAATTGGTTTAAATACTTGTATTTGGGTTATAGAGCAGTGTTTCTCAACTCCAGTCCTCAAGGCGCACCAACAGGTCATGTTTTTGGGATTTCCTGCAGATAAAACAGCTGTGATAATTACTAAGGCAGTGAAACTGCTCAAATCACCTGTGGAAATCAATGGAAATCCCAAAAACATGACCTGTTGGTGCGCCTTGAGGACTGGAGTTGAGAAACACGGTTATAGAGTAATTTTGTGCAGGAACATGTATTATATAATAGAGGTGGCAATTATTATTGCTCCCTACTTTATGTATTTATGACTACTAAACCTCCCCTTTCAGCACTTTCTGAAAACGTCTCCTGCGCATGCATCTGATGTCAGCTATTTTTGGCTGGAAACATCATAGGGGATACAGGGTCTGTGTCAGAAGTAACATTTACAACCCTGATACAGTACTGGATATGTGTCAAGCTCACATAGACACAAATGTAATGTTTTATTTGCCTTAACAGCCTCCCTAATGTAGGGTGACCAGACATCCCCGGTTTCAGGGGACAGTCCCCGGATTGGAGACACTGTCCCCGGACCAAGTCTGTCCCCGGTTTTGTCCGCGGATTGGATTTGAACAGGGGCTGGGGCAATTTCAAAGACAGTCAGTGCAGAATTAAAAAAAAAATCTGAATTGAACCCCCCTGATCCTACTAGCTTAGGGGGGTGTATTTTTTTCCATTATCTGTGCCCCTTTCTGATGATCATGTGCTGGTCGGATCGGAGGGAATATTTCTTCAGTTTCGGGTGCATGCCCATTCAGCTCCGCTCGTATGTTCTTCTGCCTTGGCTCAAGTCCCGGCCGCCTGCCTGCTTATCTCCCTGCCTTACCTGGCGGAGTGATCTTCCTCCACTCCCCACCCAGTAGTAGCCGGGGCCTGGAGAGTAAAGCCTCGTACACACGACCGAGAATCTCTTCAAGAAAAAACACGTCGTTTTTCTTGACGAGATTCTTGGACAAGAAACTTGTCCCGGCCGAGTGTACACACGCTCCTTTCAAAGAACCCGCGGTTCTTTGAATGGAGCAAACGCGGTGACGTAATCGACTACGACGCAAGTGCGCTCGTCGCATTCGATGCCGTCGCCGCCATCTTGCTACACCCTACCTATGCCTAGGAAGCTACCGCGCATGCGTCAAAGTCATTTTGAGCATGCGCGGACTTCCCGGAGGACAGGTAAGTGTACACACACACACACACTTTTCTCATCGAGAAACATGCTGACAAGAATCTCGACGAGAAAAAAGAGAGCAGGTTCTCTATGTTTCTCGTCGAGATTCTTGTCTGTTTTCTTGACGAGAAACATGATAGCCGCGTACACACGACCGATTTACTCGGCAAGAAAGCTCTGCCAGCAAGTTTCTTGCTGGTTCTTGCCGAGAAACTCGGTCGTGTGTACGAGGCTTAAGACTTGACAGGCTGTGAGGCAGGCAGCGGCGACGGGCAGAGAGTCGCTGATTGCCACCATTACTAGTAAAAAAACAAAATATGTCCCTGGATTTCATTAAAAAAATCTGGTCACCTTACCCTAATGGGACCCCTTTCTATTTCCAGGCCCTATAGCAGCACTGTCATGCCGCGTACACACGGCCGTTTTTCTCGTTGAGAAAAACAAAATTTTTCCCATTCGACGAGAAAAACGATAGTCTGTGGGCTTTCTGTAGTTTTTTTTGACGAGAAAAACGGCATTAAAAACGACGAGAAAATGAGAACATGTTCTAATTTTTCTCGTCGTTTTTTTTCGACATGTTTTCCGCGGCACACTGCCGCGGAGCCCACAGACGGTCGTTTTTCTCGACAAGAGAAAAAACGACGTGAAAAACGACCGTGTGTGGGGAACAAGCCGTTCCATCGTTTTTAATGACATTATTCACAGCGGTTTTTTAACCGCCGTGAATAATGATCGTGTGTACGCGGCATCACAGCTACTATGTCTATAGTTACACCACTGAACAGAGTTAATTGGAAAACTGAGGTTAAAAGTTAATTTCCTGTGTAGTGCTACCCCCAGGGGAGCCACTGAATTATTTTGTGATTTCTCTGCACACCTGAAGATGACTTGCTCAGCCAGCACTTACCGACACACCTTGAGGTATTTCAAAAGAAGAGAGGATTAGCAAGTGTACTTATACAAACAATCAAGAAGAAGATTTACTCGGCAAGAACCAGCAAGAAACTTGCTGGCAGAGCTTTCTTGACGAGTAAATCGGTCGTGTGTACGCGGCTTTCAGGTTTCTTGTCAAGAAAACAGGCAAGAATCTTCGACGAGAAAAATAGAGAACCTGCTCTCTATTTTCTCGTCGGGATTCTCGTCGGCCTGTTTCTCAACGAGAAACCTGAGTGTGTGTACACTTACCTGTCGCCGTGGAAACCCGCGCATGGTCGAAATTACTTTGACGCATGCGCGGTAGCTTCCTAGGCATAGGTAGGGTGTAGCAAGATGGCAGCAATGGCATCGAATGTGACGAAGGCACGCTCCTCGTAGTCGATGACATCACCACGTTCGTGCCATTCAAAAGAACGGCGGTTCTTTTGAAAGGTACGTGTGTACACTCGGCCGGGACAAGATTCTTGTCCAAGAATCTCGTCAGGAAAAACGACAAGTTTTTTCCTGACGAGATTCTCGGCCGTATGTACGAGGCTTAAGAGATATGGTTAAACACCTGCAGTATTCTGACTAGCAGCAATTAACATAACTGAACTGCATTTACCTAACAACAGTTTTCAAACACAGTCCTAACTTACTTTAACAGTCCCTATTTTATCCCACTGGCCAGTTTCCAGCAGACATTCAGACAACACTTGTGCAATGTTAGTATCTTACTAGACGAGGGCACCCTCTGTCCTCAGACAGGGACAGGAGTTACTGTGATGTCTCTTTTAATCCTGCTAAAGTAGTACCTCTTTTTTCCTTGCTTGCAAGTGGTGGGGGTGCTCTCGAGTACAGTCTGAACACACAAGGCATCCACATCACACCTCACACCTTCCCAGGGAGAAAGTTCCCATTTCTGAGAAAAGGTCCTGTGTGATGAGCAGTCTCTCAGGATTTAAACACCAGCAACAAAGGAAGACGTTCCACAGCAGTTATCAGCTACAGTCTAGGTTTCACATGCTCTGCTGCCTCACTCTTCCTAGACAACTTTTACTCACTGCACTGATTCCTTGTACTGTATTGACTACTGTGCCTTTACTGCTACCTACCCTTCAAAATTTACCTTTATGGCCCTGTGATCTGTTAACAGTTAATATATTCAATCTTATCATTTAATCTGATTGCTATTCCTAATATTTATTCCTCCTAATTTTTATGATTTTTCCTTCTGCGCCCATGACAATTTATAATGCCATCAAAATGGCAAAACGTAAAACTCTGTGTTCCTTCTAACCATGTTACAAATACTACTCATACTAAGTCCATTAAATGGAAGTCCCCAAACAGCAAAAATCTATATCTATTATCATGTGTCATGTATCAATATTTTACTATATTAAAAGAAGGTTTAAAGGGGTTGTAAAGGTTCATATTTTTTCACCTTAATGCATTCTATGCATTAAGGTGAAAAAATATCCGACGATTACTGGCTCCCCCAGCCCCCCGTTTTACTTACCTAAGCCCTGGACACGCTCGATCGTTGCCCGGGTGTCATGACCTTGCAGTAATACTTTCATGACCTGTCTGTCTCTTACTTGGTCTGTGTATCAGCCTTAGGGCTTGCTCTCTCACACCTGCATGGTTAGTAATCTTCCCTCAGTGTGGCTCCACCCTAGCCTCAAAAGGAACCACTATTTAACACTGTGTTCTCCAAGCCTGCCTTGCAGTGCAATATTGTGTGTTTGGTTTCCTGTTTCCTGCTTGCCGTGTGCTCTACGTTTGTCTCTGTTACCGATCTTGGCGTGTTCCCGACCATCCCCGCCTGCTTGTGACCCTGACCTTTGGCACGTTTCTCGACCATCCCTGCCTGCTTGTGACCCTTGACCTTTGGCTTGTTCTCTGTTTATCCTTGTCTGCTGGGATCCGTGTTGGTGCCCCAGTGGACCTGCCTTCCTGTACCACCCAGGGTTCCATCCGCAGCAGTCAGCTGTAGGGTCCACTATCATAGCGGTGCACTCCTGACCCCAACAGTGTGCGTCTGTCACCTGGCCTCAGGTGACCTGACAGTTTGCACGGCCATGGACCCGGATGATGTGCCGCTACCTGCTGATGATCAACTGCAGGGCATAGTCCGCAGACTCGAGACCCAGGAATCGAATCAGACCCAGGTGATGCGATTCCTTCAGGATTTGGCTTCCCAATTTGAACAACTTCAAGCCTCCTTAGAATCCCCGGTTCGACAACCTCAACCGCAACCTGCTGCTGTATCAGCTCCACCTACAGTCGCAGCCGCTAACTTGTTGCACTTACCAGCTCCATCCTTTTACTCTGGGGATTCCAAGGCCTGCAGAGGGTTCCTTAGCCAGTGTACCATTCACTTTGAACTCCAGCCTCAAAGCTTCCAGTCTGATCGTGCTATGGTGGCCTATATTATTTCTCTCCTGTCCGGCGAGGCTTTAGCTTGGGCTGCCCCTCTGTGGGAGAGGAACGACCCAGTGGTTTCCAGCCTGTCTAATTTCTTCTTTTAATTGTATTTTTATTGAGAGATTTTCAGAAGATAAAAATAATCACAAAATAATTTCAACATGTCAAAATTCACAAAATGAATAGAATCAATTCAACTGAAGCGTCCAAACATACAGAACACAGGGGTGAACTGCATAGCACAGGAATTCAAGAGATAAACTCATATGTACAACATAGCCAACAAAAAATATATAACAGAGGTCACAAACAAAGAGCCAATGGAGATTTAAGGCAGAACCAATAAGAGGACAAGAATCTAAGAGGAGCGGTACCGGAAAAATCAGGAGTGAGAGGGGGAAGGAAGGGGGGGAGGGGGAAAGGAGAAGAATACTAGTCGCTATCCGAGAGTAGTGTTCCATATTCTGAATTATCCCACAGGTCCCAGATCTTATCAAATTGGGGGATAGTATCGTGTACAGAGGCCGTCATGTATTCCATCCTGCGGATCCCAGCTACAAGTTGGAGAAATCTGGACCAAGGGGGAGTGGCATTAGACAGCCAGCAGAGAGGGATCAGTCTCTTAGCAGCCAGGAAAATATAAGAAATCAATCTGTTACCATTTTTGGTGATACCTTTAAAGGGAAGACCCAGAAAATAGTGCAGAGGGTCAAGCGACAGAGACACATCTACCACTTTCTGTACCAGCTTCATTACCTCCAGCCAGAAGGGCTGGATTAGAGAACATTGCCAGAAAATATGGAACAGTGATCCCACCTCTTTATTACAAGGCCAACAATTTTTGGAAGTCGAGGGATCATATTTATGGATACGTTCAGGGGTCCTATACCAGAACATGAGGACCTTCAATGACATCTCTCTGAACTACACATCTGGAGGACTTAAAGACAGACGACCATATCCTGTCCCACAACTGAGGACCCATGAATCTGCCTATTAATTGGGCCCATTTTTTCATGTATAGATGAGTGTCCTCAGTAAGGGTAATTGACTCGTGGAGGATACGGTGAATAGAGGAAACCAAATGGAGTTGATGGGGACCCTGAGCACAAAGATATTCAAAAGGGGTGGTTGCCGTCAAAGTCAAAGATGGGGATCTAGAGTGTAGGAAATGTCTAATCTGCAGATAGAAATGAAATAAATGAGCAGGGATATTTAATTTCTCTTGGAAAAACTTAAAAGGGTGCAATCTACGGGTCACAGGGTGAACTAGGTTACGAAGTTGGAACAAAGAGGCATCAACCCATGGAAGAATACGACCTAAGGATAAGCTATCCGGGATGGAAGGATTAAATAGAACATTAATAAGGAGGGGCAAGATGACATGAGGGGATACGTTTTGAGGCATTTACGCCATACCGATAGAGTGAAGTTCATAGGGGCCGTACACTGGCGTCTATAGATAGGGTCAATGTGTAGGGGGAGAGACCGGATCAGGGAGCAAGGGTGAGCCGGATAAAGCACACCTTTCTCAATGTCAGACCAATGGCTAGGGGCATGTAAAGTAGACCAGGAAGCTATAGTCCTAAGGTGGGTGGCATAATAATATCTAAGTATATCCAGGGGTCCCAGACCCCCCCTAGACCTTAGAGCAAAAACCACTGAATTTGCAATGCAGTGAGCCCTACCATTCCATATGAAATTTAAAAAGGACCTATGTAGAGATTTAAGTTGGGATAGGGGGATAGCTACTGGCAGTGTCTTAAAGTAATACAATAACCGTGGTAAAATAGACATTTTTAAAACATTAATTCTTCCTAGAAGAGAGAGTGGATATTTGGCCCAAGATTGCAACTATTTGTTAATATCTAGTATTAATGAAGGAAAATTTACTGAATATAGGGTAGAGTACGTGGGAGTAAGATGTATCCCCAGGTATTTGAGAGAGGTGGAGCACCACTTGTAGCGATAAGAATCCATAAGTTGGGACAAGAACATGGGGTGAATGTGGATAGGGAGAGCCTCAGTCTTTGTGGTATTAACTCTGTAGCCCGAAATAGCACCGAAGGAGGAGAGAAGGTTGTGTAAAGATGGGAGCGATACCAATGGGTGAGTAATAGTGAGCAGGATATCATCGGCAAACAATGATAGTTTGTATTCCCTCTGTCACATCACCACCCCACGAATATCCGGATGCGAACGAATGGCCTCGGCCAGGGGCTTTAAACACAGAATAAAAAGCAATGGGGATAAGGGACAGCCCTGGCGAGTGCCATTTGTCATGGGGAAGCAAAGCGACAGAAAAGAAGACATTTGGACTTGGGCCGTAACTCGGGAGTACAATGCCCGCAACGCACTTAAAAAAGAACCCTTGAAGCCATAAGCCAGGAGGGTCGAGAACATGTAGGGCCAACTAAGTCTATCGAACGCTTTCTGCGCATCCAGGCTTAGAATCAAAGCCTGTCGCGAGGATCTATCTAAGAGATCAATCAAATCTATAGTGTGCCGAGTATTGTCAACAGCATGTCTGGCTGGGACAAAACCCACCTGGTCTCTGTTGATCAATTTAGGAATGTATTTGGAAAGTCTAGATGCTAAAATGTTGGTGAAAACCTTGTAATCAGAGTTTAGGAGTGCTATAGGCCTATAGTTGTCTGGGGAAGAGGGATCCTTCCCTGGTTTAGGTATAACAGAAATATAGGAGTGAGAAAACTGAGAGTGGGGAGATTGGCCTTCAAGGAGAGTACTATAAAGGGTTAACCGAGGGGACAAAATATCTTCAAAAGTTTTATAGTGTGAATAGGGGAATCCATCAGGGCCTTGAGATTTATGAAGTGGGAGCTCCTTAATTATGGTATGAAGTTCTTCTGTGGTTCAGGTCGGTTAGGTCTGACGTGGAAATTTTAGGGAGCTTAAATTCTGCAAAGAACTCGTCAAATTTAATTTGAGTAAAGTCGAAATGATTTTCAGGGGTAAGACAGTTATAAAGCTTCTTATAAAACCTACCGAAGATTTTAGACATCTCAAGAGGGCAATGAGTTCTAGTGCCGTCAGGCTGGAGAAGATAGTCTGGGAAGGAGTGAAATGGGCGAGGCCTAAGCTTGTTGACCAACATCCTGTGAGGTTTATTGGAGTACTCATAAAACTTTTGTTTTGCCCAGAGCATAGATTTAGCTGCCTTACCCATATGTAGTGATTTAATTTGTTCTCTAAGGGACGCAACTTTGCGGAGTCTCGGCACCGTGGGCCCACACAATAGTTGACGTTCAGCCGACTTAAGGTCAGCCGTCAGAGATTGCAGGAGACTATTTCTGTCTTTTTTTTAGGCGAGCACCCTCGGCAATACACGCACCCCGAATGACCGCCTTGTGTGCCTCCCACAGTGTGGAGAAATCCGCAACTGACCCCACATTAGGTAGAAAATACTCCCTCAGGGTAGCTGCTAATGTTGTGCGGGAGGGTTCAGATTGCAGGAGTTGATCATTTAATCTCCAGTGACACGACCTGGATGGAGTTTGGGATAGCATAACATCTAAAGTAATAGGGGCATGGTCTGACCATGTAATGGGGGATATGTCAGATTCAATAATGTGGGGGATGAGTGGGGCAGAGATAAAGAAATGATCCAATTGTGAGAACATTTTATGGGCCATGGAGTAGAACGTAAATTGTTTAACGGAAGGGTGTTTTATCCTCCACTAATCAAATAGTCGGTGGGATCTAATGCATCTACGGAAAGAATTGGCTGTAGAGACAATCCTCCGTGAGGGCACACCCTGAAGAATAGTTTGTCTGTCCCTATTAGGAGACATGACTAGGTTGAAGTCCCCCCTCATCATGAAGGGGGGACTATCATGAAGGGTTGAGGACGAGGTAGATCAAAACCCTTATTTAGAAAATCAACCTGACCACCATTAGACGCATAAATGTTAACCAAAGTAAAGGAGGAGGACATATAGTCACAGTCCAGGAAAAGGTACCTCCCATGGGGGTCAGGATGTGTATTTTTGACCCTGATGGGGCAAGATTTTTTGATTTAAGATAGCTACTCCTGCCTTGCCCGTGGAGTCGGAGGCAAGGAAGGAGGTAGGATAAAACTTAGAAGCAAATTTCAGAGAACCTCCGGCTTTAAAATGAGTCTCTTGGAGCATGACTATATCTGCACTTGCAGATCTGAACTCCTTCAGAGCAATCCAGCGCTTCCGAATAGAGTTCATCCCCTTCACGTTATAAGACAAAATTCTCAGTGACATAGATATACCTTTGTCTGAATAGCTAATGATTGCATAAAATAATTACATAGACATAATCTCAGACAACCTGGGAAGAAAAAAGGTAAACGTGTACACATGTGACAATGATTCAAGACTCTCCGGTACCTTAGAAAGAACCTGTGTATCATAAGCAAAGGAGAAATTATACAAAAAAAGAAAAAATATACGAAAAAAAAGACCTCAACCAGTAGGGCTGACATATGAGCATGGATTCAAAAAGGCAGAACCAAAAGAAAAAGTACATTAACAACAGAAAAAAAGAAAAAACTTCAACCGAGGGCCTGAGACATGGTCACATCTCAGGAGACCCTGAACAGTGTCAAGGGTCCAGTAGGGGCGCACAGGGGCCTCCAGCAAGGAAGTCCAAGAGTGGAGAGGGAGTCCGCTGCATCTCCTTAAGCGAAAAAGAAAGCTTCAAAAAAGAAATTGTCAAACATATGAAAAAGTTTGTTGTTGAAAAAATATTAATAGAAAAAAAGGTATCGGAACAATGATTCCCCATGGGACAGGAATCAAACACACCCCACACAAGTGTGTGGGTAACTTTCCAGACCTAAAGTCCAGTTCGCAGCATTAAGCCATCCAAGGACTCAACGGAAAAAACAAAACAGCTGGCAAGGATCAAAGATCCCGACTGAAAGGTCTCAAGGAGGATTCCTGGAAGATCTTGGGCGTTGAGGGGTGGAGAGATGCTTCCTCGATTGACCCCTCACAGGGGTCCAAAGGCGGCTAGGAGTGGATGGGAAAGGGTGATTTTGAGGAGGCGCCGGTAGGGAGTCATCCTCAGGCAGGGGGGGAAGGCCAAGACCTTTCATAAAAGCTTCTCCTTCCTGTAGATCCCGCAGGCTGTGTTGGACACCGTCTTTAGACACAATGAGGCGGAAGGGGAAACCCCAGTAATAGAGGACCTTGTGTAGCTGCAGGTGTGCTGTGATTGGGCGTAGGTTTCTTCTCTTTTCCCCAGGGTAATAGGGGATAAATCACTGAAAATCTGTAGCTTTGTCCCCTTGTAAGAAATTTGAGATTTATTACGCGTGGCCAGGCTCAGGAACTCCTTACTTTCATAATAATGGAATCTCACGATCACATCTCTGGGCCTAGCGCCAGCTGGAGGTTTCGGGCCTAGGGAGCGATGAGCCCTGTCCAGACGCCAGTCAACATCTACTACTGAGGGAGCCAAAACATTAAATGGCCCCAGAAGATAAGGGCGTAGAGAGGAGTCCCCCACCGTCTCAGGGATACCACGAAAGCGTAGGTTTTGGCGTCTCTCCCTGTTCTCTAAATCAGTGTTTCTCAACTCCAGTCCTCAAGGCGCACCAACAGGTCATGTTTTTGGGATTTCCTGCAGATGAAACGGCTGTGGTAATTACTAAGGCAGTGAAACTGCTCAAATCACCTGTGCAAATCAATGGAGATCCCAAAAACATGACCTGTTGGTGCGCCTTGAGGACTGGAGTTGAGAAACACTGCTCTAAATCCTCCTGCTGGAGTTGTAATTGGGAGACTGAGTGTTTGAGGTTGTAGTTTTCTTCCTCTTTGGCCTGCACATAGTTTACCATTTTACCAAACTTGTGTTCCAGGGTATCAGTACGCTCCCCTATTTGAGTGATTTCCCCCCTCAGTTCTGCCGAGATTTTGCTCACCTCCGCCGCGATGTTCCGGGTAATCTGCAGAAGCAGATACTGCAGTTTGGAGTCCAATTTTTTATCCAATATGTCAGGGGTAAGAACCTCCGGAGGAATGTGGTTGTCGGAACTCACAGTTGAGGTACCATTGGTCGCAGGGAGACCCGTATCCTCCGCATCCAGGAACAGATCCATTGCGGCAAAGGGATCCGCAGGTGAAAACAAGGCCGTGGATTGTGGCCTAGTAATGAAGCGGTCCATCTCCGTTCCCGCTCGCGGCCCAAACAGCGGATTATAGTTGCGCTGCTGCTGGCCAATCTTTCCCATGGGGCGCCCAGGGAGTAGAGTGTAGTGTCAGGCTTACCCCCGGATCAATCGTATGCTAAAGACGCTGTGCGGAGGTCACGAAGAGCGGCGGGGACCCGGAGCTCACTCAGAACACGTCCGCCATGTCAGAAAGCCGCGCATGCGCCTCCTGTCTAATTTCTTGAAACTCTTTCGGAACATATTCGAGGAACCAGGTCGTGTCTCTTCAGCGGCCAGCACCCTTTTTAGTCTCCGCCAAGAGTCTGCTTCTGTGAGACAGTATGCTTTTCATTTCCGCATACTGACGGCTGAGCTGGAACAATGAGGCTTTAGTCGCAACCTTTCTGCATGGTCTTTCTGATAGAGTGAAGTATGAATTAGCGGGAAGAACCATCCCCACTGATCTGGACCAAGTTATCTCCTTGTGTAACCAGATAGATATTCGTTTTCAGGAAAGGATCCTAGAAAAGCGACGCCAGCACTCCTTGGTCCTTGGTCAGCCTGAGCTCCCCTCTCTTCAACCAGTGGAGCATCTCCTGCCAGCTGAGGAACCCATGCAGCTGGGTCGGACCAGGCTATCCCCCGAGGAACGTGCTAGGCGCAGAACTCTGGGCCTGTGTCTACTGTGGGGGCAAAGGTCATTTTCGTGACACATGCTCATTTCATCCGGGAAACGCTCAGGTCTAATACATCTGGAAGGTGGAGTATTGGACCCAGAAAATTGAGAGAACTGCATCTTCCATGAATCTTACCCTTTCACCCCTCACCACTCTATTGGTGGTGTCGGCGATTGATGGCACTGTTCTTCCAGGGGGCCCTATTTGCTTCCAGACCCTTCCTGTTAAGATGTCGGTAGGGATACTCCACCAGGAGTGGATATCCTTCCTTATCCTTCCTAAGGTCTCAACCCCTATCGTATTGGGGCTTCCTTGGTTGCAGCTCCACTCTCCACACGTTGACTGGACTTCTGGGCAGATCCTGGCTTGGGGTCCCTCCTGTTTCTCATCCTGCCTACTCAAGGTTGCCCCTAAGGAGAGACTTCCCGTGGCCACCACCTCAGTATCCTCTGCCCTTCCCGCTGCATATAGCGATTTTCAGGATGTGTTCTGTAAAAAGTCAGCAGAGATGCTTCCTCCTCACAGGTCCTTTGACTGTGCCATGGACCTTTTACCCGGAGCAGCTCTGCCCAGGGGTCGTACCTACCCCTTGTCCATCCCAGAGACCCAGGCCATGTCTGAGTACGTTGCGGAAAATCTAGAAAAAGGATTCATCCGGAAATCCTTATCGCCTGTGGGAGCAGGGTTCTTTTTTGTTGCTAAAAAGGATGGTACCCTAAGACCCTGCATTGACTATTGAGGCTTAAATGCAGTAACGATCAAAAATCGATACCCCCTACCTTTAATATCGAAACTATTCGGCAGGTTGAAAGGTGCCTCGAATTTTACCAAGTTGGGTCTCAGGGGTGCATACAATTTGATCCAAATACGGGAGGGGGGTGAATGGAAAACTGCGTTTAACACTAGAGATGGGTATTACAAATACTTGGTCATACCCTTTGGTTTGTGTAATGCCCCAGCGGTGTTCCAAAACTTTGTTAACAAAATCTTCAGGGATCTGCTTTATCAATTTGTTGTCATCTACCTGGATGACATTCTCATCTTTTCGGATAATCTGTCTGTACACAGAGACCATGTCCGGATGGTACTTCAGCGCCTTCGAGAAAATAATCCGTACGCCAAGCTGGAGAAATGTTCTTTTGAGTGTTCTGAAGCCCTGTTTCTGGGATGCTTCGTCTCTAACTTCGGTCTTTGTATGGATCCTGGAAAGGTCTCGGTCATTACCAACTGGCCTCTTCCTGCCGGCCTCAAGGCCACACAGCGCTTTCTTGGGTTCACTAATTATTACAGGCAGTTCATTAGGAATTACTCTTCTATTGCTGCGCCTATTATCGCCTTGACCAAGACGGGTGCTAATGCCAAGGAGTGGCCCCCTGAAGCTGTCTCTGCCTTTCATGATTTGAAAAAGGCCTTTGTGTCTGGACCTTTATTGAGGCGACCTGACCCTGGAGATCCATTTTTTATTGAAGTGGACGCTTCCTCAACTGGGGTTGGAGCTGTGCTTCTTCAATCCTTTGGAAAGAAATTTCAACTATGTGCGTTTTTTTCTCCAGAAAATGTTCTCAGGCGGAGAAGAATTACGCCATTGGTGATCGGGAACTTCTTGCGATTAAATTGGCATTGGAAGAGTGGCGTCATCTCTTGGAGGGTTCCCCACATTCCATAACAATTTTCACTGACTATAAAAATCTCCAGTACTTACAGAATGCCAAGCGATTTGAATCCCAGACAAGCCAGGTGGAGTCTCTTCTTTTCCCGTTTTAACTTCACCATTACGTTCAAACCTGGTTCCTGCAACAGTCTGGCTGATGACCTCTCTAGGTCTTTTGACATTCAGGATGAGGAGCCTACCATCGAGCCAGAGCCGATCATCCCTACCTCATGCATCCTTGCCCATTCTACCACCCTGGAGTCAAAGATTCCTCTTGGTAAGACCTTCGTCCCCACTGAGCTAAGAACTAAGATCCTCTGTTGGGGACATGACTCCAAGGTGGCAGGTCATGCTGGGTTCCTTCGCTCCTTCCTCCTCATCAGTCGCCACTACTGGTGGCCTACTCTCCGTTCGAATGTCAAAGACAATGTTAAGGCTTGTCATGTCTGTGCCCAGTCGAAATCCTCCACGCAGGCTCCTGCTGGTCTTCTCATGCCCTTGCCCATTCCCAAGGATCCCTGGTCTCACATAGCCATGGACTTCATCACTGATCTTCCACCTTCTGCAAAGAATACGGTCATTTGAGTGGTAATTGATCGATTCTCCAAGATGGCCCATTTTATTCCTCTTCCTGGTCTCCCTTCTGCTCCTGCCTTGGTTCCCTCAACATTACCTTGGATTTTACCTCTTCTTACCATCCTCAATCCAATGGTCAGACTGAGAGGGTTAATCAGGAGTTAGAAGTCTTTCTCCGTACTTTGGTCTCTGCTCATCGGGATAATTGGGCATCGCTACTCCCATGGGCAGAGTTCTCCCACAATAATCATGTCAACGTCAGTTCTGAGAAGACACCCTTTGTCACTGTTTATGGAAGACATCCTCAGCTCCCTCTTCCTATGACCTGTTCTTCCGACATCCCAGCCTTGGCTACCGTTCAGGAATCATTCAATTCCATGTGGGTTGACGTTCACAATTCCCTCCAGACAGCTGCCAAAAAATTCAAGGGTTTTGCTGACCGCCACAGGCGTAAGCCACCTCCACTACAGCCAGGAGACAGTCTGGCTTTCCACCAGGAACATCAGACTCCGGGTTCCTTCTCTCAAATTTGCCCAGAGATTCATTGGTCCTTGCGCTATAATTTCAAAGCTGAATCCTGTTTGTTTTAAACTCCAGATCCCCAAAAGCCTCAGGATCTCAAACTCCTTTCATGTATCCCTTCTGAAACCTTTAGTTTTGAATAAGTCCTCTCCCTACCTTGGCTCCAGTCTCTGAAGATGATCAGGAGTACGAGGTTAGTCAAATTTTGGATTCTCGCTTCTGTAAAGGTGTTCTTCAATATCTCGTGGATTGGAAGGGTTTCGATCCTGAGGAGAGATCTTGTATTTCTGCATCTGAAGTCTTCGCACCTCGTCTTCTGAGAAAGTTCCATTTGAAGTTCCCCTCCAAGCCTGGTCCCAAGCGGGGGAGGCCTTGTAAGAGGGGGGGTACTGTCATGACCTTGCAGGATTACTTTCATGACCTGTCTGTCTCTTACCTGGTCTGTGCATCAACCTTAGGGCTTGCTCTCTCACACCTGCATGGTTAGTAATCTTCCCTCAGTGTGGCTCCGCTCTAGCCTCAACAGGAACCATTATTTAACACTGTGTTCTCCAAGCCTGCCTTGCAGTGCAATATTGTGTGTTTGGTTTCCTGTTTCCTGCTTGCCGTGTGCTCTACCTTTGTCTCTGTTACCGATCTTGGCGTGTTCCCGACCATCCCCGCCTGCTTGTGACCCTGATCTTTGGAACGTTTCTCGACCATCCATGCCTGCTTGTGACCCTTGACCTTTGGCTTGTTCTCTGTTTATCCTTGTCTGCTAGTCGCCCGACCTGTAGCTTCCTCCTATAGCCTACTGTGAGCATGAGCTGGGAGACCCTGGGGGCCGTGACCTGGAGTCAGCTGCAGCGCAGTCCATCCTCACCACTAGAGGCTCTGGTGAACACCTGCTGGCTCTTAGACTCCGCGCCCTGGGGAATCTTATGTTATAGCTCACTGTGGGATCCGTGTTGGTGCCCCAGTGGACCTGCCTTCCTGTACCACCCAGGGTTCAATCCGCAGCAGTCAGCCGTAGGGTCCACTATCAGCGGTGCACTCCTGACCCCAATGGTGTGCATCTGTCACCTGGCCTCAGGTGACCTGACACCGGGCTTCTCGGTTCTTTATTGGATGGATTGATAGAAGCGCAGCCATTGGCTCGTGCTGCTGTCAATCAAATCCAATGACGCGGGCGCTGTGGGGCAGGGCCGAGTTCTGCAATTGGCGGCTATGGACGCCGAATGCAGCACTCGGGAGCGTGTCTGCAAAGTAACCCCCTTGGGAGAGCGCTTCTCCTAGGGGGTTATCTGAAGCGGGGAGGAGCCGAGAGAGCCGCCGGTGGACCCCAGAACAGGAGGATCGGGGCCACTCAGTGCAAAATGAACTGCACAGTAGAGGTAAGTATGACATGTTTGTAATTTAAAAAAAATAAAAATCAAACCTTTACAACCCCTTTAACCACTTCCATACAGGGCTTTTTATACCACTTCTATATCGGGCCTATTCTGGCACTTCTCTCCTACATGTACAAATCCTCATTCTTTTGCTAGAAAATTACTCAGAACCCCAAAACATTATATATGTTTTTTTAGCAGACACCCTAGGGAATAAAATGACGGTCGTTGCAACTTTTTATCTTGCACGGTATTTGCGCAATAATTTTTCAAACGCCTTTTTTGGGGGAAAAAAATGGTTTCATGAATTAAAAAATAACAAAAGAGTAAAGTTATCCCAATTTTTTTGTAAAATATGAAAGCTTATGTTACGCCGAGTAAAAAGATACCTAACATGTCACGCTTTAAAATTGCGCACACTCATGGAATGGTGCCAAACTTCGGTACTTAAAAATCTCCATAGGCAACGCTTTGAAATTTTTTACAGGTTAGCGTTTACCAGGTTAGCGTTACAGAGGAGGTCTAGTGCTATAATTGTTGCACGTGCTCTAACGCACGCGGCGATACCTCACATATGTGGTTTGAACGGCGTTTACATATGCGGGCGGGACTTACGTGTGTGTTCGCTTCTAAGCGCGAGCTATTGGGGACGGGCGTTTAAAAATATATATATATATATATATATATATATATATATATATATATATATTTTATTTTACTTATTTTTTTTATTTTTACTTATTTTTTTTACACTTTTTTTTTTTTTTTTTGATCACTTTTATTCCTATTACAAGGAATGTAAACATCCCTTGAAATAGGAATGTGTGTGACAGGTCCTCTTTATGGAGAGATGCGGGGTCAATAAGACCCCACATCTCTCCTCCAGGCTAGAAAGCATGAGATCAGTGAAAAAAAATTCTCATACTTACAGCCGTAATGGCGGCTTGGTTTACATTTGAGCTGCAGGCATCATTCAGATATCCCCCCTCAAACCCAGGACATCATATGACGTCCACCCGGAGGGAGAGAGGGTTCCTGCCGGCGTCATTTGACAATGGCCCGGTATGGAAGGGGTTAAGCAAAAAAGGAATCAAAGCCTGAAATTAACTCTGGTTAATATAGCTTTTTTTTTGTAGAGATGTAAGGCCCCATTAAGCCGTTTTACCGCTATTCATGGTCATATTTTCTTATGAGTGTTACGATATACCTAATACTGGATGTATTCTATTGTAATAATTAGGGATGAGCCCAAAGTTTGAGTCGAACGTAAGTTCAAATTGAACGGGTGCCGAATAGCGAAACATTATGCGGTGTCCGCAGCAAATTCAAAAGCTGCGGAACACCGTTTAAGAGTCTATAGGAGATTAACATGAAAAATCAAAAGTGCTAATTTTAAAGGCTTATATGCATGGTATTGTCATAAAAAGTGTTTGGGGACCCGGGTCCTACCCCAGGGGACATGTATCAATGCACAAAAAAGTTTTAAAAATCATTGTTTTTTCGGGCGCAGTGATTTTAATAATGCTTAAAGTGAAACAATAAAAAGGAAACATTCCTTTAAATATCGTGCCTGGGGGTATCTATAGTATGCCTGTAAAATGGCACATTTTTCCCGTGTTTAGAACAGTGCCGCAGCAAAAAAACATTTCTAAAGGGAAAAAAAGTCATTTAAAACTGATCGCGTCTGTAATGAATTGCCTGGTCTTGGAAATACAGATAAAACTCATTGAAAAAACAGCATGGGTTCCCCCCCCCCAGTCCATTACCAGGCTCTTTGGGTCTGGTATGAATATTAAGGGGAACCAAACCAAAATGTAAAAAAAAATTGTGTGGGAGTTCCCCCAAAATCCACACTAGGCCCTTCAGGTCTGGTATAGATATTAAGGGGAATCATGCGCCAATTTTTAAAAAAAAATGGCGTAGGGGTCCCCCCAAAATCCATACCAGGCTCTTCAGATCCGGTGTGGATTTTAAGGGGAACTCTGCGCCAAAATAAAAAAAATGGCGTAGGGGTCCCCCCCAAAATCCATACCAGACCCTTATCTGAGCACGCAACCTGGAAGGCCGCAGGAAAAGAGGGGGGTTTCCCGGTGGCGTCAAAGGGGGTGGGGTCATCCGTTTACGTCACCGGGTGGCCCCACCATCAGCTATATAACAGCTGTCAAAGTGAGAGAAGCATCAGTCACCGGGAGCCTCCCATGGAGTCGGAAATGTTGTGGCTTTTTTTTTTTTCCGGGTCGGGCAACGGAGTAGAACAGGGGTCTCAAAGTACCGGCCCGCGGGCCATTTGCGGCCCGCGGACTGGTTAAAAATGGCCCGCAGGCCCGATCCAGGACGTCTTTTTTCACAGGCACCGCAGAGGGGGAGGCGCCGAAGAGCTTTACCTCTCCATCAGCTCTGTCCTCTCCGCTGCACACTGCCGCAGCCCAGAGAGAGAACAGAGCGGAGGAAGGATCCGCCCATCGCCCCGCCCACCTAGGCACTGACGATCAGAGCCCCGATCCAGGGTCCTGCTGCTCAGAGCGGGAGATTGTGTTCTCTGGGTGCCCTGTCACTAGGCCTCTGTGGAAGCCAGGAGGAGAGGACTCGGAAGCCAGACGATCCTGACTGCCAGGAGAGGTGAGTAAGGCAAAGTCCTTAGTGGGGTGAATGGAGTATTTTATGGAGTGTGTGGGGGGTGTAATTGTGTAGTGTGGGGGGTATTTTATGGAGTGTGGGGGGATTTGTGCAGTGTGAGGGTACTTGTGTAGTGTGGGGGTTAATTGTGTAGTCTGGGGGTTAATTGTGCAGTGTGTGGGCTATCTTATGGAGTGTGGGGGCTATCTTATGGAGTGTGGGGGGGTATCTTATGGAGTGTGGGGGGGTATCTTATGGAGTGTGGGGGGGTATCTTATGGAGTGTGGGGGGGGTATCTTATGGAGTGTGGGGGGGTATCTTATGGAGTGTGGGGGGGGGTATCTTATGGAGTGTGGGGGGGGTATCTTATGGAGTGTGGGGGGGTATCTTATGGAGTGTGGGGGGGTATCTTATGGAGTGTATCTTATGGAGTGTGGGGGCTATCTTATGGAGTGTGGGGGCTATCTTATGGAGTGTGGGGGCTATCTTATGGAGTGTGGGAGGTATCTTATGGAGTGTGGGGGCTATCTTATGGAGTGTGGGGGCTATCTTATGGAGTGTGGGGGGCTATCTTATGGAGTGTGGGGGGCTATCTTATGGAGTGTGGGGGGCTATCTTATGGAGTGTGGGGGGATTTGTGCAGTGTGGGGCTATTTGTGCAGTGTGGGGCTATTTGTGCAGTGTGGGGCTATTTGTGCAGTGTGGGGGGTATTTGTGCAGTGTGGGGGGTATTTGTGCAGTGTGGGGGGTATTTGTGCGGTGTGGGGGGTAATTGTGTAGTGTGGGGGGTATTTTATGGAGTGTGGGGGGATTTGTGCAATGTTGGGGGTAATTATGGAGTGTGGAGGGTATTTGTGCAGTGTGGGGGGGGGTAATGCTGGGGGTTAATAATGCGTTTGCTGACACCAGTGATGGGGGTTAATAATGCGTTTGCTGACACCAGTGATGGGGGTTAATAATGCGTTTGCTGACACCAGTGATGGGGGTTAATAATGCGTTTGCTGACACCAGTGATGGGGGTTAATAATGCGTTTGCTGACACCAGTGATGGGGGTTAATAATGCGTTTGCTGACACCAGTGATGGGGGTTAATAATGCGTTTGCTGACACCAGTGCTGGGGGTTAATAATGTGTTTGCTGACACCAGTGCTGGGGGTTAATAATGTGTTTGCTGACACCAGTGATGGGGGTTAATAATGTGTTTGCTGACACCAGTGCTGGGGGTTAATAATGTGTTTGCTGACACCAGTGATGGGGGTTAATAATGCGTTTGCTGACACCAGTGCTGGGGGTTAATAATGCGTTTGCTGACACCAGTGCTGGGGGTTAATAATCAATTTGCTGACACCAGTGCTGGGGGTTAATAATGTGTTTGCTGACACCAGTGATGGGGGTTAATAATGTGTTTGCTGACACCAGTGCTGGGGGTTAATAATCAATTTGCTGACACCAGTGCTGGGGGTTAATAATGTGTTTGCTGACACCAGTGCTGGGGGTTAATAATGTGTTTGCTGACACCAGTGCTGGGGGTTAATAATGTGTTTGCTGACACCAGTGCTGGGGGTTAATAATCAATTTGCTGACACCAGTGCTGGGGGTTAATAATGTGTTTGCTGACACCAGTGCTGGGGGTTAATAATGTGTTTGCTGACACCAGTGCTGGGGGTTAATAATGTGTTTGCTGACACCAGTAATGGGGGTTAATAATCAATTTGCTGACACCAGTGCTGGGGGTTAATAATGTGTTTGCTGACACCAGTGATGGGGGTTAATAATTTGTTTGCTGACACCAGTGATGGGGGTTAATAATCAATTTGCTGACACCAGTGCTGGGGGTTAATAATGTGTTTGCTGACACCAGTGCTGGGGGTTAATAATGTGTTTGCTGACACCAGTGCTGGGGGTTAATAATGTGTTTGCTGACACCAGTGCTGGGGGTTAATAATGTGTTTGCTGACACCAGTGCTGGGGGTTAATAATGTGTTTGCTGGCACCAGTGCTGGGGGTTAATAATCAATTTGCTGACACCAGTGCTGGGGGTTAATAATGTGTTTGCTGACACCAGTGCTGGGGGTTAATAATGCGTTTGCTGACACCAGTGATGGGGGTTAATAATGCATTTGCTGACATCAGTGCTGGGTATAGTATATTATTGCTGGTATAGTTTATTGTTTTTGAAGTTTTAAAAGTTTGCATGCGGCCCCCATGGGATATGAAAACTTGTCATGTGGCCCTCAGGCAATTTGAGTTTGAGACCCCTGGAGTAGAAGATGAATGGAATGGACATCGCTAGACATTTTAATTTTTTTATTTTTTAATAAAGGACTTGTCCCGAAGTGTCTCCTGTCTTTTTTACTATTTTTGATACTTTTTCTTGTGAAATGGTAGGGGTAAAATGTACCTGTTACCAATTCACATAGGGGGGGCCAGGATCTGGGGGTCCCCTTGTTAAAGGGGGCTTCCATATTCCGATAAGCCCCCCGCCCGCAGACCCCCACAACCATCGGGCAAGGGTTGTGGGGATGAGGCCCTTGTCCCCATCAATATGGGGGCAAGGTGCTTTGGGGTGGGGGGCGCAGAGCTCCCCCTGCCCCAAAGCACCCATCCCCCCATGTTGAGGGCATGTGGCCTGGTACGGTTCAGGAGGGGGGGCGCTCTCTCGCCCCCCTCTTTTCCTGCGGCCTGCCAGGTTGCATGCTCAGATAAGAGTCTCGTATGGATTTTGGGGGGGACTCCTAAGCCATTTTTTAAAAAAAATTGGCGCAGGGTTCCCCTTAATATCCATATCAGACCTGAAGGGCCTGGTATGGATTTTGGGGGGACCCCCACACAATTTTTTTTTTTCCTTTTGGTTCAGGTTCCCCTTGATATTCATACCAGACCCAAAGGGCCTGGTAATGGACTGGGGAGGGAACCCATGCCGTTTTTTTTAAATGAGTTTTATCTGTATTGCCGAGACCCGACAATTCATTACAGCCGCGATCAGTTTTAATTACTTTTTTTCCTTTAGAAATGTAATTTTGCTGCGGGACAGGCATATTATAGACACCCCCAGGCACAAAATTTAAAGGAATATTTCATTTTTACTGTTTCACATTAAGCATTATTAAAATCACTGCTCCCGAAAAAACGGCCATTTTTAAAACTTTATTTTGCATTGATACATGTCCCCTGGGGCAGGACCCAGGTCCCCAAACACTTTTTATGACAATACCATGCATATAAGTCTTTAAAATTAGCACTTTTGGTTTTTCATGTTCGTGTCCCATAGACTTTAACGGTGTACGTGTGTTCGAACAAAATTTTTGCCTGTTCGCCCTGGTGCGAACCAAATCGGGGGGTGTTCGGCTCATCCTTAGTAATATTACATTGTATATCATGTTACTGCATATAACATTATTTAGAATAAACTCTACAAATATTCTAATTAAGAGCATTAGTCATTTTAACGATCATACTTATATACTTCATATGATAGATTCATTAAAGTGGTTGTAAACCCGATAATTTTTTTTTTTTCACAACCACCTGTAAGAGAAAGGCATAATGAGCTAATATGACTAGCATAATAGCTCATTATGCATCACTTACCTTAGATCGGGGCCCCCGAAGCCGTCCTCGTCTCCCTCTTCAGCCGCATCCATTGCTGCGGCGATAGCCGGAAGGTTACTTCCGGGTATCGCCGCTGCAGCCAATCACAGCGCCGCTCCGGCGCTGTGATTGGCCGGAGCGGCGGAGACGTCACTCTGCGCATGCGCGCGAGAGCCTTTTCATTCGGCTACGCCCAGCGATTGCTGGGAAATAGCCGATTTTGTGAATGGGATTAACCCCATGAATGCGCCGTTGTCTACGGCGCGCATGCGCCGTAGACAGCGGCGCCTGTCATTTTTAGTAAATCTCTCCTAAACCGTGTAGGTTTAGGAGATATTTCTTGCACCTACAGGTAAGCCTTAATCTAGGCTTACCTGTAGGTGCAAGTTGAAAAAGTGGGTTTACAACCACTTTAAAGACACCTATATGTTTTTTTTTAATATTGAGAATGATAATGATAAAGGTACCCTTTTTTTTTTTTTTTATAATGATAATGCTGTCATTTATGAAAATCAGGAACAAACATTTATGTCTATAGGTACTTTTACTCTTATAGGCAATCTGTTAGCTTGGACCATGTTAGTCCTATTGCACCATGTAATGGAGCAGAAACACTGAAATGTTTAAAACTGTTGTGGAATTTCTAGGCTGTTGTTTACAGAGCACACAGCCCATAATTCCTGTGCTAAATAAGCACACACTTTAGATTCATCTTTTTGCAATAATGCTATCTTTAGCTAAGTTTGCTAAGATCCACTCACCATTCATCCCATCATTCATCCAAGGAAAGCAGCACCACACAGCTTATGTTCTCATCTCCAGCATCCCAGCATAGACTGTCCAGCCGACGCCTAATCATAGGCTTTTATTAAACTCAAAAGATCTCAGACAGGAGGTGATTGGCTGCAGCAAGCAATCACCTCCCCCCCATGGGCGGAGACATCACAGGATGTCCCTTCCACACAGGAGAATGACCATACAAGGACATCCTTCCAACCAGATACAATATTCATTCAAATAGACTAGCAGTGACATACACTGCTACCAATGACGGAAACTACATGACAATTATGCCTCAAATGGACCACAATTATTTTATAGTTATGCTACTGTTCCTGTGGACACAGATCTGTGCGCTCAGAGTCATTTAACGCCCCCCGCCAGGGGCTGGCCAGTTCCCCCAACGGGGCGCAAAATAACATCTCTAAATGGAGCAAACATCGCCGTTTCCACAGGAAGATTTTCCCGCCACCGATCTTCCACCAATGTCTGTATGTGCAAATACGCTCAGATGAGCGCATTACAGCAAAACTGACACTGGGGGGACATCTGACAACATACATTAATACATTTCCATAAAAATCTTCACAACAGTCCTCCCTTTTTTGTCATATGCACCCCATGTGTCCCTCGATGAAAGTTGATATGCTTCTTACACCCGGAAATGAATCAGTCCTTAGTCCATAAAAAGGAAAACACGGCTTGACATGTAGACTCTACTCTTCAGGGGCATGACTTATAAAGGAGGACACGACATGGTGAGCTGTAGTAATCGCCGATCGGTCTGTGATCCTCTGTGTCTTGTATGTGGGTCCGGCTTCGGGGCGTCTCATCAAGGAAACTCTGTCACACGTCAAATCAGGCAACAGGAGCACCTCGTCACGGCATAGAAAGAATAGAAATAAAAACGACATGAGTATATATATTCCCACTTCCTTTAACCACGATCCGCTGTAAAATAAAAATTAGATCCCCAAAGATTCCCAGACCCTTAATATAGACTCCCAACCTTCACTTAGCTATGGCTCTGGCTTCAACAATTACATGAAGAACCCTATCCTTAACGGATGAGAATTGTTCAATCGTATCCCAAGCCCGAGCCCCCCCCCCCCACATGCAGGACACCATGCCCAGACCTGGTCGGGGTTGGTGAACAAATCCCTTCTAGCTGTCCCTGCCATTCTTAATTTCCTGCGCCATCAGATCCTCGCAATCGGCCGCGACATAAGATTGGGACAGCTTCACCATCACGCATGAACCTCTTGCTTTGGGGGAATTACCTTTTATAAGCTGCAGATCCGCATAAACACCAAACTAAAGTTCAAACACACTTGTGGGCTACCTAGATACCCAAACCGACAAGAGGCAGAACCATTAAAACTAAAACCAATTTTACCCTCTAAAAATACATCGTTAGATTCCATTGACAAGTGTCTGTTTGGAGTCTTCACCAGTTTGTCAAAACTCCTCATACCCATAATAACATCATAAATGGCATGTACCACTGTCATCGCTGGGGACTAAAACTCGGTGAAGACTCAGAACAGACCATCGGTCCTGTTCGCTTTCTGAGCTAGTCAGGACATACACTTTAAATAATAACTTGGGATGCTTTTCACCGTTACCCTTGCTAAAATTTACTAAACAACAAAAATATAAATAAACAAAGATACTCCTCATTCTTTGGTGTGGTTGAGCCGCTTCTTGCAGTGGCTGGCGTGGTCTCATCCCTCAAGCTTCTTTACAACGACCCAGTCACCTGGTTGGAAATAATGTAAACTGATTATTGAGTCAGGGTCCAGGAGGGACTCGTGAAAACCTTTTGGTGGACATTTTGAAGTTCATGTCACAACGATCGCACCCACCCCATCAGCCGAGAATATAATTGACAGCTAATGAGGAGAGTACGACCCTGATTTTGATTGACCTCCAAACAACCCTCATATGACAATAACCCAGACATCGGGACTGTGGTCACTGCATAACCTGTGCGTGGCTTACAATACCTGGAACCATTGATAAAAGGTTCTTAGCCTCTGGGATGGGAACCTACTTCACCAGACTGCTGCTTGCCGATTCAAATTCTATCAAAGAAAGTCTTGGCACAAACTTGGTTAGAATTACAGAGGTTATTATTAGTTTGAAAAAAACTGTCACTCTTACATTTATCACTTCTCCCCCTTTTCTTCCTCATTACAGACTGAAGGAAGAAATGCGTGGTGCAGGAAAAAAGAAACAAATAGCCTATGATACTTTTACCTCCCTTAGACTCGTATTTATCCATATGTACCGCTGTCTACATACACCTGTTCTCTATCTACAAACTCCTTGGACCTGAAAAATACTTATAAGCAAAATCATTACTCTATCCTTTATATTTAACCTGCAAAGAATGGTAAACAATAATGACATTCCTGTACATTGGTAAATTGTCAATGACATTCTTTCAAAACTGATTCAAACAAAACCCTCTGTAACCCTTACTTTTCTCGTTCCTACAAAAATACAACAGCCGCGACGCATCGTAGGATCGCTGCGGTAAGTTCGAACATATTCACGTTACTACATACAAACATTCCGATACAAACGTGGGGGAAATACTTCCCAGTTTCCAAAACCACAAATGAAAAAACAAAAACAGCCAGAATTCTCCCTTTACTCTTTCAGCAATAGAAAAAAATACAATGGGAAAAACACGAGAGCAGCTTGAGAACCTTCCATGGACCAGCCATAAAGTTCAAACAAACGGGCATGAGAATTTAACCTCCATCAACACTCCTCATTACAGTACAGATTTCTGAAGCCACAGCTCAACTACATCCATTCCAGAGGGATACCCAAAATAGTATCCTTGGACCACCTATGTTATCCTTTAGGGGGTCTTATGTCCGGAGCCCCAAACCCAGATCTCAGGTGCGGTGCAGTTGTCTGACTGGTGTGGAGCCTAATTTTTTTTCTCCAACGCATGGACGGCACATTACCCATGACGATTCGAATCGCTTATGAAGTGTCCCGCGTCCAGGACACCCTTGCACTAGTTTTCGGAGCAGTACTGCTTAGTGACCATTTTTACAGTACTGGCACCCGGCGTATTCCGATTATTTTACACGGCCTCCCGGTATGCTAGAATCTACTCCTCACGTTTACATGCTCTTCAACCGATTATCGGCAGCCCTGTAAACGTGTTTGTCAGACAACCTTCAAAGCATCATGAAATCCTCCACTATTCAAAACAATATTACGGCTTCTTTTTACCTGCATCTAGATGTTACAATAATGGTGATGCCCCCGTTTGCTCTCTACCCAAAACTGTATTTAAGTATAAAACTTTACAAAACTGGTACAAAATATAAAAACACTTTTAAACGCCAAAATGCTTTCCATCTTCCTTCCAAACACAAATCTCACTGCCCAACCTTTCAGACAACCCCAAGCTCCTCCCACCAACTTCCCTCTGATATATAAAATGCTGAAAAGAAACTTCCAGTTATGCTCAGCTCTTAATAAAACCAAACTGGTTTATTTACATATCAATTGTTCAGGAAGAGGGAGGGGGAGGGGAGGCCTTAAACGCCTTGTCTATCAAGACTCCAAAAAATCCATGGCTACACATTATATATTTCAACAATTTAAAACCTTGTTAAGAAAATGATGGAATAAAACCCCCCTTTGCAAATGGGAGGGTCCTGACCCAAACATCCCCTGCAAGCAAAACCACAAGTTGACACTCAAATACAAAACTCCTGCAAAAAGATGGCTCTAGGAGTTTCAACCAAACCCCCACTCCTCCTCTACAGGCTATACAATACAAGCCTCAAAACATATGAATTGCCCTCTGGGAAACTCCCAAATATCCAAACATAAAAACACATCATTGTACAAAAACTCCATTAGTCTTACAATCTATCAAGATTCAGTGTAAAGTGAACTTTTTCATATACTGCAAAGTCAGCTGATCCTGCAATAGCTTACATTCACTTAAATGAAAACAGAGAAATCCCCCTCCTAACACCACCTGCATGGAGTCTGCATGTCCTCCCTGTCTCTGCGTTGGCCTCCTCCGACACTCCAAATGCTGGTAGGTCAGCCAGATCCCATCCATAGATAGGCCCCAGCATGTGTGTGTGTCCGCAAGCGCGTCGTGGCCCCTCGGGGTAAGACCGCGCTATTTTAAGATACCTCTCAACTCACCTCAAAAGGTGATGCTTAGAAAAGCAATTTAAACCAGAGACAAAACCATCCTCTCAGTATGTCACTCCGGCGTCCCACCACTCTCCCCAGCAGTGCACAGGTCAAACTGTAAACGCATAAAACAGAAGAAAACTGCGCCAATCAACAAATGCCAATACAGCATATTCAGGAGCCGTGTTTGCTAAACTGGAACTTCCTATCTCAAACTGTAAACGTCTCAAAATGGCCGACAAGCCAGGATAACAAAATGGTGGATGACCACCACCCCCACCTCATGGACAACAACAAAAATGGCGCCATGCAATTTTTCCCGCCAAAACCAGCATGGGACGTCACAATGAACACCACATGGGTTCCCCCACAGAAAGAAAAACACAAATGGCCTCCACCAGGTTCCAACGCAGAGAAGATCGCACTATATTCGCACCAAACATCAAAATCTGCCCCAAAGGCTGAGAAATTCCACCAGCGAAATAGCAGGCGAATGCCACATGGTATAGTGCCCAAAAGAAAGGTGGCTGCACCTTCCTTTATATGATGCCCATAGGCTAAGGAGAAACTGCATCTCTCAAGATGGCTGCCGACGACCATGGCAGCATGGCAGACCACAAGATGGCCACCACATGCAGTTTTTGCCGCCAAAACCAGGATCTCTTCACTAGAGAACCAAAAATGCTTTTCTCCACAAAGACTGACTACACCATTGAAACTTTTCTAAATTATCATCAAAATCCACTGAAAAAGGTGTCAGCTACACTCTACAAGGACCACATGTACACTTACAAACTTAGCCTCCCTTTTGCCAACTAAACAGCACATTCAATAAATGTTAGTTACATGACAATATTAAAACATGTTCATTTCTCTAAGTTAATATACTCTGAGATATTCACCACTTTTCTCTACCTAAAGTTCACACACAGTGGCCTCAGCTTCCATAACAAGCCATTGCAGAGACATACTATTGTCTGCCTTCTAGCAATGCCTGGCCACTTGGATATGCGGCGGGAACTTTCAACTCAAAAACCAAACACTTTCGTTAAAATATTTTAACACTTATGGGGACATGTGTCTTTGTCCCCTACAAAGGCAAAAATCACAATCTATCCATTTCTATTTTTCATAGAAATCACAAACACTACACACATACAGTACAATGTTGCTTGTAACATCAGATCATCATCCCTCAGGGCCCTTCCAGCACCATTGTCCTTCCCTTAGGGCATAGGCGCAGCAACACAAAACATTCTCCATTGCAAACAGTGGGCATGCCCTTCCCCCATTCAAGCACATAGCTCACAAACAAACCTCTGAGAAATACAAAAAGCTCACCCAAACACATACCATTGCAGGCTGAATAATCCCACATCTATACCTTCATTTCATACACAATATACAGTTTCCATCAGATCGTCTCTCAGGGCCCTCCCACTACAAAACTCCTGCATGTTATTTACAGAAAGTCACCAACTTTCACCCTTGTAACTGAGATGCTGGCTGCCCCTCCCCCACTAAACCTCATGGCTCACAAACAATCGTCCACTTTACAAACTGCTCAGTACAAACAGCCATCTCTTACACAATTTCAATCGCACTCATGGGTACACATGTCCTACATCACACAAACAATCTAATCACACACAGGCTTATTTCAAAAAGACAATTTTTTTTTGTTCTTTTATAAAGTAGAGCCCCCCACATCGGAACGTAGATCCACTCTTCCCCCCCATCTTGATCCGATGTCCAAAGGGACTCCATCTATTCCCAAAGATCCTGGCCCGCCATAAACTGTTGTGGAATTTCTAGGCTGTTGTTTACAGAGCACACAGCCCATAATTCCTGTGCTAAATAAGCACACACTTTAGATTCATCTTTTTGCAATAATGCTATCTTTAGCTAAGTTTGCTAAGATCCACTCAGCATTCATCCCATCATTCATCCAAGGAAAGCAGCACCACACAGCTTATGTTCTCATCTCCAGCATCCCAGCATAGACTGTCCAGCCGACGCCTAATCATAGGCTTTTATTAAACTCAAAAGATCTCAGACAGGAGGTGATTGGCTGCAGCAAGCAATCGCCTCCCCCCATGGGCGGAGACATCACAGGATGTCCCTTCCACACAGGAGAATGACCATACAAGGACATCCTTCCAACCAGATACAATATTCATTCAAATAGACTAGCAGTCACATACATGACGGAAACTACATGACAATTATGCCTCAAATGGACCACAATTATTTTATAGTTATGCTACTGTTCCTGTGGACACAGATCTGTGTGCTCGGAGTCATTTAACGCCCCCCGCCAGGGGCTGGCCAGTTCCCCCAACGGGGCGCAAAATAACATCTCTAAATGGAGCAAACATTGCCGTTTCCACAGGAAGATTTTCCCGCCACCGATCTTCCACCAACGTCTGTATGTGCAAATACGCTCAGATGAGCGCATTACAGCAAAACTGACACTGGGGGGACATCTGACAACATACATTAATACATTTCCATAAAAATCTCCACAACAGAATCTTCCATCTGCTCAGAAAATCCCCTGCGTTGAGAGATTAAACTTAATGGATATCTGTCTTTTATTTCAACCTAAATAGCTATATGTAACTAATTGTGTATGCTGTGTGGAGACTCTGTCAAGAAGTCAGACCACATATGGTGCATGACGTTTCCAGAGCTTCTGGTAAATGCAATCTGTTTCACTGCATGTTTTGTCACCATCCCAGCACAAACAAATGTAATACTTTTATGTGCATTAGCTTACAGAGTTTTTACATATATCAGTATTTCCACAAACCTGGCCAGAAAATAAGTATGGGATTTTTTATTTTTATTTTTTAGGGGGGGGGGGGTCATACTTACCTAGGAGGATGAAGCATCGGCCCAATGCAGTATCTGTCCCCTGCCGCGCTAAGACTGAGAACCGAGCAATCAAATAACGCCAAATGCTTTGTTCTAAGAACACCCAGAGCAGAGAGCTGGTGACTGTCAGTCATCAGTTCTCTCAGTTCTCTGCTCTGTCCCCTCCCCCCCACGTTCACTGGAGCACTGCACTGGACTGTAGAGGGGATGGGAGCGGCCAGCTCAGAGCCTATGGTGGCAATCTTTCCAGAGCCTGGACCGGTACTGTGATGTCAGCTGACAGCGGGCTTAAGTCTCTCAATAAACATCCATAGTAGCTAAATTATAGTGGTGAGACACACATTACTCCAAAGAAGAACCCCTCACAATTTCCAATGGATAGCTCAATGACAAGCTAAACACACCAAATAATTCTTGTACTATTGGGTCTGTTGATCCCTAAGAAAAATTCACATATTCACAGACGCTTGATGCTTAATTTGGCACAGTATGTTGATTTAAGAAATTGGTTGAATGTGTCTGTTTGTCAGTGGGATTTTTGTGTTTTGATGAGTGTAGTTCATCATTATTGACGTGAATCTGCATCGCTGGATGATGTGAATTATAATGGATGTACATCCTGGAATATATATTTTTTAACTAAAGGACCTCTTCACATGAAAGGAGGTATTTGGGTGTTTCCAGACTCTAATAGGCTCTCTACCTGCAAACTTCCACTACCACCAGGCCGGGGTTGTGGGTAAGATGCCCTTGTCCTCATTATCACTGTTGCCCCCCACTACCCCCCTGCCCCATTTTGAGGGCCTGTCATCTGGTATGGTTAGGGGAGGAGTGAGGCGTGTTCTGTTTTTTTTTTTTCAGGGTAGTGTCCCCCTTGACATTCATACCAGACCCAAATCCAAGGTCTGGTATGGATGTATGTTTGGGGATCTCCATTACCATCTACAGGATATCCTAAATTCATCTTTATCTGGCGTAGATTAAGGGAGTCACCCAGAAGTAGTGGCCAAAACTATCATTTCCCGAAAATTGAATGTGCATTTTTATTCCTTGTAAATGTCAGTTTTTTTGTAGTAGGTTGTATACATTGTACAGATATGCTACTTTACTTTAGGTTAAGGGCACTCCCAGACATGTTATTTAAAGGAAGTTTGCATTTTTAATGTTGACCTTCAAAGTATTAGCCTAGTAAATAGCCATTACTGTTTGTTTAACATTCAGCTACCCCTGGCTTCAGTGGGGTTCTGATTTGGCACCCAAACATTGGTCATGTTCTGTGAACCACCTTTGATCTGAACCCAGGTGTCAGGAGCATTTAGTGTTACTGTTCTCCATTCCAGCATCCGTAGTTTTGGCTATGGCACTCACCTTGTCTGTCTGTCCATCTTCACGCTGATTAATATGATCAGTCTCTGGGTGGAAACCAAGCCTGTTATAAGCCAGCTGGTCCCTCATTTGGATTCTTGTGAAAGACAGTGATATGTGTGTTGTTCCTGATCAAGCTCCCTGTCTGTCTGCCCTACTCTGCTTGTTTGGATTTCCTAGATTTCCTAGATTCTGGTGCTGCTAGGAACTTCATTCATAGGGACCTAGCACACCGTCTACAGCAGCGGTTCTCAACCCGGGGGTCGCGACCCCCGGGGGGGGGTCGATTGCCGATTCGCCGGGGGTCACAAATGCTAGTCCAATCTGTAAAGCTGGCTGAAACGGACCCGAAATTACTGTATACGCCGGAGTCTGTCTGTCTCGGCCAGCAAGACGTCACTTCCGGGAGAGGAGAGACCGTGCGGAAGTGATGTTCCGTCGCCGCCATCTTGGTACTCTCGTCCGCAGTAAGGCTACAGTTAGAAGTCGGAAAGCGGATATCTTTTTACACCCACTGAAGTCTTGCAGTTTACACATATTTTTACAAGTAAACTGAGCTTATATACTATATAAGGCTTATACAGTATAAAAGCTCAGTTTACTGGTAAAAATAAGTGTAAAATACAAGACTTTGGCGGGTGTAAAAAGATGTCCTCTTGCCAACTTCTAACTGTAGCCTTGCTGCGGACGAGGGTACCAAGATGGCGGCGACGAAACGTCACTTCCGGTAACACAATAGACGGGTTTCTGATGCTGACGGAACACCTGAAGGACTTTGGTAAGTCAGGCACTAAATACCGGTAAGTAAAGCATTTTTGTAATGTGTGTCACCGGTGCAATCAATACATAGATTGTGAATAAATAAGTCTGACATGACTGTGCAACAAAAAAAATTGTGGAACAATACATATCATTTATATATAAACGTCCCAGTTGGTTCCTCAAAAGTGGTTATTCCGTGCCAGTGCTAGATACATGTTTGGGTGCAATACACTTTGTATTTTTTAGCACTGGCACGGAATAACCACTTTTGAGGAACCAACTGGGATGTTCATTTATAAATGATATGTGTTGTTCCATAATAATTTTTTTCTTGCATAGTCACGTCACGTGGCGTAGATAGCCGCGGGTGGCTCGGCTATCTATGCCCGGAAGTGGGAGCAAAATACCTGTATTACACAGGTGCCAAATGTGACACCAGAGGGGGGGAGGAATCCGAAAAGCAGACATTCCATTTTTGCTTTAACATCATCAATCAATAGATTGTGAATAAATAACAGAAGCATATGATTTATAATATTTTACACATAGGTTGGCGCAGTTATTCTTGTGTACTAATAAAAACCTATATGGTGTCACTAAAGTGCTCCGTGCAACGTATTGGTAAATGGATCTTCTCCCATGGAAAATATAGATCACAAACAAGAAGTGCTCTGTGCTGGCAGTTATCTTGCCCAAATATGATTTAACAGTGCTTTTCTGGTGGGAGATAGTGGCCCTTTAGGTGGGTCCTAGTAGTTCCTATAATGGTCTCCTCTTGTCTCTGTGCTACTCACATGTCTCCCGGGGTCAGTATTATACACTCCACACACCGCTCCCCGGATCTCTTCCTGCCCAGCTAGGCACACAGCACACTTCACCGCATTCAGAGTCAGAGAGCAGTCCAGAAGTTGTTTGTGTTGTTTTATTGAGGGGTTAAACTTGGATGGAGATTGGCAATATAGGATGCCCACTTGATTAAAAGATAGTAAGATTAGGACAAAAACTATGTACACTCCTTCTGCCTCCTCCACAACCCTTGCTTGCAGAAACTCTCCTCTTCCTCCAGGACTACAGGTCCCAGGATTCGCTAGCTAGCACAATTTTTGGTTTATCTGGAACAGACTTGCACAGCCAGATAGAGAGAACCACCCTTTGCAGGCAGAGACCCCTTTAGTGTAGCAAAAATGTCTCTGTGCTAGCTATCTCACTTGTGGCTACTGAGCCCAGTACCACCTCTTCAGGTACTGCCAGCCCTCCTGGCTGCAACTGCCTCTTTCTCCTGCCCACTCCACAGTCCTCCTGACTGACCTTGCATCCATCCCAGACAGCTCCCAGTCCCATCAGGCATGCTCTTCAGCCCTCTGACTGAACTCACCAGCCAAACATGGCTGCTTCCTACATGGAGACTCCCAGGCAGTGTTCTTACTGCTGTCCTCAACCTTGCTCCCGATGCCTTCAGGTGGAACGCTAGGGAAGATAACACTGCCGTCTATGATGTGCTCTGTCACTAACATCACACTGCAACGTTTGGTATCTCTGAGTCCCCCGTAGCAGTTTTATTACCTGTTGGCCCTGCCAGTAGAGCTATTATTTTTCCAGTTCCTGTAGGAGGGTGACAACGCTCCATGTTCTGCAGTGAAATCACACAGCGGCCATGTCACCCTGTAGTCAGGGTAGTCTTAGGTTAGTAAGATTTTATGATTTGCATACAAGCAGACTCGCGCTGTCTGAGAACTTGGTGTGGTTCGCTATGATGTAAATTTATTTACCGAGCTATGTGGCTGAGCACATTAATTTTTGAGAGAGAATTCAACTTTTGTAATTCTGTCTGTAAATGTGTAAGGCAAGAGACATGGGTGAGATTTTGGGATGGGGGAGTCTTAAGTGTTAATAGTCTGTGTTATTGAAGCTATTCTCATGCCGCGTACACACGATCGATTTTTTCGACGGTGAAAACACCGTCGAGAAAATCGACGTTAAAAACAAGGAACAGCTTGTTCCCCTCACACACGGCCGTTTTAAATGTCATTTTTTTTTTTGGTCGAAAAAAACGACCGTGTGTGGGCTCCGCGGCAGTGTTTCCCTATGGGAAACACTGCCGCGGAAAACATGTCGAAAAAAACGATGAGAAAAATTAGAACATGTTCTAATTTTTCTCGTCATTTTTAATGCCGTTTTTCTCGTCGAAAAAAACGACAGAAAGCCCACAGACTATCGTTTTTCTCGTTGAATGGGAAAAATGTCGTTTTTTTCGACGGGAAAAATGGCCGTGTGTACGCAGCATCATAATATTTTTTATCAGTGAGCCCATGATAATGGATCATAGAAAGAAGAACTTTAACAAGAGAAGCCACAGTCACGATTTTTTCAAGTATGGTTTCACTTCAATAGCTGCAGCAGGAATTGAGAAACCGCAATGCATTATTTGTAATAAAGTTCTATCAGCTGAATCTATGAAGCCCAACAAACTGAAACGTCATTTTGATACTAAGCATCCAAGCTTCGCTGGCAAGGATATCCAGTATTTTAAAAACAAAGCTGATGGTGTCAAGAAAAGCAGACTTGATACTGGTGGCAAGTACCACAAGCAAAACCTAGCAGCCATTGAAGCTTCATATTTGGTGGCTCTCAGAATCACCAGCGCTAAGAAACCTCACACCATTGCCGAGGATTTGCTGTTGCCAGCAGTCAAAGACATTGTTCATGTTCTGATTGGAGCCGAATTTGTTACGAAATTGAGTGCAATTTTCTTATCTATCTACACTGTCAGCAGGAGAATAGATGACATGTCTGCTGATATTATTGATCAGGTAATCCAGGAAATTAAATCTGCTTCACTTGGGATATTTAGCATCCAGCTTGATGAATCTACAGATGTTGCAAACTGTTCTCATTTACTGGTTTACTTGAGGTATATCCATGATGGCGACTTTAAAGATGAGTTTCTTTTTTGCAAACCTCTTGAAACAACAACTACTGCACATGATGTATTTGACACAATTGGTTCATTTCTGGAAAAACACAAGATCTCTTGGGAAAAGGTTTGTGGTGTTTGCACAGATGGTGCTCCAGCTATGCTAGGATGTTGGTCTGGATTTCAACGTTTGGTATTGAATGAATCACCAAAAGCCATTGGAACTCACTGTATGTAGTGATGAGCCGAACACCCCCGGGTTCGGTTCGCACCAGAACCCGCGAACGGACCGAAAGTTCGAACGAACATTAGAACCCTATTAAATACAATGGATGCGAACGTTCGAATTCTAAAGTGCTAATTATAACAACTATTATGCATGTTATTGTCCTAAAAAGGGTTTGGGAACCCGGGTTCTGCACCAGGGGACATGTATCAATGCAAAAAGAAGTTTTAAAAACGGTCGTTTTTCGGGAGCAGTCATTTTAATGATGCATAAAGTGAAAAAAAAAAGTCAAATATTCCTTTAAATATCGTACCTGGGGGGTGTCTAAAGTATGCCTGTGAAGTGCCACGTGTTTCCCGTGTTTAGAACTGTCCCTGCACAAAATGACACTTCTAAAGGAAAAAAAAGCCATTTAAAACTGCTTGCGGCTTTAATGTAATGTCTGGTCCCGGTAATATGGATGAAATTCTTTAAGAAAAATGGCATAGCTACCCCATGACCCCCCCCCTACCCCAGCCCATTACCAGCCCCTTTGGGTCTTGTATGGATATTAAGGGGAACCCCGCACATAAAATAAAAAAGGCCCTATATACTCTGAACAGCCCTATACAGGCGGTGCATACAAGACAGGGACTGTAGGTTTGTTCTTATGTAGAATCTGTTTGTAATTTTGAACAGGTACATTGTTGAAGTGTAGCTCCAGACCAAAAATCTATTTTTAAACTTTTTGGAAAACATAGGTAAGGGTTATCACCCCTGTAACATTTGTTTTGCTGTCTGTGCCCCTGTTCAGAACATTTCACCTCACTTTCCGTCCCAATGACAACTGTTTTTGAAATGTGGTGTTTTTCTTGAAACAAGGATTGCTGATAAAGCATCAGTACAGAGGAGACACCTTTCTCCCATATTTATTCTTACAGGAGAGAATTTTCCTTCCTAGTGGTAGATTTCCTCTCACTTCCTGTTGTCTTCTTGCGTTTGCAAGTAGGAGTCGTTTGTAAGTTGGATGTTTGAAAGTAGGGACCTGCCGTATATACTCTGCAGAAATAGGCCCCTTAGTTGTTGGTGTTGGCACAACACTGTAAGCACTCACAGTTACTCTTGGTTGGTGCTGGAACCACCTGCTGTCAACTATTATATCAGGAATTTTAATTACATATAATTGTTGAACAGTGGTAGTAAAAATTGGGCCTTTGATGGTGGTGCTGGTGCCACAACACTGTAAGCCCTGACAGTTACTCTTGGTGGGTGCAGCAATGGGCCCTGCTGTGAATTATTAGATCAAGAATTGTAATTACATGCCCCTGTTGAACAGGGGCTGAAAAATTGGGCCTTAGGCACTGGTGGCACAACACTGCAACCCCTCACAGATACTGTACTTGGAGCACAGCAATGAGCCCTGTTGCAAAGTATTGCTTCAAAAATTGTAATGACACGCCCCTGTTAAACAGGGGCTGAAAAATTGGGCCTTAGGCACTGGTGGCACAACACTGCAACTCCTCACAGATACTGTACTTGGAGCACAGCAATGAGCCCTGTTGCAAAGTATTGCTTCAAAAATTGTAATTACACGCCCCTGTTAAACAGGGGCTGAAAAATTGGGCGTTAGGCACTGGTGGCGGCACTCATAAACAAAAATGATCTTACAAGCTATCATCATCAATCGTATCATTGAGGACTCGGAGGAGGAGGATAGCCAGTCAACATAACAGCACAGGCACTCAGCATCAGCATCAGTCTTGAAGGGATGTGACATGTTAAAATCAATTAGTCTGTTATATCAGCATCAGGTGTGTGGTAGCTGGTGGTGATCCAAGACTGGTTCATCTTGATGAAAGTCAGTCGATCAACCGAGTCGGTGGACAGGCGCACCCTGTGATCCGTGACAAATCCTCCAGCAGCACTGAATGTGCGTTCCGAAAGAACGCTGGATGCAGGACAGGCCAGTAGCTCAATTGCATACTGTGCAAGCTCTGGCCAGTGATCCATCCTCAAGACCCAGTAAGCCAGAGGATTTTCGGTGGGGAAGGTGTCCAAGTCGGACCTTGCCCCTAGATATTCCTGCACCATGTTTATCAGACGCTGGCGATGGTTGCTGGAACCGATCATACTTTGGGGCTGCGGACTAAAGAATTGTCTGAACGCATCGGTCAGACGGCCACCTTCCCCACCGCTCCTTCTTTGACTGGCCGAAGCCTCAGCAACTCGTTGTCCAGGACCAGGAGTTTGCAACCTCCCAGTCTCTGGGAACGCGTTGCACAGACCTTTCTGCAAGGCCTCCCGGAGTTGTCTCATCCTCTGCTCCCTCTGCGACGGTAACATAAGGTCCGCAACCTTACCCTTGTACCGTGGATCAAGGAGAGTGGCCAGCCAGTAATGGTCCCTCTCCTTGATCCGAAGAATACGAGGATCCTTCCGCAGACTTTGCAGGATCAGGGAGGCCATGCAGCGTAGGTTTGCTGAGGCATTCGCTCCGGAGTCCTCTGGGTCACTAAGGACGACATGATCCGCAGCCACCTCCTCCCAGCCACGTACAAGTCCACTGGTTTCTTGGGACTGTAAATCATCCCTAAAAGACTGCTGCTGATGATGCTGAGTGCCAGCCTCCACCTCCATGCTGACACAATCCTCCTCCTCCTCCTCCTCCTCCTCCTCCTCCTCTTCCTGTGCGATGGGTGGGACAGAAGGAGCACTGTCTGGGTAAAGGGGGCCTTGAGAGGCAAGGAAGTCCTCCTCTTCCTGCCTCTGTTCTGCCTCAAGTGCCCTGTCCATTATTCCACGCAGCGTGTGCTCCAACAGGTGGACAAGAGGTACAGTGTCACTGATGCATGCACTGTCACTGCTCACCATCCTCGTGGCCTCCTCAAATGGTGCCAGGACAGTGCATGCATCCCTGATCATGCCCCACTGGCGTGGAGAAAAAAAACAAGCTCCCCTGACCCTGTCCTGGTGCCGTAGTCGCACAGGTACTCATTGATGGCCCTCTGCTGCGTGTGCAGCCGCTGCAGCATGGCCAACGTTCAGTTCCACCTGGTGGGCATGTCACATATAAGGCGGTTCTTGGGCAGGTTCAACTCCTTTTGCAGCTCAGCCAGGCGAGCACTGGCATTATAAGATCTGCGGAAATGCACACAGACTTTCCTGGCCTGCCTCAGGACATCCTGTAAGCCCGGGTACCTGCCCAAGAAGCGCTGCACCACCAGGTTAAGGACGTGAGCCACACAGGGCACATGGGTCAGTTGTCCCTGTCGGAGGGCGGAGAGGAGGTTGGTGCCATTGTCGCAAACCACCATTCCTGGCTTAAGCTGGCGTGGCGTCAACCACCTCTCGGCCTGGCCCTGCAGAGCAGACAGGACCTCTGCCCCAGTGTGGCTTCTGTCCCCCAAACACACCAGCGCAAGCACGGCATGGCATCTTTTTGCCTGCGTACTTGCGTAGCCCCGTGAACGGCTACGGAGCACCGCTGGTTCATAGGACAAACCACAGGAAGAGGCCATGGAGGAAGAAGAAGAGGAGGGGGTGGAGGAGAGAGGTGTGTCACAACCAGTAGTAGCATTTTGGAGGCGTGGCGGTGGGACAACCTCCAACACTACTGCACCTTGTCCTGAATCCTTCCCAGCTGCCAAAAGAGTGACCCAATGGGCCGTGAAAGAAAGGTAACGTCCCTGTCCATGCCTGCTGGACCATGAGTCAGCGGTAATATGCACCTTACCGCTGACCGCCCTGTCCAGCGAGGCCAAGACATTGCCTTCCACATGCCGGTAGAGAGCCGGAATAGCCTTCCGTGAGAAAAAGTGGCGTTTGGGAACCTGCCACTGAGGAAAAGCACATTGCACAAACTCACGGAAGGGGGCCGAGTCTACCAACTGAAAAGGCAGCAGTTGAAGCGCTAGCAATTTAGCCAAGCTAGCATTCAACCGCTGGGCATGTGGATGGCTGGGAGTGAACTTCTTTCGACGGTCCAGCAGCTGGGGCAGGGAAATTTGCCTGCTAGAATCGGACGTCGGTGTACTGCTAGCAGAGTGGGCGCAAGTACTTGGCTGTGACACACCTAATTCTACACCTTCATTCCTCTCAGTGCATGTTTCAGAGAGGACTGAAGTTATAGTGGGGTTGGAGATCCCAGCTGATGCGGTGCAAGGAGAGGTCCGCTTTGTTCTTTGGTGTGGGTCTTTGAGGTAGGCTTGCCAACGAGCTGCATGGCAGGTCAACATATGTCTGGTCAGGCATGTGGTACCCAAGCGGCTGATGTTTTGGCCACGCGATATACGCTTGAGACATATGTTGCAAACAGCAGCTGTGCGATCTGATGCACTAGCCTCAAAAAAGGCCCACACCAAAGAACTTTTTGAATGACGGGCAGAGGCAGCGCCCTGCACAGGCGGAGCTCTGCGGTGTGATTCCGTCGGTGTACTGCCCTTACGCTGGCCACCAAAGGGCATCCTGCCTCGTTGGAGATGTGCCTCCTCCTCATCCTCCTCCTCCTCCTCTCTCCTATTAGGCACCCACGTGGAGTCAGTGACCTCATCATCCCCTCCCTCCTCATCACTGGAGCCAATCTGGCAGTATGCTGCAGCTGCTGGAACATGACTGCCAGATTGGTGTCCTTCTTGAGCATCCCCTCTGTCTGCTCTCACGCTACTGCCTTCCTCTAGCTGGGTTTCATCATCAGACCCTTCGAAACGCTGGGCATCCTCCTGGAGCATGTACCCAACACTGTGCTGAAACAGTTCGGGGGACTCCTCAGGAGGAGGACATGGTGGGTCTAGGGAAGGAGTGACTGATGATTTGTCTGACATTGATACCAGGGAAGACGACGCTTTGGCAGCTGCTTTTCCAGTACCCTGAGCCTGGGTGAGAGAGGATGAGGAGGAGGAGGAGGGCTTGGTCATCCACTCTACCAAGTCTTCGGCATGATGTGGCTCAACATGTCCAGCTGCCGAAAAGAAGGACAAGCGTGTCCCATGGCCATGTGCTGATGACAATGCACCGCGTCCACGACCAGCACTGTTGCCCCCAGACACAGAGCCTGCTTGCCCTCTTTTATTGCCTCCTGACTGTCTGCCTCTCCTTGTTTGCCTTCCAGACATTCTAATAGATGGCCTGCAGGGAGATGGGAAAAAAGCAATAAGGGCTACCTTCAGGTGTCCTTCTCTGTCCCTTGAAACAAGGACTTTCACAGTGAAAGAAACTGACACTCTCCCTACCTACAGTTTTCTGTCCCTAGAATAAATGTTTTTTTTAAGCACAATATAGCACAAGGACAATTCACTCACTGTCCTTACAGGTCCCTGGAAACAAGGACTTGCAGAGTGAAAGAAAAAAAACACTCTCCCTACCTACAGTTTTCTGTCCCTAGAAAAAATGTTTTTTTTTAAGCACAATATAGCACAAGGACAATTCACTCACTGTCCTTCCAGGTCCCTGGAAACAAGGACTTGCAGAGTGAAAGAAAAAAAACACTCTCCCTACCTACAGTTTTCTGTCCCTAGAAAAAATGTTTTTTTTAAGCACAATATAGCACAAGGACAATTCACTCACTGTCCTTCCAGGTCCCTGGAAACAAGGACTTGCAGAGTGAAAGAAAAAAAACACTCTCCCTACCTACAGTTTTCTGTCCCTAGAAAAAATGTTTTTTTTAATCACAATATAGCACAAGGACAATTCACTCACTGTCCTTACAGGTCCCTGGAAACAAGGACTTGCAGAGTGAAAGAAAAAAAACACTCTCCCTACCTACAGTTTTCTGTCCCTAGAAAAAATGTTTTTTTTAATCACAATATAGCACAAGGACAATTCACTCACTGTCCTTACAGGTCCCTGGAAACAAGGACTTGCAGAGTGAAAGAAAAAAAACACTCTCCCTACCTACAGTTTTCTGTCCCTAGAAAAAATGTTTTTTTTAATCACAATATAGCACAAGGACAATTCACTCACTGTCCTTACAGGTCCCTGGAAACAAGGACTTGCAGAGTGAAATAAACTGACACTCTCCCTACCTACAGTTTTCTGTCCCTAGAAAAAATGTTTTTTTTTAAGCACAATATAGCACAAGGACAATTCACTCACTGTCCTTACAGGTCCCTGGAAACAAGGACTTGCAGAGTGAAAGAAAAAAAACACTCTCCCTACCTACAGTTTTCTGTCCCTAGAAAAAATGTTTTTTTTAAGCACAATATAGCACAAGGACAATTCACTCACTGTCCTTCCAGGTCCCTGGAAACAAGGACTTGCAGAGTGAAAGAAAAAAAACACTCTCCCTACCTACAGTTTTCTGTCCCTAGAAAAAATGTTTTTTTTAATCACAATATAGCACAAGGACAATTCACTCACTGTCCTTACAGGTCCCTGGAAACAAGGACTTGCAGAGTGAAAGAAACTGACACTCTCCCTACCTACAGTTTTCTGTCCCTAGAATAAATGTTTTTTTAAGCACAATATAGCACAAGGACAATTCACTCACTGTCCTTCCAGGTCCCTGGAAACAAGGACTTGCAGAGTGAAAGAAACTGACACTGTCCCTACCTACAGTTTTCTGTCCCTAGAATAAATGTTTTTTTTAAGCACACTATAGCACAAGCACAAAACACACTGACACTCTCCCTACCTATCCTTCTCTTTCCCTAAACTAAAGGAATCCAGGTTAAGCAAGAAAGAAATAACAGTCACTGTCCCTGCCTATGCTGCTCTATCCCTGCTCCGGAACACACTACACTAGGCCGCCGTGCTGGCGGCCTTTTATAGTGTGGGGCGTGTACTAAACACCCTCAGCAATAATTGGCCACAGGCATCCTGCCTGTGGCCAATCATTGCTCTCCTCGCTGCCGGCGCTGTGATTGGCCAAGTATGCGGGGTCACAGTGCATGCTTGGCCAATCACAGCGCCTGGATGACACTGCGATGGCGTAGTGCATTGTGGGCCGTTCGCGTCACTCGAATTTGGCGCGAACGGCCCAAATCGTTCGATCTTCGTCGAACGATCGAACAGCCGATGTTCGAGTCGAACGTATGTTCGACTCGAACACGAAGCTCATCCCTAACTGTATGATTCATCGACAAATGTTAGCAACGAAGAAGCTGGCACAAGAGTTACAAGAAGTAATGAAAAGCGTCATAAGTGCCGTCAATTTTGTAAAAGCGAGTTCTTTAAATAGTCGTCTCTTTTCGAAACTTTGTAATGAATTGGAAGCTTCCGCTAACGTTCTGTTATCTCACACTGAAGTGAGATGGTTGTCAAGAGGAACAGTTTAAAATGTGTTTTTGATCTTCGTAATGAACTAAAAACGTTTTTTAATCAGAAAGCAAAACCGCAGTTTGAAGCACTTTTCAGCGATGAAAATGAACTGCAGAAAATAGCTAACTTGGTTGACATCTTTGCAATCTTGAACGAGTTAAATTTATTACTTCAAGGACCAAATGCAACATGCCTCGATTTGTCTGAAAAGATCCGATCATTCCAAATGAAACTTCAACTTTGGCAACAAAAATTGAATGAAAATAGAATTTACATGTTGCCCAACTTATCTGTGTTTTTTTTTTAAGAAAATGACATTGAACTTGACAAAAGGATTAAAACAAAAGGTTCTGTCAAAGAACACTTGCAAATGCTTGCGGACGGAATTTCATTGTACTGTCCAAATTTTCCTGACACCCCGTTTGCCCTTGCTAGATGTCCATTCACAGTCAAAGATGAAGATGTTCCTATGAATGCACAAGAGGAGTTCATGGATCTCATTACCAGCGATGCAGCAAAAAATTATTTCTCTTCAATGTCCGTTAATAAATTCTGGATCAAGTGTTTGCAGTCATATCCTGTTCTGTCCTAGATTGTGTTGCGCCTTCTTCTTCCATTTCTAACAACATATATTTTTGAAACAGGCTTTTCAAGCTTATTGGTTATCAAGTCTAAATACAGAAGTAGACTTGTTGCAGAAGATGATCTTTGTTGTGCTCTTGCAAAGACTGCCCCGAGAAGCAACCCCAGTGTTCACACTGACGCTTTCGTTTTTTGATGCATGATTTTGCAACAATTTTGAAGCAATGTCGTTTACTGTTATTATATTAAGACTGTCTAATTAAGATTGTTACCAATGTTACGCTTTGTTTTCACATAATTATACAATACGGTGAATACAGTTCAATACACAATGAAAAAAATAAAATAAACGCAAATTTTATTCATTTGTTACTTATATGTTAATTATAAATAAATATTTTGCACTATATATTACAGATTGTTTTTGTGAGTAATCACTATGCTTTAACCACTTAAGCCCCGGACCATTTGGTAGCTAAAGGACCAGAGGTGAATTCAGAATTTTGCACTGCGCTGCTTTAACTGTAAATTGTGCGGACATGCAATGTTGTACCCAAACAAAATTTGCGTCCTTTTCTTCCCACAAATAGAGCTTTCTTTTAATGGTATTTGATTGCCTCTGCGATTTTTATTTTTTGCGATATTAACGGAAAAAGACCGAAAATTTTGAAAAAAAATGATATTTTCTACTTTTTGTTATAAGAAAAATCGAATAAACTCAATTTTAGTCATACATTTAGGCCAAAATGTATTCAGCCACATGTCTTTAGTAAAAAAAATGTCAATAAGTGTATATTTATCGGTTTGCGCAAAAGTTATAGCGTTTACAAACTAGGGTACATTTTCTGGAATTTACACAGCTTTAAATTTATGACTGCCTATCTCATTTCTTGAGGTGCTAAAATGACAGGGCAGTACAAAACCCCCCCAAATGACCCCATTTTGGAAAGTAGACACCCCAAGGAAATTGCTGAGAGGCATGTTGAGCCCATTGAATATTTTTTTTTTGTCCCAAGTGATTGAATAATGACAAAAAATAAAAATAAAAAAAAAAATTACAAAAAGTTGTCACTAAATGATATATTGCTCACACATGCCATGGTTATATGTGGAATTGCACCCCAAAATACATTCTGCTGCTTCTCCTGAGTACGGGGATACCACATGTGTGAGACTTTTTAGAAGCCTAGCCACGTACGGGACCCCGGAAACCAAGCACCGCCTTCAGGATTTCTAAGGGCGCAAATTTTTGATTTCACTCCTCACTACCTATCACAGTTTTGAAGGCCATAAAATGCCAAAATAGCACAAAACCCCCCCAAATGACCCCATTTTGGAAAGTAGACACCCCAAGCTGTTTGCTGAGAGGCATGGTGAGTATTTTACAGCTCTCATTTGTTTTTGAAAATGAAGAAAGAATTTTTTTTTTTTGTCTTTTTTTTTTTTTCAATTTTCAAAACTTTGTGACAAAAAGCGAGATCTGTAAAATACTCACAATACCTCTCAGCAAATAGCTTGGGGTGTCTACTTTCCAAAATGGGGTCATTTGGGGGGGTTTTGTGCCATCTGGGCATTCCATGGCCTCCGAAACTGTGATAGGCAGTGAGAAGTGAAATCAAAAATTTACACCCTTAGAAAGCCTGAAGGCGGTGATTGGTTTTTGGGGTCCCGTACGCGGCTAGGCTCCCAAAAAGTCTCACACATGTGGTATCCCCGTACTCAGGAGAAGCAACAGAATGTATTTTGGGGTGTAATTCCACATATGCCCATGGCATGTTTGAGCAATATATCATTTAGTGACAACTTTGTGCAAAAAAAAAATAAAAAATAAAAAATTTGTATTTTTTCCGCAACTTGTGTCAACATATAAAATATTCCATGGACTCGACATGCCTCTCAGTATATAGCTTGGGGTGTCAACTTTCCAAAATGGGGTCATTTGGGGGGGTTTTGAACTGTTCTGGCATTTTATACCCAACATTAGGAAGCTTACATCCACACTTCTAACCACTTGAAGACAAAGCCCTTTCTGACACTTTTTGTTTACATGAAAACATATTTTTTTTTTGCAGGAAAATTATGTTAAACCCCCAAACATTATATATATTTTTAAAGCAAAGGCCCTACAGAATAAAATGGTGGGTGTTGCATTTTTTTTTTCTACACAGTATTTGCGCAGCGATTTTTCAAACGCATTTTTGGGGGAAAAAATACATTTTTTTTTATTTTAATGCACTAAAACACACTATATTGCCCAAATGTTTGATGAAATAAAAAAGATGATCTTAGGCCGAGTACATAAATACCAAACACGACATGCTTTAAAATTTCGCACAAACGCGCATTGGCGACAAACTACATACATTTTTAAAAGCCTTTAAAAGCCTTTACAGGTTACCCCGTTAGATTTACAGAGGAGGTCTACTGCTAAAATCACTGCCCTCGATCTGACCTTCGCGGTGATACCTCACATGCATGGTGCAATTGCTGTTTACATATGACGCGAGACCGACGCTTGCGTTCGCCATTGGGCAAGAGCAGGGCAGGACAGGGGTGCTTTTTTTTTTTTTTTTTTTTTTTTATTATTAATTTTGCTTTTTTATTTTATTTTTAAATTGTTCCTTCCATATTTTTTTTTTTTTTTTTATCATTTTTATTGTTATCTCAGGGAATGTAAATATCCCCTATGATAGTAATAGGTAGTGACAGGTACTCTTTTTTTGAAAAAACTGGGGTCTAGACCCTAGATCTTTCCTCTGCCCTCAAAGCATCTGACCACACCAAGATCGGTGTGATAAAATGCTTTCCCAATTTCCCAATGGCGCTTCTTATATCCGGGGGGGGGGACATTCCCTCCCACTGCTTGTAAAAGCAGTCCAGAGGCTAATTAGCCACTAGGGTTGCTTTTACATTAAAGCCGGCCGCTGGCTGAAAAGAATGATACCAAGATGATACCTAAACCCGCAGGCATCAATCTGGTATAACCATTCAAAGTCCAGCAACATACCAGTACGTTGCTGGTCCTTGTTGGACATGTATTGTAATCTTTTTTTTACATGCAGCCAGGTGGCTGAACGAAAAAAGAGATTGATCGGTGGGTATGCCCACCATTAGAATACCGCCCTTCATCCACCCACTTCTAATGATGGGCATACATGCACCATTTATATATGCCGAAGCATGGGGGCATCCTCCCGCAAAAAAGTTATGCCGCACACACATGGTCGGACTTTTCCACGGGCAAGCCTCCGTCGGAATTTCGACCGTATGTACGCGGCATTAGGAGCAAAATCGCTCCTCTGCCCCTGCTGCCCCAATGCTTCGGCATATTTGCTTTTTTTTTTTTTTAACTGTGGTGGTGAAATCACCTCCTACAGCACTGGAGTCGCAGGGATCAGGCCTGTCTCTGCGAACGCTGCAGTTATGTGTGTTGTGTTTTGTAAGTGACAGTGATCAATTGATACTGCACTTGGGTGGCCTGGGCTGGACGGAGGGGCAAAACGCAGGTGCTAGCAGGTATCTGGGCTGATCCCGCTAACACTGCGTTTTTGGGAACCCTAAACTGCTGGGGACGCTAGTATAGATCTGATCAGATCAGATATTGATCTGTTCAGATACTATACCACTAAGGGAGGTGTATGCTTCACGCGTGGGTGTTAGCGTTACTGGCACTAACCTGACGCTGCCTGGGGTGTGACGCAGACCCTCTCTGACGCTAAAACCTAATTGATATCACCCGCCGGGCGATCAGGGGGTTAAACCTTTATTGGGTTATATACGGCGGGTGCCCTGACACTATAAAAAGCAAACTAACTAACCAGCGTCACCCGTAACACTTATATGATGATTACTGGTGAAAGGGTTAACTAGGGGCAATTAGGGGGTTAAAACCTTTATTAGATAATATATGGGGGTACCTGACGCTATAAAAACCTGCGGCGAACCTAAAATAAATTGCTGGCTACCGATCTGCATCACCGACGATAAGACATCGATCAGAAAAATGATCGCTTAGTGACAGTGGTGATAGGGGGTGAAAGGGTTACCTGGGGGGCGATCAAGGGGGTTAAACCTTTATTAGATAATTTATGGGGGTACCCGACGCTATAAAAACCTGCGGCGAACCTAAAAAAAAAAATACTGGCTACCGATCTGCATCACCGACGCTAAGACATCGATCAGAAAAACGATCGCTTAGTGACAGTGGTGATAGGGGGTGAAAGGGTTACCTGGGGGGCGATCAAGGGGGTTAAACCTTTATTAGATAATTTATGGGGGTACCCGACGCTATAAAAACCTGCGGCGAACCTAAAAAAAATTACTGGGTACCGATCTGCATCACCGACGCCAAGACAGCGATCAGAAAAATGATCGCCAAGCGACGGCGGTGCTAGGGGGTGAAAGGGTTATCTGGGAGGTGATCAAGGGGTTAAACCTTTATTAGGGGGGGTTAGGGGGCTACACTGGACCTAAAACTAAATGTAGTGACACTTTTACAGTCACAAATGTCACTGATTGCAGTGATCAGTAAATAAATGGTCACTGCAATCAGTGACACTGTGACTGGGGGCTGGGGGGTGATCTGGGGGGGCTGGGGGGTGATCTGGGGGGGCCTGGGGAGGCGATTTATGTGCCTATGTGTGCTGGTGTTAGTGTAGTGTTAGTGCACTGACCTGTGTGTCTTCTCTTGTACGACGCTCGGTATATGTGAGCGCCGCACAGGAGATGACATCACTTCCTCCTGCTTTCTCTGTCTGTGTAAACATTACACAGACAGAGGGGGCATTTCTATTCGCCGCGAGCGATCGCGGGGGGGTGGCCGGAATCGAACGGCCGCCCCCCCATCTCGGAACGCTCCCAGACGAATTCCGACCGCTCACTGTACAGAAGGGGGGTCCGATCGGACCCCCCAACTGTACAAAGGCAATCACGTATGCTCTACGTGATTGTGCCTGTCGGTGCCATTGTGCCGACGTATATATACAGTGAGCGGTCGTTAAGTGGTTAAGATGTTAAATTTGTAAAAATGAAAATACATTGTGCATATCAGATATTTATATTTTGATTTATATTTCGATTCATAACAGTTGCAAAATTACAGCAATGAGGGACCAACGAAAACTATTTTACTGTTAGGGGTCCCCACAACTTGGGAAATTTCATCAAGGGGTCACGGCACTAGAAAGCTTGAGAACTACTGGTCTACAGATTCCTGTAACTAAGCAACACAGACCCTTTTTAGTCTTAGCTGTTGATAACTCTCTCTTTTCCATGGGCCTGGTCACTTTGTGTACTGTACCCATTACGCTGACCATTGGGGAATTTCATAGCGAGACAATCAGCTTCTACTTGATCTCATCTCTTGCTTATCCCCTTATCTTAGGGTATCCCTGGCTTAAACTTCACAACCCGCACATAGACAGGGCTACAGTGGAGATTAGGACCTGCATCCAGAACTGCATTAAAACTGCTGACCAGTTGCCCATTTATAACTCTTGTGTGGCCAGTACCAGTCATGTGCTTTTATTACAGTACTATTCAGATCCTGATCATGACAAGGTTTCCAAGTGTGACTCCAGTTTGTATAACCATGTGCCTTTATATGACTCTGTTAAAGCAAAAAACGCTGACAAGTTTATTGAATTCTCTACAGGCCACCTCTCCTGCCAATTGCCACAGCCTGAATCTTTTCCTCCTAGAAGCCAAACCTACCCGCTGTCTCACATCCTTGAGCCCTGTTTGGAAACTTCCTCTAAGTCCTCAGAAGTCAAGCCCCCTGGATTACCCCTACCTTTGCCTGTCCCTAAAAACCCTTTGATGCACAGCCAGGCTAACTTGTCCGCAAGTTCCACTGTCGCTACACCTGGCGATATGATTCAGGCAGTCGCTACACCTGACGATGCTGTTCAGGCAATCGTTACACCTGGCGATGTGATTCAGGCAGTCGCTACACCTGGCAATGCGATTCAGTCGGCCTCGGCACCAGTTATGCCAGCTCAGCTCATGCCCATTGAGCCTCCTGATTTTTCTTATTTAGGACTTTCTGTAACCTGGCCTCACCCTACTTCTGCTACATCCATTTAAACATGTCTAAGAAGTTTAATCCATCCTTTGGATAGACTGCCTCATTCGGCCAGGTGGGGCTTTCAAACTTTTTTCAGGGCTCTCTGCATTTTGCTTGTGTTTCAGCTTGACTCCTGTGACATGTCACCTGCTAACCAACCAGACCTCGTGGATCCGCTGACTTCTGCCCAGTCTGATGGCCCTGTGCTGGATGTCCAGCTTGTCTTTAAGGGTCCGAGGCCCCTCCTCAGAGGGGGGGTAATGTCAGGAGCATTTAGTGCTCCTGTTCCTCATTCCAGCATCTAGGGTTTTGGCTATGGCACTCTCCTTGTCTGTCTGGCCATCTGCTGGCTGATTAATATGATCAGTCTCTGGGTGGAAACCAAGCCTGTTAAAAGCCAGCTGGACCCTCATTTGGATGCTTGTGATAGACAGTGATACTTGTGTTGTTCCTGATCAAGCTCCCTATCTGACTGCCCTACTCTGCTTTTTTGGATTTCCCTGTGTATGACTTTGGATCGGATTTTGGACTATTCCCTGAACTCAGCCTGCCTTTTACCTAGACTGTCATAGAACCACGCTATCTGCCTGCTAATCGCAAGTATCTGTTTGCTTTGCTCTGTTCGCATCTGGCGTGGTGGCCAGGCACTATAGCATTGTGTATAAGTCCTGGGGACAACCAAGTACCGATAGGCCTGTTTGCCTTATGGGAAAGGGGGCTGCTATAGATGAAGAACACCGTAGCCAGCTATAGTGTCTGACCACCTACGTTGGGGTAGACATGACACCAGGTATGTTCAGTTCATCCCTAGTTATAATCCCCTCTGTGAAGTTACGAATAGTCATATCATCTATACTGATGAAGGAATTACCCAAAATGTATATATATATTTTTTCCTTTTTTAATTAACTTTTCTTATAGGCAACAGTAGCATCACACAAATCTATTTTTATTTGTTTAATTTCAGGCTGGGTTCACACTGCAGACAACCGCGACTCACATCAGGGGTCTGGTGTGTCCCTGTTCTTACTCCATTTCGGGGATGAATCAGGGTGAAATGTTGCCTTAATTCGGCCCTGAAATGGAGCCAAAGGACTCCAACAAAGCTAAAAAAAAGCCCCACTAATTATCCCCTTAAACATCCGAACCTATTCTCCTGGTGCTGCAGCTATTATGCTACAAGCAAAACATTTCAGACTCGATAGTGGACTGCATTTTCCCACATTGGCAGATACCCAGCTGCCACTGCTTATTCTTTATTTTTTCAAATGTTTCCTTATCTGCCATTTTGTGTAATGCAATTTTTTTTCACATGAACTTTTCAAATGTTTATTTTTTATACATATTTTCTATTATTCTTGTCATAAGGCACACTGGTAGGGGCAGAATATATTGCTTACTGCACACTGGGTGAACATGGGAAAGATTCAGCATGGAGGATGTCACTGGACTCTTTTAGGGGCCAAAACATTGGTGGGAGATGCTGCCAGCCCTCTACTCCCTCCTCTTTTGTTATTCTGATCCCATGGACCTTCTCTACAAGTTAACTCCAAATCTAAATTTGTTATATTTTTGCTCCAATTTACATGTAAAACATTAGTCTGTTTTACTTCTTGTTGGTCCCAGTGCTGCTGTTTAAGCCTGTATATGATGTAAAGATGTTGACAAGTGTACAATGCAGCCACTTTCTGGCACCTCCCCTTCTCCTCCTTCACCAAAAAAAACATTACAAATTTAAAAAATGGACTAAAGCTCTATTTTTATTTTATAAATGCTTACTTTTGGCACCAGTCCTTATACACCAAACCCCTTATATCCCAACATATATAGTGACTTGGGAATCTCAGTACATGCTGCCAAGATCAGGAAGGAGGTGCTTAAATCTGGGCATGATGAAAGATACTCGCTTCCTTCTTTGCTCAGCATAGTGTATGTTTTGGGCCAGGAAGTGGGGAACCAGTAGCTGTGGGTTTTTTTTAACCCAAGAAAGAGGACCATTCTGCAGTGTAAGAAGTTAAAGGTATCAGTATAAAGTTGGGGAATAGTGTTGGGTAGGTGTGGCAAAGGCAATAAATGTTTATGTGCAATAAGAAAGACAGGCTGCTGGGTGTGAGCAGCAGATGCATTGCGTGTACTACTGTGACACAAAATTGTTGGTGGAAATCACTGCAAAATAGTTTATAAAATAGTTTATACAGTTTTGGCTGTTATTTAATTTCTTCTGTTATATGGTTACAATTGAAAAAAATAGCGAACGGGAAATGCAAAGCAAAATGCCTGTCACAGGTAGCTGTGAACTTATTGCTGAGTATACTGTCAAATACATTTTCAACACTTTTTGGAAATCAATTAAGTGTCAGTATATATTGCATGAAACAATTAGACAAAACATATGGAAGTTGAGGGGAATGTAAGCATATATAGATGTCACATTTTGAGTGATGATGATGATAACGTTTATAGATGGCTAGACAAAATTAGAGACTCAAGAAATAGTTTTTCATTCATAATAAGTAACAGTATCAGGAATAGCACAATTATATAAAAAAAAAAAAAATAGATGCAGGGGAATTTAATTGAACATATGAGAATTCATTCCAAAATATTAACTGAAATTCTACATAAAGATTTTTCTCCCCCATTCTCTTCTTTATTTGTAGTATCTTAACGTCATTGCTGTCTGAAAAAACACTTATTTAGTAATTAGATTCAGTTAGCATATACCCAAAGGCCTATTAAACATCATAAACATTCTGGTAGCTTTTTCTTAGAAATAATTAGGCTCTTACTTACCAATAGAGAATTTAGGGCCCACTGTTGTGTTTCTGTGTACTGTGTGAGGAAACCTGATATGTCTTAATATCCTCTTCTACACAGTAGTGTGGCTCCTAGTTTTTGTGGCGCCAAATGCATTTAATTAAGCTGCCAGTTACATCATTGCCCCAAATACAGCAAGAGGCTGACTCTTCGGTAGTCATTTTGCAGTTAGCATGTCTGGAAGTTGCATACCTGTGGCTTCCTATCTACTCTATCATGCAGAGGGAGGCATGTGGACAGACTGGGCATTAAAGTGTATAATTCACTATGCACTGTGTGCCTAATGGGTTAGTAAGTCATGAGCTCTCTTCTAAAAAATGCTAGTTTCTCAGCTATTAGCATTATTACTTTCTAAATGACTGACCCTAAAAAAAAATATAGAGGTAAGAGATTTTCTCTTCTATTTATTTGCTATATGATTGTTTGGAGCTTGTGACTTAAAAACCTTTAAGGAAGGGGGGCAAATGCGCGGAAGCCTGAGATAACATTGATACCGGCTTAGAGCTCTGCTCCAGGGACGTTCGCGCCGGAGAATTAGGTCCCAGAGACGCCGACAACCTGTTCCTAAAGCCCTCAGGTACCGTTAACATGGTTCTGAGGGGCCCAAAATCAAAATTCAAAACCGGTATTATTAAAGAAGCGCTGTCCAGGCCGTCATCCAAGATGGCGGTGGCAGTCTCCTCACGGCCCTGCACTTCACATACTGCCAAGCCATTGCAACACTGCCTAAAAACTCTGGATTTCACTGGTGAGTCTGACTCAGACACAGGAGGTTCACAGACAGTGCTTCAATCAGAAATATTTAAAAAATTTGAACGTATGCTGCAGAAAGCTCTTAAACAGACATCAGACAACATTACTGACAAATTAACAAGAGAAATCAGAGAGCTGGGGCAGAGAACAGCAGAGCTAGAAATGTGGGTTGATGATTTTGATAACCAAACACAGCACTATATCTCTGAATTTATGAACCTTAGGCCTTGTACACACGACCGATTTTCTCGTCGTAAAAAACACGTCGTTTTTTACGACGAGATTCTTGTTAAGCTTGTCGATTTTCTCGTCAAGCTTTCTATGCGTACACACTGTCATTTTCCAATTTCCTCGTGGTTCTCTGCGCTCACGTCCAGCACGTACGACGGCACTATAAAGGGGAAGATCTTTTTTCTTGGCGCCACCCCTTGGGCTGCTTTTGCTGATCTCGTGTTACCGCGTGTGAAGTAAAAGTTTGGGAAGAGACGATTCGCGCTTTTCAGTCTTCGTGCTTTCAGTTCGTTTTAGCGTGACGAATGTGCTATTTCCATTACGAAGGCTTGTTTTACCAGAAGATGCGCTCCCGTCTCATACTTGATTCTGAGCATGCGCGCTTTTTGAAGAGTCGTAAAAGCATACACACGAACCATTTTCGACGAGAAACACGACGAGGAAATCTGGAATCCTGACGAGAAAATAGAGAGCAGGTTCTCTATTTTCTCGTCGAGATTCTCGTCAAGTTTCTCGTCGTAAAACCATACACACAAACGTTTTTCTAGACAAAAAAACTCTCGCGGCACTTTTCTTGACTGTTTTGGACGAGAAAATCGGTCGTGTGTACGAGGCCTGACTGTTTTGGATGAGAAAATCGGTCGTGTGTACGAGGCCTCAAAGAAGAAAATCTTGTATTACAGTCCCGTTTAGAGGACCAAGAAAATTGGGACCGCCGAGCAAATTTGCGGATCAGGGGTATCCCTGAGACTGTCCTTGATGTTCAGGCCACTATGACCGCACTGTTTTAGGAATTACAACCTGGTATTCCAGTGGAGAGATTAGAAATGGATAGAGTGCACAGAGCCTTAGCTCCACGCAAACCAAATAGCCCTCCTAGGGACATAATTGCTAAGCTTCATTATTATCGCACTAAAGAGCAATTGCTTGCAGCAGCCAGAGGGAAGGACTCCCTCATCTTCCAGGGTCATGTATACCAGTAGGGATGAGCTTCGAGTTTCGAGTCGAACTCATGTTCGACTCGAACATTGCCTGTTCGCCCGTTCGCCGAACAACGAACAATTTGGGGTGTCCGCGGCAAATTCGAAAAGTCTATGGGATAAATCTAAAGTGCTAATTTTAAAGACTTCTATGCAGGTTTTTGTCAAAAAAAGTGATTGGGGACCCGGGTCCTGCCTCAGGGGACATGTATCAATGCAAAAAAAGTTTTAAAAACTGACTTTTTTTCGGGAGCAGTGATTTTAATAATGCTTAAAGTGAAACAATAAAAGTGAAATATTCCTTAAATTTCGTACCTAGGGTGTGTGTATAGTATGCCTGTAAAGTCGCGCTTGTTTCCCGTGCTTAGAACTGTCCTTGCACAAAGTGTAACTTTTGAAGGAAAAAAAGTAATTTAAAACTCACTCGCGGCTCTAATGAATTGTCGGCTCAGGGGAAATATAGAGAAAAGTCATTGATAAAAAAAAAAATGCGTGGGGGTCCCCCCAAATTCAATTACCAGGCCCTTCAGGTCTGGTATGGATATTAAGGGGAACCCAGCCACAAATTGAAAAAAAAATGTGTGGGGTTCCCCCCAAATATCCATACCAGGCCCTTCAGGTCTGGTATGGATTTTAAGGGGAACTCCACCCCAAATGTAAAAAAAAAAATGGCGTGGAGTTCCCCCAAAAATCCATACCAGACCCTTTATCCGAGCACGCAACCTGGCAGGCCGCAGGAAAAGAGGGGGGAAGAGAGCGCCCCCCCTCCTGAACCGTACCAGGTCACATGCCCTCAACATGGGGAGGATGTCCCCATGTTGATGGGGGGAAAAGGGCCTAATCCTCACAACCCTTGCCCAGTGGTTGTGGGGGTCTGCGGGCGGGGGGCTTATCGGAATCTCGAAGACCCCTTTAACAAAGGGGACCCCCAGATCCCGCCTCCCCCTATGTGAATTGGTAATGGGGTACATTGTACCCCTACCATTTCACAAAGAAAGTGTAAAAAAATTGTAAAAGAAAACACAGACACCGTTGGGAAATTCCTTTATTAAAAAAAAACAAAAAAAAAAACATTCCAGCGATGAAATCCAGTGTCCCGCGGTGATCGATGTCCAGCGCTGTCCACACGAAACATCATTGGCTGAGCCTGAGCGGACCTGATGGGGAACTTCCTCCGCAGTGTATTAAATTAATAGACCCGCCCCTTCTAAAGTTCCCCATCAGGTCCGCTCAGCCAATGACGTGGGTGTAAGGCTAAGCGGACCAGATGCGGAACGTGAGAAGGGGCGGGTCTATTCATTTATTACACTGCGGAGGAAGTTCCCCATCAGGTCCACTCAGCCAATGACGTAGGTCCCCCAATGGCGGGGTCTGACATACGAGGGGGCGGACCTGATGGGGAACTTCCTCCGCAGTGTAATAAATGAATAGACCCGCCCCTTCTCACGTTCTGCATCTGGTCCGCTTAGCCTTACACCTACGTCATTGGCTGAGCGGACCTGATGGGGAACTTTAGAAGGGGCAGGTCTATTCATTTATTACACTGCGGAGGAAGTTCCCCCATCAGGTCCGCTCAGGCTTAGCCAATGACGTTTTGTGTGGACAGCGCTGGACATAGGATCACCGCGGGACACTGGATTTCATCGCTGGAATGTTTTTTTTTATTTTTTACTTTTTTTATTTTTAATAAAGGACTTTCCCAAAGGTGTCTGTTTTTTTTTTTACAATTTGTTACACTTTCTTTGTGAAATGGTAGGGGTACAATGTACCCCATTACCAATTCACATGGGGGGGCGGGATCTGGGGGTCCCCTTTGTTAAAGGGGTCTTCCAGATTCCGATAAGCCCCCTGCCCGCAGACCCCCACAACCACCGGGCAAGGGTTGTGGGGATGAGGCCCTTGTCCACATCAACATGGGGACATCCTCCCCATGTTGAGGGCATGTGGCCTGGTATGGTTCAGGAGGGGGTGCGCTCTCTCGTCCCCCCCTCTTTTCCTGTGGCCTGCCAGGTTGCGTGCTCAGATAAAGGGTCTGGTATGGATTTTTGGGGGAACTCCACGCCATTTTTTTTTAATTTGGGGTGGAGTTCCCCTTAAAATCCATACCAGACCTGAAGGGCCTGGTATGGATATTTGGGGGGACCCCATGCATTTTTTTTTAATTTGCGGCAGGGTTCCCCTTAATATCCAGACCTGAAGGGCCTGGTAATTGAATTTGGGGGGACCCCCACGCATTTTTTTATTTTTTTACCAATGACTTTTCTATGTATTGCCGGGAGCCGACAATTCATTATAGCCGCAAGCGAGTTTTAAATTACTTTTTTTCCTTCAGAAATTGCACGTTGTGCAAGGACAGTTCTAAGCACGGGAAACAAGCGCGACATTACAGGCATACTATACACACACCCTAGGTACGAAATTTAAAGGAATATTTCACTTTTATTGTTTCACTTTAAGCATTATTAAAATCACTGCTCGCAAAAAAACTTCAGTTTTTAAAACTTTTTTTTGCATTGATACATGTCCCCTGGGGCAGGACCCGGGTCCCCAAACACTTTTTAGGACAATAACTTGCATATTAGCCTTTATAATTAGCACTTTTGATTTCGAACGTTCGAGTCCATTGTATTTAATAGGGTTCTAAAGTTTGCGTAAACTTTCTGTCTGTTCGCAGGTTCTGGTGCAAACCGAACAGGGGGGTGTTCGGCTCATCCCTATATACCAGCTCTTTGCAAACCTTTCTCCACTCACAGTGGCTAAAAGACGCACGCTCAAACCCCAGATACAAGTGCTTTAACATCATCAAATCATTTATCACTGGGGTTTTCCTTTCTCTCTCCGATTTACGCATCTAGAAACCAGATATGTATGTCGCTCTTCAGAGGACTTACAGTCAGCCTTGATTGAAATGGGCTTAGTGGACCAAGTCCCATCTAAAGATCAATCTCGTAGAAGGTCAGCCTCAAGGTCCCCTCAGCAAAATGCAGCAGCATACCCTAACTCATCTACCCCTTCACGTCAGAATTTGCATAAGCGTGGACACTTTGACAATCTGACCCTTAATAATGAAGACTCTATAGACTGATCTTCATATATTATTCGGTTCTTTTCTTCCTTTCAGGTCCCCAGTATTATACACTGGCTGAAGTAACTTTCTATTTACAATACTATCGTTTCAGGTTCATGGACCTCCAGTCTAATCCTTATTTCCAATAATTCTATTAATGATCTTTTTTTTTTTCTAGATGGGTCTTGATAGTCCCTTTTTTGATTATCATTTCCTGATGCCAGGCTATCTTTAATATATAGTGTCTCATCCACTAGATATTTTTTTTATGTTTGTTTTTTTGTTACAGGTACCAAAGAGGACAATCTCCTGGCTGGTAGTGACTTTGATGGTTTTGTTCTCGTAAGGTCGTGTCTGTTATTACAGTTTATAGTTGATTACTATATAGTTCCTGTAGTTCTCCGGTGAAGTTCATCCCTTAGGAACTTCTTGCTAACCCCATTGCCACCTTCAGACCCTTGCTATTATTATGCGAGATTCTGACGATGGCTTTGGAGCCTCTTGGAGTCTTTTGATTACTCCTCTGAGACGCTCCCACACCCTAGTGTTTTGCTACTGTTTACTGTTAAAGTATTATCCTATTAAGGTTATTCGTTTACAAATTGTTCTTCCTTATTCTGTCCTTTCTGTTCTTCTTTTCTCTCTCGGGGTGGTGGCCATGGCTCTAGTCATGGACCGTGTTCTTTGTGTCATGGCAGTCATTTTTGATTTGCTAAGGCCCCTATAAACCTTCTATCCTTGAATGTACAAGGGTTTAATATTCCACACGAACGCATTAAAGCAATGCAGTCTTTTTTAGCCAAGAAGGCACACATAATTTGTTTGCAGGAAATCCACTTCACTGATAAAGCTTCCCCTAAATTTCTCTCTGTCTCATATCCACAATTTTATACGGCTTCTACCACAGTTAAACAACGTGGGACTCTTATTGGGTTTCACCATTTTTTGCCATTTACCCTTTTAACACAACTGAATGATCCTGAGGGAAGATTTATACTACTCACAGGTTATATATCGGATATAGCTATCACAATCAAATCTTATTATGCCCCAAATAAACAACCAGCATCTTTCTTTTCCCACCTTTTCCAAGTTGTGGAAACGCACAAGTTTGGTACTGTAGTCCTATGTGGAGATTCAAATGAGACGGTTTTTCCTTTCTTAGATAAGTCCCCTCCAGCCCCTATTACAAGCCCCATTAAATTAATCCTCCAGCATCTACTTACTACATACGGTCTGGAGGATATGTGGCGAGAACTTAATCCTACTAGTAGGCGTTTTACACATTACTCCTATCCGCATAAATCTTTTTTGTGTATAGACCATATTCTAGTCCAATCTAGCATGATACCTGAAATGATATCCTCTAAAATTCTCCCCTTTCCGTGGACAGACCATTGTGCAATATTCACCACTATTGCTTCTCCAATTCCCAGGTCACATGATGCCACTTGGTGTATTAATGACTCTACACTAACGCATCCATCACATCGAACTGAGATTGAAGGAGCACTAAACGACTATCTCTCTTCCAATGATACGGGAGATATTTCTGCCCTCACGTTGTGGGAAGCCCACAAATCGGTCATTCGGGGCAGATTGATACAACAAGCAACAACTCTTAAAAGAGAACGTAAGCTTATATTTGCAAAGTTGGAAGCTGCTTTTAATGCTTGTCATTTTGTTTTTCAATCCTCCCCTAATGCCACTAATAATGCAAAACTGGATAAAGCCCGTCTCGATCTCGTTCTATTTTTAACTGACTGAGCAGACAAACTCATACATAAACGCCAGCATATCCAATACCTTAAAGCTAATAAACCCGACACTCCCATGGCAAGAAGTTTGAAAACAATAAATCACATACGGACTTCTATAAGGTTAAAAACGTCCCGCAATGCATATACTAGCAACCCAGTTAAAATACTAGAGGTGTTTCGCTCTAATTTGGCTAAATTGTATTCCTCTGCTCAAGATTTCAATCTGACTAAAGCAGACACCCTGTTTTCCAATATCAAGCTCCCTACTCTAGATTAGGGATGAGCCGAACACCCCCCCCCCCGGTTCAGTTTGCGGCAGAACACGCAAACTGACAAAAAGTTTGTGCGAACACCTTTAAAATTAGCAGTTTTGATTTTTCACGTTCGGGTCCCATAGACTTTAAAGGCTAATATGGAAGTTATTGTAATAAAAAGTATTTGGGGACCCGGGTCCTGCCAAAGGGGACATGTATCGATTAAAAAAAAAGTTTTAAAAAATAATGTTTTTTTTGGGAGCAGTGATTTTAATAATGCTTAAAGTAAAACAATAAAAGTGAAATATTCCTTTAAATATCGTGCCTGGGGGGTGACTATAGTATACCTGTAAAGTGTTGCATTTTTCCTGTACAGTGGTGGCACAACACTGTAAAGTCTCACAGATACTCTTGTTGAGTGCAGGAACGGGCCCTGCTGTGAAATATTCAATAAAAAATTGTAATTACGCGCCCCTGTTAAACAGGGGCAGAAAAATTGGGCCTTAGGCAGTGGTGGTGGTGCCCTGAACCAAAAATATTCTTAGAAGCTATCATCATGAAGATTGAGGAGGAATAGGATAGTCACTCAGCATAATAGGATAGTCACTCAGCATAGGCAGTCTTCAAGGGATCCCACATCCATAGAAAAATCAACCGGTTACATCAGCATCAGGTGCTTGGTAGCTGGTGATTCAAGACTGATTCATTTTTAAGAATGTGGGCCGATCAACAGAGTCTGTGGACAGGCGCACTCTGTGATCCGTTACAAAGCCTCCAGCAGCACTGAATGTGCGTTCAGAAAGAACGCTGGATGCAGGACAGGCCAGTAGCTCAATTGCATATTGAGCAAGCTCTGTCCAGTGGTCCATCCTCAAGACCCAGTAACCCATTGGATGTTCTGTTGGAAAGGTCTCCAAGTCTGATCTTGCCCCTAGATATTCCTGCACCATGTAATTCAGACGCTGGCGATGGTTGCTGGAACCGATCAGACCTTGGCGCTGAGGACTGAAGAATTGTCTGAAGGCATCGGTCAGCCGGCCACCTTCTCCGCTGCTCTTTCTGTGACTGAACGAAGCCTCAGCAACACGTTGTCCAGCACCAGGAAATTGTAACCTCCCAGGCTCTGGAAACTCATTGCACAAACCTTTCTGCAAGGCCTCCCGAAGATGCTTCATCCACTGCTCACTCTGCGAAGGCTGGATAAGTTCTGCAACCTTACTCTTGTAACGTGGATCAACAAGGGTTGCCAGCCAGTAAGGATCCCTCTCCTTGACACCACGGATCCTAGGGTCCTTTCGCAGGCTTTGCAGGATCAAGGAGGCCATGCAGTGTAAATTTGCAGAGGCATTCGATCCTGAGTCCTCTGGGTCACTAAGGGGGGGGCTATCTCTCACCGAGCCTCTTCCATAGCAAAACTTCCACATCTAGTTGGCTGCACTTTAAGGGCACATTTAGGTGTGGCATCTCAGGGTGCAGCTACTGCAAACATATCAAGACAGGTCAGGTTGTACACTCCAGTAGTAACAACAACATTTTTGACATCCCACAGTTTATCAACTGCAATACCACATTCTTGGTCTATGTCATCAACTGTGAATTATGCAACATTCAGTATGTTGGGCGCACCATCCGCAGACTCAGGGATCGTCTTTATGATCATTTATATGATATAAAAAAAGAAAAGAACACCAATGTCGCTGGACATTGGAATTCTGTACATCAGAAAGACGTTTCCTGCCGCCTTTCCATCCAAGGGGTGGAAAATATAAGCACTCCTTTAAGGGGAGGTGATAGGTTCAGGATCCTGTGCAGGCGAGAGGTCTACTGGATCTTCTCATTACATACGAGAATACCAGCTGGCCTTAACTTTGAGTGGGATGTATCCCATTACTATGATTAGACCTCTCTACCTGCACGGTATCCTTTAGTCCTATTGTTGAGGCCCCATATACACCCACATATTTGTTCACATTTGAATACTACGGTTTAAACGACAGGGTAAAAGGCAATATCCATATGCAGGATTGCCCACACATATGGGCACTTTTTTCATTTTATAATGGTTAGCCGCAATTACATCAGTATATAAATGTATTTGATATGTGGTTATTCCGAGCATGAGAGTCCTGCTGATTTTATGAATTTTTTTTCTTCTTTTTCCTTCTTTTATTTTTATTTTTACAGTTTATGCACCTTTATTGATGCATCATTCCATAACAATTTGGAGGATCTGGATTGAACTATTCATATAGTTGCACAATTACCAACTAGTGCAAAACAAAACATATATATATTTATGTTTTTGTTCATATATATATATTGTGACAGCAGGAAGGTAAAGTCACCTGGTTGCATCCAGGGGGGTAGATATATTTCTCCCAGATTCAGGCTTTATGCTGACTTATACAACTAGGGTGGAGAGTTGTATAAGCCCAGCTGAGGCTAGTAGGCTCATGGATGACTCATACCTCTAGGGAGAGTGTGGGGCGTCGTGCAGACAGAGATGAGACCAGCTGAACCTTGTCAGTTCGTTTAAGGCCTCTATAAAAACTCCCAGATTCATTAGATGTTAGCTCATGCCTGGAACCAGACCTGTGTGGACTGTCTAGGGAGAGTGAACCCCTGTGCGGTGAGGCAAAGCCTGTGTGGCTATTTGTTTGGACTTTTACTAAACCAGGGACTTAGGGACTAGGACAGCACCAGGCTGATCCCAGTTGTTAGTTTAGGAAACCTGCATGTTTAGTCAGAGGTCAAACTGACCAGGATTTATTTTGTTTGTTTCTTTTTGGCTTTGCTGTGTTTTTGTCACTGTACATAGAGAAATAAACCGCACCTTTTGATTTTGAAAACCACAACCTCCGTCTGCTGGCCCTGTTTTTGTGTGGGGAGCCCAACCAGGGGGTCACACACACCCGCTACCGAGTTAACCCCCTCACAGTTGGTGGAGAACCAGTGGCAGTTTTTTTTAAGCCAGCATGGAGGAGATACTGAAACAGCTGGCTCTAGCAAATGCCAATCAACAGCAGACAAATGCAGGTTTGCAAAGGAGCCTTGCAGCCCAGCAGCAAGCTCATCAACAAGCCCAGCAGCAATCTGAGGCCCGCTTCATAGACCTGTTACAGAAGCAAGAGCAGAGACTACAACAAATGGAAGCAGTAATGCAGCAACGTCCGCAGACCAGTGAGGAAAGCCGTCCCACTAATACCGCGTCCTTTGGGGTGAGTCGTTTATTGACAAAAATGACTGGAGAGGATGATCCAGAGGTATTTTTGACCACATTTGAAAGGACTGCTGAAAGAGAAAAGTGGCCTGAGGAGCAGTGGGCTGGACTGGTGGCTCCTCTGTTAACTGGTGAATCGCAGAAGGCTTACTATGACCTAGAGCCTGACCAAGCAAAAGACTATGTGATGCTAAAAGCTGAAATATTGGCAAGGCTGGGTGTCACCCTGGCTGTCCGGGCTCAGCGTGTGCATAACTGGACTTTCCAGCTTGGAAAACCCCCCAGGTCTCAAATGTATGATCTCATTCACCTGAGCAGGAAGTGGCTACAGCCAGAGACTTTGTCCGCACCAGAGATTGTGGAACGTGTTGTAATGGATCGGTTTTTGAGAGCTCTTCCTACTGCCATCCAAAAGTGGGTAAGCCATGGAGACCCAGAGACGGCCGGTGGTCTTGTGGATCGTGTAGAGAAATACTTGGCTACAGAGAACCTGACGGCCTCTTCCAGAGACACTCGGACTTTCCACCCTAAGACCAGACCATCCCCAGGGGCGGATAAGAGGATTCCAAGGGGTGAGGGTGGAGAGAGTGAGAGGGTGGGAGCTCTACCCCAAGTTTGGCGAGAACAGCCTGGGAAATCAGCGGCTCAAGAGGCCGCAAGAAGGATCGTTTGCTACCGCTGCCGGCAAGCGGGACATATTGCAGCCAATTGCCCGGTTGTGGAGGAACCCATGCAGTGTGACTTTCTGACGGACAGACATCAGTCGCTGTGTGCGACAGTCGCATGCACTGCCATTCGGGGAACTGAGAAACATTTATGCAAAATGTGTATTAATGGTAGAAATGTTGTGGTATTGCTGGATTCAGGTAGCCTTGTGACCCTGATAAAGGCTGAATTAGTTAAAACAGAGGTCTCTGGGAATAGCAAGGTAGCTGTTATTTGTGTGCATGGGGACACCCGAGAGTATCCAGTGACTACAGTGTGTTTCGAGACCCCCAAAGGTACCCTCTCTCATCCAGTGGGGTTAGTATCTCAATTACCGCATGATGCCATTGTGGGAAGGGATTTTCCGAAGTTCTGGGAACTGTGGGATGATCCTGAGCCCCCCACTGGTGCCCCTATGTACCAGGAATGTGATAGCCAGAACTCCTCTGAGAGTGGGGAGGACTCTCCAGAATTTCCCTTGTCAGTATTGGCAGGGGAGACTCAAGAAACTGGAGAGGAGCCCACCTCCTCAGACGAAAACCTACCGTCTGTGGAGTTTTCTGATCTGGAGGTTCACAGGGAAAATTTTGCCACAGAACAGTTAAAAGACCCCGCCCTAATAAAGGCACGGGAAAACGTAGTGGAAATAGATGGCGAGTTAGTGAACCCAGATAATACCTGCACTTACCCATACTTCAGCGTAGAGAAGGACCTACTGTATCGGGTGGCAAAAAGGGCAGAAGAAACCGTTGAGCAGCTGGTGGTGCCCAAACCTTACAGGAAGTTGGTGTTGGAGTTGGCCCATGGGCACATTCTTGGAGGTCATCTGGGGACAGAGAAAACCCGAGAGAGGGTATTACAGAGATTCTATTGGCCTGGGGTGATGAAGGACATAGAAAATTATTGTTCCTCCTGCCCTGTGTGTCAGAGGTCGGCCCCGATGCCACATTTCCGTAGCCCGCTGGTCCCTCTACCCATCATTGAGGTCCCGTTTGAGAGAATCGCAATGGATTTGGTAGGTCCTATAATCAAGTCCGCTAGGGGGCACCAGTACATATTGGTTATAATGGACTATGCCACCCGTTATCCAGAAGCGATCCCTCTCAGAAATACCTCGGCCAAAACCATAGCCAAAGAGCTATCTCTTGTTTTTAGCCGGGTGGGTATTTGTAAAGAACTGCTTACGGACCAAGGTACACCCTTTATGTCCCGGGTTATGAAAGAGCTGTGTAAATTGTTCAAAGTGACGCAATTGCGTACATCTGTGTATCACCCCCAAACCGATGGGCTGGTTGAAAGATTCAACAAAACCCTAAAACAAATGTTGAAGAAAGTGGTGGATAGAGATGGAAAGGATTGGGACTGTCTACTTCCTTATTTGATGTTTGCTATTAGGGAGGTGCCCCAATCCTCTACGGGATTCTCCCCCTTTGAGTTACTGTATGGGAGACACCCAAGAGGGCTGTTGGATATTGCCAAGGAAACTTGGGAAAGTGAGAGTTCTCCCCACAGGAGTGTGATTGAGCATGTCGCCCTGATGCAAGATCGAATTGCACAGGTAATGCCCATCGTGAAGGAACATTTGGCCCAAGCGCAGTTGGCACAGCAGAGAGTGTACAACCGTGGAGCAAAGACCCGTACCTTTTCCCCGGGGGATAGGATATTGGTACTTGTCCCTACGGTTGAAAGTAAATTCCTTGCCAAATGGCAAGGCCCCTACGAGATAATGGAAAAAGTGAGCGAAGTGAATTACAAGGTCAGACAACCAGGAAGGCGAAAGCCCGAACAGATATATCACGTTAATCTGTTGAAAGCCTGGAGGGATAGAGAGTCCCTAGTCGCAGAAACTTGGTCACCAGCTCAAACTGGTTGCGTGATTCCGGAGGTTGGAATAGCAGCCACCTTGTCACAACCCCAACAACAGGAGGTTAAGGAGTTTGTGCTTCGCAACAAGGAGGTGTTCTCTGAGCTGCCGGGACAAACATCTGGGGTAGAGCATGATATTATTACCCCGCCCGGTGAAAGGGTGAAGTTAAAACCCTATCGGATCCCAGAGGCCCGACGGGAGGCAATACGGGAGGAAGTACAGAAAATGCTGAACTTAGGGGTGATAGAGGAGTCCCAAAGTGATTGGTCTAGTCCCATTGTGTTGGTGCCTAAACCGGATGGGAGCTGGCGATTTTGTAACGATTTTCGTCAGTTGAACAAAGTTACAAAATTTGACACCTACCCCATGCCACGTATAGATGAGTTGATCGACCGGCTGGGAACAGCCCGATACATGACGACTCTTGACCTCACAAAAGGGTATTGGCAAATTCCCCTGGCCAAGTCGGCCAAAGAGAAAACCGCATTTGTAACCCCAGACGGGGCGTTCCAATATAAGAGAATGCCGTTCGGGTTACAGAATGCGCCGGCCACATTCCAGCGGAAAATGGACCAGATACTGAGGCCCCATCGGAAGTATGCTGCGGCTTACCTGGATGACGTAATTGTCCATAGCACAGATTGGGCCTCACATCTGCCAAAAGTGCAAGCAGTCCTAGACTCTATCCGGGAAGCGGGGTTTACGGCTAACCCCAAGAAGTGTACCATTGGGCAGGAGGAGGCCAAATATCTTGGGTACACCATTGGCAGGGGAGTGATAAAACCCCAACTCAACAAAGTCGAGGCCATCCAGAGTTGGCCACGTCCCAACAGCAAGAAGCAGGTACGGGCCTTTCTGGGAATCGCGGGTTATTATCGGCGCTTCATTCCCCACTTTGCTTCTAAGGCTGTGCCCCTAACCAACCTGACGAAAGGGAAAGGGTCGGTCATGATTAAATGGACCCCCGAGGCTGAGGCAGCATTCCAATTCTTGAAACAAGCCTTATGTAGCCAGCCAGTGTTGTACTCACCCGACTTCTCTAAAGACTTTGTCGTACAAAGTGATGCGTCAGATGTGGGGTTAGGAGCAGTATTGTCCCAGGTCTGGAACGGGGAAGAGCACCCAGTCATTTACCTCAGCAGGAAGTTGAAGTCCCATGAGGTAAATTACGCCACGGTTGAAAAGGAGTGTTTAGCGGTGAAGTGGGCTCTAGATTCCCTTCGGTACTATCTGCTAGGTAGGCACTTTGACATGGTTACGGATCACGCTCCGTTAAAGTGGATGGCTCAAAACAAGGAGACAAATAGAAGAGTGAATAGGTGGTTCCTGGCCCTACAGGAATTCAACTTCACAGTAAAGCATCGCCCTGGCGTTCAAATGGGGAATGTGGATGCTTTGTCTCGAGTACATGAATGCCTGATTGCTGGTGTTCCAACCCCAAGGTTAAAACAAGAGGGGGGGGTATGTGACAGCAGGAAGGTAAAGTCACCTGGTTGCATCCAGGGGGGTAGATATATTTCTCCCAGATTCAGGCTTTATGCTGACTTATACAACTAGGGTGGAGAGTTGTATAAGCCCAGCTGAGGCTAGTAGGCTCATGGATGACTCATACCTCTAGGGAGAGTGTGGGGCGTCGTGCAGACAGAGATGAGACCAGCTGAACCTTGTCAGTTCGTTTAAGGCCTCTATAAAAACTCCCAGATTCATTAGATGTTAGCTCATGCCTGGAACCAGACCTGTGTGGACTGTCTAGGGAGAGTGAACCCCTGTGCGGTGAGGCAAAGCCTGTGTGGCTATTTGTTTGGACTTTTACTAAACCAGGGACTTAGGGACTAGGACAGCACCAGGCTGATCCCAGTTGTTAGTTTAGGAAACCTGCATGTTTAGTCAGAGGTCAAACTGACCAGGATTTATTTTGTTTGTTTCTTTTTGGCTTTGCTGTGTTTTTGTCACTGTACATAGAGAAATAAACCGCACCTTTTGATTTTGAAAACCACAACCTCCGTCTGCTGGCCCTGTTTTTGTGTGGGGAGCCCAACCAGGGGGTCACACACACCCGCTACCGAGTTAACCCCCTCACAATATATATATATATATATATATATATATATATATATATATATATATATATATATATATATATATATATATGATGTATAGACTTAGAGCCCATTCACACAGGGGCGTCTTTGGATCCGACTCCAAATCGCCCCAGGTCGTCCCTAGTCGCCTCAGGTCGCGCTGGCTGAAGAAATCAATGTAAGTTAATGGAGCCGTCATGATGCACACTACTGCAGTCGCTCCGACTTAAAAAAAGGTCCCTGTACTACTTCAATCCTACTCCTAGGCGACCTGTAACCATTCATTTCAATGGGAGTCGCCTCTCACTGTCTTAATAGGAGCAACTCTCCAGGAAAAAAACATACATTTATCAGGCAAACCTCTCCCTCCCCCTCCCTCCCACAGAGCTGATTCTTGTTTGATTGGCCACTGGAATGTCTCCTGTCCTGCAGGCAACTTGGAGTTGCCTTGTAAATAGCTCCAGGTCACGCTGTGATTCATACTCAAGTCGTGTCTGAGTTGCCTCATAAAATCACGCTGGAAGTCGTGTTGCCCCTGTGTGAATGGGCTCTTATATATGTATGTTTTTATTTTTTATACTATGTATTTATGTGAGATGCCTAGTTGTGACAACACCATTCTATGTGAGATTGTGTGGGTTCTCTACGATTTAGTTTGTACCTTTTATGAAAGAGAGCAGTTTTTTACATGAACTTTAGTTATTATCCATGATCTGGGAGACATTTGTGTATATGCATTACCAGCCTATTAGATGTGTGGTTATGATTATGATGCCGGTTATGCGAGCTGTGCTGATGTCTAGAATGAGATTCCACACCACTACATTCCATATACATCCTTACCACACATCTATGTATACAGATATGTATATTTATACACACTGTCATGACCACCTAACGGATTATGGATGTTTTAATTTATTACAGATATAGTCACAGTCTCTTTTTATTAAAGTTTTGATGACTGGATCAATATCGTATTAAGTACCATTTCATGTGCAGTCATATCTTTTTGACAGCCTGTGTTTAGAATATGATCTTTAGACAGCTCCGACAATTACATTATTTCAATATTAACATTAATTTTACTAGATTGATAGGGGGCTGTCTCTGCACCAAGTTTTGTTGTTTTTACTCAATTTACATAAACCAGTGCACTATCATATTTCTTATTTCTTACTCTCTTTTTCTTACACATAAGATGCTATATGCAGGCATGGTGTGGGGTTTATTCCCAACATATGCCTATACATATATCCCATTATATCTCCCAGAACCGTGTTTTTATAAATTTTTCTAAATTTTTACATCTACTGGTGCAGAATACATAGAATAATATACAGTATATTTGCATCTAGCGCTATTGTTCTTTAAACGGACAACTCACACACGTGCATGACACATTCACATTTTTATACGTTGGTGTCATTCATTTCTACATTCAGTATAAACACACTCACACAACAATAGATATCTATGCCTTCCTTCATATTTTTACACAATTTTTATATAATTACAACTTCTTTGTATATATATAGGTGGTTGTCCATATATGCTTTTTCATTTTAGGTTTTAGTTTGAGCTCCGATTTTATAATCGGTGCTACTCACATATACCTATTTATTGACTCAATCTACTTTACATATATAACACACACCTTTTTCACAGTTGTTTAATATTTTGGGTGTAGTGACATGCTGTGTGTGGATGTAGAATGTTTATACATTGACATAATTTATGTTTTTTTGTCATTTAGGACAATTCACATAGCCTACATTTATACATTATATGTGCCGGGGGGCTTTTCCATATATGCTAAAGTTTATATCACAGGCTGGTTGTCCTTTGACATTTATATCACACCATAACACATATCACATATATCCCCAGAATACATCTTCATTTAATGTCATGTAATTTATTTTCCAGTTTTCTATGGAAATTTCACTTGCACTTTCACGTTGCTTTTCTTTATCTTTCATTCATTGGGGCTGTACACACACATACTATCACATTCATTGAATGGTTTTGCTTATTTACTCTGCACAGAAACACATATGTGCACCACTGATTTTCCAATCCATCAATTAAGCACTAATTATCCATTCTCCTCCTCCCCCTTTTTTGTTCTGATCACATGGTATTTCATGAAAGGTATAAATTAGAAATGATTTTGTGTGTCAGATAGCTATGATTAAGTACAGTGTGAAATGTGTTAGCTTGACCGGGTGTGCTGTGACTTGTAGTGCTGTGGTGATTTTACAAATAAAGGCATTTTATTCGGTGTGCGGCTGTCCAGAAGATACTTCCTTTCTTTTCGGTCACTAAGGATCACATGATCTGCAACCACCTCCTCCCAGCCATGTACAACTCCATGGGTTTCTTGGGACTAAAAAAGATCCCTTGAAGACTGCTGCTGATGCAGAGTGTTATCCTCCACCTCCATGCTGACACAATCCTCCACCTCCTCCTTCTTCTTCCTGTGTGATCGGTGGGCCCGCAGGAATGCTATCTGGATAAAGGGGGTCTTGAGAGGTAAGGAAGTCCTCCTCTTCCTCCCGCTGTTCTGTCTCAAGTGCCCTGTCCATTATTCCACAAAGTGTGTGCTCCAACAGGAAGACAAGAGGGACAGTATCACTGATGCATGCACTGTCACTGCTCACCATCCTCATAGCCTCCTCAAATGGTGACAGGACAGTGCATGCATCCTTGATCAGTAGCCACTGGCGTGGCGAAAAAAAGCCAAGCTCCCCTGACCCTGTCCTGGTGCCATACTCACACAGGTACTCATTGATGGCCCTCTGCTGCGCATGCAGCCGTGGGCACGTGCAGCCGTGGCAATGGTGCAGCCGCTGCACCATTGCCAATGTTGAGTTCCACCTGGTGGGCATGTCACAAATGAGGCGGTTCTTGGGCAGGTTGCATTCCCTTTGAAGGTCAGCCAGCCGAGCACTGGCATTATATGACTGGCGGAAATGACCACAGACTTTCCTGGCCTGCCTCAGGAGATCCTGTAAGCCCGGGTACTTGCTCAAGAACCGCTGCACCACCAAATTTAGGATGTGAGCCAAACAGGGTACATGGGTCAAGTGTCCCTGTCAGAGGGCGGAGAGGAGGTTGGTGCCATTGTCGCATACAACCATTCCTGGCTGAAGCTGGCGTGGTGTCAACCACCTCTGAGCCTGCCCCTGCAGAGCTGACAGAATCTCTGTCCCAGTGTGGCTCCTGTCCCCTAAGCAGACCAACTCCAGCACCGCATAGCATCTTTTTGCCTGAGTGCCTGCATAGCCCTTTGAACGCCTACAGAGCACTGCTGGATCAGAGGACAAATCTGCAGAAGAAGAGGCCATAGAGGAAGAAGAAGAGGAGGGGGTGGAGGAGAGAGCTGTGGCAGAATCACCACTACTAGCATTTTGGAGGCGTGGTGGCGAAACAAGCTCCAACAATACTGAACCCTGTCCTGCATCCTTCTCAGCTGCCAGCAGAGTTACCCAGTGTGCCGTGAAAGATAGGTAACGTCCCTGTCCATGCCTGCTGGACCATGAGTCAGCGGTAATATGCACCTTACTGCTGACCGCCCTGTCCAACGAGGCCAAGACATTGCCTTCCACATGCTGGTAGAGAGCCGGAATGGCCTTCCGTGAAAGAAAAATGGCATTTGGGAACCTGCCACTGAGGTACCGCACATTCCACAAATTCATGAAAGGGGGCAGAGTCTACTAGCTGAAAAGGCAGCAGTTGCAGTGCTAGCAATTTGGCCAAGCTAGGATTCAGACGCTGAGCATGTGGATGGCTGGGATCAAATTTCTTTTGACAGTTTAGCAACTGGGGTAGGGAAATTTGCCTTCTTAAATCGGATGTTGGTGTACCGCTAGCAGATTGGCCGCAAGTACTTGGGACACCTATTTCTATACCTCCATTCCTCTCAGTGCAGGTTTCTGAGATAACTGGAGGTATAGTGGGGTTGGAGATCCCAGCTGATGAGGAGCAAGAGAGGTCCGCCTTGTTATTTGATGTGGGTCTTTTAAGTGCTGTTGCCAATGGACTGCATGGGAGGTCGTCATATGTCTGGTCAAGCATGTGGTGCCCAAGCGGCTGCTGTTTTGACCACGCTTGATACGCTTCAGACATATGTTACAAACAACAACGGTGCGATCTTCTGCACACGTGTCAAAAAAAGCCCACACCAAAGAACTTTTCAAAATATGCGGGGAGTCAGCAGCACCTGATTAGCTTTGCGGTGTGATGCAATAGGGTGGCTGCCCTTAAGCTGCCCCCTGGATGGCATCCTGCCTCGTTGGAGATGTGCCTCCTCCTCCTCCTCTCTTCTATGAGACACCCAAGTAAAGTCAATGACCTCATCATCCCCTCCCTCCTGGTCCCTGGAGCAAATTTGGCAGTATGCTGCAGCTGGGGGAACATGACTGCCAGTTTCGTGTCCTTCTTGGGCACCCCTTGTTCTGTCTCAAGGACATTCAGCTAAACCATTCTTATCCCATAAACATGATACCATATTTCTTCGATTGCAGTTTATTGGAACAAGCTAGGTGAAACTACAAATAACAAGAATAAACCTTGATAAGTACAATATCCCATACATTGCAGAGACAAAGATACACAGTACAATATGAGACAGTAAGAACTTACTTTTTAAGTTCTCTAAGGGTTGATGGTAAGAGATTGAAATAAGACATATCCTGCCTTCTGCAGTGTCTTGAAAAAGCATGGTGAATGTGTCTCTTCCTGTAGAGATTTACCCAGAATACTTTGCTTTCTAATCACTTCCTAGGTTACACATTAATGCATTTAATAATGAACAAACTGAAACAATACCAAAAAGGGACGCTAGATGGCGCCTACGCTCTGCAAATGATTTCTATAGAAATTACAACCTTAAATGTAATTTTAATCAACACAAATGCAGATAATCAGAATATAGACATCTGATGGACAGAACACCCCTCTCTCTAGGCTCACGTTACTCCCTTCCTCAACCTGGGTACCATCATCGGAGCCTTCAAATCGCTGTGCATCCTCCTATAGCATGTACCAGACACTGTGGTCGAATAGTTCGGGGGACGCCTCTGTGCATGATGGTGGGGCTAGGGAAGAAGTGACTGTTGACATGGAGCCAATGGAATAGGCTGCTTTGGCAGCTGCATTGGCAGGTAAACTACTCTGAGCCTGGGTGACAGAGGATGAGGAGGATGAGGACGGCTTTGTTATCCATTCCACCAACTCTTCTGCATGTTGTGGCTCACTAACATGGCCAGCTGCAGAAAAAAGGGCAATCGTGCCCCACGGCCACATGCTGAGGATGCACCGTGTCCACGACCAGCACTGTTGACTGTAGACACAGAGCCTGCTTGCCCATTTTTAGTGGCCTGTGAGCGTCTGCCTCTCCATGGTGGCCTTCCGGACATGCTGTAAATTTTGTTTAACAAAACCACACTACACTGTATTGTGTACTGTGTACACCACCAGAAAAGTAGTAGCAACTGCACTATGGGTGCACGGTACTGTGTACTGTGTACACCGCCTGAAGTATATTAGAAAAAGTACACCAGGAATGGCCTTCAGTCAGATATAAGCTTGGCTACATTGGATGCAGTGTGTATATGTATATATATATATATATGTGTGTGTGTATGTATATATATATATATATATATATATATATATATATATGTATATGTATGTGTGTATGTGTGTGTGTATATATATATATATATATATATATATACACACAAGACTGACTGTATATATATATTAAATACACTGCAGCTAATAACTGAATAACCTGCCTGCCTGAAGTATATTAGAAAAAGTACACCAGGAATGGCCTGCAATCAGATATACTGGATGCAGTGCGTGTGTGTGTGTGTGTGTGTGTGTGTGTGTGTGTGTATATATATATATATATATATATATATATATATATATATATACGAGACTGATTGTGTATATATATATATTTAATACACTGCAGCTAACGGAATAACCTGCCTGCCAGATGTATATTAGAAAAAAGACACCAGGAATGGCCTGCAGTTAGAGTTGAGCGGACACCTGGATGTTCGGGTTCTACGGGTTCGGCCGAACTTCGCAAAAAAGTTCGAGTTCGGGACCCGAACTTGACCCTGAACCCGAACCCCATTGAAGTCAATGGGGACCCGAACTTTTGAGGACTAAAATGGCTCTAAAAAGGTAATGGAAAGGGCTAGAGGGCTGCAAATGGCATAAAAATGTTGTTAAGAGCATGGCAAGTGCTCTGCAAACAAATGTGGATAGGGAAATAACTTAAAATAACATAAAATACATAGAAATACAAAACAATAATCTTGACCTAGGAGGACGAGGTCCATATGGAGTAGGAGGTTGAGGTGGCGGTGGATGTGGCGGTGTAGGTGGAAGCGGCGGTGGAGAAGGACGAGGTAGCCAACACTGGTTTTTGTTTTAAATTTTTTTTTTTTAATTAGGGTACACCCCAAAAGAGTGAGAAAGATCAAAAATACAACAATGGCTGGGTAAGGCCGGGATACATGTCTATTCTGCACAAGGTACGGACAAGTCCTGTGGGATCCATGCCTGGTTCATTTTAATGAACGTGAGCTTGAACGTGTGCCCTGGACAGGCGGCTGCGCTTGTCTGTGATAACGCCCCCTGCCGTGCTAAATACACGTTCAGATAATACACTGGCTGCAGGGCAGGCCAGCACCTCCAAGGCGTAAAGGGCAAGCTCAGGTCATGTGCCCAATTTGGAGACCCAGAAGTTGAAGGGGGCAGACCCATCATTCAGTACGTGTAGGCGTGTGCACACATACTGCTCCACCATGTTGGTGAAATGCTGCCTCCTGCTAAGACGTTCAATATCAGCTGGTGGTGCTGGTTGTTGTGGCGTGCTGACAAAGCTTTTCCACATTTCGGCCATGCTTACCCTGCCTTCTGAGGTGCTGGTGGTGCCCCGGCTGTGTTGGCAACCTCTTCCTCCTCCTCTGCCTTTGCAATGTGCTTCCACTGTGCCCCCGCTGTCAGGTGGGAATGCCACCAGCAGCGCATCTACCAGCGTGCGCTTGTACTCACACATCTTACGTGAGGGAATTAAGGATGGTACGTTGTCCTTGTAACAGGGATCCAGCAGCGTGGCCACCCAGTAATCAGCACCTGTTAGAATGTGGGCAACTCGGCGGTCGTTGCGGAGACACTGCAGCATGTAATCGCTCATGTGTGCCAGGCTGCCCAGAGGCAACGAAAAGCTGTCCTCTGTGGGAGGTGTATCGTCTGTGTCCTCTATATCCCCCCAGCCACGCACCAGTGATGGCCCTGAGCTGGTCTGGGTGCCACCCTGCTGTGAACATGGTTCCTCCTCCTCCATCTCGTCATCCTCCAGAACTGTGCCCTTGCTGGACAATTGTGTACCTGGTGTTTGTTGGTGCAGGAACCCACCCTCGGAGCCACTTGTGAATGACTGCCCTGAAAGCCTTGGAAATGATCCCTCTTCCTCCTCCTCCTCCTGTGCCACATCCTCTTCCATCAAGCGTTTTTTCAAGGAGGCATAGAACTGGAATAGTAACGCTGAGAATGGTGTCATCAGCACTGGCCATGTTGGTGGAGTACTCGAAACTGCGCAACAAGGCACACAGGTCTCGCATGGAGGCCCAGTTATTGGTGGTGAAGTGGTGCTGTTCCGCAGAGCGACTTGCGCGTGCGTGCTGCAGCTGAAGCTCCACTATCGCTTGCTGCTGCTTGCACGGTCTGGCCAGCATGTGCAAGGTGGAGTTCCAACTTGTGGGCACGTCACATATGAGGCGGTGAGCGGGAAGGCCGAAGTTACGCTGCAGCGTAACAGGGATGGAGGCATGGATGTGTTATTTTTTTAGGGTTCCATTCGGTCTTTCTTACTTTATCAAATCAACAGGGTGGAAGACACCCAGTCCCCTTTATGACCCTTTGGACCCTATTGTTTTATGATGTTCGTTCTTTCTCAGCCATTGATCTCTGAGACTATTCATATGTTGGCATCCTTCCTCCTAATACCTATTTTCATATAGATTTATTTATACTATACATTTTAGACAATAGGTCACTACTTAGAAATTTCTTCTTTGTCTCTTTTTGATTCATCAGCCATTCAGCTTTTCAGACACACATCCTTGCCTCATTTAAAGTCCCACAACCCCTCTCCTTTTTCTCTTGGTGGTGAAGGTGTTAGGCTGACCGGATGAGGAGGCAGTAGAGGATGAGGAAGTGGAGTAGGAGGAGTTAGCAACAGGAGGCAAACTGAAGCGCCCTGCAATCCTCAGTGGTGGAAGGACATGCGCCAAACTGCTATCCGCCTCAGGCCCAGCATTTACCCAGTGTGCTGTTAGGCAGATAGAACGTCCCTGACCGTGCTTACTGGTCCACGTATCAGTAGTTAGGTGGACCTTGCCACAGATGGCGTTGCGCAGTGCACACTTGATTTTGTCCCCCACTTGGTTGTGCAGTGAAGGGATGGCTCGCCTGGAAAAGTAGTGGCGGCTGGGCACGATGTACTGTGGGACAGCCAATGCCATCAGGCTTTTAAAACTTTGCGTCTCCAACAGATGGAATGACAGCATTTCAAAGGCCAGGAATTTTGAAATGCTGGCATTCAGGGCCAGGGATCGCGGGTGGTAGGGATGAGCCGAACACCCCCGGGTTCGGTTCGCACCAGAACCCGCGAACGGACCGAAAGTTCGCACGAACGTTAGAACCCTATTAAATACAATGGATGCGAACGTTCGAAATCTAAAGTGCTAATTATAACGACTAATATTCATGTTATTGTCCTAAAAAGGGTTTGGGAACCCGGGTTCTGCACCAGGGGACATGTATCAATGCAAAAAGAAGTTTTAAAAACGGCCGTTTTTCGGGAGCAGTCATTTTAATGATGCATAAAGTGAAAAAAAAAAGTCAAATATTCCTTAAAATATCGTACCTGGGGGGTGTCTAAAGTATGCCTGTGAAGTGTCACGTGTTTCCCGTGTTTAGAACTGTCCCTGCACAAAATGACATTTCTTAAGGAAAAAAAAGCCATTTAAAACTGCTTGCGGCTTTAATGTAATGTCTGGTCCCGGAAATATGGATGAAAATCTTTGAGAAAAATGGCATAGCTACCCCATCATCCCCCCCCCTACCCCAGCCCATTACCAGCCCCTTTGGGTCTTGTATGGATATTAAGGGGAACCCCGCACACAAAATAAAAAAGGCCCTATATACTCTGAACAGCTGTATACAGGCGGCGCATACAAGACAGGGACTGTAGGTTTGTTCTTATGTAGAATCTGTTTGTAATTTTGAACAGGTACATTGTTTAAGTGTAGCTCCAGCCAAAAAATCTATTTTTAAGCTTTTTGGAAAACATAGGGAAGGGTTATCACCCCTGTAACATTTGTTTTGCTGTCTGTGCCCCTGTTCAGAACATTTCACCTCACTTTCCGTCCCAATGACAAATGTTTTTGAAAGGTGGGATTTTTATTGAAACAAGGATTGGTGATAAAGCATCAGTAGAGAGGAGACACCTTTTTCCCATATTAACTCTTACAGGAGAGAATTTCCCTTCCTAGGGGTAGATTTCCTCTCACTTCCTGTTGTCTCCTTTCGTTTGCAAGTAGGAGTCGTTTGTAAGTTGGATGTTTGAAAGTAGGGGCCTGCCGTATATACTCTGCTGAAATTTGCCCCTTACATGTTGGTGTTGCTACAACACTGTAAGCCCTCACAGTTACTCTTGGTGGGCGCATGAATGGGCCCTGCTGTGAATTATTAAATCAAGAATTGTAATTACATGCCCCTGTTAAACATGGGCAGAAAAATTGGGCCTTAGGCACTGGTGCCACAACACTGCAACCCCTCACAGATACTGTACTTGGAGCACAGCAATGAGCCCTGTTGCAAAGTATTGCATCAAAAATTGTAATTACACGCCCCTGTTAAACAGGGGCTGAAAAATTGGGCCTTAGGCACTGGTGCTGGTGCCACGACACTGCAACCTCTCCCAGATACTCTAGTTGGAGTGCAGGAATGAGCCCTGCTGCAAAGCATTGCATAAAAAATTGTAATTACATGCCCCTGTTAAACAGGGGCTGAAAAATTGGGCCTTAGCCACTGGTGGCGGCACCCAGAAACAAAAATGTTCTTCCAAGCTATCATCATCAATCAGATCATTGAGGAGGAGGAGGATAGTCAGTCAACATAACAGGACAGTCACTCAGCATCAGCATCAGTCTTGAAGTGATGTGACATTTGAAAATTAATTAGTCTGTTATATCAGCTTCAGGTGTTTGGTGGCTGGTGGTGATCCAAGACTGGTTCATCTTTATGAAGGTCAGTCGATCAACCGAGTCGGTGGACAGGCGCACCCTGTGATCCGTGACAAATCCTCCAGCAGCACTGAATGTGCATTCTAAAAGAACGCTGGATGCAGGACAGGCCAGTAGCTCAATTGCATACTGTGCAAGCTCTGGCCAGTGATCCATCCTCAAGACCCAGTAAGCCAGAGGATTTTCGGTGGGGAAGGTGTCCAAGTCTGACCTTGACTCTAGGTATTCCTGCACCATGTATATCAGACGCTGGCGATGGTTGCTGGAACCGATCATACCTTGGGGCTGCGGACTAAAGAATTGTCTGAACGCATCGGTCAGACGGCCACCTTCCCCACCGTTCCTTCTTTGACTGACCGAAGCCTCAGCAACTCGTTTTCCAGGACCAGGAGTTTGTAACCTCCCAGTCTCTGGGAACGCGTTGCACAGACCTTTCTGCAAGGCCTCCCGGAGTTGTCTCATCCTCTGCTCCCTCTGCGACGGTAAGATAAGGTCCGCAACCTTACCCTTGTACCGTGGATCAAGGAGAGTGGCCAGCCAGTAATGGTCCCTCTCCTTGATCCGAAGAATACGAGGATCCTTCCGCAGACTTTGCAGGATCAGGGAGGCCATGCAGCATAGGTTAGCTGAGGCATTCGGTCCGGAGTCCTCTGGGTCACTAAGGACGACATGATCCGCAGCCACCTCCTCCCAGCCACGTACAAGTCCACGGTTTTCTTGGGATTGTAAATCATCCCTAAAAGACTGCTGCTGATGATGCTGAGTGCCGGGCTCCACCTCCATGCTGACACAATCCTCCTCCTCCTCCTCCTCTTCCTGTGCGATGAGTGGGACAGAAGGAATACTGTCTGGGTAAAGGGGGCCTTGAGAGGCAAGGAAGTCCTCCTCTTCCTGCCTCTGTTCTGCCTCAAGTGCCCTGTCCATTATTCCATGCAGCGTATGTTCCAACAGGTGGACAAGAGGTACAGTGTCACTGATGCATGCACTGTCACTGCTCACCATCCTCGTGGCCTCCTCAAATGGTGCCAGGACAGTTCATGCATCCCTGATCATGCCCCACTGGCGTGGTGAAAAAAACCTGAGCTCCCCTGACCCTGTCCTGGTGCCGTAGTCACACAGGTACTCATTGATGGCCCTCTGCTGCGTGTGCAGCCGCTGCAGCATGGGCAACGTTGAGTTCCACCTGGTGGGCATGTCACATATAAGGCGGTTCTTGGGCAAGTTCAACTCCTTTTGCAGCTCAGCCAGGCGAGCACTGGCATTATAAGATCTGCGGAAATGCACACAGACTTTCCTGGCCTGCCTCAGGAAATCCTGAAAGCCCGGGTACCTGCCCAAGAACCGCTGCACCACCAGGTTAAGGATGTGAGCCACACAGGGCACATGGGTCACTTGTCCCTGTCGGAGGGCGGAGAGGAGGTTGGTGCCATTGTCGCAAACCACCATTCCTGGCTTAAGCTGGCGTCGCGTCAACCACCTCTCGGCCTGCCCCTGCAGAGCAGACAGAACCTCTGCCCCAGTGTGGCTCCTGTCCCCCAAACACACCAGCGCAAGCACGGCATGGCATCTTTTTGCCTGCGTACTTGCGTAGCCCCTTGAACGCCTACGGAGCACCGCTGGTTCTGAGGACAAAGCACAGGAAGAGGCCATGGAGGAAGAAGAAGAGGAGGGGGTGGAGGAGAGAGGTGTGTCACAACCAGTGGTAGCATTTTGGAGGCGTGGCGGCGGAACAACCTCCAACACTACTGCACCTTGTCCTGCATCCTTCCCAGCTGCCAAAAGAGTGACCCAATGGGCCGTGAAAGAAAGGAAACGTCCCTGTCCGTGCCTGCTGGACCATAAGTCAGCGGTAATATGCACCTTACTGATGACCGCCCTGTCCAGCGAGGCCAAGACATTGCCTTCCACATGCCAGTAGAGAGCCGGAATCGTCTTCCGTGAGAAAAAGTGGCGTTTGGGAACCTGCCACTGAGGAACCGCACATTGCACAAACTCACGGCAGGGGGCCGAGTCTATCAACTGAAAAGGTAGCAGTTGAAGCGCTAGCAATTTAGCCAAGCTAGCATTCAACCGCTGGGCATGTGGATGGCTGGGAGTGAACTTCTTTCGACGGTCCACCCGGTGGGGCAGGGAAATTTGCCTGCTAGAATCGGACGTCGGTGTACTGCTAGCAGAGTGCCCGCAAGTACTTGGCTGTGACACACTTAATTCTACACCTTCATTCCTCTCAGTGTAGGTTTCAGAGAGGACTGAAGGTATAGTGGGGCTGGAGATCCCAGCTGATGCGGTGCAAGGAGAGGTCCGCTTTGTTCTTTGGTGTGGGTCTTTAAGGTAGGCTTGCCAACGAGCTGCATGGCAGGTCAACATATGTCTGGTCAAGCATGTAGTGCCCAAGCGGCTGATGTTTTGGCCACGCGATATACGCTTGAGACATATGTTGCAAACAGCAGCTGTGCGATCTGAAGCACTCGACTCAAAAAAGGCCCACACCAAAGAACTTTTTGAATAACGGGCAGAGGCAGCGCCCTGCACAGGCGGAGCTCTGCGGTGTGATTCAGTCGGTGTGCTGCCCTTACGCTGGCCCCCCCGAGGGAATCCTGCCTCGTTGGAGATGTGCCTCCTCCTCCTCCTCTCTCCTATTAGGCACCCACGTGGAGTCAGTGACCTCACCATCCCCTCCCTCCTCATCACTGGAGCCAATCTGGCAGTATGCTGCAGCTGCTGGAACATGACTACCAGATTGGTGTCCTTCTTGAGCATCCCCTCTCTCTGCTCTCACGCTACTGCCTGCCTCTAGCTGGATATCATCATCAGACCCTTTGAAACGCTGGGCATCCTCCTGGAGCATGTACCCAACACTGTGCTCAAACAGTTCGGGGGACTCCTCAGGAGGACATGGTGGGTCTAGGAAAGCAGTGACTGATGATGACATTGATACCAGGGAATAGGACGCTTTGGCAGCTGCTTTGCCAGTACCCTGAGCATGGGTGAGTGAGGATGAGGAGGATGAGGAGGGCTTGGTCATCCACTCTACCAAGTCTTCGGCATGATGCGGCTCAACACGTCCAGCTGCCGAAAAGAAGGACAAGCGTGTCCCATGGCCACGTGCTGATGACGATGCACCGCGTCCACGACCAGCACTGTTGTCTCTAGACACAGAGCCTGCTTGCCCTCTTTTATTGGCTCCTGACTGTCTGCCTCTCCTTGTTTGCCTTCCAGACATTCTAATGGCCTGCAGGGAGATGGGAAAACCAGCAATAAGGGGTAGCTTCAGGTGTATATTTTGGAGGAAGCACACTACGCCCGCTGTAAGTGCTGCAGATGACTGCCTGTGTTACACAACAGGAAAAAACAGCAATAAGGGCTAGCTTCAGGTGTTTATTTTGCAGGAAGCACACTCCGCCCGCTGTAAGTGCTGCAAATGCCTGTTAGTGTAACACAAAAGAAAAAAAGCTCCAGCAATAAGGGCTAGCTTCATGTGTATAAGGTGCAGGAGGCACACTCCGCCCGCTGTAAGTGCTGCAAATGCCTGTTAGGGTAACACACCAGGAAAACACAGCAATACGGGCTAGCTTCAGGTGTATATTTAGCAGGAAGCACACTCCGCCCGCTGTAAGTGCTGCAAATGCCTGTTAGTGTAACACACCAGGAAAACACAGCAATACGGGCTAGCTTCAGGTGTATATTTAGCAGGAAGCACACTCTGCCCGCTGTAAGTGCTGCAAATGCCTGTTAGTGTAACACACCAGGAAAACACAGCAATACGGGCTAGCTTCAGGTGTATATTTAGCAGGAAGCACACTCCGCCCGCTGTAAGTGCTGCAAATGCCTGTTAGTGTAACACACCAGGAAAACACAGCAATACGGGCTAGCTTCAGGTGTATATTTAGCAGGAAGCACACTCCACTCGCTGTAAGTGCTGCAAATGCCTGTTAGTGTAACACACCAGGAAAACACAGCAATACGGGCTAGCTTCAGGTGTATAAAGTGCAGGAGGCACACTCCGCCCGCTGTAAGTGCTGCAAATGCCTGTTAGTGTAACACACCAGGAAAACACAGCAATACAGACTAGCTTCAGGTGTATATTTAGCAGGAAGCACACTCCACTCGCTGTAAGTGCTGCAAATGCCTGTTAGTGTAACACACCAGGAAAACACAGCAATACGGGCTAGCTTCAGGTGTATAAAGTGCAGGAGGCACACTCCGCCCGCTGTAAGTGCTGCAAATGCCTGTTAGTGTAACACACCAGGAAAACACAGCAATACAGACTAGCTTCAGGTGTATATTTAGCAGGAAGCACACTCCGCCCGCTGTAAGTGCTGCAAATGCCTGTTAGTGTAACACACCAGGAAAACACAGCAATACGGGCTAGCTTCAGGTGTATAATGTGCAGGAGGCACACTCCGCCCGCTGTAAGTGCTGCAAATGCCTGTTAGTGTAACACACCAGGAAAACACAGCAATACGGGCTAGCTTCAGATGTATACTGTGCGGGGGGCTTAGCAACAATGACACTGACACTGTCCCCTGCCTATCCTTCTCTCTTCCTGCACACAAGGTTTATCAAAGAATATGACACTGACACTCTCCCTGCCTATCCTTCTCTCTCCCTGCACACAAGGTTTAGCAAAGAATATGACACTGACACTGTCCCCTGCCTATCCTTCTCTCTCCCTGCACACAAGGTTTAGCAAAGAATAAGACACTGACACTCTCCCTGCCTATCCTTCTCTCTCCCTACACACAAGAATAGCACAAAGAATAGCACAATGACACTGTCCCTGCCTATCCTTCTCTTTCCCTGCGCCGGAACACACTACACAAGGCCGCCGCTCTGGCGGCCTTTTATAGTGTGGGGCGTGTGCTAAACCCCCTAAGCTATAATTGGCCACAGGCAACCTGCCTGTGGCCAATTATGGCTCTCCTAGCTGCCGGCGCTGTGATTGGCCAAGCATGCGGGGTCACAGTGCATGCTTGGCCAATCACAGCGCCGGGATTGCACTGCGATGGCGCAGTGTATTGTGGGCCGTTCGTGTCACTCCAATTTGGCGCGAACGGCCCAAATAGTTCGATCTTCGTCGAACGATTAAACAGCCGATGTTCGAGTCGAACGTATGTTCGACTCGAACACCGAGCTCATCCCTAGCGGGTGGGTAGGGGGGTACTTCCTCTTCCGCTCCAGTGTTTGGGAGATAGAGAGCTGAACGCTTCCATGGGATATTGTGGAGATGGTTGGTGACCCAGGTGGTAGTGTTCCTGGCAGATCCTCTGTGGGGTGGCAGGTGCCACTGTCACTACAGAGGTGGATGAAGAGGCCGAGACTGCAGCAGAAGAGGAAGCAGGAGGAGCCAGAGACCTTTCTTGGTTTTTGAGGTGTCTACTCCACTGCAGCTCGTGCTTTGCACTTAGATGCCTGGTCATGCAGGTTGTGCTCAGGTTGAGAATGTTTATGCCTCGCTTCAGGCTCTGATTGCACAGCGGGCAAACCACTTGTGTCTTGTCATCAGCACATTGTCTGAAGAACTGCCACGATAGGGAACTCCTTGGACCTGGCTTTGGTGTGCTCGGTCCCTTGCTGCATTGGGCAGTAGCAGGCGTACTGTCTAGGGGACGGACGCTCCGCTTTTGCACCCTGCTCCCTCTTCTGCTGTGCTGGTGGCTCTGTGCGACCACCGCCTCTTCCTCCGAACTACACAGGTCACCTGCATGACGTTGATTCCATGTGGGGTTGAGGACCTCATCGTCCTCCACATCATCTTCCACCCAGTCTTCACCCCTGCCCTCCTTGTCGGTCTGCACAATTGAAAAAGCAGCAGCAGTTGGCACCTGTGTTTCTTCATCATCCGAGACGTGCTGCAATGGTCCTCCCATGTACTCATCTTGAAACATAAGTGGTTGGGCATTGGTGCACTCAATCTCTTCCACTTCTGGGGCAGGACTAGGTGGATGGCCCTGGGAAACCCTGCTAACAGAGTCATCAAAAAGCAGAAGAGACTGCTGCATGATTTGGGGCTCAGACTGCTTGGCTGATTTGCAAGGGGGTGAGGTGAAAGACTGATGGACATCGGCTGCAGGTGCCAACTCTGATCTTTCAGCAGGAGACTGGGTGGGAGACAATGTGAAGGAACTGGAGGCACTGTCAGCAACCCAATCTATTATCGCCTGTACTTGTACTGGCCTCAACATTCGTAGAGCCGCATTAGGCCCAACCAAATACCGCTGCAGGCTCTGTTGCCTACTCGCACCTAAGGAAGGTGTTTCACTTGTGCATGTAGCTAGCACAGATCGACCACATCCTCTCCCTGCAACAGGAGCTCCACCAGCAGCACCACGACCGGGGCCACGTCCCTTATTTGACATTCTCCTCATATTTCTCAAATTTAGGATCTTGCTCTAAATGGGTGTTTTTTGAATAGCAGAACAGAAGAACAGTATCTAAAGTGTGTATCTCACACGTACAGATATACAGGAAAAGCAGCCCAAAATTTTTTATTTGCCCTAAATTCTTTTTTTTTTGAATAGCAGAATAGAAGAACACGAACAGATATGCAGGAAACACACCAAAAAAAAAATTATTTGCCCTAAATAAAAAAAATTGGAATAGCAGAATAGAAGAACAGTATCTAAAGTGTGTATCTCACACGTAAAGATTAGTAGGAAACGCAGTAAAAAGAATTTATTTGCCCTAAAAAAAAAATAGGGGAATAGTAGAATAGAAGAACAGTATCTAAAGTGTGTATCTCACATGTACAGATATGCAGGAAAAGCACCAAAAAAATGATTTGCCCTAAATAAAAAAAATTTGAATAGCAGAATAGAAGAACAGTATCTAAAGTGTGTATCTCACACGTACAGATATGCAGGAAACACACCAAATTTTTTTTATTTGCCCTAAATAAAAAAAATTTGGAATAGAAGAACAGTATCTAAAGTGTGTATCTCACACGTACAGATATGCAGGAAACACTGCAAAATTTTTTTTTTGCCCTAAATGGGTGTTTTTTGAATAGCAGAATAGAGCAACAGTATCTAAAGGGTGTATCTCACAATAACATATGCAGTGCTGATGCACTAAGCTTGCATAAAATGCCCGCCGACGCCAACCTAACTAACAGACAGATAAAAGTTATCTTTTCTCTGGCACTGGGCTCAGAGCAGGGTAAAAAGATTGTGCACTGCACCCACACAACAAAATCAAGGTAGATCGCTGAGTAATTTGATTTCTGAATCAAGACTCCTATAATTATTCTCTCCCTCAAAGCAGCAGCAGCAACCTTTCCCTACACTATCTAAAGCAGAGTGACGTGCTGTGCTATGTGCCTCTAGCTTATATAGAGGCTGGGTCACATGCTGCACTGGCCAATCACAGCCATGCCATTAGTAGGCATGGCTGTGATGGCTTCTAAGGGCACACAAGTTAAACGAATGTTGATTGGCTGCCCTGCAGCGCGCCATTACATTGCCGAACACCGAACCCGAACCCGAACATACATTAAATTGTTTGGGTTCGCGTCCGGGTACCAAAAACCCAAAAGTTTACAGTTCGGGTTCGCTCAACCCTACCTGCAGTCAGATATAGGTTTGGCTACACTGGATGCAGTGTATATAGATATATGCACAAATATATACCAAAAAAATGGTGCCTTTTGGGGATAAGAACATATAAACCAACAGCTGCCCCCTTTAAAATGAACAAATCACTAAACTGTGTAGAATTATAAAGTAAAGAATAAGGCGCTATACATGTTCATGTGAAAAACTGTCACAAAGAAAAACACTGCATCAAACTTAAATGTGCACATTAATGAAAAAATAAGCAAGCATAACGTCCATAAGTGAATAAATCCCAACACCAAACCGAAATGCTCTGAGATAAAACTTCTAGATCTTCCACCACAAGTGCTCAGTATGAAGATGGCCACTCACCAGAGGTGTTTGACCCCTTTTTACAGAGCATTTCCGCTAATGGCATAAATGGCATAAATTCACTCTAATGGCCACTCAGGAAGGGGCTAGAATGTAAAAAATTACTCCACAGGAGACACGGATAAACGTCTCATGGTGTAGCAATTTTTTAATAAAGTAAAAACAGCAATAGTAGCAGTTACACTCACATGTAATAGTGCCTGGCCTGGCACTAGGTGTAAACAGCGTGTGTGAGTCAGCTGATCCCTGGCGGTGGCGTGCGTTCCACGTCTTGCTCCGAAGGGCAAAGCCTGATGTGGGGTATCAAATATGGACCCGGACATGACAGATCCTCTGCTCCGACATATGTTCTGTCGTGAATTGCTCTTCGGGCAGTGATCAAGTGATCAAGTATATTAGAATATCAAATCTCTCTACCATTTAATTGGGTCTCTCACCAAATCTCATATTTAGGAGTGCATCTCACATCCTCACTTTCTGACCTTTTTGCAGTCAACTATCTACCTTTGCTGAAATAGGTCACAGGCTTTATGAAACAATGTTCCCCTCTTCCAATATCATGGTTAGGACGGATAAATTGCATAAAAATGTCAATATTGCCAAAGTTTTTATACATGTTTAGGGTACTTCCCATTTCTTTACCGTCATACTTCTTACGACTCACACAACGTAGAGTTATGTCCTTCATTTGGGGTAACATTAAACCCTGCATACCTAAGTCTACTCTCTATCTTAACAAATCGTGTGGGGGGTTGGGGTTACCAAACTTCTCCTCTTATTACTACGCAGCACAAATATCAATATTAACTAAATACCATTCAACAAAGTAAACACCCTTATGGGTAGCTGTTAAATCTATTGATAGTGACCCCATCTCTGTGGCCAATTTGATGTGGCTCCAGCCAAAAGATAGATCACTAACCCCATTAAGAAACATTTGTTGGCTATCTGGGATAAATTTAGAAGCTCCCATAAACTCCAATCCATACATAACCCCCTCCTTTCTTTTCTCTGGAACCCAGCCTTCTACCCTGCTTGGAAATTTCCGAAGTCATTCTCTGCATGGACTTCTACAAATTTGGTTTGATTATATAAACTAGTCTCTACCGATACTTTTCAGGCATTTCCTATACTATGTGCAACTTATGGGCTCCCTAGAAATGAAATATTTCGATATTTACACACACCTTTCCTTAGGACAGGAACACCGCTTAATCAAATGTCTCAATTTGAACTCATTTGTATAAGTGATCCACACATCAGAGGACTAATTTCACTTTAATCCCAAAAACTCAATACTACTCCTAATGAAGTATTCCCCTCTTATGCTGCTAAATGGGCACAGGATATGGGACAAATGTTTGACATCAATGACTGGTCTAATATTTGGTTAGCCACCAAATCATATTCTCCTAATTGTTTTGCTTTGGAAACAAATTTCTAAGTTCTGGCGCGTTGGTATCTAGTACCAGCTAGAATAGCAAAATTCATTCCAACTTATCCTACTAATTGCTTTCAAGGTTGCTCTTTAACAGGTACCCACTTTCACATATGGTGGCAATGCCTGGTGGTTTAAGAATTCTGGAAGAATATATTTGCAATGGCCTCTAAAGCTTTAGAAACCTCTATTGCCCCAGACCTAGCCATGGCACTTCTAAATCTTAAACCGGCTACACTTACCCGGACTTAATTTCAATTACTTATTCAAATTAATATTGCAGCCAAACAAACCATAGCCAAGGCATGGAAGTCCAATACTCTGATTATGGCGGAAGCCAAACATAGAATGAACAAAGCCCTAATTTTTGCTAAAATTACAGCTATTGAAGATAACAGTATTAATAAATTCCGCAAGATTTGGCAACCCTGGGTTAAGCATTTATTTTCCCCTGATTTTGACCAGTCATTGTTGTTACCTTACTAGAATCCTTGTTTCGTTATTGTAGTAATACTTGTCCATGTCGGGAGCCGGGCCATTACCTCAAGAGATTATTTTCTTTTCTTCTATTCTTACCTCATCTTACTCTCTGTCTTTTTTTTTTTTTTTTCTCATGTTGTTTTTTAATTAAGATAACCTTTTTAAGAAGGGCAAACTAGTGTAATCCTTATTTTGTATTCATCACCAATATTATTATGCTTGCATGGTTCTTATATCCTATTCTCTCTTTACTCTACTTCTTTTTCTTTTTTTGGTTACTATGCAAATAGCAACTCTGGGATACCTTAAAGGGGTTGTAAAGGTTCGTTTTTTATTTTCTAAATAGATTCCTTTAAGCTAGTGCATTGTTGGTTCACTTACCTTTTCCTTCGATTTCCCTTCTAAATGTTTTTTTTTTCTTTGTTTTCTTTGTCTGAATTTCTCACTTCCTGTTCCTCCTCAGTAAGCTGTTTAGTAAGCTGTTCTGGCTGACTCCACACCACTCGGATGATGGTGTGAAGCTTACTGAGGAACAGGAAGTGAGAAATTCAGACAAAAGAAAAAAAATATTTAGAAGGTAAATCAAAGGAAAAGGTAAGTGAACCAACAATGTACTAGCTTAAAGGAACCTATTTAGAAAATAAAAAACGAACCTTTACAACCCCTTTAATGTTTCACTTAATGATTTATAACTCACTATTATTGAGTAATGCTTTACCTAAGTGTTCGATTTTTACAAAATGTCTTTCTAAATTGTTATACATAGCTAATAATTTGTAAGGAAAGTGTTACACCCCTTTTTATATATCACATAATCTACTTATTGTTTGCATTAACAATTCCAACATTAAATAACCATGCCACAGTTTCAGCCCATTTGGGGTGGGTGGGTGGTCTGGAGGCATGCTTTACAAATTTTCCAAAATAATTTTTGACCCTCATTTGGGTCCTCACATTTCTATCTTACCTATATTGTATCTATGAATTTTTCTTTCTCATCTCCTGTAAGTTTAGCTATAGTTATGAATCTACAGATATGATTCTATTGATTATATATGTATGCCATATTACGATACTTATTATACATTATCTTTCCTTATGTAAATTTCAATAAAAATATTGAACAAGAAAAACATTTATAGAAGGAAGCTAGCAATGACACTCATCACATTTCTCTCATAATCTATAATGTTGTTTATTTTAATAAGCACAGTTTCATGTTATTTTTGAGTATAAAGAAATAAGATCATTTAGCATGGAGAAAAAAAGAGAGAGAAAATGTTTAAAGAGGACCTCTGTGAGAAATTGCTCTACAGTTCTTGTTGCTGTGGAGAATAACTGGAAAGTTGGCTACCCTTTTTGTCAGGGTCACCTGTGGCCAGGTGACAGATGCACACCGTAGGGGGACAGGAGTGCACCGCGAGGTAGTGAACCCTATGGCTGGCTTCTGCGGATAGGAAACTGGGTGGTTGTGGAAAGCGGGACCAGAGGAGCACAACCGGGATCCCAACGGAAGCGAGAGCCAAGATTCCCCAGGGCGCGGAGTCTAAGACCCAGCTGGTCTTCTCCAGGGCCTCTAGTGGTGAGGATGTTACGCTGCAGGCTGGGACCAGGTCGCGGCCCCTGGAGTTTCCTAGCTCACGCCCCGTAGGATAAGGGGAAAAGAGGGGAAGCAGCAGCACACGATAGAGAGAACCGAATAACAAGCTGAAGGTCAGGGGCCACAAGCAGACAAGGATAACGAAGAACGAGCCAAAGGTCAAGGGTCACGAGCAGACAGGGATAGTCGGGGACAAGCCAATAACGTAACAGAGAGACAGACGTAGCACACGGCAGGCAGGAACCCAAACACACAATGCCTAACAAACACGTTGATCAGCAAAGCAGGCTTGCAGTGCACAGGTTAATATAGTGTTCTGTGATAGGGCCTGGGGTGGAGTCTGGCTGGGAGGAGATTATAAAGGAAGCCAGGTGAAAGGGCTCAGGCCTCTAAGATGAACACATGGGAAGGAAGGTAAGCTGACAGACAAACACTACTGCATATCCATGACACTTTTGCCTTTCTTTGTGAAAGGAATGTGAACATTTTCATTCAAAGATAAGATTTCATGTAAAAGTGTTCCAAGCAGCTATACACTCCTCCCGCCGCCACTGCCTGCCGCCATTACTGGGCTCTCCCATGGGATCAGGGAGCCCAGTACAGGTGATATTTTAATGAGTTTGCTTCTGAAAGTGAGTATTGAAGGGGGAACCTTCAATTGGTGTCATTTTTGTAATGTCATAGGGGCTACATCTGCAAATATTTGTTATTATTAGTCTTAATTATTAGCTCAGTTTTCTTATTGGCTGCCTTATGTAATGTTTCTTTGGTGCAAAAGCATGTAAATTTGAAATTGAGTTGCATGGTTGGCTATCTGACGTTTCAGGCACTCTATCTATCTATCTATCTATCACCGGCTACATTAGGTCTATTACTGTTTCAGGGATGCACCGTAGGTTCCCTCAATGTGCTCTGTTCTTGAAGTACTCCAGCTTTGTTTAAACTAAGTTATTGCATCATCTAAATATTTTTTCCAGATTATCTATGCTTTTGTCCATTTTCCATATCTCCTTTAAGAGGTTAGATCTTTGTTTTTTAGGTTTTGTTTCTAATGCTCTCTGTAGCATAATTTAACATATATTGAGTACATCTTGGAGAGATGTTCTCTACTGTACTGGTGTTGGAGCTGGGTTGCCATTTTCTCTTTGAGAGTTGGGTCCTCTAAGGAAGCCTAAAAAAATAATGTGAGAGCTCTTGAATTTTAGTGACATTTTGAAGAGTAGGCTTTTGATGTTCCTGAAGCTGGGAAGCTGGTGTGAGATGTTTGAATTATCAATTTTTATTATGATCCTACTGGTTAAAGCTCTTTTTTTTTCCTTTTTAACATTGTTTTCCTACCTTTTGTGACTTCCATTTGAACTTATGTCTCTATGTATTCTTGTTTGTAAATTGTTCAAGTGTAAATACAATTTTAAAAGAAAAAAAATAGACATTTGATGAAACACAAATGTGCACACATTATCATTGACTACAATGTCATGAATCTAAATTTATGCACAATATTAAAGCGGAGGTCCACACAAAAAGTGAACCTCCGCTTTTCGGAACCCTCCCCCCCTCCGGAGTCACATTTGACAGCTTTCAGGGGGGGGTGCAGGAGACAGCAGGGACCAGTGAGGATGCGCCTGTGCAGTAGGGAACCGGGCAGTGAAGCCGCAATGCTTCACTTCCTGATTCCCTCACCGAGGATGGCGACGGGGGCAGCCGAGAGACGAGCGATTGCTCGGCTTCGGCTGCCAACATCGCGGGCACCCTGGACAGGTAAGTGTCCATTTATTAAATGTCAGCAGCTGCAGTATTTGTAGCTGCTGGCTTTTAATAAAAAAAAATTCCGTGGGACCTAACTAATGGTAACTGTGTGACTATATAACCAATAGTAAAATGTGTAATTTTACAACTCTGCTCCAAGCTACATCATCAATCTTGTCTTAATCTATTACCCAAAAAGTCCTCTCCGCTTCAACTAAAATCTCCTGCTGTTTAGTTCCCTTGTCTCCTCCTCCCATGTGTGTCTCCAGGACATCTCCAGAGCCTCTTCCATCCTCTGGAACCCCCTACCACAATCTGTCAAGCTATCTCCTATTCTGTCGACATTTAGGCGGTCCTTGGAAACTCATGTCTTCCCACCTTCACCTAACAACTGAATCTTTTGAATTCTCCCATCAGCTCCTCTCTCACAGTTATTACCTTTTGTTGAACTTGTCCCTCCTTATTGTAAGTTCTCAGGATCAGGGCCCTCCTAACCATCTTGTATTGAATTGTATTATACCTGTACTGTCTCCCTTTATAATGTACAGTAACTTGCTGTGTAAAGCTGTTGGTGCTATATAAATCTTGTATAATAATCATTTATAAAACAATCAAAAACAAGTGTTGCTAACATTTTAATATTCTTATATATTACAATACATTTACAAATTTGCTCCTACAACAAGGTACATTATGTACCACCTACTTGCGTTTATTTGTGTAAATGATTCATGTCTATACATGTTTATGTAGCATTCTTTTGTTTATGTAGCGGCCTCACCCTCTCTCCAACTTCTTCATCTGTTACACACCAACTCTTGTCTAGGGGTTCCTGAGTTGTGAGAGTGAGATGCGCCACGGCCCATGTCCTCCCCATTTCAATAGGGAGGTGAAGGCCATTTCCTGATGTTTCCTCGGGCCAATGTGTTCTGCGAATGCACCGAGTCTGTAACCACAAGCTCACCCGCCTCCCCTTTGGTTCCAGTAACTGGAGTTCACACACCGGAGAAAGGTCCAACACTTGTTTATTTGGCACTCCAATAGCAAAGCACAATAACAGTTCTCTTGCAGTACAGGTTAGGACCTATAACCTTTTCAACGGTGGGACGAGTAGATCAAGGCACTTCCTAAGATTTAAGTTCTAAAGATGGGGTCTCTTCCAGCAACCCCTATGAACAGCAATGGAGCCCTCTTCGATACGCTGTGGCCCCTATCAGGGGGATGTGTCCTCCCAAGAGAGTTCCCAGAGGCCCACCGTCACCGGGTTGGTGCTGCTCGGGGTCTTCAGTGGGTAACCTCCCCGGTCTCCTCACCTCAGGTTCGAGTCCCTCCGCTCAGGGACCCTCGGACAGTCCACCCTAGCGGGACCCAGTCGAAGGTACTGGGCCCCAGGCCTCCTCGATAGTACCTCACCCCAGGCTAAAGGTGCCTGGGATGGACGCCAACGTGACTCCGGACCAGGCCATGGGCACCTGGACCAGACTCCTGGATCTCCATGCACCCAGGCCTAAGGTGCCTGGGTGCGGGCCGCAGCCCTCCTCCTCCGAGGACCTCCTTCCCCGCAAGAACCCCACGACGACGACCTCGTGGCAAGGGCGTCTCCCCCTTTTATCTCCTCCCTTCAACGGTCCGGCGGGTTCCCCGCCCCAGCCACACCATCTCCGGGAAGAGACCAAACAGGGAGCACTGCAGGGGATGATTCTACCTGAAGCCCGTGGGTACCTCGCCACCCACAGGCAAAGGAGAATACTACATCCTCCAATCCTCCACAAAACAAAAAGGGGTCTGAATCCTAACACAATTACACACCTGGGTTACACTATTGCCCAGGTGTATCCCATCAATTTGAGGACCCCGCTACATTTACAATTTTTAAATACTACATCCACCATTCTTTGCCAATGTTCCCATCAATATCCACTTAGCAGAACCATCCACTAGGTAGAAGTATTTCTGTACACCTTTTTAAATGGCTTGATATTTTCCTACACTCTCTGAATCTGCACAAGTCAGAGACATAGATTCAACAGTGAAGCAGAAAGAGTTACTGACATCCACAATGCCTGTCAAGGTGTTTCTGATCATGTTCTAAGTGGTTCTGAGAGCACTATTGCACCGTAAAATGTTCACATTAGTGCTCTTCAATGCTTTTATATCCGGGTTAGCCTACTGACATGACCCTATGTGACTGGCTGTGATAAAGACCATACATTTACATGAGAAAATGGGTAGGCACGAACAGAAGCATTTATTCCCACTAATGTGCTTCAAAACATAAATTTATATTTCAAAAGTATTACTATTAAATCAAATGTATTTGAATATAAAGATTCATTCTAGAAAGTGTACACACCTCAAGCCTCGTACACACGGCCGGTTTTCTCGGCAAGAAAATTGCTAGAAGAGATTTTTGCTGAGAAAACCGGCCGTGTGTATGGTTTCTCATCTGGAAAACTGCCAGGAATCTCGACGAGAAAAATAGAGAACCTGCACTCTATTTTTCTCGTCCGGATTCTCGACAAGTGTTTCCTGCCGAGAAAACTGTGAGCGTGTAAGCTTACCTGTCCCAGGTAAGCCTGTGCATGCTCGATGAGGCTTTGAAGCATGCGCGGTAGCTTACAAGGGTAGTGTAGGGTGAAGCAAGATGGCGGCGACGGCATCAAATGTGACGAGCGCATGCTCATTGTAGTCGATGACGTCACTGCGTTCTTGCCATTCAAAAGAACGGCGGTTCTTTTGAATGTGCCGTGTGTACACTCGGCGAGCAAGAAAAGCTTGACAGGAATCCCGTCATTAAAACCGTCGTTTTTTTCCTGGCGGGATTCCCGGCCATGTGTACAGGGCTTCATAGTCATTGCTGGACAAACTGTTCCTCATTTATACAGAAAGAGGACACTTGACTTTGAATGCACATCTTGAAAGAAATATGAACTGCCAAAATAAACAAACAGATTGCATCAAGACTTCAGTGATGAAGATTGATGTATATTTTATACTTGGTTAAATAGCATTTTAAGAAACCTGCCAGCAATGTTTGCCTTAATCTTGTTGATATTCTCCAGAAGGGGATGGTGTAAATGTTGCCATGACAACCTTGGAATCCCTGGGGACACCCACACTTTGTTCCTTGTCCAGTTCTTCTAAGGAAGTTGGATACCATATGTATCAAAGACTCCCTTGTAATTTAGATCTTAAAAATCCCTGCTGTGCGCTGTGGCATGAAATCACCAGATTGCAGACAAGAGATTAATTTTGTATCTTCTTTCTTACATTTCCTTTAACTCTTTTGAACAATGATCCTCCAATCTGTGTCCTCACAACAGGATGCAGGTATCAGAACGTTAATAAGAACATGGTTTGTTATAATAGATTTTTTTTTTATTATGTAAGACTGTTTAAAAATCATATGACATTTAAAAATCCAAATTTTTACTGTAGAAATATTTGTAAGCATTTCACTAAATGTGTGTAGGAAAAATTATGAAAGATTTAAAGGTTTTGTTTTAATCTGCCAGAGATCTGCAAAATAATCAAGTGTAATTCAATAAAGTATTTGTGCCACTTTTTTGGTGGTTTGGTCTTTAAAAAGATTCAAATAAGCCCTGACATCAGTTTTTGTAGCTTTACCAAAATGTGTGACAGACTCAGATACTGTAGTTTCCTTACAGCACCCTTTTCTCAAAGTAGTACTAAATCTTAAAGGTTTAAAATATCATTACATTGATAACCCATCAATAACCCATCAACCCATACTGAGGGTATGGAACGGTATTAATTGTTGGCTTTCCCTGGCACCCTCTGTATCCCCACTGGCACCAATGGTTTCTTCCAGGTGAACATATGGATTTTTTAGGTCATGGGTAGGGATAAGCTTCGAGTTCGAGTCAAACTCATGTTCGACTCAAACATTGCCTGTTCGCTGAACAACGAACAATTTGGGGTGTTCGTGCCAAATTCGAAAAGTCTATGCGATAAATCTAAAGTGCTATATTTAAAGGCTTATATGCAAGTTATTGTCATAAAAAGTGTTTGGGGAAGTTCTTCTAAAGTTCCCCAACAGGTCCGCTCAGCCAATGACCTAGGTGTAAGGCTGAGGACCTGATGCGGAACGTGAGAAGGGCATGTTGAGGGCATGTGGCCTGGTACGGTTCAGGAGGGGGGGCGCTCTCGCGCCCCCCCCCCCTCTTTTCCTAAGGCCTGCCAGGTTGCGTGCTCGGATAAAGGGTCTGGTATGGATTTTTGGGATAACTCCACGCTATTTTTTTTTCAAATTTGGGGTGGAGTTCCCCTTAAAATCTATACCAGACCTGAAGGGCCTGGTATGGATAATGCGCGGGGAACCCCGCGCATGCGTGGGAACCCCACGCATTTTTTTTTTAATTTGCTGCAGGGTTCCCCTTAATATCCATACCAGACCTGAAGGGCCTGGCAATTGAATTTCGGGGGACCCCCAGGCATTTTTTTTATTTTTTTATCAATGACTTTTCTCTATATTGCCGAGAGCCGACAATTCATTATAGCCGCGAGTGAGTTTTAAATGACTTTTTTTCCTTCAGAAATGACACTTTGTGCAGGGACAGTTCTAAGCACGGGAAACACGCGCGACTTTACAGGCATACTATACACACACCCTAGGTACGAAATGTAAAGGAATATTTCACTTTTATGGTTTCACTTTAAGCATTATTAAAATCACTGCTCCTGAAAAAACGTCAGTTTTTAAAACTTTTTTTTGCATTGATACATGTCCCCTGGGGCAAGACCCGGGTCCCCTGGGGCAGGACCCGGGTCCCCAAACACTTTTTAGGACAATAACTTGCATATTAGCCTTTCTAATAAGCACTTTTGATTTCGAACGTTCGAGTCCATTGTATTTAATAGGGTTCTAAAGTTCGCGCAAACAGCACCAACATTTTCTCTTGGCTTGTGGGCATACGATCTGAACAGTGGCTGACCTTACCCAATTTGAGTGCCTGTTTGTTGCAGACGAACCTATACCCCATATGATCTCAGAATTGAACAAATTGCTCACACGTGTCTCCCCTATAGTTATACCCGCCTAAATGCGTGAATGGGAGCGCAACTTGGATTGTGAATTCTCTGTGGATCAGTTAGCTCACATGTACCAGCTGACCCATACTAGCTGTATAGACTCTAAGACTCAGGGAAACAACAATAAGATCCTGACACATTGGTATCGTGTTCCTGCCACTCTGGCACGGATTTATTCCTCTGTCTCCGACCTCTGCTGGCATGGTTGTGGCCAACGTGTTATGTTTATACATGTATGGTGGGAATGTCCTCCAATTTAGTTCTTCTGGAAGGCTGTTAAGGCTCAGATTGCAGATATCCTGGATATAGATATCCCATTCTCCCCGGTCCATTTCCTCCTCCATGTACCTATTATTCCACTCAGTCAATACAAAAAATGCGCTTTACCTCATCTTTTAAATGCTGCCAAACTGTTAATACCTATATACTGGAAGCCAACTCAGGTTCCTGGTTGTGAGGAATGGACCAAGAAGGTTGAAAAAATCACGGAGGCGGAGGAATGGATATCTACTTGTAAGGGTACACTGGAACATTTCCGTACAATATGGGCCGCCTGGCGAGAGCATAACACAGCTGCGGACTTCGTCCCATCTAGTTTAGATGTTGCACTATTAAAGCTAGCAGACCCCAACCTTGCACAACTTACTTGAAATCTGATAGTCTTATGTGCCTTAGTGCAGTGGCAGACGCCGGTGTAAGTGGTCTTGTGGAATTGAAAGTACACAATGTGTCCAGCTTCCCCTCTTTCCCCATCTCCTTTCTTTGTCTTTCCCCCTCTCACTTTTCCCCATATCCTTTTTTCTCTCTTAGTTTTTTGGTCAATATCATTCATGTTGCACCTGGAGAATGTAAAGTGCCTGGGTACTTCAGTTACACGCATGCTATAGAACCAGATGTTATCATACTGGTAGTCCCGGGCGTCTGATAGGCCGCACAGTTGGTTTCAGGGCAAACCCCCCGAGTTGGCTTGCACCGTGCGGCCCATCGCTGGTCCTCCAGATCTTGTTATGGTCAGTACGGCCCCCACTTTCTGCCTCTGGCCAATACGGTCACCCAGGACACTGCTGACCCCTGGAACCTCCTTTTTAGGGGTTCTGCGCTGTTGCTGGGTATGTTGGCTTTGACTATCCTATCCTGCAATGTTTGTCTTTTGGAAGATGGCTACCATATGTTTTGTATCATGTTAAGCTACCTAAAGACTAATGGTTACACCAGATACTCTTTTTTTTTTTCTGCTTTTGTCTTATGTTTTATGTGCTTAAACTTTAAATAAAGATTATATAAAAAAATATATCATTACAGCACAAGAGTTTGTAAAATTTGTGGCAAATTATTATTCACCAATAAAAAAAGACATGCCACTGCAAATCCCCTTACAGTTTATATAATTTCATTGTGTAGGTAACGTTAGAACTTTAGTACTCATGAGAGAGGAACCTGTGTAGGGATAACGTTATGGGTTACTTAGCATTAGTGATGGGCAGAACACCCTCAGGTTCTGCTCTACACCAAAACTCCAGAAAAGGGAAAAAGTTCTGGCCAGAACCCAGAACCCTATTAAAGTTTATCGGACCAGAACTCAGAAAATCAAAAGTCCCCATTTGTATGGCTTACAGTATTTGCAAGTGTTTGGTCATGAAAAGGATATGGGGCCTGGGTACTGCCCTGGGGGACATGTATCAATGCAAAATAAACTTTAAAAAAATATTGTTTGTAAATGAGCAGTGATTTTAATGATGCTTAATGTGAAACAATAAAAAATATTTTTATGACATTTTAGTGCATTTAGAGCAACAGAGATTTTTTGGACAAATTCTGGTGTCTCTTCTACAGACTTTGGATGGAAATAACAAAGTTTTGCACAACAGTGAGCAATATCATTCATGTTGCACCTGGAGAATGTGGGCAAATTATAGTACACTCAGGCCAAGATTAATGTTTTTTTTTTTTTAGATAAAGTCTGGTATCTCTTTTGCAGACTTTGGATAGAAGTAACAGGTGCGGAAAAATTGGGCCTTAGGTGTTGGTGTTGCCTTCACACCATAACCCTTCACAGTAATCCTTGGCAAATGCAGGATTGAACTCTGCTCTAAAAAATTATGTCACACAGATGCGGAAAAATTGGACCTTGGGTGTTGGAGGCGCTCCTCACAGTTACTCTTGGGGGGCACAAGACTGCTGTAAAAAATTCAAATTATATGCACCTGGCTGTCACACAGGTGTGGAAAAATTGGGGCTTGAGTGTTGGTGGTGCCTCCGCACTGTAACCCTATAGACGGACTCTTGATGAAAGCAAGAATTGGACTGTAAAAAAATGAAATGATGATATGTACCTGTCAAACAGGTGCTGAAAAATTGGGCCTTAAATGTTACTCTTGGGAAGCGCAGGACTGGACCCTGATGTAAATAAATTAAAAATGATATGCACTTGTCACAAAGGTGCAGAAACATTTGACCTTGGGTGTTAATTGTGCCCATGAAACCTATACCAAAAAATTCCTAAAGATAAAATAAATACCCACAAAGCTAGGCAGCCTAGACAGTCTTGCAGAGATTCCAGATCCCCAACAAATTTAATTAGCAACATCGGCATCAGGGGCTTGATAGCTACTGCTAATAAAGGACTGGTCCATCTTGACAAATGTCAGCCGGTCAACGGAGTCTGTGGACAGACGCACTCTTTTATCTGTCACAAAACCTCCAGCAGCACTAAATGCCCATTCGGAAAGCACGCTGGATGCAGGGCAGCCCAGCAACTCAATTGCATACTGGGCAAGTTCTGGCCAGTGGTCTATTCTCATGATCCAGTAACCCAGTGGATGGTCTACTGGAAAGCTATCCATATCTGTTTTCGCACCTAGATAATCTCCCACCATATGATGCAGATGCTGCTTATGGGATCTTTAAGCTGACAGCCCTAGGCACTGAGGACTAAAAAATTGTTTAAATTCATCACTGAGGTGGCCCCCTTCTCCACCACTCCTCCTTCACCCAACAAAAGCCTCAAAAATACCTTTTCCATTAGACTGTAATCTACCAGAGTTTGGAAAGGTGTCACATAAACTCCTCTTTAAGGTATCCTCAAGATATTTCATCCTGTGCCTCCTCTGCTAGGGCAGGATGAGTTCCGAGATGTTCCCATTGTAACAGTGGTTAAGGAGGGTTGGCAACCAATAATTATCCTTCTCCTTGATGCCACGAATTCTCAGATCCTTTCCCAGGCTTTGAAGAATGAGGGTGCCCATGCACTGCTGGTTTGTGGAGGCATGAGAATCGGAGTCCCAGGGGTCACTGAGAATTGCACTGGAACTGCCTCCTCCCAGCCATGTACTACTCCCAAGGTTTCTGGGGACTAAAAACCATCAATTAAAGATTGACATATGTCATCCTCTGCTTCAATGCCTCCACAATTGCCATAATCCTCTTCCTCCTCCATCTCCTCTTGTGTGTTTTCTGGCCTCACAAGAATGGTGTCTGCATAAAGCAGGCCTTGAGAGGAAATTAAGTCCTTTCCTCCCGCTGCTCTGCATCGAGTGCCCTGTCCATAATGCCATGCAGAGTATGCTCCAGCAGGAACACAATAGGGATAGTGTTAATGATGCATGCATTGTCACAGCTCATCATAGTTGTCGTCTCCTCAAATGGTAGCAGTACAGTGCATGTATCCTTTATCAGCAGCCTTTGGCACAGGAAAAAAAAAAACGAGCTTCTCTGAGCCTGTCCTTGTGCTATACTCACACAAGTACTCATGGTTGGCCCTCTGCTGCATGTGCAGCCACTGCAGCATTGCCAAAGTTGAGTTCCACCTGGTGGGCATGTCACAAATCAGGCATTTTATGGTCAGATGGGAATCCTGCTGAATTTCAGCCAACCTAACCCTGGCTGTGTATGGCCACCTGAAATGGTTACAGTCTATTCTAGCCTGCCTTAGAAGATCTTGCAACCCTGGGTACCTGTTTAAGAAATGTATAAAAAATGAATCCGCGAAAAAGTTTTTAAAAACAGCAATGTCAGCAGAGGTATAGGATATATGTTTTTCAAGGGAATCAATAGACAGCTGCCTCTACTGATTGCGTCCACCTGAGTGGGGTAAATTAATGGAAAGGAAAGAAAAAGCAAATATGGCGCTGGTCTATTGGAGCCCTGTGCAGCCTGGTGCTGCACTAAATAATGCAAATGTGTAAAGTGCAATGTGTGAATAACTAAACTCAAAGTGCTAAAAAGTTCTTGAATCCTAAAGTGCCTGTGCAAACTGCTCATATATATAATTATAAATATGAGCAAAATAAATTGAATAATAAAAATACTAAAAATACATTGGAGTATCTGTACCCCTCCTTAAAGGGGTTGTAAAGGTTCATTTTTTATTTTCTAAATAGGTTCCTTTTAAGCTAGTGCATTGTTGGTTCACTTACCTTTTCCTTTGATTTACCTTCTAAATGTTTTTTTTCTTTGTCTGAATTTCTCACTTCCTGTTTCTCCTCACTAAACTTCACACCATCATCCGAGTGGTGTTGAGTCAGCCAGAACAGCTTACTGAACAGCTTACTGAGGAGGAACAGGAAGTGAGAAATTCAGACAAAGAAAACAAATAAAAAAAATATTTAGAAGGGAAATCAAAGGTAAGTGAACCAACAATGCACTAGCTTAAAGTGGTGTTCCGGCCTAAATTACACTTTTTAAATAAAAATACCTCTATAATACACAAGCTTAATGTATTCTAGTAAAGTTAGTCTGTAAACTGAGGTCCGTTTTGTTAGATTATTACAGCATATTGAAAGTTTATAAACTAGAAATAGAACGTGGCCATCTTAAGTGTGGGCATCTGAAGCCAGACGGTATTACTTCTTGGATTTCATGATTGCAGATCTCGCACATGCTCAGTGCTGCACAAGCGGTGTAATAGGTTTCAGGTCAGGTTTCCATAGCAAGGGCAGTGTCAGAGGAAGTTGACACTTTTCTATGCAAACCTCTCCTCCTCTCCTCCCTGCAGGAAACAGTAAATATACTGCAGGTTCAAGAAATACATATATATATACACACACACACACACACACAGCAGATACTTTTTTTCTGGACAGCTTTTCATTAAACAAAAAAGACTAATATTGGCAACAAAATTCATTTATGCATCTAGATTGCATCGCCCCTAGCACATCGAATCGCATCACCCCAGCACATCGAATCGCATGGCCCACAGAACATTGCATAACCCCCAGCACATCGAATCGCAGGGCCCACAGAAAATTGCATAACCCCCAGCACATCGAAACGCATAACTCACAGCATATTGCAACACCCCCAGCACATCGAATCGCATGGCCCACAGAACATTGCATAACCCTCAGGACATCGAAACGCATCACTCACAGCACATTGGAACACCCCCAGCACATCGAATCGCATGGCCCACAGAACATTGCATAACCCCCAACACATCAACTCGCATCACTCACAGCACATTGCAACACCACCATCACATCGAATCGCATGGCCCACAGAACATTGCATAACCCACATCACATTGAATCGCATCACCCCAGCACATCGAATTGCATAACCCCCAGCACATCGAATCGCAGGGCCCACATAACATTGCATAACCCCAAGCACATCGAATCGCATCACTCACAGAACATTGCAACACCCCCAGCACATCGAATCGCAGGGCCCACATAACATTGCATAACCCCAAGCACATCGCAACACCCTCAGCACATCGAATCGCAGGGACCACATAACATTGCATAACCCCAAGCACATCGAATCGCATCACTCACAGCACATTGCATAACCCCCAGCACATCGAATCACATCACTCACAGCACATTGCAACACCCCCAGCACATTGAATCGCATCACCCCAGCACATCGAATTGCATGGCCCACAGAACATTGCATAACCCCCATCACATCGAATTGCATCACCCCAGCACATCGAATTGCATGGCCCACTGTAAAGTTCTTGAGCGGGGGGGGGTGGGAGAGATGCGCAGGACGGGTTTTTTTTTTTATCACACTGCACCCTTGTTGGGTGCGGGGGGGATGTGCCGCCGCGGGGGTGTTTTTTTTTTTTTTTTACACTGTACGGTTGTTGAGCGGAGAAGGGGGGGTAGTTACTGCCGTGGGACTTATTATTATATATTTTTTTTAGTACACTCTGCACTACAGAGTTGTTGAGGAGGGGAGGGGGTGCCGTGGGACTTCTTATTTTTGTTTTTTAATACACTCTGCACTACAGAGTTGTTGAGCGGGGGGGGGGGGGGACGCTGCCATACAGTCGACCCCGCCCGCCCGTACCTGTTGTTACGAATCTCGGAAGGAGAGGAGGGCAGCAGGTCAAATCATGACAGGTGGTTCGCTGGGTAGGGAGGAGCTGAGGAAGAAGAAGCTCACACACACACTGAGGGAGGGGGGCTTGAATGGGAAGGAGATGCGATGCCACAGGGCCTCCTGGGATGACAAACATAGCGCTATGAGACCTGTTGCGGCCGCGGCGCAAATTATAAACAGACCACTGTAAAACAACAACTTGTAAAAGAGGGTGGAACTCCACTTTAAAGGAACCTATTTAGAAAATAAAAAATGAACCTTTACAACCCTTTTAACCACTTCAATACCATGCACTTATACAGCTTCCTGCCCAAGCCAATTTTGAGCTTTCAGCGCTGTCGCAATTTGAATGACAATTGCGCGGTCATGCAACACTGTACCCAAACAATTTTTTTATCATTTTGTTCCCACAAATAGAGCTTTCTTTCGGTGGTATTTGATCGCCTCTGCGATTTTTATTTTTTACATAACAAATAAAAAAGAGTAAAAATTTTGAAAAAAAAATAAGTTTTTCTTTGTTTCTGTTTTTTTTTGTTGTAAATAAGTACCTTTTCTACTTCAATGACGGGCACTGATAAGGCGGCACTAACGGGCACTGATAAGGTGAAACTGATGGGCACCGATGAGGTGGCACCAATGAGGTGGCACCGATGAGGTGGCACTGATGATGGGCACTGATGGGCACTGATAGGCGGCACTGATGGGCACTGATAGGCGGCACTGATGGGCGCTGATATGTGGCACTGGTATGCAGCACTGATGGGCACTCATAGGCGGCACTGATGGGCACTCATAGGCGGCACTGATGGGCACTCATAGGCGGCACTGATGGGCACTTATAGGCAGCACTGATGGATACTTATGGGTGGCACTGATAGGTGGCACGGACGGGCACTGATAGGCGGGCACTTATGGGCACAGATGGGCATGATGGGCACTGATAGGTGGCACTAATGGACACTGGTAGGTGGCACTGATGACTGGTGGCTGGCATTGCTGGGCATCATGCATTTTTTTTGTGCCATGATGGTGCCAATCAGTGCCCATTTGTGGGCACTGATTGGCATATATTTTTTCTCTCTTTGTGCATGTGGATGGCCATGGGGGACTTACCTGGCCATCCACATGCTTGGGGTTCCCTGGTGGTCCTGGGGGGCTTCCCTGGTGGTCCAGTGTGGGTATCCGAGGGGGGGCTGCGCTGATAAACAATCAGCGCGAACCCCCCCTGTCTGGAGAGCCGCCGATTGGCTCTCCTCTACTCGCGTCTGTCAGACGCGAGTGAGGAAGAGCCGATCAACGGCTCTTCCTGTTTACATTGTGATCAACCGTGATTGAACACGGCTGATCACGTGGTAAAAAGCCTCCGCAGGAGGCTTTTTACCAAGATCAGTGTAGCGGTGGGTCAGACTGACCCACCGCTCCACCGATCGCCGCGATGCGCGCCCCCCCGGGCGCACGCCGGCTGTTATCCCGCAGGACGTCATATGACGTCCAGTGTGGATAACTGAACCACTTCCTGGACGTCAATCTGCTATTGACGGGGTGGGAAGTGGTTAATAATCGTGATAAACAATATACAAGTGAACACACTTGTGCAATTAATATATGTGCAAAAATCAATGTATAAAATACATGAAATAAATAAATAAATAAAATGCAGTCCTCTTCAATTAGTGCTATAAAAATCCTTAGAAAAGAGTCCTTATGGAAGAGTCCTTATGGAAAACATACAAAGGAAATATCCAATCAGGTTATTCAGGTGCTGTAAAAAGGGTGCTTGGTGCCTAGTTTGAAGGAGCCGTGATCACTGCAAACTGTGCTCTTACAAAAACCGCACTCACCTCTTGGGGTATGATGCCTTCACAGTGTGGGTCACTGTGTAGCCCTATGGCAATTGCTCGTCCCTCTTCTCTTGATGGTGTTATTGCTCAATAATGGCCCATGCATAAGAGAAAGGAAGGGGGCCCATAATTATTTATTAATAAAACACAGCTTGGGTACTCACATTTAGACAAAGTAAAAGCATGAAAACAGAATTTAAACCTAAAAACACACAAGTGAAAAATAGGAAAAAAAATAGGAAAAAATGTAGCGCTATAGTAAAAGCATGCAATCAACGCTGACAATCTGGTCAGGCAACAGGAAGCGATGTGACGTTCTGGGAGGGTGTTCTACCGGTTTCGTCATGTGACTTCTTCTGGAACACCCTGAACGTCAGTATCCCTTCCCTTTTATGGCACATCGTGACCTGTCGGCCGCCATTTTGGGTGTGAAATTGCAGACCGAAGCCCAAATGTATCGGCCGTCATTTTTTGTAAGTTAATGGAGACAGAAGCCTGAAGTAAGTGACAATCTCACCCCGTCTGCCATTTTGTGTAAGATATTGAGGACATGAGCTTTGTGCAACAAAATCTCTTGTTAAACTAAATAGCATAATGTCCAGGTCACGATCTACCGTTTAAAAAAAAAAAAATAACAACAATGTTAAAAAATAATTGCCATTAATAAAACCGTAGTTAAACCCATGGGATTAACGCTTCTATACTACACTACAATTAATGATGTGTTCTAATGTGATGTTAATATGAGCCAGGACTGTCCATATGGACTACGGGTGCTTTATTATATATATATATAAGGGTATTAGCCCTATATTGTAAAAAAAATATATATATAAATAAACATACTATTGTATGTAGAGAGGAAATATGAAGGAAATATAATATAAGAAAGGAAAGTGTGTAATGAGTAATAAAAAATATGTTCAAATAATAGAAATTATTCAAATTAATATGAATTAATATTAAAAATATTAAAAATATAAAAGAATGCTCAGAAAAAAATTCAGATCTAAATCTATATTCAAGCCTACGGTCTGGAGGGTATCTAACTGGAAAATCCATTGTGTTTCATTTTGAGATACCTTAATCTTTTTGTTTTCCCCCCTCCAATGCCCCTTAATTTTGTCTATTCCATAAAAAATCATGCATGTGGGGTCTCGATTTTGGTAATCTCTAAAATGTCTGGAAACACTGTTTGTTGATCCCATTCTTTATATTGGTTATGTGTTCCCGTATTCTGACATGTACCGTATATACTCGAGTATAAGCCGACCCGAATATAAGCCGAGGCACCTAATTTTACCACAAAAAAACTGGGAAAACGTATTGACTTGAGTATAAGCCTAGGGTGTCCATCTGCATGCCTCACTGTGCCTCACTTTGCCTCACTGTGTCCATGTGCATGTCTCACTGTGCCCATTCCTCACTGTGCCCATGCCTCACTGTGCCCATGCCTCACTGTGTCCATGACTAGACTGACGTTTAACATGAGAGTCTATGGAAGGGGTGCCCAGTTTTGAAAAATTGGTGCTTCCCGACTGTAGGTCCCCCAGACAACAAACTTTGCACACTTGTAGAAGAGAAATGGGGCTACAAGTTTGCGAAGTTCCGGGTCCAGAGGACCTACGACCGGCCGGTACCGGGTCTTTAAAGTCACCAGAGAAATTACCGTTTAACATGGGAGTCTATGGAAGGGGTGCCCGGGTTTGAAAAATCAGTGCTCCCCGGCCGTAGGTCTCCTGGACAACAAACTTTTCACACTTGTAGAGGAAGAGGGGGGCTACATGTGTGCCAAGTACTGGGTCCCCAAAGTCCGGGAGATCAGGCGCAAAAAGGTGAATCGAGTATAAGCCGAGGGGGGCATTTTCAGCACAAAAAAATGTGCTGAAAAACTCGGCTTATACTCGAGTATATTCGGTAGTTCTCTTGTGGTTCTGCCTACATATTGCTTCCGGCACGGGCATTCAATGACATAAGTCACATGAGTACTTTTTCATGTGATCAGTTCATTGATATTGTATTCTGATCCATTTGCCAAAGAGCTGAATTTTACTTGTTCTTTATTTGTTTTCTTGCTTACCCTGCAGGGTAAACAGGTGCCACATTTAAAAAAAAACTTTTAAGTGGTTGAAGATTTTAATTTGTTTTGGAGGGTCCAGGGCGTTATGGACAAGGCGATTTCTTAGATTTTGTGCCCTTCTATAGATGGAGGGTCTGATAGGTATTATGTTTTTTTTAGTATTTTGTCTGATTGCAGGATGGGCCAGTGTTTTTTGATGATAGTTTCTAGGGCTTTGTGTTGTATATTATATCCTGTTAGAAAAGCCATATCGATACGTTTATTCTTTTCTGTCTTCTTTTTTGGGATATTTGCTGTCATAAGGTTTCTGTTAATTTTCTTCACGCTCTCTTTTAATATTAACAGATCTTTTTTCTTATAACCCTTTTCCACAAATGTATTTATGATGATATCTGCTTGGATGTTATAGTCATTGATGTTACTGCAGTTCCTATACATTCTCATCAGCTGTCCCTTTGGGATGTTGCCTATCCACTGTCTGTGGTGGCAGCTATTCGTTGGTATATAACCATTTCGATCTGTTTGTTTAAAAAAAAGTCCTGGTGTTAATGAAACCATTGTTCCTGAACAGTTGAAGATCTAGGTAATCGATAGTCTGTTTGTTCCAGGTTCCTGAGAATGTCATTCCATATGCGTTTTGATTTATCTCGTCAAAAAAGTTTTGCAACTCTGCTTCTGTACCTCTCCAGACAATGATAATATCATCTATATACCTGCGGTATAGCCTCAAATTTTCCTGTCAGATGCTATAAATTTGTTCTTCCTCCCAATGGTTAAGAAAAAGATTTGCTACACTGGGTGCGTATTTTGCCCCTATGGCTACTCCTTTGGTTTCCGTTAAGTATTCCCCCTTATGCGAAAAATAATTATAGCTAATTTAAGCCCTTCAATTATATATTTGATTTGCTCATCTTTCATATCCGTCTGGTTATATAATGCGCATTCCACACTCTGCAGACCATCTTCTTGCACTATGTTCGTATATAGGGAATTTACATCTATAGTGACAAAAATTTCATTCTCTTCCACCTCAAAGCTTTTTGGTTCCTCAATTAACTGTCTGCTGTCCTTTAGGTAGGACTTTCCTTCTTTCACTAGTGGCTGTAAAAAAACATCTAGGTAGGCACCTAGTCTGGAAAACAGTGAATCAATGCCACTGATTATTGGTCTTCCTGGTGGCTTACTTTGATCCTTGTGGATTTTGGGGAAATAATATATCACTGGTGCCTTTGCCGCCTCAGGTGTTAAAAACATAGCTTCCTTTTTGGTAAGGATGCCCTTTTCTTCCCCTTTTTTGACAAACATTTTTAGTTTCTTTTCATATTCGCCCTTCGGATTTCCCCTCAATTTCCTATACGTGTCTGGTACACTCAAGAGATTCTTCATTTCAAGCTCATATTCATTTTTGCTCAATATGACCAGCCCCTCCCCCCCTCCCCTTATCAGCTGGTTTAATGATTATGTTCTTCTTTTTTTCTATTTCCTTTATTGTTTTCCAGATATTATTTCTCTTGGACTTGTGTACTTTCAATTTTCTGATGTCATCTTCCACCATTTTCTTAAAAACTATGAGGCTTTCATTTTGCTGTGTCTTTGGGTTAAAAGTTGAATTGTTCCTCAGACCTCAATGTTTATATAGTGAAGGGTTTTTGACTTTCTTGTTTTCTTTATTAGCAAATAATTTTTTAATATTCATCTTTCTCACAAATTTTTGAAGATCTATGTAAGTTTAAAATTTATTGAGTTCCTTATCTGGGGCATATTTAAGTCCTAAGTCTAAAACTTTAATTTCTTCCTCATTAAAAGTGGTGTCGCTTAGATAAAAAATTCCTCCGCCTAGTATTCTCACCTTCTTTTTCTTGATGCCCCCTCACTTTCCTCTTGTCCGTTTCCTCTTTCCCATCTCTGGGGTCTGTATGTCTGGTCTCTCCTCTCTTCCCATTCGGGTTCTATTTGTCCCCAATCGTTCATTCGTCGTCCAGTGCTTCTGGTTACTCTTGGGTTCTACCATTGTTGTCCCCCTTGCTTTCCAGGGTCCCCTTGATATTGATTTCTGGGTGGATATCTGAATGGTCTTCTCCATCCTTGTGGTTAGAAAGGTCCAGTTCTTGCTGCTGGTGGTCACCCCCTGTATCCCCTGGGAAAAAAATCTCACCTGAACTGAGGTTCCCTATATGGGGTTTCTTGTGGGAACTGTCTTAGTGGGGAAAATCTATTAGGTTGTCTGGGTATTCTTGGTGTGTTAGGTGTGTTGTTTTGCTGTATCCTGTTATCATTTACTCCCTGTTGTCTATAGGTACGCTGTATTGGGCTCCTTTCTTCCCTCCTTTGCAATGGTATGGGTACTTCTACCTGTACATTCCTTGCTGGTCTATTATTTCCCGTTCTTATGGGTTGCCATATGGCTTCTTCTCTATCTGGCGAGGATTCTCTTAAATCTTCATTCATGGAAATATTTTGATCGGATTCGTCATAGGTTTCATCCGTCTGCCATTTATAAACCTGCTGATTTTTGTAGTCTAGCATCTCTTTTAAATTTCTTTTGTTTTTTCTGTTGGATTTCCTTATCATATTTCTTGACAGCCTCTTGTAGAATAGCTTCTTTATCCTTATATTCCTTTGTTTCAATGAATGGTAGAAGCTGATCCCTAAGATTGAGAATTTCAGCTTCTATGGCTTTCAGATTATACTGTCTCCGTATGACTATTTTCTGTAATAAGTAATTTTCACTCTGGTTAAAAAACCTATACCAATCATCCATTAGAGATTTATCATTCACAGCATCATTGGATGAGATGTCCCATCTTAGTCTCCTTGGAGTGATTTTTTCTGTGATGTACATTTCTAATGTTGCGACATCCCACCATACCCTGAGCTGTTTTTCTAAGCAGTGTCTAAGCTGCTTAAAAAGACTGTCCGTATCTTGTTTGATTACCACTTGTTCTTGGTTAAATACTTCTATCAAGTTAACATTAGACATGTGCAATTTGTTTAGTTTCTAATTTGTTTTTAACAAATTTTGAGAAATTCGTTATTTCCGAAATTTCCGAATTTTTCAATTTTCCAAATTTTCCGATTTCCGAAATTTCTAATTTCCGAATTTTTCAATTTCCGAATTTCGGATTTTCGGAAATTGGAAATTTAGAAAATTCGAGATTCGAAAATTCGAAATTGCAAAATTTGAAGATCTAAAATTCGAAAATTGGAAATTTGGAAAGTTGAATTTTCGAATTCTGAATTTCCGAATTTCCGAAGTTTGGAAATTCGAAAATTCTTTTTTTTTGGAAATTGGGGAAATTTTTGGTTTTATTGTTTTTTTTTTTGCTTTATTTCCGAATTTCCCGAATTTACGAAAAAAGCAAAAAACAAATAGAACGAAAACGAAAAAAAATAATTTTTCGAATTTCCAGAATTTACAAAAAAGCAAAAAAAACAAATAAAACAACAAATTTTTTGCATTTCCGAATAGACAGACCGGCTGAAGCACTGCATGGCATCTTTTAGCCTGACTCGGTAAATAGCCCCTTGAACGCTTAGTGGGTACTGGTGGTTCATAGGACAATTCAGTAGAAGAGGGCAATGAAGAAGGAGTGGAGCTGACAGATCTGTCATTATCACCACCAGCTGTATGGAGACATGGATTTAAACCAAGCTCCATCACTGAGCCCTGTCCTGCATCCTTCCTAGTTGCAAGCAGAGTTACCCAGTGTGCTGTGAATGAAATTTGTCATCCCTGCTTGCAGGACCACATGTCAACAGTAATGTGGACCTTGCTACTGACTGCCTTGTCCAATGATGCCAAAACATTGCCTTCCACGTGATGGTACAGAGCTGGAATGCTCTTGGTTTGCAAAGAAATTGCATCTGGGAACCTGTCATTGGGGTTCAGCACATTTTGCAAATTCACAGAAGGGGCAGAATCCATCAGATGGAAAGGCAGGAGTTGTAAAGCCATCAATTTGGTCAAGCTGGAATTAAGATGCTGGGCATGTGGGTGGCATGGAGTGTATTATTATTTTTTTCTGCAGCATCTGGGGCAGAGAAAATTGCTTGCTATACTCTACAGTTGGTGGTGTGCTGCTTGCAGACTTGTTGCAAGGACCTGTGATGCCCTTTGCTATACCATAATACCTGTCAGTGGAGGCTGCTGAGAGGTCATGATATATAGCAGAAGTAGAGATGAAAGGCGAGGAGTGAGGAGACAAAGTGTGCCCATTTTGTGACTTCCAGGTGCTGTTGCCAACGGACTGAGTGATGAGAGGAACATGACTGCCAATTTGTTGTTTATCAGTGTTATCCCCTTTCTGTAGGCTCATGTTACTCCCTTCTTCAACCTCAGATCCAACATCAGAATAAAGTAATGGCTCTGCATCCTTTAAGAAGCAAGTGACTGAAGCTGTGTTCAAATAATTCAGCTGACTTCTCTGTGCATGATGGTGGGGCTATGGCAGGAGTAGCTGTGGAAAAGGAGGCAGAATAGGCCACTCTGGCAGCTGCGGTGGACTGCAAACTAGTGTAAGTTTGGGTGATGGAGGATGAGGATGGTTTAGTAAACTAGTCCACCACCTCCTCTGCATGCTGTGGCTGGATTGTAAAAGGAAAAAAGAGGGCGCACCGACCTAGTGCATCACCAATGGCTAGGTTTATTATAAGTATGTTAAAAGATTACAAATACTCACAAAGCAAGTATGATAGTAGGCACATAACCATTCCATCAAAGGGGATTGCCTCCTGCTGGACCCAGATGACCAGAGAGTCCAGACGACAGATATTACAGCTACGGCTGACGCGTTGCGAGGGCGCACCCTCTTCCTCAGAGCCAAAAAGTGATAGTGACTGGACCCCTCTCTGGACTCCTTTTATATCCATGTGTAAGTGGGCGTGAGTGGTCACCTGTCTACAGCTCCACCCACCACAGGCCACTCCTCCTCTCACCCAAAGTCCAGCTGTGGCTGGATAGCATGGGCAACATCAGTAAAAAAAAAAAATGTGCCCTGCCCGAGGAAGGATCTCGTCCACCTTTGCATGTGGACATAGATGCTGCTGTCCCCCTCATAGTGGCATGGGAACATCTGCCTCTCTTGTTGGCTTCCCAGACATGATGGGGGGGGGGGATTATTACACAAATGTATTAGATAATAGGAAATTAGTGATTGGATGCCCTTTATTTAATGAAATGTGGTGTTTGGTGCAGTATAAACAGTGTACAATTTAGGACTGCCGCTGACACACATTAAAAAAAAAAAAAATGGGGGGACAATTTTTTTTAAAAAAGGAGCAGGGGAACAACAACAACAGTAAAAAAAGACCCAGTGACAAAAAAAATGAAATGTGGTGCTTGGTGCACTATAAACTGTACAATTGGAAACTGCCGCTGAAACAAATTGAAAATCTACAAAAACAAAAATATATTAATAAAAAAGGGGGGACACCAGCATCACAGAAGGACAAACTGCATCTGACAATTAAAAAAAAGGGGGCAGGGGGACAGCAACAATAGTAATAAATAAAAGGACGCAGCGAGAAAAAAATAATGAAATGTGGTGCAATATAAACTGTGTACAATTCGGGACTGCCGCAGAAACACATTGAAAAATTAAAAAAATGTAATATAAAAAAAAAAGTGTGTATACAGCACGTGACAACTACACGGACACTACACTACACTACACTACACTGACACTACACTGACACTACACTGACACTACACTGACACTCTACACTCACACTAACTAGCTTGCTTAAAATGTATTGTCACTGTGCCCTGCTCTATCTCCAACTTCACACTGCAAAATGTTCCATGGGAAGGAACCGTTTATAGTGTGTAAGGTTGGACTATGAGCACTAAACCATGATTGGGCAAATTCATCATGACTTATAGCTTCAAGTAGTCAGCTCTTTGGCTGAATAAGCTTGGGTGGCCATTCTCGGGCAAATTAACAGTCATTTTAAATCCACACCACTTTATAGTTCCTTACAGTGGAAATATTGGTTTTTAATAATCTGACAATCTTTTTAAATCCCTTGTTGTGTTCACAGGCATCCACAACCTTCTTTCTGAGGGATTTATAATGCTTTTACAATGTTGGCATGGGCATCCGCATGGGGCAGCAAGGGGAGGGCAAGTACCCCCACAAAGCACACGCAGCCCTCAAAATTTTCAGTCGCCTGCTCGCATTTGGCAAGTGAAAATTAGCGGTGGGCAAGTTTGGAGCAGGGGCGGACTGGGCTGACACTTTCCTGGCTGATCGCTTCTGGGAGAAGCGGTGCGACCATCATAGCAGCCCAGAGGGGGGACTCTCGATTAGCCAGGAAACTGTCAGAAGGATCAGGAAGCCGGATGACACAGAGCGGGGACCTCCCGCGGAGACGTGGCTTGTATATGAATAGCCGGACACTGTCAAGTCCCAGCTCCTGGACCGGCATTGGACCAGTGTGCTGTCTATTAGTGTAGCTGGTCTAGGAGGCGGGACATCATTTAACAGCGGCGACCATTCATATACAAGCCGTGTCTCAGTGGGAGATCCCTGCTGTGTGTCATCTGGCCCGCAGAGCCTCCTGATTCCTCCCTGATGCATTGCTGGGCACTGATGAGGCTGCACGTATGGGCAATGATAGGCTGCATGTATGGGCAATGATATGCTGCACTGATGGCCAATGACATGCTGCACATATGGGCAATGATATGCTGCCCTGATGGGCAATGATACGCTGCACTGATGGGCAATAATACGCTGCACTGATGGGCAATGATATGCTGCACTGGTGGGCAATGATATGCTGCACTGATACGCTGCACTGATGGGTGCTGATGGGCTGCATTGATGGGCAATGATACGCTACACTGATGGGCAATAATACGCTGCACTGATGAGAACTGATATGCACCACTGATGGGCAATGGTTCACTGCACTGATGGGCACTGATACGCTGCACTGATGGGTGCTGATGGGCTGCATTGATGGGCAATGATACGCTACACTGATGGGCAATAATACGCTGCAATGATGAGAACTGATATGCACCACTGATGGGCAATGGTTCACTGCACTGATGGGCACTGATACGCTGCACTGATGGGTGCTGATGGGCTGCATTGATGGGCAATGATACGCTGCACTGGTGAGCAACGATACCATGAGCAGCTCGTTTTTTCCCGGGGTAGGAGGAGCCGCAGGGAACGTGCAGGTCCCTCACAGGGCAGCGTGTTGAGAGGAAGCTTGTGCAGCAGCTCCTCTCTCCCCAGCATGTCAGATATGGCTGATTTCATCATGCAATTGCAGACTGGATCCAGGATCAGATCGCAGCCATCGCCCGGGAGCCTGTGTTGGATCCGGAAGAAGGTACTTCTGGGGGCCGGCGTGCTAGGAGGTCAAGGCCTCCTGAGCGCTTCTCTCCCCCCACTTCCCCCCGAGCTCAGCGCCATTTTGGGAGCCCACCTCAGGTGGCCCCTCCAGGCGCCCCTGCCCCGACACCTATCCCGGCAGCAAGGGGTAGCGCTGGGAGGAATCCCCGTCGCAGGTGGAGCTCGTCTGGGGGTGACCGAAGCGCAGTCTCCCCACCCACCCCCGGTCCCGCCAGTGCGTCGCGGAAGAGTTGATCGGGCGGCTGCTCCCCTTGGCGATGCTCCGGTCAGGGAGGCAGCCCGGCGTGGAAGAGGTCGTTCGCGGGCACTGGCCCGTGGCCCTGTGCAGCCAGCGGTCCCCCCCCCCACAACTTGGCTGCCCTGGACGGGTCCGCTCTCCGGTCGGGGGGTGGAGATGGGATGGAGGACGGCACGATAGCTGAGCGCGGAAGTTCGGGTGCTGCTGGAGCAGGAGCGAGGCGAGGCCCGGGGGCTGGGAACGGTGCTTCCAGACCTGGAGTCGGCGCCTCTTCGTTGGTGGTCCCGTCAGTGGCAAGTCACCTTGATACAGCTGTCCTCCGATCGGAAGGGGAACTTTCCAGCTCCGAGGACGAGCGTGGGGACGCGGATGCAACGGTGGATGTCACATGCTAACACGCTTTCTTCTTTACAGGCTGTATTGGGAGGTTTGCTGGGGTTTGGGGCGGGGGGCGGCGGGGGGCAGGGTGTTTCCCCTCCCCCGCCAGTGTTGGTTAGCACCCCTACACCCCATGCGGCGGCCGCCGTGGCTGCTCCGTCGGGTGCAGGGGGGGAATTGCAAGGTCTTTTGTCAGGTTTGCGCTCTCTAGTTCAGCAATTTGAGGTGGGACCGGTCAACGCTTTCCCTGTGTCCGGGTGGGTTCCCGTTCAGTCCACACCAGTGGTTGCAGCGGGGTCAGGGGAGGTGGCAGGTCAGGCGCTAGAGGGGGGGGTGGGTCCCGTGGTTCCCCCAGTGGTGGACAAGCAGGCTAGTGGTAAAGATTCTGGTAAAACAGACATCGTGCGTTTGGCGGATGCTGCCAAATGCGAGGTGTATGTGTGTTTTGAGGGCCCATTGGGGTCACATCTCAAGTTGGAGGTGAGGGAAAAAATCTGGAAAGGTGAGTACGTGGAGATTTTTTCCTTATTGCCCCTCGAGAAGTTTAACCTGGATAGGGTTAAACCTGACGAGTCGAAAAAGGAGGAGGAAGAAAAGCGTCGTTATCGCCTTATTCCTTGCTCCTTTGTTAAGTGGCTTCAGGCGTTCGCCATATTTGCTAGTGTAATTGGTGAGAAACAGCCTGAGTGCTGCTCGGCGTTGTTTTGATACCAGGATGCCATTGGGGAGGCTCACAGGGTTTATGGGGGGCAGGCTTGGCTGCGGTACGATGAACAATTTCATCAGCGTAAAGCCGTTCGCCCGTCTATCCGCTGGGATCATAAAGATATTAGCTTATGGATGAAGCTTATGTCTTCGGCGCGCTCCCCCATGGCATTTTTTCAGGGGAAGGTCGGTGGTTCAGAGTCCCCAGGGCAGTCGGCCGCATAGAAAAAAGGGGTTTGTTGGCAGTACAATGAAGGAGCCTGTAGGTTTGGAAACGGTTGCCGTTTCAAGCACGAGTGCTCCGGCTGCGAAGGTAGCCACCCATTGTCCAGGTGTTTTAAACAAGGTAAGGGACGGTCTGGGGACACTTCAGGAAAGAGGGAGGACACCGGTGATAGTAGTAAGGATGCTTCCTTTTCTAAATAGATACCCGGATCGGGCGGCTGCCCGACTCCTGGAAATGGGTTTTAGGGAGGGTTTCCGCATTCCGTGTTCATTGGAACTTATCCCCCCAGTGGCTCGGAATTTGCGTTCTGCATTGGAGCATCCGGGGGTAGTTTCGGACAAATTGGCCAAGGAAGTGTCACTGGGCCGCATGTCCGGCCCGTACCCGGCCCCTCCATTGTAGAACTTGGTTGTATCTCCCTTGGGGGTTGTCCCCAAGAAGGAGCCAGGAAAATTCCGGTTAATTCACCATTTGTCCTTTCCTAAGGGGGGGTCGGTCAACGATGCCATTGACCCAGAGGCCTGCTCGGTGTCATATACTTCATTTGATGCGGCCGTGTGCTGGGTCAGGCGGTATGGCAAGGGGGCTCTTATGGCAAAGACGGATGTGGAAGCAGCATTTCGGCTCTTGCCCGTTCACGCGGATAGTTTTTATTTGCTGGGATGCAGTTGGTAGGACTCGTTCTACGTTGACCACTGTCTGCCGATGGGCTGTTCGGTCTCATGCTCGCTGTTTGAGACTTCAGTTCATTCCTGGAGTGGGTGGTCCGGGATGTGTCGGGCATCAATTCTATCATTCATTACTTGGATGATTTTTTGTGCGTGGGTCCTCCGTCGTCGGGGGTGTGCGGGGTCTTGCTGGCTACATTGCAGCATGTCGCGGATCGTTTCGGGGTCCCTTTGGCGCCAGAAAAAACAGTGGGTCCTGTGTCCGAGATCAGTTTTTTGGGTATTGTGATCGATTCCCGGGCCATGGAGTGCCGCCTTCCGGAGGACAAGTTACATGACCTTCAGGCGACGGTTCGTTCAGTGGCTGGTACACGGAAAATTCAGTTGAGGCAGCTTCAGTCCCTGTTGGGAAAGCTGAATTTTGCGTGTCGGATCATTCCGATGGGTCGGGTGTTTTGCCGCCGCCTATCATCTGCCACGGCGGGTGTGTTTTCCCCCAGGCATTACATCACTCTCAAGCAGGAGCACCGGGAGGACTTGCCTGTTGGGCAGGTCTTCTTGGATTCGTACAATGGCCGGTCGGTATGGATGACAGGCCCCATTAGCAATTTTGACCTGGATTTTTATACCGATGCGGCCGGGTCGTCTGGTTTTGGGACATACGTGGGGGGGCGGTGGTGTGCGGATAAGTGGCCGGAGGATTGGCGGGGGGCTGGGTTCCTGCGCAACTTGGTTTTGCTGGAACTGTTCCCGGTCGTGGTTGCATTGGAAATTTGGGGCGATATCTTTCGGGATCGGAAGATTCGCCTTCACTGTGACAATTTGGGGGTGGTGCAGGTTATTAGCAAAGTTAATGCTTCATCGTTGCCAGTTGTGTGCTTGTTGCGTCACTTGGTATTGCGCTGCTTACAAATTAATGTTTTTCTTTATGCAGTACACATTCCGGGGACGACTAATGAGGTGGCTAATGCTTTGTCTCGATTTCAGTGGGACAGGTTCCGGGAGTTGGCACCGGGAGCGGAGCAACACGGGTTTCCTTGTCCCCAGCATCTTTGGCACCTGGCGTTGGAACCATCGCAGGTCTGATACGGAAATCTGTGAGCAGTGGTACGTGGTCTGCATATGCAAAGATCTGGCGGGAGTGGTGTGATCTGCAGGGTAGAGTGGGGCATGTGTCAGGGGATGGGGTAGTCTCCTTATTGTTATACTTCATTGGTTTATGTTTTGAGAGGGGGTGTCGGCCTCGGCCATGGATAAGAAGATTGCTGGCTTGGCCTTTTGGTTTAAAATGGCGGGGGGTGGGGATCCCACTAAGTCGTTTGGGGTTCGTCAGGCGTTGAAGGGTTACAGAAAGGGCAGGAGGTCCCGGGACAGCAGGCGCCCGGTTACATTTCCCATGTTGCACCAGTTGCTGGGTCAGGTGAGTAGGGTTTGTTTTTCCAGCTATGAAGCCAGCCTGTTTCGGGCGGCTTTTACGTTAGCCTTTTATGGAGCTTTCCGGTTGAGCGAACTGGTCAGCTCTTCTAGGAAGGTTGGGGGTGGCATTCTGGTAGGTGACGTTTGTTGTGAGGGTGTGGCAGTGGCGATTTACCTGAGGCGGTCTAAGACAGACCAATTGGGAAAAGGTAAGTACGTTCACGTGTACGAGGTGCCATCGGCGTTAGTTTGTCCGGTGGCAGCCGTACGGGAGTTTTTGGCGCTACGCCCGCCTGTGGGGGGATCGTTTTTGGTACACCAGGACGGCTTGTCCTTATCAATGTTCCAGTTTCGTTCAGTGTTCAAGAAGTGTTTAGTGGAAGGGGGGTACGACCCTTCGGATTATTCGGCCCACTCCTTCCGCATCGGGGCTGCCACGGAGGCAGCCAGATGGGGTTTGGATAAGCCGGTCATAAAACAAATAGGGCGATGGGAATCGGAACGTTTTAAGCTGTATGTTCGCCCTCAATTGATTTAGTTGTTTAGTATAGAAGGGTTATCTTGGAAGTGGGGGTGGGTACTGTTATATGGTGGTGGTGGTTCCATGTGCTCAAAATTTTTCTTACAGAACATCCCGTTGGCCTCGTGTAGATCATGGGCCACTCTTATGTTTATTGGGGAGCCCTACGGGCAGACGAACGGCCGCCAGTTGGGAGTTCCAAGGGAGGTGGCGAAGGTGCGATGGATCGGGATTCTGGGCATGCTGTGGAGCAAGGTGTTACCGGAGGTTCATAAATATTCCCGCCTGGATCGGGCCCCTGATGTATTAGTACTGCATGTCGGGGGCAATGATTTGGGAGTCAGGTCCATACGGCATTTGGTTAGGGATATAAAATTTGATGTACTACGTATTCGCACTAATTTTCCCAAAACCCAGGTAGTGTGGTCCGATATTATTGGTCGCACGTCTTGGAGGTGGGCTCGGTCAGTGGACAGACTTAACAAGGCCCACATCAAAGTGAATAAGGAGGTGGGCAGGTTTGTTGTGCGCAATGGGGGGATGGTGGTCCGTCATAAGGACCTTGAAGTGGACACGGTTCGGTATCCTAGGGGGGATGGTGTTCATCTAAATGCCGTGGGGATTGATTTATGGTGTTTGGCGTTGCAGGACGGCATCCAAACGGCCCTGCGTTGTGTGAGTCGTCCACAGGTGTAAGGTCTCACACCTGTGGGCGGTGGCGGTTGGGGATTCTTGGAGGCAGTAGACAATGTGACCAATTTGCCAGAAGTGGGGAACCATCAAGGTATGGGATCCTCGGGTGATGCCAGCTAACCATGGTTTAGCTGGCATCGGTTGATGGGTACCAGCGTGGGGAAGGTTCAGAGGGTATGATCCTTGAGCCGGCGCACTGCGGCTGGGATCTTTGAGGGCCACGCTGGTACAAGGGAAATAAAAGGTCAATGCCTTCAATTGTCTCCAACAGGGTGCTATATCTGAAAAGGATTGTGTTTAGTGATTTAAAATGTCTTTGGGTTTATTGTTATGGGTTTTAAGTGTTAATAAAATGGTCAAGCGGCCAATTTTACTCCAAAATGGTTGTCGCCTGTTTATTTATAGTTTAAGGTTAAGTTGGGGGGTAAAAAGGTAATGTAGGTTTATCTGACTTAATATAGTCAAGGGGGATCTTGTTGCCATTGCAACTCACCATTACCCCCTTTTACTGAAACTGTGTTCAGTTATACCAACCCTGATGGGCTAAAACCTTGGCTGGTGCCACACATTTGTGCACATAGCTCCGTCCTTGGCTACTGTGTGTAGCTACTGTATGAGTCCCGCCTTTAGCAGACTACAGAAGAGGTCATAACTTTAAGAGGTCTCAGTGCAGATTAGAAAGTGTCAATTAAACAGACAAAATAACTTGTGTACAAGAGGTATTTCCGCGCTACTATGAGGTTCTAATTTAATGAATGATTCAACTGCTACAAAGCACTGGAAGGCAAAACTGTGACCTGAATAGAATGTGTATAGGGGATAGTGCTGAGCTGTTTTGGGTAATTCTAAGAATAACCAATGTGTTATTAAAAGAGGGAACTCCTAGAAAGTGCTGTACTAGTGTACTATAAGAAGGGTTAAGTTGCACAGTATAGGATACCATAAAATATGACAAAATATCTGGAACCTTAATATACTGATGTATTAGTAAGGTATCTTAATCTACCAGCAAGTGCTGAAGCAATGATAAAGTGCAAATGTGCAAATGTGCATAAATCCGTGAAAAATTGTTACTAAGCCGTAACCTGTACAAAAGTGTACATTTGCATAAATCCGTGACAAAAATTATTACCGAGCAGTAATCTGTGTTACCAGTAAGTGCTGAAGTATGGTAAAGTGCAAATATGCATAACAATATTACTAAGCAGTACCAATACTTCTCGATCTAATCTTGGAAGGTAAATTGTTCATGCAGTTGCCGAAGCAACAATACAGTGCAGGACGTGATGATAGGTGACAGTCCTTATTGAAATTGGCCAAAACTTGTTAATACAAAATAACATAAGATTGAGCGTGCAAAACAGTGTTGCTGAAAAAGAAAAGAAAAGTCCAAACAGTTCCACATATAGTGAAAGGAGTGCTGTGATTGGGTGTTTTGTGTTGGTTTCTTCAGTGACTTCCACACTGTGACTTCTCTATTTATGGTATATAGATGGCCCCTTACCTCACTGCTGTGAGGTTACAGCATATATGTAAACCCTCTGCAGATCCGACCTCCTGCTGCCTGGGTGATCCTTTGGAACATGGGGGTATATTGCCTGGGTGTGGGGACCGATCGTCTATCCGTGAGGTATGTAGACTCCAGTGTAAGCGCACATATATAAGGGGAAAGGCGAAGGAATCCCAAGATTGTTGTATTGTTTAAATAAACCTTATTGGGAAATACTACACTATTTGTGTACTCACATTTAAAACAAGGTATGTAGTGCGTATCAAATACGAGCGCCGAGCTCTTCCACGTCACCTCCGGTGCTTGTAATGTCCCTAGGCGTATCGTCATAGACCACGTGACTTCATTAGAGTTGAGCGGACACCTGGATGTTCGGGTTCGACGGGTTCGGCCGAACTTTGGAAAAAAGTTCGGGTTCGGGACCGAACTTTAACCCGAACCCGAACCCCATTGAAGTCAATGGGGACCCGGACTTCTAAGGACTAAAAAGGCTCTAAAAAAGTAATGGGAAGGGCTAGAGGGCTGCAAATGGCAGCAAAATGTTGTTAAGAGCATGGCAAGTGCTCTGCAAACAAATGTGGATAGGGAAATAACTTAAAATAACATTAAAAAAATAAAAAAATATGCTGGGGGCCCCCTTTTCAGCAGAAGAGGTACAGGAAGTCATTAAGAACCTCAGAAACTCAACGGCACAATGCCACACATATGGTGGGAATGCCACAGAATACGCCCTTTCTGGAATAAATTATTCAATTTAATGGATAAGCTAGTGGGAAAATAAAATACTTTGAAATAAAAATGTAGCGGGGGTGCTAAATTTAAGGGAAGTGTTTGAGTGGTAAATAGGCTCAAACACCCTAATTCTGTAGGATTCATGGACCATTTTGTCCTCGGGGGACAGTATTGGTGTGCAGTTCCCTGCGGCCTACAGGTGGCGCTGCCATGGTAGGCTAGGTTTGAACCGCCGATACAGTGCTGTGCCTTTTGTGTCCCCTCTTGGCAGTAGTACAGTGGGGCGGGGAACCTGCTGTGCATGCCGGGAGAGCATATAAAAGGGGCAGACCTTTGGCCTGGTGGCTGATGTCCAGTGGGGTCCGCGCCCAGGTGCCTTTGGCCTGGGTGCATGTGTTCCTGTTCCATCTCGGGCACCTTTAGCCTGGGGTGAGGTACTATCCTGGAGTTCCTGCTGCCCTGGGTATGGAGGCCTAGGGGCGGGAGTAAAGCCTGGAGTCCAGAGCCTTCGTCTGGAGTCCGCTAAGGGTTGAGGAGTCTTAGGGTGCCGCCTCGTGTAGGGGACCCTGTTCCAGGGAAGGGAGGATCATTCTGATGGACCGATGCGGGATTCACGGTGAAGGAAGGGTCTGTTGACTCCCTGGAGAGATGTCTTCCCCTTGATATGGGCTAGGTTCGTAGAAGGAGAAGCTCAAGGTCATCTTGACTGTATCACAGGCCTTATTCACCCGGCCCATGGCAGGGGCCTTATACACCCTGGTCTGTGGCAGAGACCAAAGTTCTCCAGGTCTGTGGCAGGGGCCTTGTACACCCGGTCTGTGGCAGAGACCAACCTCAAGGTCTGTGGCAGAGACCGTGCACCTAAAACTGTTTGAGAAACCTAAGCAGTGAAGTGAATGTGCTACGTTTGTGCCTGGACCTCCTCCACACCTTAAGCTGTCCTGTTTCTTTGCTCTAACCTTTTCTATCCGAGTAGAGTTTATTTTGCCATGAGAGAATAAGGGTTGTAGTTTCAGCTGGTGTGGACATTGACTTTACTGGGAATTAAAGGACTTGCCTCTACCTACAGTAGAGGTGAGAATCATCCTCTGGAGGAGTTTTGACTCCGGCTGTGGACACGTCCCGTCAAGTACACCGCTCAACCTCTTTATATAGGAGGGTACGGGCTGGTAGTGCGGTGTGCCTTTCTCCCTCCTGCGAGGAGCCAACAACATAAAGGCAGGTAAGGGGGAAAGGATCTGTGCGCTACAAAAAAATAAAATAAAAATTATAATCTTGACCTAGGAGGACGAGGTCCATATGGAGTAGGAGGTTGAGGTGGCGGTGGATGTGGCTGTGTAGGTGGAAGCGGCGGTGGAGGAGGACGAGGTAGCCAACACTGGTTCAAAAATACAACAATGGCTGGGTAAGGCCGGTGATGTGTCGAATTCTGTCCCCCGTTGAATAGTGTCCACCCTGTACTGCGCTTGCTCAGTATGTAGGACAAGGGGATTTCGAAAATCTCCCAAGACGAACGGCGCCTGCGTGGTGAGTTCAGGTGAAGGCCACACCATCCGTGGTTCAAGCCGAGCCAAGTGAGGCCGTGCCCAAAGCATGGCGATCGAAGCGAGCCCGTGAGGGGCCCTGTTACTATGTGCTACCGTATGTCCACTTGGATGGTGGGGCTTGAACCTGCACTCACAGCGCAGGCGCCGTTCATCTTCGGAGATTTTGTGAATCTCCTTGACCTCTGTACTGCACAAGCACTGCGCCTTCGCAGTACGGGCCGGACACAATCCGATGGCCGGACAGTTTTTGTCACAACACCGGTATACATGTCTATTCTGCAGAAGGTATGGACAAGTCCTGTGGGATCCATGCCTGGTTCATTTTAATGAACGTGAGCTTGTCCACATTGGCTCTGGACAGGCGGCTGCGCTTGTCTGTGATAACGCCCCCGCCGTGCTAAATACACGTTCAGATAATACACTGGCTGCAGGGCAGGCCAGCACCTCCAAGGCATAAAGGGCAAGCTCAGGCCATGTGCCCAATTTGGAGACACAGAAGTTAAAGGGGGCAGACCCGTCATCCAGTACGTGTAGGCCTGTGGACACATACTGCTCAACCATGTTGGTGAAATGCTGCCTCCTGCTAAGACGTTCCATCTCAGCTGGTGGTGCTGGTTGTTGTGGCGTGCTGACAAAGCTTTTCCACATTTCGGCCATGCTAACCCTGCCACAACACACCCACAGTACGTAACCGCTGTATCGCAGAGCTACAGAACTGCAGAAAATGCTATTAAAAAAAAAAAAAAAGTTTTTTTAGTATAGCACAGTAGAAGACAAATATATAGAAATTGTTGATTTCACACACCTCCACATATGTATAACACACTGCAAAATATTTTTTGTGGCCCTAAATTGGTCTTTTTGCAAGAGTACATTAAAGTGTAAATTTTTATTTATTTTTTTGCCCTAAATGGGTCTTTTTTTTGCACAAGCAAAATAAAATGCAATTTATTTTATTTTATTTTTTTGCCCTAAATGGGTCTTTTGGAAAAGAGCACAATAAAGTGCCTTTTTTTTGCCCTAAATGGGTCTTTTTCCAAGAGCAGAATACACCCACAGTATGGAAATGGTGTATCTCTCAATGTAATATATGCAGTGCTGGTGCACTGAGCTTGCAGATAAAAGTTAGATTTTCTCTGACACTGGGCTCATGGCAGTGTAAAAAGACTGTGCACTGCAACACAAACAGGTAAACCTATGCAGATCGCTGAGTTATATCTCTGAATCTGGACTCCTATTCCTATATAATAAATCTCTCTCCCTGAAAGCACCAACAGGAACCTGGCCCTACACTACACTGTCTCTCTATCTTTTCCCTCAGATTCCAGAATCAGGACTAACTCATGTATTTTCAATCTCTCCCAATAAGCAACAGCAGCAGACAAGATCCTCTACCTATCTATTCTGAAGCAGAGTGACGTGTGTGCTGTGTGCCTCTAGCTTATATAGAAGCTGGGTCACATGTTGCACTGACCAATCACAGCCATGCCATTAGTAGGCATGGCTATGATGGCTTCTAAGGGCACACCAGCTAATCAAAAGGTGATTGGCTGGCCCCTGAGGCATTTCTAACTGCGCCATTAGATTGCCGAACCCGAACTCGAACACGGCCTTTCACGCAAAGTCCGGGTTCGGGTTCAGGTTCGGGAAAAAGCTAAAGTTCGGTACGGACCCAAACTTTACAGTTCGGGTTCGCTCAACACTAGACTTCATCAGAATATGGATAAGTGTGATGTTACCAGTTACTTGTGGCTTCAGGAATAATCAAACTAAATTACTCTTAAGTACAATTGTACTATACTATACCTGCTATTTGCCAATCACTATTAGTCTCACAAGTCCCAGTATATCTATATGATATTCAAGCAATGCTATTTGGACTTAGATATGGCACAATTTTTTTTTTAGAAAAAAGAAATAAATGACCAATGACCACATATTAGACTGTAGAGAGGACTGTGTGTCACATGTACAAATAAAATAGTCGCATGACTGTTGCTAAAACCTGGTGATATTGTTACTATTGTGATAGCTGGTAATAGCTAAAATTACATAAGGGAACTTCAATATAGGCCTGGATTTACTCCCTTTGCCGCCCCAAGGCCGGGTCCTTCAATGCCCCCCCCCACACACACACACACCATCACATAGGGGGCTTCTGAGCCCCCCCCCCCATATGATAGAAATTAAGTAAAAAATATAAAAATTAAAAAAATGACTATAGTACTTAAAACCCAACCTGTGCACCATGAATTTGAACCCCAGGCTGCAGTCCATACACACCATATATAACATAGACATTGGCCCTAGGTGATCAGAAGATTGGGCTTTACAATACAGACTATAAGAGCTGACATTTAGGCACATAGACACTGAAGAACTCTAGTACAATAAAACTCAACCTGTGCACCATGGATTAGAGCCCCCGACTGCTGTTTATACACCCCTTATATATCATAGATATTATCCATATTTGATCAGAAGAAGGAGTTTTATAATATAGATTATTTCACCTATCATTTAAGGACAGGAACTCTGGGACTGTCCCTGGAAACAATGGAAGAACTCTAGTACAATAAAACCCAAACTGTGCACCATGAATTAGAACCTCATACTGCAGTCCATACATACGTCGAAAGGTGATCAGAAGAAGGGATTTTATAACATAGATTATATGATCTATCATTTGGGGACAAGAACCCTGGGACTGTCCCTGGACACCATGGAAGAACTGTAGTACAATAATACTAGAACCCAAGACTGCACTCTATACACCCCATATATAGCATAGACATTGGCCTTAGGCAACCAGAAGGTGGGGATTTACAATACAGGCTATAAGAGCTGTCTTTCAAGCACAAGGATGCTGGACTGTCCTTGGACACCACAGAAGAAGTCTAGTACAATAATATCCAACCAGTGCACAATGAATTAGAACCCCAGACTGCAGTCTATACAACCCTTATAAAACATATACATTGTCCACAGGTGACCAAAAGAAGGGGTTTTACAATATAGATTATATGACCTATCATTTAGGAACAAGAGCCCATGGACTGGACAACATGAAAAACCTCTAGTACAATAAAACTCAACCTCTGCACCATGGATTAGAACCCCAGACTGCAGTCAATACACCCTATATATAACATTTACATTGTCCATATGTGATCAGAATAAGGGGCTTTTATAATATAGATTATATGATTTATCATTTAGGGACAAGAACCTTGGGACTGTCCCTGGACACCATGAAAGAACTCTAGCACAATAAACCCAACCTGTGGCACCATGAATTAGACACCCAGACTCCAGTCTATGAACCCCCATATATAACATTTACAAAGTCCCAAGGAGATCAGAAGAAGGGGTTTTAAAAAATTGCTTAAATTACCTATCACTTAGGGACACGAACCCATGGACTGTTTCTGGACACCATGGAAGACCTGTAGCAGAATAAATCCCAACCTGTGCGCCATGGATTAGAATCCCCAGACTGCAGTTCATACACCCCATGTATAACATTTACATTGTCCATAGGAGATCAGACTAATGGAATTTATGATACAGATGATAAGAGCCAGCATTCAGGGCCATGAACCCTGGGACTGTCCCTGGACACCATGGAAGACCTGTAGTAGAATAAAAGCTGACTGCAGTCCATCCCCCAGACATTGGCCCTATAGGAGGTGATGGGCCCCTTACCTTGACACTGGTGTGGCTGGTTTGGGTCTCGGCCTCTATAACTCAAGAATCACCCAAAAATAAAGGTGATAAAGGAAAGAAAAAAAAAAGTTAAAATCAAAAGATTTTTTTTTTATTTATTTTTTTAAAAAGTACAGATTTATTGGTGCCTCAACATGACATTTTCCCTACACCTTTCTCTTTAAATTGTTAAAGAGCATTGAATCTGTATTTTAGTTAAAAAAACACAATTGAAACTGCTTTCAAACATTGCAGCTATATAAAAGGCAACTCCCTCTCTCTGTAGTCATTAACATATTAATTGATCCTCCTTTAGGACAAGTTTGCAAGTCAGGCAGGCAACAAAAAAAAACTGTAGTAGAGAGAGGAAGGTTTAACATCCCTGGCGGTATTCCCGCGAGTGGCTCGGGATTACATTTTAGTACCATTAGTACCATTAGCAGTAACCCTGAGCCACACTCGGGATTGCATCTCAGAATCCTAGTGCAGTGTACTTGACTTTTCACCAGGATCCTGCGATGTTCCCCCGCTGTGTCCGCGGGCTGTGTCCTCCGCCCGATGCCTCTGTGTGCCGGGCTCCATTCCCTGCGAGCGTTGCGACGCATGGGGGGGGGGGGAGCCTGGTGGCAAATTCAAAAGGTACTATATTCTTAACACATACAGATTACATTACTGTGTGACATAATTTCATCTCCCTTTTTGTCCCTAGTGCTTTGTACAGTACCCTGTATGCACTTTTATATTATATACTGTATACTGTTCTTTCTGTTCTTTCTGCCCGGAAACCTGAGATTGTCCATGGCAACCAAAAAGTGTCCCTTTATGTCAAAAGTGGTTTGAGACCAGCTAGAAAACAGTAATGGTAAATTAGAACACTTGCAGAATTGAGCAGAACGCCAAATTTCTGTACCGCTTTGAGACGCAAAAATCTGACAAATGGCTACAGAAAGAGACAAACACAATTTTTTTTTTTTATAATTTAGTTAGTCTTGACTGCAATCACTCCAGTTCAGAGGCTTCTTAAAACACACATAAAAACTATGCTTACTGGGAGGAGCTAGCCAGAGACCGCAATGGCAGATTACTAGCGGAGCTCCAGTACCAGCGGGCACAGAACGGCACATAACAGGCTACCCAAGCCAAATTACATTACCTAAATCAGGCGATCCAGGTCCACAGCATCAGGGGCACAAGCAGTCGCCATGACCAGGCGGAAGAAAGATGGGAAGAGGCCTCAGAAGCTGACGGGGTTCTTCACTCTGGAGCCTAAGCAAAATGGCGCCGGCTCCACATCCACATTCACACCAGCATCTGGATCCCAGCATCGAGCAGCACAGCAGGGGAAATCACGGAAAAAAAGCAGCCCTCCTAAAGGATCACACTCTCCTCCAGCTACACCATCGTCTGGGATTCCAGAAAAGGCTAGATTTCGGCTGGATGCAGTGGATGCAGATCATGAGGTGAGCTCTCTCCATGAATCTGGGGATGACACCAGGGAGCTGCCAGACTCCATTGACACGTTCCCCACAAGCAATCAACCTGTGATGGACACTGTCCTCAAAGAGATGCTTGTCTCCCTAAGGAGTTCATTACATTCAGATATGATTTCATGTGTGCACAAATTTAGAATGGATTTTGGGCTCTGTGTCAGATAGAATGTCTCACATCGAAAACAAAATGGGGGAATATGCCACTACCATTAACGATCTAGTAGATGCAAATGAAGGCAATGAGGATGAGATGGAGGCCATAAAGGCCAAAATGGCAGACACGGAGGACAGATCCAGGAGGAACATTGTCAAAATAAGGGGTCCCTGAATCTGTCCAGCCGCAAATATGTCTCCCAATTGTTTACTGCAATCCTGCCTGACATGTCTGCTCTTGACTTCACGGTGGGCAGAATTCACCACCTTCCTAAACCAAACTACCTCTCTGACAATGTCCCTAGGGATGTCATATTGAGGCTCCGTTTTTACCATACAAAGGAGAGGCTAATGGCGGTGTCCAGGCAGAAAGACCAGATTCCTGCGCCGTATTCTACTTTGCAGTTCTATGCTGACTTATCCCAGTATACTCTCCAAAAGCGCAGAAACCTGAATAACATAACTAAGGCCCTAAAAACCACAAGATAATCTATAAATGGGGCTTTCCAACTAAGCTAATTGTCACCAAAGATGGCAAGGACTACGTCATGGAGACAGCGGCCAAAGGCTTAGCCCTGCTCAGCTCATGGGGGATAATTCCAGATTCTTATACACAGCAACGTCAGAATGGCGGCAATACTAGCCCTGGGTCTGAATGGCGCACGGTGAATCACAAGAATGCTCGAACCCATACTTAACTTGGCTACGGGTATGTTCCATTATTCACAAATCCCCCTGGGAAGGATTTTCCCAGGGACTGAACTGGGAAACCAGATCCCTTTTTTTACTCCACCCCGTTATACCTTTGAGTGGTTATGAACCACACCCATCTTTACCTCTTTGTTGATTGGCTGCTAGCCATCCACTTGTTATGTTTATGTTCCAGTTCAATTTGTCTTTTTCTTTCACCAATCAGAATTTTTTTTTTTCCATAAAAGATTTTATTGAGAGAAAAATAAGGGTACATGTACATACAAGACATACAAGCTCATGAACATTTCAAGAATAACCAACTTTAAAACAGAGCAATGACCGGTAGCTGACAAAGAGCAAGTAAACCAGCGTAAGAACGCAAGGACCCACTGCAGGCCAATATCAGCAGGCCTATCCGGGGTCATGGTAAAACTTCTGAAAACGGAAATTGCAATGATCGTATAGGTGTTGGGAGCCTCTAATAAGGCTCTAGGCTATCGTTTGGTCGGTTACTTCACAATCGGGAGAGGCAAACAAAAAAAAAAAAAGGGGGAGAAAAAGAAGGGTAAGTAAAGGGTAGCAGTCAAGGATAGCAAGTAAAAAGTAGTGGGGAGGAGTGAGAAGTGGGAGATGGGAGCTGAGGTGGGGGCCGCTACTCGTCCCGGGTCCCCGCCCCATTTCAAAACGCAGGAAAGATTGCAAAGGAGATCGTGTATGCTTCAAATACTTTAGGACAGCATTCTAGAAGAAGGACTTATAGTAATCCGTGGTCTTAAAATGTGTCCAACAGGACCAGGTCAGACTAAACTTCTGTAAGTGATCATGAGCTATATGTATCAATTCCTCCATCTCCTCTATCTTAGCGACTCTGGTTAACCATTCTTGAATGGTCGGGATATTCTTTGACCGCCAGTGTGTAGGAATGCAGAGTCTGGCTGCGTTAACCATATGCATGGCCAATGATTTTTGGTAATTTCGTTTGGGTAGGGAAGTATGGTGTAGGAGGTATTGAGCGGGAGTGTAATCTAGAGTGAAAGTGGTGACCCGTGTAATGATTGAGTGGACCTCCCTCCAAAAAGGCTGGAGCAAGGTACACTCCCACCAAATGTGGATCATGGATCCTACCTCTTCAGTACACCTCCAACATGCATTTGGAATAGAGGGTGAGAATTTATGTAAACGAGATGGGGTTCTATACCATTTCGTGATAATTTTGTAACCATTTTCTTGGATCGCAACGTTCATCGAGCCTTTATGCGCAAGAGTGAAAATGGATTCCCAGTCATCGTCCCCAAGTGTGATTTGCATGTCCCTTTCCCAAGAAGCACGCACATTCTGCATTGTGGGGGTATCAGGGGCATCCTGCAATTGGGCGTAAATGTATGACACAAGGTGTTGTTGTGGTGAATTGCGTGAGCAAAGTGCTTCAAATGGTGTAAGTTGTTTATCCCACGTGACCTTCGCATCTGTAGAGGTAAGAAAGTGAGACAGCTGTCTGAAAGACCAGAAAGGAAAAGTGTTAGTACGTGATTCAGAGGTAAGCTCCTCATAGGATCGTCTACGGCCCTTATGAAAGAAATGGCATGCCAAAACCTCCTTGTGTGGCCATTCCTTGTGGAGGAATACATTTGAATCTCCCAGAGAAAACTCAGGGTTGCCTCTCAGAGAGGTTAGCGGACCCGGTTGTGAGGATAGGTTAAAGAGAGCGACCGCTTTCCCAAAGGCCGATAGGGAGGGTGCAATGAGCGGGTGTGTCTTGAGGGTCAGGGGCCAGGATCGAGGTGATAGCCAAGGTAATGTGGCAATCGGAGTTTGCGTGAGAGAGTTTTCCAGCATCACCCATGCTTTGCTTATTTTGTGAAGTTTCCAGTCCACCACTCTAGTTAGGTGGCAGGCCAGATAATACTTATAAAGATCCGGTAAACCAATGCCACCTGTTGCTTTGGAACATGTCAACCGTGAGTATTTAATTTGTGGGGCGTTATTCTTCCATATGAATCTAGTGCAGGCTTTTTTATATACCGCAAAGAATAAGTGGGGTAAAAGAATTGGAATCGTCTGCATTAAATATAATAGGCGGGGGAGAACGACCATCTTGATGAGGGCCGAGCGCCCAAACCAAGAAACGTTGAGGTTGGCCCAATCCTTCAAATTTGCCTGGAGCTTAGAGAGGGCATGGAGGAAATTGTGGCTATAAAGATCCGTTATGTTCTTTGTGACCTGGATACCCAAATAGGTAATAGCTGTCTTCTGCCAATGAAAGGGAAAGGATTCTTGACAATGCGTGACTTCTTGAGGGGTGAGGGATACATTTAAGGCATGCGATTTGGAATAATTGATCTTTAGATTTGATAACTCGCCAAAATGATTTATGTCTTTCAAAAGGTTGGGTAACGATATCCGAGGGGATTGTTAGGATAATAAGATATCATCAGCAAAGGCCGATACTTTAAATTCTCTATGGGCAATGGAGATTCCCTTGATATCCGTGTTGGCCATTAGTCTGTTTAGGAGGGGGTCTAGAGTCAAAACAAAGATCAGGGGAGATAACGGGCAGCCTTGACAGGTACCATTGCTTATTGAGAAGGCGTCCGACAGGAGGCCATTCGCCCTCACCCTCGCGGATGAGTCAGTATAGAGGGCAGTGATGTGAGCAAGCATACGTGGTTGGAGGCCTATGCCTTCCAAAACCGCCCGCATGTAATCCCATGACACCCTGTCAAACGCCTTCTCAGCATCAAGGGAAAGGAGGAATCCCTGGGTCTCCGATGAAGCCAGCCAATGCTGAATATTTAAAGTGCGGATGGTATTATCCCTAGCTTCCCTACCCGGGATAAAGCCCACCTGGTCAGACGATATGAGGCCCGGGATCAGAGGGAGTAACCGATTTGCTAGCATCTTAGCGTACATTTTTATGTCCACGTTAAGCAGGGAGATCGGCCTATAATTAGAGACTTGTGTGGCATCTTTCCCATCTTTTGGGATAACTGCTATATGGGCTTCCAATAATCTACCTAGGGAAGTGTGAGGTGATGAAAGGGAGTTAAATGTGTTTAGCATTTTGGGAGTAAGATCGTCCTGGAAGCATTTGTAATACAACAGAGGGAGACCATCGGGGCCTGGGCTTTTTCCCACCTTCATCTGTTTGATTGCTAAGTGGAGTTCTTCCATAGAGAAAGGACTCTCCATGGCTTCGGCCTGCTGGGGGGTGATAGGTTTAGGGCAATAATCCGCCAAGAATTCCGATATTTGGGAGGGACGTCTGGCCATATTAGTTGCCCCGCCCCCCTCCTGCGCCAAATTGTACAGTTTAGAGTAAAATTTTTCAAATTGTTTGGTTATTTCTTCATTCTTTGAAAGGAGTGTACCTTGGCTATCCCGGATATGGTGAATCACTGTCGAGGCCTTATCTGCCTGTATCGTGCGAGCCAACAGTCTCCCACTTTTGTTGCCGTGTTCGTAGAACACTTTCCGTCTAAGGACGTAACGCCTTCTAGTGCGCTTCCCCAGTTCTTCCGCCAGAGTAGAGCGCGCCTGCAAAAGCTCCCATAGTGTATTTTGTATGGATGACTGTTTATGGGCTCTTTCCAGGCGATTAATTGTTTCAATTAATGATTTAATGTCTCCTGGTGCCTTTTTTTGGCTATCGTAGCTAACAAGATTAGTTTTCCCCTTAGGACACATTTGTGTGCTTCCCAAAGCGTGATGGGGGAAACATCTGGGGTAGAATTTTCTTGAAAGTATAATTGGATTCGGGTACGTGTTTGTCTAACATTTTCAGGGTCTTTGAATAGCGATGGGTTTAGTCTCCAGGTTTTCGTTGTCTTGTGGACTTCAGGAAACGTAAGAGTTACTGTTATTGGGTGGTGGTCTGATAAGAACATTGGCTCTATAGTGGCCTGCGAGAGAAAGGAAAGGTCCATCTGCGAGAGAAAAAAGTAATCTATCCTGGAGTATTTCTGGTGAGGAGGAGAGAAGAAAGTGTCGTCTTTATCGGTGGGATACATGGTGCGCCATGTGTCATGGAGCGTGAGGTATTGCATTTGGAGTCTAATCTGGCGAAGTGCCCGATGTGTGAGGGTGGATGTGCCTGTAGAGGAGTCTATAGTTGGGTTTAATGGAACATTAAAGTCCCCTCCCAAGAGTACAATACCCTCCTGGAACGTGGCAAGCAGGTCACAAACTTTCCTAAAGAACGACACTTGGTGCTCGTTAGGACAGTGCACATTGGCTAGTGTGATTGGTTTAGAGGCAAAGGTACCTTTTAATAAAAATGTATCTACCCTCAGGATCGATCATCGAATCCGACACTCGGAAATCAGCACGTTTGGAAATCAGTATGGAAACTCCCTTAGTTTTGGAGTCTGGGTTCGAAGAGTGTATTGCCTGTTTGTAAATATGTTTCCCCAATTTGGGGATTGCATCAGATCTGAAATGGGTTTCTTGGAGCATAAGAAAGTGAGCATTGTGTTTAGTCAATGCTGACAATACCTGTGTTCTCTTTTCAGGGAGATTTAGGCCTTTGACATTGAGTGAGAGACATTTCAGTGAAAGATGTTGTGTAATCATATTCTCCGTCCGCATGGTATAATCTAACGGAGAGTATAATCTGTATGTGCGAAGTCTAAGTGTTGGTACGGTAAGTAGGAGCTATCACGCTGTCCCAGACAGGTGTGAGGGAAGAGGAGCGGCCCCCACAAAGATACAGAAAAGAAAAGAAATGGGAAAGAAGAAAGAGAGAAATGAGAGAAAAAAAAAAAGGGGGGTGGGGAAGGGGGGAAGGGAGCAAGTAGGGTTTAGAGAGAAATGGGAGGGAGTAAGTAAGGGAGTCAGGAAGAGGGGGGAGGGTAAGCGTACGGGGAAGTACAATGCACTAACGCGGGGAGGATCTACCGCGCGTGCGTTATAATACCGAAGGTGGGTAAATTTGAATCTAACCGCCTAAAGGGGGAAAAAAAAAATCTAAATCCGGAGTGTCAGCTTCCCGCCAAACGGGAAGTTGTGGAGGGATAGAAAGCCTAGGACGGGACACAGGAATCCCGCACAACGGTGGACGTAAGGAGATAAAACAGGTGCTCAAAAGACATTGGGTGGAGGGAATGAGTATGTGAATAAATGAGAATCATGGGATCGAAATCAAGAGGAACAAATGGGGGATCGCGAAAGGATATAGGGATGAGGAAATCCCACACCCCGGTTGATACTTCGGGATATCCCTTTGCTTAAAGGTAAAAGGGGCGATCAATAGGCTTATACAAGTTATTTGATAGACCTGTCCAAACCTATTGTATCCGGAAACTAAACGGAATCACTACCTAGATATCAGAGTAGATAATATGCAGTCTTAAACATTAGCACATATTTGTATAGATCAGTGATTCCTTGGGCCCACAAATACATAGGCCCCTGAATTCACCTGTCCAGAACCATGGAAACAGATAAACAAATAAACATTGAAACAATGCTACGCTACCCATCCCCCCAAGGAGTTTGGACTGTGTGTTAAACCGGTTGGGCTCCAATCTGGGGAGTCGTTATCCAGATCCAAGACCAGTCCCCCTGGATGCCCGAGGGTTGTATTCAAGGTAAAATTATACTCTCCCCTTGAAGTCCTATGTCAACCCACTGAATCATGAACGTAGCTCAAGTTAGGTCTTGTTATGAAAAAGGTAAATGCTTAGCATGGAGAGCGTAACTCAAACCACAGAATAAGTACAGCTTCGGCCCCGAGAAAAAAGAAAAAAAAACGAAAAAAAAACTGGAGAATGGAGGCATGGACCCGGCCCCCCCGTGAAAAACTGTAAACTGGTTTGGCGATTCCATTAGCGTATTCCTACAGCAGGGGCCACTATGTAGGGCAATGTATCTGGGTTGTAGAGACATTCCTCTAGCTGCCAGGAGCCGAGTCCATCCCCCATAGCAATCAGCAGGCATAAAAAAAAACACAGCGATCTAAATAGACAAAGGCATATCCCTGAAATACAATACGTGCGATCACCTGATACCTTCTTGGTAGTATACCACACATAGTCCCTGGAAGGAATGGGCCCTGAGACGGCCCCCTAGAAAGGACCGTAGTAGCAAATCAGAGTCAGTCAAATTAGGAGGAAGAAGAGAGAAAAAAAAGGGGGGGAGGGGGGCCAATGAATGTTCCTGACGAGCTGGAAGACATCAAAGGGGCTCAGCTTAGAAACACTCGTCAAGGTGACGATGGATGATAGAGTTAGTTGGAGCCAACGGGGACAGTAAGTTCTAAACGGGTTCGGGGGGCTGGGGCCAGCAATAAAAAATAAAAATAAAACATTTCTTCGTGTTGGAACCATAAACAAAGTTAAACAGCAGTAGAACGTTCCTGTGTAATCTCAACTAGGTAGTGTAGAGGCTTGATGTATAAAGGAGCAGGTTCAAGCATCCTGAAGTCCCCTACTCGGGGTATCAGCAGGTTCCGGGTGTTGCAGGATGTTGTCTCGGCGGGCATAACGGTCTCCTGATGAAGTCGGGTCCAATCTGTGACGTCTGGAGCGTTGTCGTTGCGCTTTTGGTGAGGAGTTGTGAGAGACAGGTTTCCAAGGCTCCGTGGGGAAATAGAAGGAGTACCAGTCAGGCAGGTCGATCAATAGTATGTCTAGTTGTTCACAGAATACAGGCAAATCTTCCGGGGTCCGTAAAAAGGCAGTACGGCCCCTGGTGGACGCTGAGAGGCAAAATGGGAACTTCCACCTATACTGTATATTGCGGGCCCGCAGTGTATCCAGCAGGGGTCGCAGAGTGCGCCTATTCTGCAAAGTTATTTGAGAGAGGTCTTGGAATAATTTAATGTCTACGCCATTAAACAAAATGCGTCCTCTGTCTCTTGCCTTCCTCAGTATCTCCTCTTTGAGGGGAAAGTTGACAATGCAGCACACAATGTCTCTGGGGGGTTCAGAATCTCGGGGAGGGGGTCTCAGGGCACAATGTATTCTTTCCATCTCAATGGGAGAGTCAACTGGGCGCCCCAAGAGGTCGTTGAAGATGGAGCAGACCGTTTGTGGTAGCGTAGAAGGGTCTATACCTTCGGGGACCCCCCGCACCCTAACATTATGTCTACGACCCCTATTGTCTAAATCATCCACGTGTCTGTGGAGTTCAAACATGTGGGATAGTTGTGAGTCATAAGTCTTTTGAACTTGCCTGATCGCCACTGCCTGAGTTTGGGTAGTTTCTTCCACCTCGGCCAGGCCGTGGTTCATTGAATGGATATCTGACTTCAGATCCGCGATGGCCGTTGTTAGAGTATGTTTGATGTCTAATGCCACTCTCTGCAGATCTCTTTGGAGGTCAAGTAGGCTCGGGTTAGGGTCTGTTGCGCCTCCAGCGGCTGATCTAGGACCAGCGGTGCTTTCAGGCGAGATCAGGGATGAGGCCTGTGAGGATTGTGAAGCCTGCATCTCCCCGTGGTCGCCTGAGGACCGAGTTCTGAACATCTCCGGGATATTGTTGCTCAGTTGTGTTCCTGAGTCTTTGAGTGTGCGTGGTGTGGAGGAGCTTCTGGTGGATTTCCCCATGATTCAGCTAATTGTGGTGTCTAAATAAAGCGTTTCACGTCCCCGTCATGCAGGAGTCCTATCTTCATGCTGTCATGACGGCCCCAGTCTGAGCCATTCCCCACCCAAATAAATCTTCTAGCATAGCAGCTCGGGTCACCCCTCTTGCAGGTGGGGTGTCAGAATAAGGCCGTGGGGTTTGAAGCCAGTGCAGGGGAGGACGGAGAAATTGCCTGTAGGCCTGAGGTGTAGCAAGATGGTCGTCGTTCCCCTGCATAAACAGCAAGCCGTTCCCAAGTGGGTGCCTTCTCTGGCCTTCAGAGCTCCCCCTCTCCAGCCTGGCTGTCCAGGAGAGGTGGGATAGCTGTGCCTGGGGATGCTCAACGTTCGTCTCGAGGCTGCAGTACTAGAGTCTCGGGGATTCAGAGGTTCCCCAGGCCTCAAGATGGCGGCGGATCCCTCGTGTTTGGGGGCAGCCCAAAAGAGTCTCAGTAAGCTCCCTCAGCTAGGACAGGGCTCTGGATGGGGGACCGGGTGGGTGCCGGGTGGAGATCCTGGCTCCCAAAGTCAGATTGGGTCGGCCGCGCTGCGCACTCGTGGGGATACAGCCGTAGGAGAGACCGGGGATACAAGGCCGCGTGGAGTGGCGGCCGCCACCGATGGCTCAGAGAGTCGGCTCTGCCTTCAGATTGTTCAGGGTAGGATGGTGGGTGGCGGATGGGGACAGATGGTAGTCCCTTACCTCCGAGATTTCTGCGGTCAGGCTCTTCCAGGAGACCTTAGGCCGAGAAGATGGCGGCGGCTGCAGAAGCTGGAGAGAACGGATCTCGGGCGTCCCCCGGCCGAATCGCTCTGGAATAATGGCCCAGGGCACTGCAGAGGGGTGAGGTGAGCAAGCCGGTGTGGGATTAGGACGTGGATGGGTATTCAGCAGCTCGGATGGCGGTGGATGGATTTCAGAAGTCCCGGAGCTCCTCTCACCAATCAAAAATTACCTCTTCTCCTCACCGCTCACGGGACATATTGGTCAACGAGCAGCACAGCCTCCACAGAAGCTTGAATACTTACTTGCTCTCCAGTCACAATCTAGGACGCCATTAACTGTAAGTGAACCGTTTATACTGAACACCACCCAGCATCACCATACTATCTCACAATGGCTCTGAGCTTCCTGACTATAAACGCTAAGGGGTTAAACCACCCAGCTAAGCGCAGGTCTCTCTGGAAGGAGGCCCTCCATCATTAAAACTATGCCTAAAGGTCCTCTGTGTTTTTTCCTCTAAAGTATTTTGTCAAGTCTGGGTCATACTGATTGTAACGGCACCCCAAGTATGAAAAGGGTTAACGCCGTTTAGGATATTCCCTCTCTGGACACACATCCACTGCCGATCCTCCACAGTCAGGCGACCGCTTCCCATAGGATTAATCCTTCCAAACATACGAGACAAACACTCTGTATGAAGTTTCCAACTGGACTGACAATCTTTAATGACAAACTCCCAGTTTTATACACACAGAGAGGAGGTTCTTACATTCTCCTCAGACAATACACCTTTGACCAGACCTAATTTACATGAGCTAATTAACTACAGTGATGACTCAGACACATGACCTTTAGGCTAGCCTCACTGTCTCCCAATACACATCTGACATCTTAGCAGACCCAGGTGGGGGCTGGATGTGGTGACATTAGCATCTAACAGTATGTGTCCCAACATCATGAAGGAGTAACTTTTCAGTTAACCTGTTGAGTTCATAATCAAACAGTAAATAGTTATTTACAGATATCCTGGGGAATATTGTGGAAAAATATCACTGTCCCATTTTAAAGCAATCCAAGACATATTCTTAATGTCCATTATTTTCTTGCTCACCATGTGCCCAAAGTGACCCCTGTCACACTGATGTTTGCGCATTTTTCCTAAAATACAAAACTCAGAAACATTTAATAATACCTCACTCACCTCAATAACCTGAGAGGTTCCTAATGGACTAAACTAGTAGTGGCTGCTTGGAACAGACTTCCAGCAGAGTTAATGAGTCCATCAACAGTAGGTACACTCAAAAATTTAAAGACACAACCACCTATCTATGCTCTGGCAAAAAGGTTATAGGGAAAAAAGACTTGGTGGGTTTCTAAGTACTTAAAGTGGAGTTCCACCCAGAAATTCAACTTCCTCCCCCCCCCCTCTGGTGTCACATTTATCACCTTTCAGGGGGGAGGGAGGGGGAAGCAGATACCTGTGAAATCCAGGTATCTGCTCCTACTTCCGAGGAATTTCTACGAAATGGCAAATCCTCCCTGCCTTCTGGGAGACACACAGGTCCCAGAAAACAGCAGGGACCATTTAGAATTTGCAGCGCAACTCGCGCATGCGCAGTAGGGAACCAAGAGTGAAGACTAAAGTCTTCACTGCCTGGTTCCCTTATCAGGAATGACAGCTGCAGCACCCGGGAGTCGATCCGAAGGTGCCAACATCGTGGGCTCCCTGGACAGGTAAGTGTCCTAATATTAAAAGTCAGCAGCTGCAGTATTTGTGCTGCTGACTTTTAATTTTTTTTCCACCAGCGGAACTCCGCTTTAAAGTCTAGAACGACAACATGCATAAACTCCTAAGGCAACACTGAGCATGCCAGATTGAGAGCAATAATAATACACTGACCTGTAAAGGCTTTTAAATCATTCCCTATGCATGATTTTGAATACTGAAGCAGAATTTTAAGGCTCGCTGTATGTGTTATATATTTACTTAACGTAACCTCATCTTTATATTTTATCAAAAATATTGAGTAATATAGTGGGGCTGATTTACCAAACGTTTGCGCCATGAGTATTGGCGCATCTGCGTGCACAATGGCTGTTTTGGTATTTACAAAACATTAGCGCCTGTAGCGCAGCCCTATTTGCCATTTACTATAGTGTTGTCGGCGGACAGGAGGAGGCGCTCAGTGCGCCACTATGGACCTGGCGCACGGCATGTTAAACTCTAAATATAAAGAAGTTGGAAGTGAGAATATAATGGGGGTGACATGGGGTGATGTGAGGAAGTGTAGTGACACCTGCCCAAATAACAAACATGCCCAAAATTGAGTGATAAAGTAACTTTTTCAAAACCAGCCCGCTGCGCCGGCAAGTATGATTCGAGCTGCGGGAGGTTTTTTTGAGCTCAGCGCGGGAATTTCAATGGTTCAAATGCGCCGGCAAAATCTTAGTAAATGTCAAGTCACCTAAGTCAATTTGCATAAGTTGAACAGGCGCAGCTCTGAACTTTCCATTCCGCCAGCAAAATGTCATTTCTAAAGGAAAAAGAAAAGGCATTTTAAAAGCAGCCGCGGCTATAATGAATTGTCGGCTCTCGGCAATATAGAGAAAAGTCATTGAAAGTCTTTGCTAACCAAAAAAAAAAAGCGTGGGGGTCCCCCCAAATTCTATAACCAGGCCCTTCAGGTCTGGAATGGATATTAAGGGGAACCCCGCTGCAAATTTAAAAAAAAAATGACGTGCGGCTTCCCCCAAATATCCAAACCAGGCCCTTCAGATCTGGCATGGATTTTAAGGGGAACTCCACCCCAAATTAAAAAAAAAATGGCGTGGAGTCCCTCCAAAAATCCATACCAGACCCTTATCCGAGCACGCAACCTGGCCGGCCGCAGAGGAAAAGGGGGGGACGAGAGCGGCCCCCCTCCCTCCTGAACCGTACCAGGCCACATGCCCTCAACATGGGGAGGATGTCCCCATGTTGATGGGGACAAGGGCCTCATCCCCACAACCCTTGCCCGGTGGTTGTGGGGGTCTGCGGGCAGGGGGCTTATCGGAATCTGGAAGACCCCTTTAACAAAGGGGACCCCCAGATCCCGCCACCCCCCCTGTGTGAAATGGTAATGGGGTACAAATGTACCCCTACCATTTAACGAAGAAAGTGGCAAAAATGTAAAAAATGACAAGAGCCGGTTTTAGACAATTCCTTTATTAATGTGTTTTCCTTTCTTCCATCTTCTTCTTCTTCCATCTTCTTCTTCCATCTTCCTCCATCTTCTTCTTCCATCTTCTTCTTTTCTCCATTCGGGTTTCTTCCTCTTCATCTTTATCTTCATCTTCCTTCTTCTTTCGGTCTTTTCGTCCGCATCTTGCTCCGGCGTCTTCCCTTCTTCTTTCTTCTCCGGCCGCTCCGTTTGAATTGGAGGTTCCCGCTGAGCGACGCCTCAGTTCCCCACTTGGTCCGCTGCCCCCGGTGGCTCCGCCCCCCTCTGACACCACGGGGAAAGTCCCCGTGAAATGCATGTGCGTCAGAGGGGGGCGGGGTCACCGGGTGTAAGCGGACCCGATGGGGAACTGAAGAACTGAAGCGTCGCACAGCGGGAACCTCCAATTCAAACGGAGCGGCCGAAGAAAGAAGAAGGGAAGACACCGGAGCAAGATGCGGACGAGAAGACCGAAGGAAGAAGGAAGATGAAGATGAAGATGGAGGAAGAAACCCGAATGGAGAAAAGAAGAAGATGGAAGAAGAAGATGGAAGAAGAAGATGGAAGAAGAAGATGGAAGAAGAAGATGGAAGAAGAAGATGGAAGAAAAGAAAATACATTAATAAAGGAATTGTCAAAAACCAGCTCTTGTCATTTTTTACATTTTTGACACTTTCTTCGTGAAATGATAGGGGTACATTTGTACCCCATTACCATTTCACACAGGGGGGGTGGGATCTGGGGGTCCCCTTTGTTAAAGGGGTCTTCCAGATTCCGATAAGCCCCCTGCCCGCCGACCCCCACAACCACCGGGCAAGGGTTGTGGGGATGAGGCCCTTGTCCCCATCAACATGGGGACATCCTCCCCATATTGAGGGCATGTGGCCTGGTACGGTTCAGGAGGGAGGGGGGCCGCTCTCATCCCCCCCTTTTCCCCTGTGGCCGGCCAGGTTATGTGCTCGGATAAGGGTCTGGTGTGGATTTTTGGGGGGACTCCACGCCATTTTTTTATTTGGGGTGGAGTTACCCTTAAAATCCATGCCAGATCTGAAGGGCCTGGTATGGATATTTGGGGGGAACCCGCACGTCATTTTTTTTTAAATTTGCAGCGGGGTTCCCCTTAATATCCATTCCAGACCTGAAGAGCCTGGTTATGGAATTTGGGGGAACCCCCACGCTTTTTTTTTGTGTAATCAAAGACTTTCAATGACTTTTATCTGTATTGACAGGAACCAGCAATTCATTACAGCCGCAAGGACTATTACATGACTATTATTTTACTTTAGAAATGTCATTTTGCTCTCCAACTGTTATAAACATGGAAAGCATGTGCTACTTTACAGGCATACTATAGACACCCCCGGTATGATATTTAGGGCCAGTTCACACCGGATGCAGTGCAGTGCGTTTTTTTGATGCCTGAAAAACGCAAAGAAAGTTGATCACATTAATGCCAATGGCATAGTTCACACCACTGCAGTCCGTTCCAGCACGTTTCAGAAAGCAAAAAAAAAAAATGGTCATGCTGCATTTTTTAGGAACAGAACTGTACTGGACCGCAGTAAAACACATCAAAAACGCAACGGAACGTACCAAAAATGCACTGGAATGCACCGGAACGGACCTAAATGCAGCAAAGACGCACTGCAACACACTTGTCCTAAGTGAAAAGAGGGGGAAAAAAACACTGGACTGCATCAAAAACGCCTCAAAAATGCACTGGAATGTGTCAAAAACGTGCATGCAGAAAAGCACCGGGAACGCACCCAGACTGCGTTTCTATAGTGTGAACTAGGGCCAGTTCACACCATAGAAACACAATCCGGATGCGTTCCAGGTGCTTTTCTGCATGCACGTTTTTCATGCGTTCCAGTGCATTTTTGTTACGTTTTTGATGCAGTCCAGTGCTTTTTTTTCACCCCTCTTTTTTATTAACCATAGATAAGGACAAGTGTGTTCCAGTGCGTTTTTGGTGCATTTAGGTGTGTTCCTGTGCGTTCCAGTGCGTTTATGATGCGTTTTGATGCGTTCCAGTACAGTCAAGTGCAGGTAAAATGCAGCATGTTCTACATTTTTGGTGGAACTGGAACGCACTGGAACAAACACTGCCATTTAGAACCATATAACCAACTTTCCATGCATTTTGGATGCATAAAAAACGCAATGCACTGCATGTGGTGTGAAATGGCCCTTAAGCAATTTGGCATATTTAAAGGCACTTCTCCTTGTTTTGTTTTTGGTGTTTTCCAAATTGGTGACATTGATATATGTCCGTTAGGGTGGGACCTGGGCCCCCATTTTAAGGCCAATAACTAGAAGATAAGCCAGCCAAGTAGGGACTAGCAAAATTAACAAGTCAGTTCCCATAGACTGCAATGGTATTTGTTGGTGGGGTGGTGGGGTGATTGTCCCATCTCTAATTTTGTAGCATGCTGGATGATGTGCTTAATTTTGGACGGGGGGATGGGGGGGGGGGTTATTTTTTGCTAGCTGCATTGGTGTTGTTCTGCACATGCCCAGCCAGTTAGTTTTTTTTTGCGTGCTTTTTGTGTGTGAACAGCACCTGGGTATTTTTGGGCATCCTCAGAGTGTTTTGATGGGTTAGTAATTGAAGGACATCCTTAACAGGTGTGCCCACTTTGAATTTCAGTCTCTACATTGAGTGAACTTGCATTTTGGGTGTTTCATGGACTGTGCATGTGTTTTCAATTGCCTCATTAGCACACAAACATATGTTATATAAAGCTCACAGAGCATTCGGTCGCTTGCCCTGAGAAGAGGTGTGTGTGTGTGTGTGTGTGTGTGTGTGTGTGTGTGTGTGTGTGTGTGTGTGTGTGTGTGTGTGTGTGTGTGTGTGTGTGTGTGTGTGTGTGTGTGTGTGTGTGTGTGTGTGTGTGTGTGTGTGTGTGTGTGTGTGTGTGTGTGTGTGTGTGTGTGTGTGTGTGTGTGTGTGTGTGTGTGTGTTGCAAAACAAGTGATTGGTTAACTTTTGTTGATTGTATTTTTTTGGTGTGGGGGAGATATGTTCCCCTGAAATAATTCTGATGTTGTTAATGTGTGTTGTTTGTTCACTTTGATTTAATTGTCTGTGCTGCATATTTTTGGCCAAAAATTGCTCATGATGTTAAGTCTGTAACTGTTTCAAATTGACCATGTTTTTTATTTTGCCTTCCCTTTTGTTTTGTTGAACAATAAAATTTGATGCAAAGTTTTGATGTTTTTTTTGTGTTTTCTTTGCAACAAACGTGACAGCTGATTGGCATGTCAAAACAAAACAGGTGTGATTTGTCTAATCTGGTGCCTTCATGCTAGCATATGCATGGATTGTGTGCTGCCATTGAGCGTCACCAGGAAATGAAAAATACATCGGTAAGTATTCAATTTTCCTTTTTTACTGCAGTGGTTCTCAGCCTCAGTCCTCAAGTACCCCCAACAGGACATGTTTTGTGAATTTATCTTATCGAGAATTGCTGTCCAAAAATCAAAACCATTGACTGTGATTTAAAGCACATGTGCAAGATGAAGAAAAACCTGCAAACATGGCCTGTTGGGGGTACTTGAGAAGCACTGATTTAGAGCACTGCACTTAAAAATAGCTCAAGGCCATACAATTCTAATTGTGGGCATTTTGAGGGAAACGCAGTAAGTGTTAGAACCCCTGCGTGTGTGTTTTTTCTTTTTTAGATTTTTTTTTTTTTTTTTGTAGTTTGGCTTTTGTGTCTCCTTTTCTTAACATTGGCTTCACTTCCTGTCACACAGCTAAACAGGAAGTGAAGGTAAAACCCTACCAATGTCTTTTCTTGGGGACACACAGATCAATCTAACTAGTGTCCCCATTAAGCAAATTGCACTCTAGCACTTTGTTGTGTACACCCCAAATCATTGGGTAGTTTGGGGTTTAGTAAAGACAAATCCACTCTGCAGTAAAAGTGTAGCTGCTGAAAATCTGAGGGAAAGTTCTGGTGATTGGATGTCACAATCATGTAAAAGCAAAGATGTGTTTTTTTTGGCTTGCATGTCCCCCTCAGATATACAGCAAGTGCACTTGTAGTGCAAAGTAGATTTGCCTTTAGTAAATAAACCCCACAGTCCAAACTACCTAATAAATTGTGGTGTACCCCGCAATATGCTGGAGTGCAATGTGCATAATGGGGAAAGTATTTAGACTGACCTGTGTGTCCCCAAGGAAAGACATTGTTAGGGATTTTCCCTCACTTCCTGTGTGGCTATGTGACAGGAAGTGAATTATTTGGAAGGATAAAGTGGCCAAATTATTTAGTTTAACTTTTCAAAGACTCATTCCTAAGTTGAATTGTGATGCATGTCAATGGCCCATTTAGACCCTCTTTAATCACTTGAGATCAGCGCTATAACTGATCGACGGCCACAGCATGGTCCTCAATTGCCGGGAGTCCATCAATAAACGTCCTCCCCTTTGCGCGCACTGTTGTCACAGAGTCACTGAGACTCGGGTGATGACAGATCCAAGTAAGGGGCCGATCCCTGCCCTTTACCATGTGATCAGCTGTCAGCAAATGACAGCTGATCACGTGATGTAAACAAAAGCTGGATAATGGTTTTTGTTTTCTCCTTGTGCCGACAGCGTGAGCATAAAAAAAGGCAATCACCGGCTTATGTGCAAGGGACATGGGGCCCGAAGAGGAAGAGGCAATTCTGCATCATCTGTGACAATTAGTAGCCAGTGCCACCTATCAATGCCCACCACTGGTGCCAATCAGTGGCACCTAGCAGTGCTGCCTATCAGTGCCCATCACTGCCAACTATCATTGCCACCTAGCAGTGCCACTTCTCACTGCCCACCAGTGCCAAATAGCAATGCCACCTCTCAGTGCCCACCCTTGCCACCTTATCAGTGCCCATCAGTGCAGTCTCATCAGTGTACATCAATGAAGAAGAAAAATTACCTTTTTTAAAAATATTAACCAGTTTCCTACCGCCCACCGTCAAATAACATCCTTGGCTTTGTGCGGTGACATCTGAATGTTGGGTGCAGTTGCAGGCATCATTCAGATATCATTCTTGTCAGCCGGCGATTCTGTGCACAATAAAAATGATCATAGTGGCAGTTCCGCCACTTGATCGTTCTTATAGGCGGGGGGAGGGGACGTTTCCCCCCCCCCCCCCTCTTGCCGCCATCCGGTGCTTCTCCAGGCTCTCCCGTGCCATCTGGGGCTCGGAGAACGATTTGGAGATGACTGGTGACCAGATGGTCATCAGTCATCTCTATGACCGTCGGAGGCGCGGGCACGACGTTATGACATCACGCCGTGTTCCCGTATGTTAACCAAGCCGTGATCTCGGCTGTCAGCATGAGATTGGTGTTTTTTTTGGACTAATATCATGCTTTCCAGCCTGGAGGAGAGATGCGGGGTCTTATTGACCCCGGATCTCTCCATAAAGAGGACCTGTCACACACATTCCTATTACAAGGGATGTTTACATTCCTTGTAATAGGAATAAAAGTGATCCAAAAAATTAAATAAAATAAAAAAAGAGTAAGAAATACAAAAAAGTACAAAAAAAAAATAAAAAAAATAAGCAAAAATAAGAAAAAACGCCCATGTCCCCAGTAGCTCGCGCTCAGAAGCGAACACACACGTAAGTCCCGCCCACATATGTAAACGCCGTTCAAACCACACATGTGAGTTATTGCTGCGTGCGTTAGAACGAGTGCAACAATTCTAGCACTAGACCTCCTCTGTAATGCCAAAATGGTAACCTGTAAAAAAATTTAAAGCATCGCCTAGGGAGATTTTTAATTACTGAGGTTTGGTGTCATGCCATGTGTGTGCGCAATTTTAAAGCGTGACGTGTTGGGTATCTATTTACTCAGCATAACAACATCTTTCACATTATACCAAAAAATTGGCCGTAACTTTACTGTTTTGTAATATTTTTAGCAAACAAAAGGCGTTTGAAAATTTATTGCGCAAATACCGAGCGAGATAAAAATTTGCAATGACCGCCATCTTATTCCCTAGGGTGTCTGCTCCAAAAACATATATAATGTTTGGTGTTTGAAGTAATTTTATAGCCATAAATTTATGATTTTTACATGAAGGAGAGAAGTGCCAGAATAGGCCCAGTGCTGAAGTGGGTAAAATATCCATTTTTTTTTTTTTAACTTGGTCTTTTGTATTTATCGAAAAAAAAAAAAAAAACACAAAGGTGATCAAATAGCACCAAAAGCAAGCTCTATTTGTGTGCCAACAAATAAAACATTTTCATTCAGTGTTGTATGAGCGTGCAATTGTCATTAACCACTTAACGACCGCTCACTGTATATATACGTCGGCAGAATGGCACCGACAGGCACAATCACGTAGAGTGTACGTGATTGCCTTTGTATAGTTGGGGGGTCCAATCGGACCCCCCTCCTATACAGTGAGCGGTGGCTAAGTGTCCGGGAGCGTTCCGGGATGAGGGGGCAGCCATTCGTTTCCGGCCACCCCCTTGCGATCGCTCCCAGCAAATGGAAATGCCCCCTCTGTCTGTGTCAGACAGAGGGAGCAGGAGGAAGTGATGTCATCTCTGGTGCGGCGCTCACATATACCGAGCGCCGTACAAGAGAAGACATCAGGTCAGTGCACACAACACTACACTGACACCAGGACACATAGGGACATAAATAGCCCCCCCAGGCCCCCCCAGACACCCCAGATCACCCCCCAGATCACACCCCCAGCCCCCAGTCACAGTGTCACTGATTGCAGTGACCATTTATTTAGTGATCACTGCAATCAGTGACATTTGTGACTGTAAAAGTGTCACCAAAGTTTAGTCTTAGGTCCAGTGTAGCCCCCTAACCCCCCTAATAAAGGTTTAACCCCCTGATCACCCCCCAGATAACCCTTTCACCCCCTATCACCACTGTCGCTAAGCGATCATTTTTCTGATCGCTGTCTTAGCGTCAGTGATGCCGATCGGCAGCCAGTAATTTTTTTTTAGGTTTGCTGCATGTTTTTATAGCGTCAGGTACCCCAATATATTATCTAATAAAGGTTTAACCCCCTTGATCGCCCCCCAGGTAACCCTTTCACCCCCTATCACCACTGTCGCTAAGCAATTGTTTTTCTAAACGCTGTCTTAGTGTCGGTGATGCAGATCGGTAGCCAGTAATTTTTTTTAGGTTCGCCGCATGTTTTTATAGCGTCAGGTACCCCAATATATTATCTAATAAAGTTTTAACTCCCTTGATCGCCCCCCAGGTAACCCTTTCACCCCCATCACCACTGTCGCTAAGCGATCGTTTTTCTAAACGCTGTCTTAGTGTCGGTGATGCAGATCGGTAGCTGGTAATTTTTTTTAGGTTTGCCGCAGGTTTTTATAGCGTCAGGTACCCCAATATATTATCTAATAAAGGTTTAATCCCCTTGATCGCCCCCCAGGTAACCCTTTCACCCCCTATCACCACTGTCGCTAAGCGATCGTTTTTCTAAACGCTGTCTTAGTGTCGGTGATGCAGATCGGTAGCCAGTAATTTTATTTAGGTTCGCCGCAGGTTTTTATAGCGTCAGGTACCCCAATATATTATCTAATAAAGGTTTAACCCCCTTGATCGCCCCCCAGGTAACCCTTTCACCCCCATCACCACTGTCGCTAAGCGATCGTTTTTCTAAACGCTGTCTTAGTGTCGGTGGTGCAGATCGGTAGCTGGTAATTTTTTTTAGGTTCGCCGCAGGTTTTTATAGCGTCAGGTACCCCCATATATTATCTAATAAAGGTTTTAACCCCCTGATTGCCCCTAGTTAACCCTTTCACCAGTGATCACCATATAAGTGTTACGGGTGACGCTGGTTAGTTAGTTTGCTTTTTATAGTGTCAGGGCACCCGCCGTATATAACCCAATAAAGGTTTAACCCCCTGATCGCCCGGCGGGTGATATCAATTAGGTTTTAGTGTCAGAGAGGGTCTGCGTCACACCCCAGGCAGCGTCAGGTTAGTGCCAGTAACGCTAACACCCACGCGTGAAGCATACACCTCCCTTAGTGGTATAGTATCTGAACAGATCAATATCTGATCTGATCAGATCTATACTAGCGTCCCCAGCAGTTTAGGGTTCCCAAAAACGCAGTGTTAGCGGGATCAGCCCAGATACCTGCTGGCACCTGCGTTTTGCCCCTCCGTCCAGCCCAGGCCACCCAAGTGCAGTATCGATCGATCACTGTCACTTACAAAACAAAAACACACATAACTGCAGCGTTCGCAGAGACAGGCCTGATCCCTGCGACTCCAGTGCTGTAGGAGGTGATTACACCACCACAGTTAAAAAAAAAAAGCAAATATGCCGAAGCATTGGGGCAGCAGGGGCGGAGGAGCGATTTTGCTCCTAATGCCGCGTACATACGGTCGAAATTCCGACGGAGGCTTGCCCGTGGAAAAGTCCGACCATGTGTGTGCGGCATAACTTTTTTGCGGGAGGATGCCCCCATGCTTCGGCATATATAAATGGTGCGTGTATGCCCATCATTGGAAGTGGGTGGATGAAGGGCGGTATTCTAATGGTGGGCATACCCACCGATCAATCTCTTTTTTCGTTCAGCCAACTGGCTGCATGAAAAAAAAAGATTACAATACATGTCCAACAAGGACCAGCAACGTACTGGTATGTTGCTGGACTTTGAATGTTTATACCAGAATGATGCCTGCGGGTTTAGGTATCATCTTGGTATCATTCTTTTCAGCCTGCGGCCGGCTTTCATGTAAAAGCAATCCTAGCGGCTAATTAGCCTCTGGACTGCTTTTACAAGCAGTGGGAGGGAATGCCCCCCCGGATATAAAAAGCGCCATTGGGAAATTGGGAAAGCATTTTATCACACCGATCTTGGTGTGGTCAGATGCTTTGAGGGCACAGGAAAAATCTAGGGTCTAGAAGACCCCAGTTTTTTCAAAAAAAGAGTACCTGTCACTGCCTATTGCTATCATAGGGGATATTTACATTCCCTGAGATAACAATAAAAATGATAAAAAAAAAAAATACTTGGAAGGAACAATTTAAAAATAAAATAAAAAAGCAAAATTAATAATAAAAAAAAAAGAAAAAAAAAAAAGCACCCCTGTCCTGCCCTGCTCTTGCCTATTGGCGAACGCAAGCGTCGGTCTGGCGTCATATGTAAACAGCAATTGCACCATGCATGTGAGGTATCACTGCGAAGGTCAGATCGAGGGCAGTCATTTTAGCAGTAGACCTCCTCTGTAAATCTACTGGGGTAACCTGTAAAGGCTTTTAAAGGCTTTTAAAAATGTATGTAGTTTGTCGCCAATGCGCGTTTGTGCAAAATTTTAAAGCATGTCGTGTTTGGTATCTATGTACTCGGCCTAAGTTCATCTTTTTTATTTCATCAAACATTTGGGCAATATAGTGTGTTTTAGTGCATTAAAATTAAAAAACGTGGATTTTTTAACCCAAAAAATGCGTTTGAAAAATCGCTGCGCAAATACTGTGTAGAAAAAAAAATGCAACACCCACCATTTTAATCTGTAGGGCCTTTGCTTTAAAAATATATATAATGTTTGGGGGTTCAACATAATTTTCTTGCAAAAAAAAAATGTTTTCATGTAAACAAAAAGTGTCAAAAAGGGCTTTGTCTTCAAGTGGTTAGAAGAGTGGATGTAAGCTTCCTAATGTTGTGTATAAAATGCCAGAACAGTTCAAAACCCCCCCAAATGACCCCATTTTGGAAAGTAGACACCCCAAGCTATATACTGAGAGGCATGTCGAGTCCATGGAATATTTTATATGTTGACACAAGTTGCGGAAAAACGACAATTTTTTTTTTGCACAAAGTTGTCACTAAATGATATATTGCTCAAACATGCCATGGGCATATGTGGAATTACACCCCAAAATACATTCTGTTGCTTCTCCTTAATACGGGGATACCACATGTGTGAGACTTTTTGGGAGCCTAGCCACGTACGGGACCCCAAAAACCAAGCACCGCCTTCAGGCTTTCTAAGGGTGTAAATTTTTGATTTCACTTCTCACTGCCTATCACAGTTTCGGAGGCCATGGAATGCCCAGATAGCACAAAACCCCCCCAAATGACCCCATTTTGGAAAGTAGACACCCCAAGCTATTTGCTGAGAGGTATTGTGAGTATTTTGCAGATCTCGCTTTTTGTCACAAAGTTTTGAAAATTGAAAAAAAAAAAAAATATATATATATATTTTCTTTCTTCATTTTCAAAAACAAATGAGAGCTGTAAAATACTCGCCATTCCTCTCAGCAAATAGCTTGGGGTGTCTATATTCCAAAATGGGGTCATTTGGGGGGGTTTTGTGCGATTTTGGCATTTTATGGCCTTCGAAATTGTGATAGGTAGTGAGGAGTGAAATCCAAAAATTTGTGCCTAGAAATCCTGAAGGCGGTGCTTGGTTTTCGGGGTCCCGTACGCGGCTAGGCTCCTAAAAAGTCCCACACATGTGGTATCCCCGTACTCAGGAGAAGCAGAAAAATGTATTTTGGGGTGTAATTCCATATATAACCATGGCATGTGTGAGCAATATATCATTTAGTGACAACTTTTTGTAATTTTTATTTTTTTTTTGTCATTATTCAATCACTTGGGACAAAAAAAAATATATTCAATGGGCTCAACAGGCCTCTCAGCACTTTCCTTGGGGTGTCTACTTTCTAAAATGGGGTAATTTGGGGGGGTTTTGTGCTATTTTGGCATTTTATGGCCTTCGAAACTGTGATAGGTAGTGAGGAGTGAAATCAAAAATTTTCAAACCTGTGTTGTCTTTTTTTTATTGACTTATTTTGCCACCAGGTGAATGGGTAGTTGTACGATGTACCCCATACTCATTCACATAGGGTGGGGGGCTGGCATCTGGGGGCCCCCTTTTTAAAGGGGGCGCCCTGATTCCGAAAAGCCCCCCCCGCCCGCATACCCCGACAACCAATGGCCAGGGTTGTCGGGAAGAGGCCCTTGTCCCCATCAACATGGGGGCAGGGTGCTTTGGGGTGGGGGGGCCGCAGGTCGCCCCCCTGCCCCGAAGCACCAAACCCCCCATGTTGAGGGCATGCGGCCTGGTACGGTTCAGGAGGGAGGGGGGCCTCTCTCTTGTCCCCCCCCCTTTTCCCCTGCGGCCTGCCAGGTTGCGTGCTCGGATAAGGGTCTGGTTTGGATTTTGGGGGGACCCCCACGCCGTTTTTTGGCTTAAGGGGGTTCACCTTAAAATCCAGACCAGACCTAAGGGCTTGGTATGCTCCTGGAGGGGAACCCATGCCGGTTTTTTCATTAAAATTTGGCCTGGAGTTCCCCTTCATGATTCATACCAAACATGGGACAGCGAGGCTGCCGAGGACCAGTGCGATGACATCGCGCTGGAGACATTCTCGGCCGGCTAGTCGCCTCTAGGACACGACTTGAGCGGCTGCTTCACGCTCAGGTCATGTCCAGGTCGCCTCGCAGAGTCGCGCTGTCCCTGTGTCAGCCGGCACACGAGTCGCCCGCAAGTCGGATCCGACTTCCCGGGCGACCTCTATTCAAATCAATGGGCTCCCATAGGGAACCATTCATTTTCAATAGAGCGCCGCTGACATTTCTATTTACTATAACAGTGTGCCGCTGCTTCCTGCGCCCAGTGAAGGAGTTATCCGGCGCACCAATTAAGGTTAGAAGCAGCGCTTCTAGTATTAGTAAATCAGCCCCATTGTGTTTTAGTGAACTAAAATTAACTGTGGTGTATTTGTTTAAAGAAAATATGCATTTCGTAAAAACAAGTGCATTAATATCATATGTGGGCCAATATCACTAAAATGATTTACAAGCTGCTGACAAAAGAGGAAGGGTTGGATTGATAGGGAACAAAACTAAAAGATACAGGGCACATGTCCGCCTCTACATTGCCCGCCTCTAGCCTTTCTGCTACCTTCTCCTCAATAGTAGTATCACTGACACTATTTTAGCTGGGAAGAAGTGAATATTATTATTATTTGAATTACTTTCAGCTTTGACTATAAAGGACTACTTTACCTAATCCTTCCACCTGAGATATTACTTGTATATAGAAACAGTGTAGCACTTTATATGGATAGCAAAGGGTGTGAATAAAGCAAATGATTCCGGACGGCTGTACTTCCAAAAATCCTCTTTATTGAAGCTTCATGTGACAGGTGGTTAACAAATGGAGCAGGAGACAGAGGTAGACGTGTTTCGTGCAAATGTTAGCGCTTAGTCATTACCAGTTGACAAGAAAATGGAAAGAGAAATTGCGTTTAGAGATCTCTACAGCCGCGAACACATCAGTTGACACAAATTGATATCATTTGTATTTACAGTGCCTTGAAAAATATTCATACTCCTTGAAATTTTCCACATTTTGTCATGTTACAACCAAAAACGTAAATGGATTTTATGTGATAGACTGACACAAAGTGGCACATAATTGTGAAGTGAAAGGAAATAATAAATGGGTTCTAAATTGTTTTACAAATAAATATCTAAAAAGTGTGGCATGCATTCATATTCAGCCCCCTTTACTCTGATACCCCTAACTAAAATCTAGTGGAACCAATTGCCTTCAGAAGTCACCAAATTAGTAAATAGAGTCCACCTGTGTGTAATTTAATCTCAGTATAAATACAGTTGTTCTGTGAAGCCCTCAGAGGTTTGTTATGGAACCTTAGTGAACAAACAGGATCATGAGGGCCATGGAACACACCAGACAGGTCAGAGATAAAGTTGTGGAGAAGTTTAAAGCAGAGTTAGGTTATAAAAAAATATCCAAAGCTTTGAACATCTCACAAAGCACTGTTCAATCCATCATCCGGAAATTAAAAAAGTATGGCACAACTGCAAACCTACCAAGACATGGCTGTCCACCTAAACTGACAGGCCGGTTAAGGAAAGCATTAATCAGAGAAGCAGCCAAGAGACCAATGGTACCTCTGGAAGAGCTTCATAGATCCACAGCTCAGGTAGGAGAATCTGTGCACAGGACAACTATTAGTTGTGCACTCCACAAATTTGGCCTTTATGGAAGAGTGGCAAGAAGAAAGTAATTGCTAAAAGAAATCCATAAAAATTCCTGTTTGCAGTTTGGGAGAAGCCATGTGGGGGACACAGCAAACATGTGGAAGAAGGTGCTCTGGTCAGATGAGACTAAAACGTAACTTTTTGGCCTAAAACGCTATGTGTGGCAGAAAACGAACACTGCACATCACCCTGAACACAACATACCCATCGTGAAACATGGTGGTGGCAGCATCATGTTGTGGGGATGTTTTTCTTCAGCAGGGACAGGGAAGCTGGTCAGAGTTGATGGGAAGATGGATGGACACAAATACAGGGCAATCTTAGAAGAAAACCTGTTATGCCCTGTACACACGATCGGAATTTCTGATGAAAAAAGTCAGATCTTGTGTGGACCCCATCGGACTTTTTTTCATCGGTGCAAAAAATAGAACATGTTTTAAATTTTTCCGATGGAAAAAAAAACAATGGAGTTCCACACAGACGATCGGAATTTCCTATTGGAGAAAAATCCACGCATGCTCAGACTAAATTAGGAGACGAGAGCGCTCGTTCTGGTAAAACTAGCGTTCGTAATGGAGATAGCACATTCGTCATGCTGCAAATTAATGCATCGTTAAATGTAGTGCATTCTTTTCTTCTTTCTAATGCTAGAAAAAAAATTATTTTTTGCTGCGGATATTCACACCGAGTTCTGACAAAAGTATCTCTTTGTTTCTTGTGATCTCATGAATCTTCATATTTTATTTTAAAGCCAGGTCTCCAAAATATCCTAATATTTATTTTAAGGCAAATTTTTACCAAACTTTTACTAACACGCGGTAACACAAAATCAGCAAAAGCAGCCCAAAGGGTGGCGCCATTGGACTTGAACTTCCCCTTTATAGTGACGTTGTACGTGTTGTATGTCACCAAGTTTTGGACGGTCGGAATTTGGTCTGATGGTGTGTATGCAAGACAGCTTTAAACGGAATTCCAACAAAAAATTTCATCGGATTTTAGCCCATCGGAATTCCGATCATGTATTCAGGGCATCAGAGTCTGCAAAAGACTTGAGACTGGGGCGAAGGTTCACCTTCCAGCAAGACAACAACCATAAACATACAACCATGGCTACAGGAGAATGGTTTAGATCAAAGCATATTCATGTGTTAGAACGACCCAAAGTCCAGACCTAAATCCAATTGAGAATCTGTGGCAAGACTTGAAAATTTCTGTTTACAGGTGCACTCCATCCAATTTGACAGAAACTTGAGCTATTTTTCAAAGAAGAATTTGCAAAAATGTCACTCTCCAGATGTGCAGAGCTGGTAGAGACATCCCCAAAAAGACTTGTAGCTGTAATGGCAGTGAAAGGTGGTTCTACAAAGTATTGATACAAATGCACGCCACATTTTTTACATAGTTATTTGTAAACAATTTGGAAAACCATTTATCATTTTTCTTCCACTTCACACCTATGTGCCACTTTGTGTTGGTCTATCACATAAAATCCCAATAAAACACATTTATATTTTTGGTTGTAACATGATGAAATGTGGAAAATTTCAAGGGGTATGAATACCTTTTCAAGGCACTGTATCATAATGGTTTTCCCTGAATACCTGAGTGAATACTCAAAAACTGACTAGTTCTTTGTTTTTTTTTTATTCTAGGACACATACATTGCAAGAATGGATGCAGATTTTCCTAATAAATGTTATGATATTCAATATTAAATCTTAGAATAAGAATTACTGATCTGATGGCATTTAAAGAGGAACTGCAGTCTGCTCACATAATTTGTAATAAATACATCTTTCCCATTTGAAGCCTCCATCCAAACTCTTTGCATATTATTTTATATATACTGTGATTCTGTACCTATGCTAATATGCTGCAGAAATCTCCCTCCACTAAGTCTGACTGCAACCATTTTAACTGTGGGTGGCTGAAGCTGCTGCCTGTTAACTTTCTGGATTTACACAGACACACACAGAGGCACACCTCCAGCTCTGCAGCCCTGCAGATCTCATTGGCCCTCCTATGACTCACCCCCCCTTCCTTCCTGACAAACTCTGACAAGAGTGAGAGAGAGAGCTGTGCATGATGTCATAGGCCTAGGCTCATTTGCAGACAAGAAACAGGAAGTGGGCTGTGTAAGGGATTTACTGGCAGAAAAATAATGTTTTACTATCCAAAATTAAAGCAACAAGGGCAGAAGATTTAATAGATGGAAAGTTACAAAAATGACTGTTCCGCTTTAAGTAGATCTTTAATCAGAATGCTCATGACTTAATATAATACCCACTATTTTGTTGGCTATGCTGCTGATAAAAATCGTTTGTGTCTGCAACAGGTAACACAAATTAAAGAATGGCACCAGTCATTTGAGGTACTTTAACATTTTACGACTTGTTTTGTCATATATTTAAAACGTGAAAACAAATTAAACAATCACATATGTGCATTTTGACAATCCCTGGCAAAAAACTAGCTACGCAACAGAAAATTTCAAGAATAAGTAAGTGTTAATGAAACCTGTGTGTGCTAGGATAAGCATCTGTATGTAATTCTTGTTTGAGCTCTATTTTTTATTTGTTATAAAGTACTTTACATTGACGCTTTTATTAATAAGGAAAGCTTGTCTTTTTTCCGTTTCGGATGTTTAAAGGATGTCTGCATTGCTCTGTTTGTCCTGTGCCAAGGTCACCTTTATTATGCCTCAGGTCTGCGTTTTCAGAGGTTATGGAGCATGGTGTCAAACAGGATCTTAATCATGACTGAAAAAAATTAATTTGGTTTACAGCATATACTGGATCATCAATTTGAATCAAGTTATAGTAATTTTTGTATTCCTAAAATGTATTTTAATAAAATTCAAACACAAAATATTTGAAAATGTATATAAAAAAAAAAAACATATATATATATATATATATATATATATATATATATATATATATATATATATATATTCAAATGCAATAGCTGAAAATGTAGAAACCCATTCTAGGAAAGAAAATATCCAGACTAGGGATTAGGGATGAGCCGAACACCCCCGGGTTTGGTTCGCACCAGAACCCGCGAACGGACCGAAAGTTCGCACGAACTTTAGAACCCTATTAAATACAATGGATGCGAACGTTCGAAATCTAAAGTGCTAATTATAACAACTATTATGAATGTTATTGTCCTAAAAAGGGTTTGGGAACCCGGGTTCTGCACCAGGGGACATGTATCAATCCCCCAAAAAGTTTTAAAAACGTCTGTTTTTCGGGAGCAGTCATTTTAACCACTTAACGACCGCCCACTGTAAATATACATCGGCAGAATGGCACCGACAGGCAGAATCACGTACATATACATGATTGCCTTTGTAAAGTTGGGGGGTCCGATCGGACCCCCCTTCTTTACAGTGGGTGGTCGTTTTACCTTCGGGAGCGATCCGGCATGAGGGGACGGCCGTCCGATTCCGGCACCCCCCCTCTCGATCGCTCCCGGCGAATGAGAGAGCTTCCCCTGCCTGTGTACTGTTTACACAGGCAGGAGGAAGTGATGTCATCTCTCCTGCGGCGCTCACATATACCGAGCGCCGTACAGGAGAAGATGCAGGTTAGTGCACAAAACAGCACACTGACACCAGGACACATAGGCACATAAATCGCCCCCCCAGGCCCCCCCAGACACCCCCAGATCACCCCCCAGATCACCCCCCAGCCCCCAGTCACAGTGTCACTGATTGCAGTGACCATTTATTTACCGATCACTGCAATCAGTGACATTTGTGACTGTAAAAGTGTCACTACATTTAGTTTTAGGTCCAGTGTAGCCCCCTAACCCCCCCCCGCCCTAATAAAGGTTTAACCCCCTGATCACCCCCCAGATAACCGTTTCACCCCCTAGCACCGCCGTCGCTAAGCGATCATTTTTCTGATCGATGTCTTAGCGTCGGCGATGCTGATCGGTAGCCAGTAATTTTTTTTAGGTTCGCCGCAGGTTTTTATAGCGTCGGGTACCCCCATATATTACCTAATAAAGGTTTAACCCCCTTGATCACCCCCCAGGTAACCCTTTCACCCCCTAGCACCGCCGTCGCTAAGCGATCATTTTTCTGATCGATGTCTTAGCGTCGGTGATGCTGATCGGTAGCCAGTAATTTTTTTTAGGTTCGCCGCAGGTTTTTATAGCGTCGGGTACCCCCATATATTACCTAATAAAGGTTTAACCCCCTTGATCGCCCCCCAGGTAACCCTTTCACCCCCTATCACCACTGTCACTAAGCGATAATTTTTCTGATCGCTGTCTTAGCGTCGGTGATGCAGATCGGTAGCCAGTAATTTTTTTTAGGTTCGCCGCAGGTTTTTATAGCGTCAGGTACCCCGATATATTACCTAATAAAGGTTTAACCCCCTTGATCGCCCCCCAGGTAACCCTTTCACCCCCTATCACCACTGTCGCTAAGCGATCGTTTTTATGATCGTTGTCTTAGTGTCGGTGATGCCGATAGGTAGCCAGTAATTTTTTTTTAGGTTCGCCGTCAGGTTTTTATATAGCGTCAGGTACCCCCATATATTACCTAATAAAGGTTTTAACCCCCTAATTGCCCCTAGTTAACCCTTTCACCAGTGATCATCATATAAGTGTTACGGGTGACGCTGGTTAGTTAGTTTGCTTTTTATAGTGTCAGGGCACCCGCCGTATATAACCCAATAAAGGTTTAACCCCCTGATCGCCCGGCGGGTGATATCAATTAGGTTTTAGCGTCAGAGAGGGTCTGCGTCACACCCCAGGCAGCGTCAGGTTAGTGCCAGTAGCGCTAACACCCACTCGTTAAGCATACACCCCCCTTAGTGGTATAGTATCTGAACAGATCAATATCTGATCTGATCAGATCTATACTAGCGTCCCCAGCAGTTTAGGGTTCCCAAAAACGCAGTGTTAGCGGGATCAGCCCAGATACCTGCTAGCACCTGCGTTTTGCCCCTCTGTCCAGCCCAGGCCACCCAAGTGCAGTATTGATCGATCACTGTCACTTGCAAAACACAACACACATAACTGCAGCGTTCGCAGAGACAGGCCTGATCCCTGCGACTCCAGTGCTGTAGGAGGTGATTTCACCACCACAGTTAAAAAAAAAAAAAGCATATATGCCGAAGCATTGGGGCAGCAGGGGCGGAGGAGCGATTTTGCTCCTAATGCCGCGTACATACGGTCGAAATTCCGACGGAGGTTTGCCCGTGGAAAAGTCTGACCATGTGTACGCGGCATAACTTTTGCGGGTAGATGCCCCCATGCTTCGGCATATATAAATGGTGCATGTATGCCCATCATTAGAAGTGGGTGGATGATGGGCGGTATTCTAATGGTGGGCATACCCACCGATCAATCTTTTATTTTCGTTCAGCCAACAGGCTGCATGAAAAAAAAGATTACAATACATGTCCAACAAGGACCAGCAACGTACTGGTATGTTGCTGGACTTTGAATGTTTATACCAGAATGATGCCTGTGGGTTTAGGTATCATCTTGGTATCATTCTTTTCAGCCAGCGGCCGGCTTTCATGTAAAAGCAATCCTAGTGGCTAATTAGCCTCTGGACTGCTTTTACAAGCAGTGGGAGGGAATGTCCCCCCCCCCGGATATAAAAAGCGCCATTGGGAAATTGGGAAAGCATTTTATCACACCGATCTTGGTGTGGTCAGATGCTTTGAGGGCAGAGGAAAGATCTAGGGTCCAATAGACCCCAGTTTTTTCAAAAAAGAGTACCTGTCATTACCTATTGCTATCATAGGGGATATTTACATTCCCTGAGATAACAATAAAAATGATTAAAAAAAAACTATGGAAGCAACAGTTTAAAAATAAAATAAAAAAGCAAAATTAATAATAAAAAAAAAAAGCACCCCTGTCCTGCCCTGCTCTTGCCCAATGGCGAACGCAAGCGTCGGTCTGGCGTCATATGTAAACAGAAATTGCACCATGCATGTGAGGTATCACCGCGAAGGTCAGATCGAGGGCAGTAATTTTAGCAGTAGACCTCCTCTGTAAATCTAATGGCGTAACCTGTAAAGGCTTTTAAAGGCTTTTAAAAATGTATGTAGTTTGTCGCCACTGAAAAAGGGCTTTGCCTTCAAGTGGTTAGAAGAGTGGATGTAAGCTTCCTAATGTTGTGTATAAAATGCCAGAACAGTTCAAAACCCCCCCAAATGACCCCATTTTGGAAAGTAGACACCCCAAGCTATATACTGAGAGGCATGTCGAGTCCATGGAATATTTTATATGTTGACACAAGTTGCGGAAAATAGACAATTTTTTTTTTTTTTTTTTGCACAAAGTTGTCACTAAATGATATATTGCTCAAACATGTCATGGGCATATGTGGAATTACACCCCAAAATACATTCTGTTGCTTCTCCTGAGTACGGGAATACCACATGTGTGAGACTTTTTGGGAGCCTAGCCACGTACGGGACCCCAAAAACCAATCACCGCCTTCAGGCTTTCTAAGGGTGTAAATTTTTGATTTAACTTCTCACTGCCTATCACAGTTTCGGAGGCCATGGAATGCCCAGATGGCACAAAACCCCCCCCAAATGACCCCATTTTGGAAAGTAGACACCCCAAGCTATTTGCCGAGAGGTATGGTGAGTATTTTGCAGATCTCGCTTTTTGTCACAAAGTTTTTTTTTTCAAAAACAAATGAGAGCTGTAAAATACTCACCATGCATCTCAGCAAATAGCTTGGGGTGTCTACTTTCCAAAATGGGGTCATTTGGGGGGGTTTGTGCTATTTTGGCATTTTATGGCCTTCGAAACTGTGATAGGTAGTGAGGAGTGAAATCAAAAATTTGTGCCTAGAAATCCTGAAGGCGGTGCTTGGTTTTCGGGGTCCCGTACGCGGCTAGGCTCCCAAAAAGTCCCACACATGTGGTATCCCCGTACTCAGGAGAAGCAGCAAAATGTATTTTGGGGTGTAATTCCATATATAACCATGGCATGTGTGAGCAATATATCATTTAGTGACAACTTTTTGTAATTTTTTTTTTTGTCATTATTCAATCACTTGGGACAAAAAAAAAAAATATTCAATGGGCTCAACAGGCCTCTCAGCAATTTCCTTGGGGTGTCTACTTTCTAAAATGGGGTCATTTGGGGGGGTTTTGTGCTATTTTGGCATTTTATGGCCTTCGAAACTGTGATAGGTAGTGAGGAGTGAAATCAAAAATTTGCGCCCTTAGAAATCCTGAAGGCGGTGCTTGGTTTTCGGGGGCCCGTACGCGGCTAGGCTCCCAAAAAGTCCCACACATGTGGTATCCCCGTACTCAGGAGCAGCAGCAAAATGTATTTTGGGGTGCAATTCCACATATAACCATGGCATGTGTGAGCAATATATCATTTAGTGACAATTTTTTGTATTTTTTTTTTTTTTAGTCATTATTCAATCACTTGCGACAAAAAAAAAAAAATATTCAATGGGCTCAACATGCCTCTCAGCAATTTCCTTGGGGTGTCTACTTTCCAAAATTGGGTAATTTGGGGGGGTTTTGTACTGCCCTGCCATTTTAGCACCTCAAGAAATGAGATAGGCAGTCATAAATTAAAAGCTGTGTAAATTCCAGAAAATGTACCCTAGTTTGTAGACGCTATAACTTTTGCGCAAACCAATAAATATACGCTTATTGACATTTTTTTTACTAAAGACATGTGGCTGAATACATTTTGGCCTAAATGTATGACTAAAATTGAGTTTATTCGATTTTTCTTATAACAAAAAGTAGAAAATATCATTTTTTTCAAAATTTTCGGTCTTTTTCCGTTTATATCGCAAAAAATAAAAATTGCAGAGGCAATCAAATACCATTTAAAGAAAGCTCTATTTGTGGGAAGAAAAGGACGCAAATTTCGTTTCGGTACAACATTGCATGTCCGCACAATTTCCAGTTAAAGCAGCGCAGTGCAAAATTCTGAAAACAGCTCTGGTCCTTTAGCTACAAAATGGTTCGGGGCTTAAGTGGTTAATGATGCATAAAGTGCAAAAAAAAGTCAAATATTCCTTTAAATATCGTACCTGGGGGGTGTCTAAAGTATGCATGTGAAGTGCCACGTGTTTCCCGTGTTTAGAACTGTCCCTGCACAAAATTACATTTCTAAAGGAAAAAAAGCCATTTAAAACTGCTTGCGGCTTTAATGTAATGTCTGGTCCCGGTAATATGGATGAAAATCTTTAAGAAAAATGGCATAGCTACCCCATCACAGCCCCCCTCCCTACCCCAGCCCATTACCAGCCCCTTTGGGACTTGTATGGATATTAAGGAGAACCCCGCACACAAAATAAAAAAGGCCCTATATACTCTGAACAGCCGTGTACAGGCGGTGCATACAAGACAGGGACTGTAGGTTTGTTCTTATGTAGAATCTGTTTGTAATTTTGAACAGGTACATTGTTTAAGTGTAGCTCCAGCCAAAAAATCTATTTTTAAGCTTTTTGGAAAACATAGGGAATGGTTATCACCCCTGTAACATTTGTTTTGCTGTCTGTGCAGTGTGCACCTGTTCAGAACAGTTCACCTCACTTTCTGTCCTAATGACAAATGTTTTTTGAAAATTTGGGTTTTTTATTGAAACAAGAATTGGTGATAAAGCATCAGTGGAGAGGAGACACTTTTTTTCCCATATTAACTCTTACAGGAGAGAATTTGCCTTCCTAGGGGTAGATTTCCTCTCACTTCCTGTTGTATCCTTCCGTTTGCAAGGAGGAGTTGTTTGTAAGTTGGATGTTTGAAAGTAGGGGCCTGCCGTATATACTCAGCTGAAATTTGCCCCTTACATGTTGGTGTTGCCACAACACTGTGAGCCCTCACAGTTACTCTTGGTGGGTGCATGAATGGGCCCTGCTGTGAATTATTAGATCAAGAATTGTAATTGCATGCCCCTGTTGAACAGGGGCTGAAAAATTGGGCCTTTGGTGGTGGTGGTGGTGGTGTTGACACAACACCGTAAGGCCTCACAGTTACTCTTGGTGGGCGCGGGAATGGGCCCTGCTGTGAATTATTAGATCAAGAATCGTAATTGCATGCCCCTGTTGAACAGGGGCTGAAAAATTGGGCCTTTGGTGGTGGTGGTGGTGGTGTTGACACAACACTGTAAGGCCTCACAGTTACTCTTGGTGGGCGCAGGAATGGGCCCTGCTGTGAATTATTAGATCAAGAATTGTAATTACATGCCCCTGTTAAACAGGGGCAGAAAAATTGGGCCTTAGGCACTGGTGCCACAACACTGCAACCCCTCACAGATACTGTACTTGGAGCACAGCAATGAGCCCTGTTGCAAAGTATTGCATCAAAAATTGTAATTACACGCCCCTGTTAAACAGGGGCTGAAAAATTGGGCCTTAGCCACTGGTGCTGGTGCCACGACACTGCAACCTCTCCCAGATACTCTAGTTTGAGTGCAGAAATGAGCCCTGCTGCAAAGCATTGCATAAAAAATTGTAATTACATGCCCCTGTTAAACAGGGGCTGAAAAATTGGGCCTTAGCCACTGGTGGCGGCACCCAGAAACAAAAATGTTCTTCCAAGCTATCATCATCAATCGGATCATTGAGGAGGAGGAGGATAGTCAGTCAACATAACAGGACAGTCTCTCAGCATCAGCATCAGTCTTGAAGGGATGTGACATTTGAAAATAAATTAGTCTGTTATATCAGCTTCAGGTGTTTGGTAGCTGGTGGTGATCCAAGACTGGTTCATCTTTATGAAGGTCAGTCGATCAACAGAGTCGGTGGACAGGCGCACCCTGTGATCCGTGACAAATCCTCCAGCAGCACTGAATGTGCGTTCTGAAAGAACGCTGGATGCAGGACAGGCCAGTAGCTCAATTGCATACTGTGCAAGCTCTGGCCAGTGATCCATCCTCAAGACCCAGTAAGCCAGAGGATTTTCGGTGGGGAAGGTGTCCAAGTCTGACCTTGCCCCTAGGTATTCCTGCACCATGTATATCAGACGCTGGCGATGGTTGCTGGAACCGATCATACCTTGGCGCTGCGGACTAAAGAGTTGTCTGAACGCATCAGTCAGATGGCCACCTTCCCACACCGCTCCTTCTTTTGACTGACCGAAGCCTCAGCAACTCGTTGTCCAGGACCAGGAGCTTGTAACCTCCCAGTCTCTGGGAACGCGTTGCACAGACCTTTCTGCAAGTCCTCCCGGAGTTGTCTCATCCTCTGCTCCCTCTGCGACGGTAAGATAAGGTCCGCAACCTTACCCTTGTACCGTGGATCAAGGAGAGTGGCCAGCCAGTAATGGTCCCTCTCCTTGATCCGAAGAATACGAGGATCCTTCCGCAGACTTTGCAGGATCAGGGAGGCCATGCAGCGTAGGTTAGCTGAGGCATTCGGTCTGGAGTCCTCTGGGTCACTAAGGATGACATGATCCGCAGCCACCTCCTCCCAGCCATGTACAAGTCCACTGGTTTCTTGGGACTGTAAATCATCCCTAAAAGACTGCTGCTGATGATGCTGAGTGCCAGGCTCCACCTCCATGCTGACACAATTCTCCTCCTCCTCCTCCTCTTCTTCCTGTGCGATGGGTGGGACAGAAGGAACACTGTCTGGGTAAAGGGGGCCTTGAGAGGCAAGGAAGTCCTCCTCTTTCTGCCTCTGTTCTGCCTCAAGTGCCCTGTCCATTATTCCACGCAGCGTATGTTCCAACAGGTGGACAAGAGGTACAGTGTCACTGATGCATGCACTGTCACTGCTCACCATCCTCGTGGCCTCCTCAAATGGTGCCAGGACAGTGCATGCATCCCTGATCATGCCCCACTGGCGTGGTGAAAAAAACCCGAGCTCCCCTGACCCTGTCCTGGTGCCGTAGTCGCACAGGTACTCATTGATGGCCCTCTGCTGCGTGTGCAGCCGCTGCAGCATGGCCAATGTTGAGTTCCACCTGGTGGGCATGTTACATATAAGGCGGTTCTTGGGCAGGTTCAACTCCTTTTGCAGCTGAGCCAGGCGAGCACTGGCATTATAAGATCTGCGGAAATGCACACAGACTTTCCTGGCCTGCCTCAGGACATCCTGTAAGCCCGGGTACCTGCCCAAGAACCGCTGCACCACAAGGTTAGGGACGTGAGCCACACAGGGCACATGGGTCAGTTGTCCCTGTCGGAGAGCGGAGAGGAGGTTGGTGCCATTGTCGCAAACTACCATTCCTGGCTTAAGCTGGCGTGGCGTCAACCACCTCTTGGCCTGCCCCTGCAGAGCAGACAGAACCTCTGCCCAAGTGTGGCTCCTGTCCCCCAAACACACCAGCGCAAGCACGGCATGGCATCTTTTTGCCTGCGTACTTGCGTAGCACCTTGAACGCCTATGGAGCACCGCTGGTTCCGAGGACAAAGCACAGGAAGAGGCCATGGAGGAAGAAGAAGAGGAGGGGGTGGAGTACAGAGGTGTGTCACAACCAGTAGTAGCATTTTGGAGGCGTGGCGGTGGAACAACCTCCAACACTACTGCACCTTGTCCTGCATCCTTCCCAGCTGCCAAGAGAGTGACCCAATGGGCCGTGAAAGAAAGGTAACGTCCCTGTCCATGCCTGCTGGACCATGAGTCAGCGGTAATATGCACCCTACCGCTGACCGCCCTGTCCAGCGAGGCCAAGACATTGCCTTCCACATGCCGGTAGAGAGCCGGAATCGCCTTCCGTGAGAAAAAGTGGGCGTTTGGGAACCTGCCACTGAGGAACCGCACATTTCACAAACTCACGGAAGGGGGCCGAGTCTACCAACTGAAAAGGCAGCAGTTGAAGCGCTAGCAATTTAGCCAAGCTAGCATTCAACTGCTGGGCATGTGGATGACTGGGAGTGAACTTCTTTCGACGGTCCAGCAGCTGGAGCAGGGAAATTTGCCTGCTAGAATTGGACGTCGGTGTACTGCTAGCAGAGTGCCCGCAAGTACTTGGCTGTGACACACCTAATTCTACACCTTCATTCCTCTCAGTGCAGGTTTCAGAGAGGACTGAAGGTATAGTGGGGTTGGAGATCCCAGCTGATGCGGTGCAAGAAGAGGTCCGCTTTGTTCTTTGGTGTGGGTCTTTAAGGTAGGCTTGCCAACAAGCTGCATGGCAGGTCAACATATGTCTGGTCAAGCATGTGGTGCCCAAGCGGGTGATGTTTTGGCCACGCGATATACGCTTGAGACATATGTTGCAAACAGCAGCTGTGCGATCTGATGCACTCGACTCAAAAAAGGCCCACACCAAAGAACTTTTTGAATAACGGGCAGAGGCAGCGCCCTGCACAGGCGGAGCTCTGCGGTGTGATTCCGTCGGTGTGCTGCCCTTACGCTGGCCCCCCCGAGGGCATCCTGCCTCGTTGGAGATGTGCCTCCTCCTCATCCTCCTCCTCCTCCTCTCTCCTATTAGGCACCCACGTGGATTCAGTGACCTCATCATCCCCTCCCTCCTCATCACTGGAGCCAATCTGGCAGTATGCTGCAGCTGCTGGAACATGACTGCCAGATTGGTGTCCTTCTTGAGCATCCCCTCTCTCTGCTCTCACGCTACTGCCTTCCTCTAGCTGGATTTTCATCATCAGACCCTTCGAAACGCTGGGCTTCCTCCTGGAGCATGTACCCAACACTGTGCTCAAACAGTTCGGGGGACTCCTCAGGAGGACATGGTTGGTCTAGGGAAGGAGTGACTGATGATGACATTGATACCAGGGAAGAGGACGCTTTGGCAGCTGCTTTGCCAGTACCCTGAGCCTGGGTGAGAGAGGATGAGGAGGGCTTGGTCATCCACTCTACCAAGTCTTCGGCATGATGCGGCTCAACACGTCCAGTTGCCAAAAAGAAGGACAAGCGTGTCCCATGGCCACGTCCTGATGGCGATGCACCGCGTCCACGACCAGCACTGTTGTCTCTAGACACAGAGCCTGCTTGCCCTCTTTTATTGGCTCCTGACTGTCTGCCTCTCCTTGTTTGCCTTCCAGACATTCTAATGGCCTGCAGGGATATGGGAAAACCAGCAATAAGGCCTAGCTTCAGGAGTATATTTTGCAGGAATCACACTACGCCTGCTGTAGGTGCTGCAAATGCCTGTTGGTGTAACACACCAGGAAAAAGCAGCAATACAGGCTAACTTCAGGTGTAATATGATCAGGAGGCACACTCCGCCCGCTGTAAGTGTCGCAAATGCCTGTTGGTGTAACACATCAGGAAAAAGCAGCAATACAGGCTAACTTCAGGTGTAATATGATCAGGAGGCACACTCCGCCCGCTGTAAGTGCCGCAAATGCCTGTTGGTGTAACACACCAGGAAAAAGCAGCAATACAGGCTAACTTCAGGTGTAATATGATCAGGAGGCACACTCCGCCCGCTGTAAGTGCCGCAAATGCCTGTTGGTGTAACACACCAGGAAAAAGCAGCAATACGGGCTAACTTCAGGTGTATAATGTTCAGGAGGCTTAGCAACAATGACACTGACACTGTCCCCTGCCTATCCTTCTCTCTCCCTGCACACAAGGTTTAGCAAAGAATATGACACTGACACTCTCCCTGCCTATCCTTCTCTGTCCCTACACACAAGGTTTAGCAAAGAATAGATTTGACACTGTCCCTGCCTATTCTTGACTTTCCCTGCTCCGGAACACACTACACGAGGCCGCCGCGCTGACGGCCTTTTATAGTGTGGGGCGTGTACTAAACCCCCTCAGCTATAATTGGCCACAGGCATCCTGCCTGTGGCCAATCATTGCTCTCCTCGCTGCCGGCGCTGTGATTGGCCAAGCATGCAGGGTCACAGTGCATGCTTGGCCAATCACAGCACCGGGATTACACTGCGATGGCGCAGTGTATTGTGGGCTGTTCGCGTCACTCGAATTTGGCGCGAACGGCCCAAATCGTTCATTGTTCGCCGAACGCACGAACAGCCGATGTTCGAGTCAAACCTATGTTCGAGTCGAACACCGAGCTCATCCCTACTAGGGATGAGCTTTATGTTTGAGTCGAACATGAGTTCGACTCGAACATTGGCTGTTCGCCCATTCGGCAAACAGCGAACAATTTGGGGTGTTCGCGGCAAATTCGAAAAGCCGCAGACTTTAAAAGTCTATGGGAGAAATCAAAAGTGTTAATTTTAAAGGTTAATATGTAAGTTATTGTCATAAAAAGTGTTTGGGGACCTGGGTCCTGCCCCAGGGGACATGTATCAATGCAAAAAAAAGTTTTAAAAACAGTCGTTTTTTCGGGAGCATTGATTTTAATAATGCTTAAAGTGAAACAATAAAAGTTAAATATTCCTTAAAATTTCTTATCTGGGGGGTGTCTATAGTATGCCTGTAAAGTGGCGCGTGTTTCCCGTGCTTAGAACTGTCCCTGCACAAAATGTAATTTGAAGGAAAAAAAGTCATTTAAAACTACTTTTAATGAATTGTCGGGTCTCGGCAATACAGATAAAAGTCATTGAAATCAAAGTCAGGGGTTCCCCCCCAGTCCATTACCTGGCCCTTCAGGTCTGGTATATATATTAACCAGTTGTCAACCGGCTGCCGTCAAATGACGGCGGCAGGAAGACACTGTTATTCTGGGCGGACATCATATGACATTGCGCCATTAAAATCCACTAGGGGGCGCGCGCCGCCGCATCACTGGGGACTCGATTCGCGTGCCCGGCGGCCGCGATGGCCGCCGGGCACCCGCGATTGCCCAGTAACCGAGTAGGAACGTGCATCTGTGTGTGTAAACACACAGATCCACGTCCTGTCAGGGAGAGGAGACCGATGGTGCGTCCCTTGTACATAGGGACAACCATCGGTCACCTCCCCCAGTCAGTCCCCTCCCCCCACAGTAAGAATCACTAATAGGCAACACATTTAACCCCTTCCTCGCCCCCTAGTGTTAACCCTTTCCCTGCCAGTCATGTTTATACAGTAATCAATGCATTTTTATAGCACAGATCGCTGTATAAATATGAATGGTCCCAAAAATGTGTCAAAAGTGTCCGATGTGTCCGCCGCAATATCGCAGTCACGATAAAAATCGCTGATCGCCACCATTACTAGTAAAAAAATAATAATAATAAAAATGCTATAAATCTATAACTTTTGCGCAAACCAATCAATATACGCTTATTGCGATTTTTTTTTACCAATAATATGTAGAAGAATACGTGTTGGCCTAAACTGAGGAAAAAAAATAAAAATAAAAAATGGATATTTATTATAGCAAAAAGTAAAAAATATTGTGTTTTTTTTCAAACTTGTCGCTCTTCTTTTGTTTATAGCGCAAAAAATAAAAACCGCAGAGGTGATCAAGTACCACCAAAATAAATCTCTATTTGTGGGAAAAAAAGGACTCAAATTTCGTTTGGGTACAGCGTCGCACGACCGCGCAATTGTCATTCAAAGTGTGACAGCGATGAAAGCTGAAAAATGTCTTGGGCAGGAAGGGGGTTTAATTGCTCAGTAGGGAAGTGGTTAAGGGGAACCCCTGTCGTTTTTTTCAATTACTTTTATCTGTATTGCCGGGATCCAACAATTCATTAATAGCCGCAAGCAGTTTTAAATGACTTTTTTTCCTTCAAAAATGACATTTTGTGCAGGGACAGTTCTAAGCACGGGAAACACTTTACAGGCATACTATAGACCCCCCCCAGGTACGAAATTTAAAGGAATATTTCACTTTTATTGTTTCACTTTAAGCACTATTAAAATCACTGCTCCTGAAAAAACTGCCATTTTGAAAACTTTGTTTTGCATTGATACATGTTTGGGGACCCGGGTCCTGCCCCAGGGGACATTTTTTAGGAAAATAACTTGCATATTAGCCTTTAAAATTTGCACTTTTGATTTGTCACGTTCGAGTCCCATAGACTTTAACGGTGTTCGAATGTTCGCGTGAACTTTTGGTCTGTTCGCATGTTCTGGATGCAAACCGAACCGGGGGGTGTTCGGCTCATCCCTAATCCAGACACTGAAATAATGCATTCAAAGAAAAACTCCTCTCACCTATAATCATCTAAAGGCTCATACACACGGTCGGACTTCAAACAAACTTTTCTGTGGATTTTTGTCCGAAGTCATATGCCATTGCTGCGGGAGCTCCAGGAGAATAATCCTAATGATTTTAGGAATTATCTCCAGATGACGGACTCCTGCTTTCAGCATCTCTTGTCCTTGCTGTCCCCCTATATTAGAAAGCAGGACACCTGCATGAGGACTGCTATTCCATCAGAGCAAAGGCTCATAGCCACCTTGCAGCACTTGGCAACAGGGAGAAGTCTCCAGGATATCAAGTTTACCACTGGGATCTCTCCCCAGGCTCTGGGAGTCAATATTCCTGAGATCTGTTGTGCCATAATTCAAGACCTGCAGAAGGACTATATTCGGGTAAGTTTTATTCTTTAATATCACATTCTATGTACTTCATGTTTTATAATGTTTTTTTTTTTTTTGTTTGTTTTTTATTCCATCATTCCCATTATTGTAATATGCTGTGAATGTCCTCTTTGTCCTCAGGCATGCTGTAAACTTTTTCTTGGCCTACATGCATATTTGCCTTCACTAACCTCCCCGGCATGCTACCCTGGGCCCATACACACCTAGCCTATTAACTTAACAATGTTTTTTGGATGCTTCATTTTCATGTTTACCCTAAACACCCCCTTAAATGTGTCACAGTCTTATTTTTGTCCTCAAATTCATGCAGAGTGCAAGAGACCCTTTTTTGGGGTGCACAAACTCGTTTGTATCCCTCCCTCCCCTCCCCAAAATGCTGAGTCAACCGATACAACTACTCTATCTACTGACTTTGCAAAACCCATACACAGTATACCTCTTTTGTTGTGGTAAGATTTCTTCATGAATTCTCCAAAGCATGTAGTGCATGTATTACACTATGTTTTTTTGGTCTCCTATTATTTTAATGGTAAGTTATGTATGTCAAAATGTGCTTATATTTGTACATTGTGTATTTTTATTTTTGTATTATGGCACTTCTTATCTGCCCACTTGGATGCCAATCTTGAAAAGACGGAGGGGCTTGCAAAATTAACCTTAATTTTTTCTGCATTTTGCTCTCATGGAAGTGGAGAGGGTTACCTGTCCAAAACCTCTACCCATTCAACCCCCCCTAACATTTTTAGAATGTGCCACCAGAGGGGGTGAGGAAGCATATAAGTATAACTGTCATGTACCTTACAGCGGAGCCGAGGAAGTGGGGGCGGCCTCTCGCACAATCCCGGTCCCCGTACCCCCTGGAGGTGAGAACAGGGAATGCAGGGGCATGATAAGGTGCAGGTGCCTGTTGATTCAGATAGAGTTACTGGGAGGCACTGGAACCCTCTTCGAGCACAGGTGCTGCAGAAACCAGGCATCAGATCCGTTCAGGGAAGATCCATAAGAGTAAACAGGTGAGGGCAGAGGTTCAGCAGCAGGCTAGCGGAGAGGTACCAAATCTAGAGGCAAGGTCGTGGTCAAAGTCCAGGCCGTGGTCAGTAAAACAGGCATAGCAGGAGAGCAGGTAAGGGAGATCCGAGAAGGGTAGTCAAAACAAGCCAGGTATCTTCAGGAGCAGATCAATCCAATAATAAGGTTTTCAGACAGGGATACAGGTACTAGCTGAAAAGACAATCCAGCACTGACACTCAGGTAATCCTGGTTTAAATAGGGCGCGTGCGCCGGGATTGGAAGAGGCGCGCGCCAGTCTGAGTCCTATACGGCCCATTCTAAGTGTCCGCGCATTAGCACCTGCAGAATGGGAATTCCTTGCTGACACCCGGAAATGAGTGTTAGCAGCGCTGGGTCTCTGACATTGCCCCCTCCCTAGGGGCAGCCTCCGGATGCCCACTCAAGCTGGTTGAGAGCGATGAAATGCCCATATCAGCCGCTGAGCATGGAGATTGGTCTCAGGTTCCCAGGAATTTTCTTCTGGGCCGAAGCCCTTCCACTTAATTAGATATTGGTTGAGTCCTCATCGTTTCCTGTGACCCAGAATGGCTTCAAACTCGAATTCTTCTTCTCCATCTACCATTATGGCCTCAGGGGGCCCAGTTTCACAATCCGGAAATGGGTTTGACACGTCAGGTTTTAATAGTGAAACGTGGAATACAGGATGTATTTTGAAAGATTCAGGAAGATCGAGCTCGTATGCCACCATGTTGAGTTTCCTTTTAATTGGGAAGGGTCCCAAGTACCTAGGTCCCAACTTTTTAGAGGGACAAGCAAGTTTCAGATTTGCAGTGGACAGCCAGACAAGGTCACCAACCTTTTTTTTTTTTTTTTAATAGATCTTTTTATTTAATTTCTTAAACAAACAAAACATAACATAACATGACAACACATCATACACATTAAATCTAAAATATATTAGTAAAATAACACGATCCCATCACCTTGCATAGCAAAAAACAAGAAATAAAGAAATTATGATTATCACTATTATTTCCAATCATTTCTAAACACAAATATCCCATATAGGGAACATCCCTTCTATGAGTTGTTACCTCCCTCTATGTTAGATGCCTTATATGGCTTATCCAGCCACTTTGCCCAAACCTCATCATACTTACTAGGGCGACCCCTATTCCTATAGGTATCTCTGTACAATGGAAGATTATTATTAATCAATTGTTTCCAATATATAAACGGAGGAGGATGAGGTTTCTTCCAATTTACTGCAATAGATTTTCTTGCGTAGAATAATGTTGTATTAATAAATATTCGTTCGGTCTCTATAGGGGTAATATCCTCTACTAAGCCCAGCAAACAGACTGAGATTGAAAACGGTAAAGGAGCAGAGGTAATAGAGTTTAATAGATCCACTACCTCCATCCAAAATGTAACTATATATGGACAGGTCCAGAAGATGTGTGTGAAATCCCCTCGAGCTGCTCCGCACCTCCAGCACTTAGAGGAACAAGCAGGATTTATCTTTTGAAGTCTATATGGCGTGATATATGCTCTGTGTATGAGTTTAAATTGGATAACACGATCCCTCAAGGAGACCAGAGATCTCAAAGGGAAATCCCACACACAGCTCCAGTCCTCCATACTCAAATCTGGTATATCTCAAATCCACCTAGCTCGAAGACTCTCTAATGGCAGGATAGAAATTAAAGTAAGATGAGAATAGAGTCTCGAGGTAGGCTTATCCAGACACTCAGACCTAAGTACTAACTCCAAGGTAGATTGTATCATCGTTAAACTATTCTGTGGAAACTCTGCATGAAAAGTATGTGAAAGCTGGTAGTATCTAAATAGATAAGAGCTAGGAAGATTAAACATTGAGGTTAGTGTAGAGAAGGTGGATAACCTCTGATCAGTAACCACTTGGACAAGTAATTTAATATTGTATTTGGTCCATGCAATAGGCTCTGGTGTTTTAAGGAATTGAGGAAGGGTAGGGTTTAGCCATAGAGGGACATTTGGAGAAGGTCACCAACCTTTAGATCCAATTCCCCTCTTCTCCTCCTGTTGAAGAATCTTTTGTTGCTCTCCTGAGCCTTGGAAATAGCTTCCTTTAAGATTTGGTTATTGGAAGAAAGGAATTTTAACCTATCCTGGACTGCTGGTAACGGAGAATCCGGAATTAGCGTTGGTAGAAAGGTAGGATGGAATCCATAGTTGGAGAAGGAAGGTGTTTGATTTGTGGCAGTGTGAATGGAGTTGTTGTTGAATGAAAATTCTGCTAGGGGGAGCAATGATGCCCAATCCTCCTGGGTGAAAGATGAGAAGCACCGTAGGTACTTTTCCAGCGTCTGGTTTGTACGTTCTGTCTGCCCGTTAGTCTGAGGGTGGTAGGCTGAGGAAAAATTAAGTTTAATGCCCAGGGTTCCACATAGCGTTTTCCAAAACTTAGATGTGAATTGTACTCCACGGTCAGAGATTATGTCGTCCGGAATCCCGTGCAGTCTGACAATTTCCTTTATGAACACCTTGGCCGTTTCGGGTGCAGATGGGGTTCCCTTCATGGGAATGAAATGCACCATTTTAGAAAATCGGTCGACCACCACAAAAATTGATGAAAACCCTTCGGAAGAGGGGAGTTCAACAATGAAATCCATCGCAATTCTTTCCCAAGGTCTTTCAGGGATGGGCAGAGGTCTTAATAATCCCCAGGTCTTGTTCTTTGGGCTTTTATTCCTGAGACAGGTTGGGCAGGAATTTACGTAGGCCCTGCAATCTTTTGCTAGCCCCGGCCACCAGAAATGTCGTTGAACTAGGTCCGTGGTTTTGTGGCCCCAAAAATGGCCAGCCAAGGGGTAATCATGACAAGTCTGTAAGACATTTGTACGGAGATCCTGGGGCACAAATATTTTGCTTCCCTGCCAGTAAAGCCCCTCTCTTACCTGGAGACCGGTATGCGGGGGGAGAGGAATATCCAAAGATGCCTGGCGGATCTGGGACACAAAGTCAGTTAGCAGGAAATTTCCAGCTTGCAGGATAGTATCTGGCGGGGATGAGGTTTCAGTGTCCGAGCACATATGGGAAAGTGCATCCGGCTTAATGTTCTTGGATCCTGGTCGGAACGTAATGTGGAAATTAAAACGAGAAAAAAAAAGAGCCCATCTCGCTTGCCTAGGCCTAAGGCATTTGGCGGTTCTGAGGTATTCCATATTTTTGTGATCTGTGAAGATCAATACAGGATGTGCTGCTCCCTCCAAGAGGTACCGCCATTCCTCCAGGGCTGTCTTTATTGCCAGCAATTCTCGGTCCCCCACGTCATAATTTATTTCCAAAAGTCCTAGTTTCCGGGAGAAGAAGGCCACAGGGTGCATTAATGATTTGGCTCACAGACGTAGGGGCAGGATGGCCCCTACCGCAGTCTCAGAGGCGTAAACCTCCAGGATATATGGCAAGGTAGGATCAGGATGCCTTAGTACTGGAGCAAATGTGAATAACTCTTTGAGCTTGTCAAAGGTGATTTGTGCTGCTTCAGTCCATTGGAAGTGGATCTGTTTTTTGGTGAGATGTGTGATGGGTGCTATAATGCCAGAAAAGTTCTTTATGAATTTCCTATAAAAATTGGAAAATCCAACAAAATGTTGCACCCCTTTTTTGTCGGTGGGAGGTGGCCAGGACATGATATCTGCAACCTTCTGAGGGTCCATGGCCACACCCCCAATTGATATGACTAGGCCGATAAAGTGGATGGTCTGAGGCTCAAACTCACACTTTTCGGCCTTAGCGTAAAGTCCATTTTGTCTTAACCTGAGGAGGACTTGTTTTACATGAGTCCGGTGTAATTCTAGAGATGCTGAGAATATCAGGATATCATCCAAATATACAATCATGAACAGATCCAAAAAGTCTCTGAAAATGTCATTAACAAAGTGCTGAAAAGTCGCTGGTGCGTTACATAATCCAAATGGCATCACAAGGTATTCGAAGTGACCAAAACGTGTTCGGGAGGCCGTCTTCCACTCATCCCCCTCACGGATTCTAATTAAATTGTATGCCCCTTGTAAATCAAGCTTCGTGAATATTTTGGCAGAAGAAAGTCTCTGGAACAGCTCTGGGATCAAGGGAAGGGGATAGCGTTTTTTAATGGTGACTTTCTTTAATTCCCTGTAGTCAATACAGGGACGAAGGGAGTGATCCTTCTTCTGAACAAAAAATATTCCTGCGCCAGCTGGGGAGGATGAGTGTCGGACGAATCCCTTGTTGAGGTTCTCGTCGATGTAGTCCTTGAGGACAAGAAGTTCGGGCTCCGAAAGAGGGAAAATTCTTCCAAAAGGAATTTCTGCTCCTGGCAGCAACTCAATTGGGCAATCGTATACCCGATGTGGAGGAAGAGTGTTTGCCCTTTGTTTATCAAACACATCTAAGAAGTCATGGTAAATGGGTGGAACGAGATTCTGGGTTTCGGGGACAGCTTCCAAACAGCCAACTACCGGGGTGGTAGGGTGGAAAGACTTGAGACAGTTCTGGATGCAGTAGGCGGACTGGAAGGTCACTTGGCCGGTGGTCTAATCAATGTAGGGTTATGAGCCCGTAACCAAGGCACTCCCAGGATGACTGGGAATAACGGGGAGGGAATAACATCCAGGCGCAGCAGTTCTAGGTGGTCCAGTTGAATATTTGAGGGAAGAGGTTGGGTTTCATGGGTAATGGGCCCAGACTTGATGTTTGATCCATCAGCCAGTCGCACGGAGAGTCGCTGAGATTTGGGTTGCAGAGGAATGTTGTGTTGCTGGGCAAAGACACAGTCTTTGAAGCAGCTGCAGGCGCCCGAATCAATTATGGCTTGGACCCAGACTACCCCTTCCGAAAGCTGAAAGGAGACAGGAACAGAAATATAAGTGGTTTTGGTTAAGGTCAGGAAACCAGGATCATGAGAAGGGGAATCAGACTTACGGGTCTTGTTAGGGCACATGTTTGCATAATGTCCAGTTCCGCCACAAAATAAACAGAGATTGTTCTGGCGGCGTCGCTGTTTTTCTTCTGGGGTCAGGGGGTCACGGAGTAGGCCTATTTGCATTGGCTCGGGGGCATCAGAGGCAGTAGCAGGTGATGAGGAGGCTGGAACTGTTGGGTGGCTGGGAACTCTGGGTAGCATCCACACAGGACGAAATTGGCTGGTTCTCTCCGACCTACGCTCCCTTAAGCGACGGTCTATCTGAATAGACAGTTGGATCAGGGCTTCCAAGGAACTGGGAACTCCCACTCGGGCCAATTCGTCCTTCAGTGCCTCTGAGAGGCCTAGGCGAAATTGGTATCGGAGGGCAGCGTCATTCCATTGGGTATTAGAACTCCATCGCTTGAAATCCGTGACATAGTCCTCTACTGGTCTATGTCCCTGCTGGAGGGCACGAAGGCTGGCCTCAGCCGTGGCAGTACGCTGAGGGTCATCGTACAACTTGGCCATTTCATCCAGGAAGTCATCTAGGGTGTTCAGGCAGGTATTGGCTTGTTCCATTAGGCGATGAGCCCAGGTTTGGGGTTCTCCATGGAGGAGTGATACGATGAAGCCCACCTTTGTGCTTTCTAGGGAGAAGGTGCAAGGTTGAAGCAGGAAGTAAAGCCGACAGGCGTTTTTAAACGCACGGAATTTGCTGCGATCTCCTGAGAATCTTTCCGGAGAAGGAATACGTGGCTCTGGGGGTGACACCATTACTGTGGTAGTTGGAGCTGATGCTGTGGCTGCTGGAGGTACTGATGCTGCGGCAGGTGATGGTGAGGTCCCCAGGGCTATAGACCCTGAACCGCTTGGGTGAGGTCAGAGATCTGCTGGCACAGTGTGTCCAGAGGCGAAGCCCCCGACCCGGACTCCATTTTGGCTGGATTGTACTGTCACGTACCTTACAGCGGAGCCGAGGAAGTGGGGGCGGCCTCTCACATGATCCCGGTCCCTGTACCCCCTGGATGTGAGAACAGGGAATGCAGGGGCACGAGAAGGTGCAGGTGCCTGTTGATTCAGATAGAGTTACTGGGAGGCACTGGAACCCTCTTCGAGCACAGGTGCTGCAGAAACCAGGCGTCAGATCCATTCAGGGAAGATCAAGAAGAATAAACAGGTGAGGGCAGAGGTTCAGCAGCGGGCTAGTGGAGAGGTACCCAATCGAGAGGCAAGATCGTGGTCAAAGTCCAGGCTGTGGTCAGTAAAACAGGCAGAGGCAGAGGCAGGAGAGCAGGTAAGGGAGATCCGAGAAGAGTAGTCAAAACAAGCCAGGTATCTTCAGGAGCAGATCAATCCAATAATAAGGTTTTCAGACAGGGATACAGGTACTAGCTGAAAAGACAATCCAGCACTGACACTCAGGTGATCCTGGATTAAATAGGACGCCGTGCGCCGGGATTGGAAGCAGCAGGCGCTTGCGCATGGGTGCACGCATTGCGCGCCCGGTCTGAATCCTATACGGCCCATTCTAAGTGTCCACGCATGTGCTAAGCACCTGCAGAAGGAGAATTCCTTGCTGACACCCAGAAATGAGTGTTAGCAGAGCTGGGGCTCTCTGACAATAACTTACACTTTTTAGTGGAAATACTCCTTAAAATGTTCTACTTTTATGTTGCCCAAGAATGTATGTGTCAAATATGCTTGCAATTTTATGTGCTCAAGTAGTAATCATTTTTTCTTTGTTTGACTCCACAGTTTCCTTCCAACCCCCAGCAATGGCAGAATGTGGCGGCCCAGTTTGCCAATTTGTGGAATTTCCCCAACTGTGGGGGTGCCATTGATGGGAAGCATGTGAGGATTGTCCCACCACCCAACTCAGGATCGTATTTCTTTAATTATAAAGGCTTTTGCAGCATAGTTCTGCTTGCTGTTGTGTCTGCCAACTACGAATTCCTGTACGTGGATGTGGAGAAGAATGAGCGCCACTCGGATGGAGGTGTCATGATGCATACCGAGTTCTACCATCGGATACAGAATGGCACATGCTCAGGACTAGGGATGAGCTTAGAGTTCGCCAGTTCTCCAAACAGCGAACAATTTGGGGTGCTCGCGGCAAATTCGAAAAGCCACGGAACAATCTGAAGTACTAATTTTAAAGGCTTATATGCAAGTTATTGTCATAAAAAGTGTTTGGGGGACCTGGGTCCTGCCCCAGGGGACATGTATCAATGAAAAAAAAAGTTTTAAAAACTGCAGTTTTTTCGGGAGCAGTGATTTTAATAATGCTTAAAGTGAAACAATAAAAGTGAAATATTCCTTTAAATTTCGTACCTAGGGGGTGTGTATAGTATGCCTGTAAAGTAGCACTTGTTTCCCGTGCTTATAACTGTCCCTGCACAAAGTGTCATTTTTGAAGGAAAAAAAGTCATTTAAAAGTACTCGCGGCTATAATGAATTGTCGGCTCCCGGCAATACAGAGAAAAATCATTGAAAGTCATTGAAAAAAAAAAAATGTGTGGGTGTCCCCCCAAATTCAATTACCAGGCCCTTCAGGTCTGGTATGGATATTAAGGGGAACCCTGCATCAAATTAAAGAAAAAAATGACATGGGGTTCCCCCCAAATATCCATACCATACCCTTTAGGTCTGGTATGGATTTTAAGTGGAACTCCGCTCAAAATAAAAAAAAAATGGCGTGGAGTTCCCCCCAAAAATCCATTCCAGACCCTTTATCTGAGCATGCAACCTGGCAGGCCGCAGGAAAAGAGGGGGGGGGACGAGAGAGCGCCCCCCAACCCCTGAACCGTACAAGGCCACATGCCCTCAACATGGGGAGGATGCTTTGGAGGTCTGTGACCCCTCAAAGCACCACGTCCCCATGTTGATGGGGACAAGGGCCTCATCCCCACAACCCTTGCCCGGTGGTTGTGGGGGTCTGCGGGCGGGGGGCTTATCGGAATCTGGAAGACCCATTTAATAAAGGGGACCCCCATATCCCACCCCCCTATGTGAATTGGTAAGGGGTACATTGTCCCCCTATCATTTCACAAAGAAAGTGTAAAAAAATAAAAAAAAAACACACAGACACCGTTGGGATAAGTCCTTTATTAAAAAAATAAAAATAAAAAAAAGTTTCCAGCGGTGTTAATCCACTCTCGGTCTCCAGTCCAACGCTGTCAGTATCCTGCGATGGATGATCTCCTCTCCAGGTCCAGGCTCCAGCGATGAGATGTCCAGCGCAGCGAGGAACAGCATCCTGTCTCCATCGGAGACACCCCGGGAATAAAGTCACAGCAGCCTGACAGGTCTAGTATGTAGCTGAGGGAATCCTGCATTACATCAGAGGGGGGCGGGGTCACCCACACATCACTGGGAAAGCCCGGGTTTCCCCTTGCGTCAGAGGGGGACGGGGTCACGTGACGGGTGGCCCCGTCTTCAGCTACATACGAGAACTGTCAGGCTGCCGCGACGTTATTCCCGGGGTGTTTCCGGTGGAGACAGGATGCTGTTCCTTGCTGCGCTGGACATCTCATCTCCGGTCTACCTAGCCAGCTCAACGCCTGGAGTCTGGGCCCTCCTGGGTGCTGGCAATCCTGGATTGCATGCTGCAATTTCGCAGCGGTTGATGTAAGTTGCACGCAAGGCCTTTTTATATAATTGCTTCAATCCCAAAATAATATAATATAACATATCCCCTTCCCCCAATAATTAAGTGATAATATTAATTTAAATATATATTCTCCCTCGCTTCTCTTTTAGATTATGCCATGGTGTTTTGCGCCTGATGAGCGGTTATCAGACCGCGAAACGCGTAGAGCCACCAAACCCTGACCATCACTATATACCATGGATCAAATTTTATCATTCATTTATGTGTCTAATTTATGTTACATGTACCATTATGGTATATATTTTGTTTTTCCTTTTTTTTCCTTCCCCCCATTCCCATTTATGCAAGGATTTTTGTAGACCAATTAGGTGCTTGTTACACTTTGGTTAAATATACATTGTCTTGAGTTACCAAGTGTTTTACTGAAAACATTTCTCATTACTGACTGTTTATCTGTATGCAATTTAAGCTATATATGTATCCTAAAATAACTGGAGGCTGTATGCCCCTAAATGTTGTTTGAATGGTGTTCAAATAAAATACATGATTTTACCAGTCGCTTGACTTTCTATCTCTATATTGTACTGCTGTGTGCTCCATTTAAAGTCCCACCTTCGTCCAATTCCCTTTTTCCCCCTTTTAGCGAATGATACCCGGGATGGAGGCATTACCCCTTTGGTTTTAGCCTCATTTAAAGTCCCAAAATTATTTTCTTTATTTTTACAAATTAATCAGGGATGGGAAGCACACAGCAGTAGTTTAATTCAGCAAGCCTAACTATACGTCTGGCCATTTATTACCCCTGGTCTTGCATTTTTTAGTTCCCAGATCTAACCTCTGGCCCTTAACTGGACTTGTCCCTATAATATTTATATGTTATCCATTATCTGTGTTTACACAGTTTTATGCCTTGTGTCCTTGGTCCGCATCTGCGCGGCTGTTTTTTGTGATTAGGCTGGCCAACTCTCATTTGGGTCATTGCCTCCGTTGGTTCAGACACGTAGGGCAGGCTCTGACCACCTCCCCATGGCGTAGGAGGAGTGCACGCACTGACCCTGCATCTCCTACGCCAACCTATTCCACGCTGGACGCTCAACGTTCCCCGGGTACGCCCCCAATGGCGGTGTCCCCGTGATGGCATTCGAATGAGGTAGTTGGACTGGCGCTAATCGCCGGGCGGCTTCAGCCGCCCAGGTGAAAGCGGTTTCCTCTCCCTCACCAGTGATTGCCTGCGTGATGTGAGAGGGCTGGTCTGGGCGGCACATTTATAACAGGCAGTACCTGGCAGGTCTCACACACACTTCACTCCAAATCTCTCACCAGGACACCTTCATGTCTATGGATGCCGGTTTCAGATTGCCAATAGGTACATTCACTTTTTATTTTATTTTTATTTTTTATTTTCTAATTTTATTTTATTTTATTTTATTTTACTTTCACGCTTCCATTGCTTTCTTGTGCTCTTTCTTTTCATTTCTAGCTTAATGTTTCCTTTTCCCCTTCACTGCTTTTTTTCACACTTTTTTCACATTTGTTCCACTTGTCTTTTTTCTTTTATTTTTCCTACTCCTCACTTACCTTACCTCCATTTTTCTGGCTTTTTTCATTTGTTTTCACCCCTTTCATACATTTACAACACTATCATTAACACTTTATATTGTCCTTTCACCAGGTCCCCACCTGGGGATTATCACATCACACCCCAGCCAGGGTATCTACTAACACCAACCTGCTTCACACCTGCCTGTTTTGGATGTTGCCGCCCTACCTAGCCAGCTCAACGCCTGGAGTCTGGGCCCTCCTGGGTGCTGGCGATCCTGGATTGCATGCTTCAATTGCGCAGCGGTTAATGTATGTTGCACGCAAGGACTTTTTATATAATTGCTTCAATCCCAAAATAATATAACATATCCCCTTCCCCCCAATAATTAAGTGATAATATTAATTTAAATATATATTCTCCCTCGCTTCTCTTTTAGATTATGCCATGGTGTTTTACTCCTGATGAGCGGTTATCAGACCGTGAAACGCGTAGAGCCACCAAACCCTGACCATCACTATATACCATGGATCAAATTGTATCATTCATTTATGTGTCTAATTTATGTTACATGTACCATTATGTTATATATTTTGTTTTTCCTTTTTTTTTCCTTCCCCCCCCATTCCCATTTATGCAAGGATTTTTGTAGACCAATTAGGTGCTTGTTACACTTTGGTTAAATATACATTGTCTTGAGTTACCAAGTGTTTTACTGAAAACATTTCTCATTACTGACTGTTTATCTGTATGCAATTTAAGCTATATATGTATCCTAAAATAACTGAAGGCTGTATGCCCCTAAATGTTGTTTGAATGATGTTCAAATAAAATACATGATTTTACCAGTCGCTTGACTTTCTATCTCTATATTGTACTGCTGTGTGCTCCATTTAAAGTTCCACCTTCGTCCAATTCCCTTTTTCCCCCTTTTAACTAATGATACCCGGGATGGAGGCATTACCCCTTTGGTTTTAGCCTCATTTAAAGTCCCAAAATTATTTTCTTTATTTTTACTGTTCTCTGTGTTTATTACGTTTGCGAATGGCCTTAATCTTTGTCATTTTCTACACTAGTGCAAACCAACCTGATGTGCAACATGAGGTGACAATCTCACCTTGAGCTAACTTCTGTATTATGTTGTGCTGTGGCTCTGCTACACACATTTTAGAGTACACTGTCAATGTAACTACACTAACTTAACAAATATACTGGTATTGAGCATTGAAATAAGAAGCCACACATTGTTTTGTAAAAATGTTTTTACTACAAGCACATTCACATGTGCCTTTTATGGTTTTAGAACAAACCAACATTATTTGTGTATTAACTAGGGATGAGCTTCGAGTTTGAGTCGAACCCATGTTCGACTCGAACATCGGCTGTTCGACAGTTCGTCGAATTTCGAACATTATGGGCCATTCGCGCCAAATTCGAGTGGCACATCACGGCCCATAATTCACTGCGGCATCGCAGTGCATTGCTGGGTGATGATTGGCCAAGCATGCACTATGACCCGCATGCTTGGCCAATCAGGGTGGCTTTGGCCAATCATGGCTCAGAGGAGTAGGTAGATGCCCCACATTATATAAAGCCACCGGCCTGGCGGCCTTGTGTAGTGTGTTGGCGTTGGTTAAAGGAAAGAGACAGAGAGAGAGACAGTGTAATTTGATTTGAGTTAGATAGAGCAGGCAGGCGAGTCAGTTAGCTGCAGTTACAGTGTGTAGAGGATATATATGCATCCTAGATGTTGTATATATATTTACACACTGTATTCAGTTTAGCTAGACCCGTTCCTGTTATTCTCTATACTGACAGAAAGGCAGGTGATTGTGCTAGCTGCATTGTTTCACTTAGTGTACTGTGTCCTTTGCACAGTCTGCACCAAAAGCTTACCTGAATACAATTGCTCGTGTTCTGATACAAATACAGGCAGGGAGCTGCAGTATTTTGCTTTAGTGTCCTTTGCACAGTGTGCACCAAAAGCTTACCTGAATACAATTGCTGGTGTTTTGATACAAATACAGGCAGGGAGCTGCAGTATTTTGCTTTAGTGTCCTTTGCACAGTGTGCACCAAAAGCTTACCTGAATACAATTGCTGGTGTTCTGATACAAATACAGGCAGGCAGCTGCAGTATTTTGCTTTAGTGTCCTTTGCACAGTGTGCACCAAAAGCTTACCTTAATACAATTGCTGGTGTTCTGATACAAATACAGGCAGGGAGCTGCAGTATTTTGCTCTAGTGTCCTTTGCACAGTGTACACCAAAAGCTTACCTGAATACAATTTATGGTGTTCTGATACAAATACAAGCAGGAAGCTGCAGTATTTTGCTTTAGCATCCTTTGCACAGTGTGCACCAAAAGCTTACCTGAATACAATTGCTGGTGTTCTGATACAAATATAGGCAGGGAGCTGCAGTATTTTGCTTTAGTGTCCTTTGCACAGTGTGCACCTAAAGCTTACCTCAATACAGTTGCTGGTGTTCTCACACAAATACAGGCAGGGAGCTGCAATATTTTGCTTTAGTGTCCTTTGCACAGTGTGCACCAAAAGCTTACCTGAATACAATTGCTGGTGTTCTGATACAGATACAGACAGGGAGCTGCAGTATTTTGCTTTAGTGTCCTTTGCACAGTGTGCACCTAAAGCTTACCTCAATACAATTGCTGGTGTTCTGATACAAATACAGGCAGGGAGATGCAGTATTTTGCTTTAGTGTCCTTTGCACAGTGTGCACCAAACGCTTACCCCAATAGAATTGCTGGTGTTCTGATACAAATACAGGCAGGGAGCTGCAGTATTTTGCTTTAGTGTCCTTTGCACAGTGTGCACCAAAAGCTTACCTGAATACAATTGCTGGTGTTCTGATACAAATACAGGCAGGGAGCTGCAGTATTTTGCTTTAGTGTCCTTTGCACAGTGTACACCAAATCTTACCTGAATAAAATTGCTGGTGTTCTGATACAAATATAGGCAGGGAGCTGCAGTATTTTGCTTTAGTGTCCTTTTCACAGTGTGCACCAAAAGCTTACCTCAATACAATTGTAGGTGTTCTCATACAAATACAGTCAGGGAGCTGCAGTATTTTGCTTTAGTGTCCTTTGCACAGTGTGCACCTAAAACTTACCTCAATACAGTTGCTGGTGTTCTCACACAAATACAGGCAGGGAGCTGCAATATTTTGCTTTAGTGTCCTTTGCACAGTGTGCACCAAAAGCTTACCTGAATACAATTGCTGGTGTTCTGATACAGATACAGGCAGGGAGCTGCAGTATTTTGCTTTAGTGTCCTTTGCACAATGTGCACCAAACGCTTACCTCAATAGAATTGCTGGTGTTCTGATACAAATACAGGCAGGGAGCTGCAGTATTTTGCTTTAGTGTCCTTTGCACAGTGTGCACCAAAAGCTTACCTGAATACAATTGCTGGTGTTCTGATACAAATACAGGCAGGGAGCTGCAGTATTTTGCTTTAGTGTCCTTTGCACAGTGTGCACCAAAAGCTTACCTCAATACAATTGCTGGTGTTCTGATACAAATACAGGCAGGGATTTGCAGTATTTTGCTTTAGTGTCCTTTGCACAGTGTGCACCAAAAGCTTACCTGAATACAATTGCTGGTGTTCTGATACAAATACAGACAGGGAGCTGCAGTATTTTGCTTTAGTGTCCTTTGCACAGTGTGCACCTAAAGCTTACCTCAATACAATTGCTGGTGTTCTGATACAAATGCAGGCAGGGAGCTGCAGTATTTTGCTTTAGTGTCCTTTGCACAGTGTGCACCTAAAGCTTACCTCAATACAATTGCTGCTGTTCTGATACAGGCAGGGAGCTGCAGTATTTTGCTTTAGTGTCCTTTGCACAGTGTGCACCAAACGCTTACCCCAATAGAATTGCTGGTGTTCTGATACAAATACAGGCAGGGAGCTGCAGTATTTTGCTTTAGTGTCCTTTGCACAGTGTGCACCAAAACCTTGCCTGAATACAATTGCTGGTGTTCTGATACAAATACAGGCAGGGAGCTGCAGTATTATGCTTTAGTGTCCTTCGCACAGTGTGCACCAAAAGCTTACCTGAATACAATTGCTGGTGTTCTGATACAAATACAGGCAGGGAGCTGCAGTATTTTGCTTTAGTGTCCTTTGCACAGTGTGCACCTAAAGCTTACCTCAATACAATTGCTGGTGTTCTGATACAAATACAGGCAGGGAGCTGCAGTATTTTGCTTTAGTGTCCTTTGCACAGTGTGCACCAAAAGCTTACTTGAATACCATTGCTGGTGTTCTGATACAAATACAGGCAGGGAGCTGAAGTATTTTGCTTTAGTGTCCTTTGCACAGTGTGCACCTAAAGCTTACCTCAATACAACTGCTGGTGTTCTCATAAAAATACCACAGGCAGGGATCTGCAAGTATTTTCAGTTAGTGTACTGTGTCCTCTGCACAGTGTGCACAGTGTGCACCTAAAACTAACTGAAGACAATTGCTGGTGTTCTCATACTAATATCACAACAGGCAGTTGATTCTGCTAGCTGCAGTATAATCAGTATATATATATATATATATATATATATATACATCCCACCTTTGTGCAGCTACATCTCACTGCAGGCCATTAGTATGTCTGGAAGGCAAACAAGGAGAGGCAGACAGTTACGAGGCAATAAAAGAGGGCAAGCAGGTTCTGTGTCTAGAGGCAACAGTGCTGGTCGTGGACATGGTGAATCCTCATCAGCACGTGGCCGTGGGACACGTTTGTCCTTCTTTTCGGCAGCTGGCCATGTTGAGCCGCAACATGCCGAAGACTTGGTAGAGTGGATGACCAAGCCATCCTCATCCTCCTCATCCTCTCTCACCCAGGCTCAGGGTACTTTGTCTGGCAAAGCAGCGGCCTCTTCCCTCGGCTCAATGGCATCAGTCACTCCTTCCCTAGCCCCACCATGTCCTCCTGAGGAGTTCCCCGAACTGTTTGACCACAGTGTTGGGTACATGCTCCAGGAGGATGCCCAGCGTTTTGAAGGCTCCGATGATGGTACCCAGGTAGAGGAAGGCAGTAACGTGAGCCCAGAGAGAGGGGGTGCCCAACAAGGACAGCAATCTGGCAGTCATGTTCCCCCAGCTGCAGCATACTGCCAGATTTGCTCCAGTGATGAGGAGGGAGGGTATGATGAGGTCACTGACTCCACGTGGGTGCCTGATAGGAGAGAGGAGGAGGAGGAGGAGGCACATCTCCAATGAGGCAGGATGCCCTCCAGGGGACAGCTTAAGGGCAGCCAACCGACTGCATCACACTGCAGTGTTCTGCATGTTCAGGGCGCTGCTGTCTCTGCACGTTATTCCAAATGTTCTTTGGTGTGGGCCTTTTTTGAGACGTGTGCAGCAGATCGCACCATTGCTATTTGCAACATATGTCTGAAGCGTATCTCGTGTGGCCAAAACATGTGCCGCTCGGGCACCACGTGCTTATCCAGACATATGTTGACCTGGCATGCAGTCCATTGGCAAGCATACAAAAAAGTACCAACCCAAAGAACAAACGGACTTCTCCTTGCTCCTCATCAGCTGGAATCTCCAAGCCCACTATACCTTCAGTCCTCTCTGAAACCTGCACTGAAAGGAATGAAGGTGTACAATTAGGTGTGTCACAGCCAAGTACTTGCGGGCAATCTGCTATCGGTACACCGACGTCCGATTTGTACCAGGCAAATTTCCCTGCCCCAGCTGCTGCACCTCCAAAAGAAGTTCGCTCCCAGCCATCCACATTCCCAGCGGTTGAATGCTAGCTTGGCTAAATTGCTAGCACTTCAACTGCTGCTTTTTCAGTTGGTAGACTCTGCCTCCTTCCGTGAGTTTGTGGAATGTGCGGTTCCTCAGTGGCAGGTTCCCAAACGCCACTTTTTCTCACGGAAGGCAATTCCGGCTCTCTACCGGCATGTGGAAGGCAATGTCTTGGCCTCGCTGGACAGGGCGGTCAGCGGTAAGGTGCATATTACCGCTGACTCATGGTCCAGCAGGCATTGACAGGGACGTTACCTATCTTTCACAGCGCATTGGCTGACTCTGCTGGTAGCTGGGAAGGATGCAGGACAAGGTGCAGTAGTTTTGGAGGTTGTTCCGCCACCACGCCTCCAAAATGCTACTACTGGTGATTCTGACACACCTCTCTCCTCCACCCCCTCCTCTTCTTCTTCCTCCATGGCCTCTTCCTGTGCTTTGTCCTCAGAAATAGCGGTGCTCCGTAGGCGTTCAAGGGGCTACGCAAGTACGCAGGCAAAAAGATGCCATGCGGTGCTTGAGCTGGTGTGCTTGGGGGACAGGAGCCACACTGGGGCAGAGATTCTGTCAGCTCTGCAGGGGCAGGCTCAGAGGTGGTTGACGCCACGCCAGCTTAAGACAGGAAAGGTGGTTTGCGACAATGGCACCAACCTCCTCTCCGCCTTCACACAGGGACAACTGACCCATGTGCCCTGTTTGGCTCACGTCCTTAACTTGGTGGTGCAGCGGTTCTTGGGCAGGTACCCGGGCTTACAGGAGGTCCTGAAGCAGGCCAGGAAACTCTGTGGGCATTTCCACCGGTCATATAATGCCAGTGCTTGGCTGGCTGACCTGCAAAAGGAATCCAACCTGCCCAAGAACCACCTAATCTGTGACATGCCCACCAGGTGGAACTCTAGGTTGGCCATGCTGCAGCGGCTGCACACGCAGCAGAGGGCCATCAATGAGTATCTGTTGCAATATGGCACCAGGACAGGGTCAGGGAAGCTTGGATTTTTTCCCCACGCCAGTGAGCCATGATCAGGGATGCATGCACTGTCCTGGCACCATTTGAGGAGGCCACGAGGATGGTGAGCAGTAGGGATGAGCTCGGTGTTCGAGTCGAACATACGTTCGACTCGAACATCGGCTGTTTAATCGTTCGTGAACATCGAACGATTTGGGCCGTTCACGCCAAATTCGAGTGACACAAACGGCCCACAATACACTGCGCCATCGCAGTGCAATCCAGGTGCTGTGATTGGCCAAGCATGCACTGTGACCCCGCATGCTTGGCCAATCACAGCGCCGGCAGCTAGGAGAGCCATAATTGGCCACAGGCAGGTTGCCTGTGGTCAATTATAGCTCAGGGGGTTTAGCACACGCCCCACACTATAAAAGGCCGCCAGCGCGGCAGCCTTGTGTAGTGTGTTCCGGCGCAGGGAAAGAGAAGGATAGGCAGGGACAGTGTGATATTCTTTGTGCTATTCTTGTGTGCAGGGAGAGCGAAGGATAGGCAGGGGACAGTGTCAGTGTCATATTCTTTGCTAAACCTTGTGTGCAGGGAGAGAGAAGGATAGGCAGGGGACAGTGCCAGTGTCATATTCTTTGCTAAACCTTGTGTGCAGGGAGAGAGAAGGATAGGCAGGGGACAGTGTCAGTGTCATTGTTGCTAAGCCTCCTGCACAGTATACACCTGAAGCTAGCCCTTATTGCTGTGTTTTCCTGGTGTGTTACACTAACAGGCATTTGCAGCACTTACAGCGGGCGGAGTGTGCCTCCTGCACATTATACACCTGAAGCTAGCCCTTATTGCTGTGTTTTCCTGGTGTGTTACACCAACAGGCATTTGCAGCATTTACAGCAGGCGTAGTGTGATTCCTGCAAAATATACTCCTGAAGCTACGCCTTATTGCTGTGTTTTCCTAGTGTGTTACACCAACAGGAATTTGCAGCACTTACAGCAGGCGTAGTGTGATTACTGCAAAATATACACCTGAAGCTAGCCCGTATTACTGTGTTTTCCTGGTGTGTTACACCAACAGGCATTTGCAGCACTTACAGCAGGCGTAGTGTGATTACTGCAAAATATACTCCTGAAGCTACACCTTATTGCTGTGTTTTCCTAGTGTGTTACACCAACAGGAATTTGCAGCACTTACAGCAAGCGTAGTGTGATTACTGCAAAATATACACCTGAAACTAGCCCGTATTACTGTGTTTTCCTGGTGTGTTACACCAACAGGCATTTGCAGCACTTACAGTAGGCGTAGTGTGATTCCTGCAAAATATACTCCTGAAGCTAGCCCGTATTGCTGTGTTTTCCTGGTGTGTTACACCAACAGGCATTTGCAGCACTTACAGCAAGCGTAGTGTGATTACTGCAAAATATACACCTGAAGCTAGCTCGTATTACTGTGTTTTCCTGGTGTGTTACACCAACAGGCATTTGCAGCACTTACAGTAGGCGTAGTGTGATTCCTGCAAAATATACTCCTGAAGCTAGCCTGTATTGCTGTGTTTTCCTGGTGTGTTACACCAACAGGCATTTGCAGCACTTACAGCAGGCGTAGTGCGATTCCTGCAAAATATACTCCTGAAGCTACGCCTTATTGCTGTGTTTTCCTAGTGTGTTACACCAACAGGCATTTGCAGCACTTACAGCAGGCGTAGTGTGATTACTGCAAAATATACACCTGAAGCTAGCCCGTATTACTGTGTTTTCCTGGTGTGTTACACCAACAGGCATTTGCAGCACTTACAGTAGGCGTAGTGTGATTCCTGCAAAATATACTCCTGAAGCTAGCCTGTATTGCTGTGTTTTCCTGGTGTGTTACACCAACAGGCATTTGCAGCACTTACAGCAGGCGTAGTGTGATTCCTGCAAAATATACACCTGAAGCTAGCCCGTATTACTGTGTTTTCCTGGTGTGTTACACCAACAGGCATCTGCAGCACTTACAGCGGGTGTAGTGTGCTTCCTGCAAAATATACTCCTGAAGCTAGGCCTTATTGCTGGTTTTCCCATCTCCCTGCAGGCCATTAGAATGTCTGGAAGGCAAACAAGGAGAGGCAGACAGTCAGGAGCCAATAAAAGAGGGCAAGCAGGCTCTGTGTCTAGAGACAACAGTGCTGGTCGTGGACGCGGTGCATCGCCATCAGCACGTGGCCATGGGAAACGCTTGTCCTTCTTTTCGGCAGCTGGACATGTTGAGCCGCATCATGCCGAAGACTTGGTAGATGTGGATGACCAAGCCCTCCTCATCCTCTCTCACCCAGGCTCAGGGTACTGGCAAAGCAGCTGCCAAAGCGTCCTCTTCCCTGGTATCAATGTCATCATCAGTCACTCCTTCCCTAGACCCACCATGTCCTCCTGAGGAGTCCCCTGAACTGTTTGAGCACAGTGTTGGGTACATGCTCCAGGAGGATGCCCAGCGTTTCGAAGGGTCTGATGATGATACTCAGCTAGAGGAAGGCAGTAGCGTGAGAGCAGAGAGAGGGGATGCACAAGAAGGACACCAATCTGGCAGTCATGTTCCAGCAGCTGCAGCATACTGCCAGATTGGCTCCAGTGATGAGGAGGGAGGGGATGATGAGGTCACTGACTCCACGTGGGTGCCTAATAGGAGAGAGGAGGAGGATGAGGAGGAGGCACATCTCCGACGGAATCACACCGCAGAGGTCCGCCTGTGCAGGGCGCTGCCTCTGCCCGTTATTCAAAAAGTTCTTTGGTGTGGGCCTTTTTTGAGTCGAGTGCATCAGATCGCACAGCTGCTGTTTGCAACATATGTCTCAAGCGTATATCGCGTGGCCAAAACATCACCCGCTTGGGCACCACATGCTTGACCAGACATATGTTGACCTGCCATGCAGCTCGTTGGCAAGCCTACCTTAAAGACCCACACCAAAGAACAAAGCGGACCTCTCCTTGCACCGCATCAGCTGGGATCTCCAACCCCACTATACCTTCAGTCCTCTCTGAAACCTGCACTGAGAGGAATGAAGGTGTAGAATTAGGTGTGTCACAGCCAAGTACTTGCGGGCACTCTGATAGCAGTACACCGACGTCCGATTCTAGCAGGCAAATGTCTTGGCCTCGCTGGACAGGGCAGTCAGCGGTAAGGTGCATATTACCGCTGACTCATGGTCCAGCAGGCATGGACAGGGACGTTACCTTTCTTTCACGGCCCATTGGGTCACTCTTTTGGCAGCTGGGAAGGATGCAGGACAAGGTTCAGTAGTGTTGGAGGTTGTTCCGCCGCCACGCCTCCAAAATGCTACTACTGGTTGTGACACACCTCTCTCCTCCACCCCCTCCTCTTCTTCTTCCTCCATGGCCTCTTCCTGTGCTTGTCCTCGGAACCAGCGGTGCTCCGTAGGCGTTCAAGGGTCTACGCAAGTACGCAGGCAAAAAGATGCCATGCCGTGCTTGCGCTGGTGTGTTTGGGGGACAGGAGCCACACTGGGGCAGAGGTTCTGTCTGCTCTGCAGGGGCAGGCCGAGAGGTGGTTGATGCCACGCCAGCTTAAGCCAGGAATGGTGGTTTGAGACAATGGCACCAACCTCCTCTCCGCCCTCCGACAGGGACAACTGACCCATGTGCCCTGTGTGGCTCACGTCCTTAACCTGGTGGTGCAGCGGTTCTTGGGCAGGTACCCGGGCTTACAGGATGTCCTGAGGCAGGCCAGGAAAGTCTGTGTGCATTTCCGCAGATCTTATAATGCCAGTGCTCGCCTGGCTGAGCTGCAAAAGGAGTTGAACCTGCCCAAGAACCGCCTTATATGTGACATTCCCACCAGGTGGAACTCAATGTTGGCCATGCTGCAGCGGCTGCACACGCAGCAGAGGGCCATCAATGAGTACCTGTACGACTACGGCACCAGGACAGGGTCAGGGGAGCTCGGGTTTTTTTCACCACTCCAGTGGGACATGATCAGGGATGCATGCACTGTCCTGGCACCATTTGAGGAGGCCACGAGGATGGTGAGCAGTGACAGTGCATGCATCAGTGACACTGTACCTCTTGTCCACCTGTTGGAACATACGCTGCGTGGAATAATGGACAGGGCACTTGAGGCAGAACAGAGGCAGGAAGAGGAGGACTTCCTTGCCTCTCAAGGCCCCCTTTACCCAGACAGTGTTCCTTCTGTCCCACCCATCGCACAGGAAGAGGAGGAGGAGGATTGTGTCAGCATGGAGGTGGAGCCTGGCACTCAGCATCATCAGCAGCAGTCTTTTAGGGATGATTTACAGTCCCAAGAAACCCGTGGACTTGTACGTGGCTGAGAGGAGGTGGCTGCAGATCATGTCGTCCTTAGTGACCCAGAGGACTCCGGACCGAATACATCAGCTAACCTACGCTGCATGGCCTCCCTGATCCTGCAAAGTCTGCGGAAGGATCCTCGTATTCTTCGGATCAAGGAGAGGGACCATTACTGGCTGGCCACTCTCCTTGATCCACGGTACAAGGGTAAGGTTGCTGACCTTATCTTACCATCGCAGAGGGAGCAGAGGATGAGACAACTCTGGGAGGCCTTGCAGAAAGGTGTGTGCAACGCGTTCCCAGAGACTGGGAGGTTACAAACTCCTGGTCCTGGACAACGAGTTGCTGAGGCTTCGGTCAGTCAAAGAAGGAGCGGTGGGGAAGGTGGCCGTCTGACCGATGCGTTCAGACAATTCTTTAGTCCGCAGCCCCAAGGTATGATCGGTTCCAGCAACCATCGCCAGCGTCTGATATACATGGTGCAGGAATACCTAGGGGCAAGGTCAGACTTTTGACACCTTCCCCACCGAAAATCCTCTGGCTTACTGGGTCTTGAGGATGGATCACTGGCCAGAGCTTGCACAGTATGCAATTGAGCTACTGGCCTGTCCTGCATCCAGCATTCTTTCAGAACGCACATTCAGTGCTGCTGGAGGATTTGTCACGGATCACAGGGTGCGCCTGTCCACCGACTCGGGTGATCGACTGACTTTCAAAAAGATGAACCAGTCTTGGATCACCACCAGCTACCAAACACCTGAAGCTGATATAACAGACTAATTTATTTTCAAATGTCACATCCCTTCAAGACTGATGCTAGTGCTGAGTGACTGTCCTATTATGTTGACTGACTATCCTCCTCCTCCTCAATTATCCGATTGATGATGATAGCTTGGAAGAACATTTTTGTTTCTGGGTGCCGCCACCAGTGCCTAAGGCCCAATTTTTCAGCCCCTGTTTAACAGGGGCATGTAATTACAATTTTTTATGCAATGCTTTGCAGCAGGGCTCATTCCTGCACTCCAACTAGAGTATCTGGGAGAGGTTGCAGTGTCGTGGCACCAGCACCAGTGCCTAAGGCCCAATTTTTCAGCCCCTGTCAGGGGCATGTAATTACAATTTTTTATGCAATGCTTTGCAGCAGGGCTCATTCCTGCACTCCAACTAGAGTATCTGGGAGAGGTTGCAGTGTCGTGGCACCAGCACCAGTGGCTAAGGCGCCGCTGTCTGCAGTCTGTCACTGGGAGTGACGAAGATGGAGAGGCAGAGGTGGTCACCTCACACAGAAGAAGCGCCGGCCAATGGGTGGATGAACCGCCTGTCAGCGAGCGGCCGCGCCGGAGCACGGCTTCCCGGAGGTTCAGCCCAGCTGCAGGGATGCCGGTGGAGGCGGCGGCGGAGGACAACATGGCGGCTGAAGAAGGTGGCGTCCAGGCGGGCCCCAGCCGCCGCTCCGAAGTGAAGAGGCGGACCGGGTCGTGGTCACCTGCGTTCAGTGGACGGCGGGGCGCTCCGAAGAGGCCCGCGGTATCCCCCTCACAAGCACGCAAGCCGCCCAGCGCTGCCAAGGATCCGTCACAGCCAGCAGGGTGCCGGGCAGAGAACAGTCTGATCAATGAGGATCAAGTACACAGTCGGCTGCTGGAGGGGATGTCTCAGCAAGGAACAGAGCAACCCCAGGTGGCTGGTGAGTATAATCAACTTACTGCTTTAAAAGTGATTATGGATTCTCTGTCTTCTTTGGTTAAATCTCTATCCCCTCCTGTTAACCCTGTCCCTACTATTCCTGCTTCTTCTCTTCTATCCTCAGCCTCGGCTTTTATTCCTGATTTTCCTTCTGATCCACCTATATCACAACCTGCCCCCCTGCCCAAGTCAGTGCAGTCTGGGTCAATCGGTGCTAGAGCAGGGCTGTCAGCTTTAGATCAGAGGTTGCCAGAAACATACAGGAAAGATGTTATGCCTTGTGAAGTCTCTCCCCTAGGCTATCATTTAGGGATACCTATTAAAGAAAAAATATGGAAAGGTGAATTTGTGGACATCTTGTCCCTTCTCCCTATACATAAAGAGTCTGGTTTTAAAACAGATAGGCGGGGGGAGGAGAAGCAGGAGGATGATAGGCGCAGGCAGGTTCCCAGGTCCTTCCATAATTGGTTGCAAGCATTTTTTATATATTCCGGAGTGGTGGCCGAGAAACACCCTAACCTATGCGGGGGCCTGTTCCAGCATCTGGACCACATCCTGGAGGCATATAAAAATTTTGGGGGGCTGGGGTGGTTCTTTTACAATGAATCATTCCGTCAGAAATTGGCTATTCACCCTTCACTCCGGTGGGGCATGAAAGATGTGGGTTTATGGCTCAATTTAATGGTGTCCCAGAAACCACCCATTCCTAGACAAAGTGCTGCTGCCCCAACGGCGCCAGCTCTGTATAGGAAAGGCTGCTGTTTTGCTTTTAACGAACAGCAATGCCGTTGGAACACTTCTTGCAAATATAGGCATGAGTGCTCTTTTTGCGCCGGGGCGCACCCAGTAGCTAAATGATTTAAAAAAAAACTGCTGTTGTACCCACACAGGGACAGAGGGGCTGGAAAACATGCGCCCGTGGCTGGATCTATACCCAAACAGGGAGAAGGCCCATGCCCTCATTGAGGGTTTTTCACAAGGTTTCCCATTACCCCCCTTTACTGGGATAGGTTGCACGGTGGTGGATAACCTTAAATCAGTTTCCGAGTATCCCCAGGTGGTAAGAGACAAGGTTTGGAGAGAAATAGAGGAGGGGCGGGTGGAAGGACCTTTTAGGGTGCCCCCATTTGCACATTTCCGTATATCACCACTTGGGGTGGTTCCTAAGAAAGAACTCAATTCTTTCCGCTTGATCCATCACCTGTCCTTTCCGAAGGGGCAATCTTTGAATGATGACATAGACATGTCATTATGTTCAGTTTCCTATGCCACGTTTGAAGATGCGATTAATAAAATTAGGTTGTGTGGTCCGGGGGCGTTGCTAGCCAAAGCGGATGTGAAGTCGGCATTCCGCCTTTTGCCCATCTCTCCTGTGGTCTTTAACTCACTCGGTTTTCATTTTGACGATTGTTTCTTTTTTGACAAATGTCTCCCTATGGGGTGTTCTTTGTCATGTGCTTATTTTGAAGAATTTTCCACGTTTCTGCATTGGGTTGCTTGTTTTCAGTCGGGAGTGCACAGTGTGGTGCATTACCTGGATGATTTTTTATTTGTTGGGCCGGCGGATGATACACGCTGTGCAAATTTGTTGGATACATTCCGGTCATTATCTCAGTCATTTGGCGTGCCATTGGCGGAAGAGAAAACATGCGCACCGGCTTCTTCCTTGGAATTTCTGGGGATTCATATTGACACGGTCAGGATGGAGTTCAGTCTACCAGAGGCAAAGATCGAGAAGCTGAAATCTTTGTTGGCACGCTTCCTAAAAAAGAAGAAGGTACGTTTAAAGGAGCTACAGTCATTATTAGGTATTCTGGCCTTTGCCTGTCGGATCATGCCGGTTGGCCGCATTTTTTCTAGACGACTTTCCATGGCTGTGTCAGGTTTGAAATCCCCATTTGCTCACGTCCGGTTGACTTGTTCTTTGAAAGAGGATTTGCAGGTATGGGCCCGGTTTCTGGAAACCTATAATGGGCGTTCTTTATTTCAAAATGATTTTGTTTTTGCCCCTGATTTTAAGTTGTTTACTGATGCGGCGGGTTCTAAAGGGTTTGGGGCCATTTGGAGATCCCATTGGTGCTGTGCACCTTGGCCTGATTCTTGGATTCGCCTGGGCGCTACCAAGAATATAGTTTTGCTTGAGCTCTTACCTGTATTAGTAGCATTAGAATTATGAGGCGAGTCTTTTGAGAATCGGCGCATTTTGGTTGAGACAGACAATAAGGGTGTGTTATTCGCTGTTAACTGTCTTTCCTCCAGCTCGTTATGGGTGGTAAAAGCATTACGTCTGATTGTATTTCTGTGTCTCAAACACAATATTTGGCTAAAGGCAAAATACACGCCTGGGATATTGAACACCATCGCCGATTCTTTGTCCCATTTTCAGATGGACCGTTTTCAGAGCCCGGAGGCGGACGAAGAAGGTGCCCGGTGCCCGGATCATTTATGGTTACTGGTTTGAATTTGACAGCGGAGGCGATCAAGGGTTCAGTGGCACCCAAGACTTGGGCAAGCTATTCTGCATCCTGGCGGAATTGGCTGGTGTTTGCTAATACTTCAGGGTTCAGTGGCAATGTACCATCGGAGGGCGGTCTGCTGGCTTTTGTAGCATCCCTCATGGGGTCCGACTTTTCCTGCAGTTATATAGTAAGATCTCTGGCAGGTATCTCCTTTTTCTGTCGGTTGAAGGGGTTGCCATCTTGTATGTCGTACTTTTCCGTAAAACAGGTCTTAAAAAGGCTACAGAAAAAAAACCTTTGTGGCCGATGCCAGGAGGCCGATTTCGTTTGATATACTGTCCGGCTTATGTGCTGGGACTATTGTTTAAAACGGCTTTCGTGCTGGGATTTTTTGGAGCATTTCGGATTTCGGAGTTAGTGCCAGATTCTAAGTTTGGTTGCTCGGGTATACGCTCGGAGCGTGTGGTTTTGGAGCACTCTGCGGTTCACATATGGCTGCAGCGTTCAAAGACAGATCAGAGTGGTAAAGGGTCTTGGATTACTTTGCGGGCTCAGGCCAATGAGGTGTTGTGCCCAGTATCTGTGATTCGCCAATTCTTGGAAGTTAGACCGCAGGGTCATGGGCATCTTCTCATGCACGCTAACTTGCTACCTCTGTCTCGCTACCAATTTAATTTTATCTTCAATAAATGCCTAGGGTTGCTAGGTTTGCAGGACCTAAAATTTTCTTCCCATTCTTTCCGAATAGGGGCAGCTTCCGAAGCAGCCAGACAGGGATTACAGGATTCGGCCATTAAAGATATGGGGAGGTGGAGGTCAGATTGTTTTAAACTTTATATACGTCCTAAACTGTTTGTTTAAATTTACAGACTTACATCGCACAGTGTGGATTCTGGGACATTCGTTTATACACTGGGCGCATAAGAGAGCGGCTCAACGTCCTTATACAGTGAACTTGTCTTCATTACAGCAGGAATCCTTCAGGTTGTTCTGGAAAGGAGTGCGTGGTTTACAGTGGTATCAGTTATACTTTCATTTAACTCATTTATTTCAGGTGTGGCCTCCTCCCTCAATTTTGGTGCTTCATCTAGGGGGAAATGATTTAGGGACCCTTAGGACTTTAGACCTTTTATATTTAATTAAACGTGATCTTCACAGATTCCATGTAACTTCCCCAGGTACTGTTATCGTTTTTTCTGAAATAGTTCCACGCCTTTCCTGGCTCTCCTCACCCTTGAGGAGAGTAATGGAACGGATGAGGAAAAGGGTGAATAGGGCCATGGAGAAATACATGCCCACCATTGGGGGTGTATCTTACCGGCATATCGACTTGGAGGGTGGTATCCCCGGGTTCTATAGAATGGATGGAGTTCATCTCTCAGAGATAGGTATGGACTTGTTTAATTTAGGCTTACAGTCTGGTATTGAAATGGCCGCGGTAGTGGGGGTAGGCCGGGCTTCAGGCAAGCCGGCTGGTGGGGACTGTTTGGTTTTAAATAATGATGGTGTTTACTGGCTGCCCGAGTTCTATTAACTGGGCAGAACTTTTTGGTAATGGTGAAATAAAAATTATATATTTGGTAAGTTTACTGAGTAAAATGTTTAATATGGTGAAAACCAATAAAAGTACCGCGGCCAATATTTTGCCAAATTAAAAGGTGTTGTGTTTTATTTATTAGGTTTAGGTTAGTTTAAGGGGTATGGTGTGTGTGTGGCCTACAGTCTCATGATAAAGGGGGGCACTAATTGGAGCCCACCTGCGTGAGCCTGTGGCCAGCACACACCTTTAGCAATTAGGTTTAGCTTAAGCTTTTGGTATGCTGTGTGTCTCTAATTATGTTACAGGTGTGCTTGGTCCAATAGGATTACAAGGAAAGTTCTGGAAAGCCCAGGTTGGCAAATAAAGGAGCAGCTGCTATGGGGCTTAATCACTCCCCCCCCCGGACCAGATCAACAGGACGAAGTGCTCCCTCCCCCCCCTCCCCTAGTCGCGGGTACCTTTTATGTGGTATGAGTCACCTCGGATTCCGGGGGGGACTGTTTGGTTTTAAATAATGATGGTGTTTACTGGCTGCCCGAGTTCTATTAACTGGGCAGAACTTTTTGGTAATGGTGAAATAAAAAGTATATATTTGGTAAGTTTACTGAGTAAAATGTTTAATATGGTGAAAACCAATAAAAGTACCACGGCCAATATTTTGCCAAATTAAAAGGTGTTGTGTTTTATTTATTAGGTTAAGGTTAGTTTAAGGGGTATGGTGTGTGTGTGGCCTACAGTCTCATTAGAAATATAGGCAAAGCAGGAATTGTCCACAGTGAGTTTGCTAGAGTGTGAAGACTATTGACCTTATTATTATTCAACTTGGATGATCTTGTCCTTGTCCTTGTTTTTCCCTCCTTGTTTCACCAGATTTGCCTTTTGTCTTAGTACACTGAAACTGTACTTTCTAATACCATCATACTAGAAGCCTAAAGGCTACACGCTCCCAGTTTGCTTAGAGACAAATAAAGGTTGCGATAAGTAAAAATCATATTGGTTTTCAATGTTGGCAGATGCATCTTTCTTACCGGATAAAAGTACAATTCCAACATTAAACGCAAGTGTATGTTATATTAATGTTTCAACTGATACAATATGCAAATAAACATGTTATATGATATGCCCAGCACAGCACATTGCCACCATTACATGTCCCCAGCACAGCACATTGCCAATATTACATGTCCCTCAGCACAGCACCTTGCTACCATTACATGTCTCCCAGCACAGCACATTGTCCACATTACATGTCCCCCAGCACAGCACATTGCCAACATTACATGTCCCCCAGCACAGCACATTGCCACCATTACATGTCCCCCAGCACAGCACATTGCCAACATTACATGTCCCCCAGCACAGCACATTGCTATCCTCAGCTGATGATCTCGCTGCTAGGGACGCTAGGTGAACACCGGCAACAATAGCCTGGTTGCCCTCGTTTAAAATGGCGCCGGGCGTCATTTCCGGTTTCGCGTCATTTCCGGTTTCGAAATAACGTGATGCTACGGCCCAGTGATGGCTATGCCTTCTGGGATTGATGACAAACATCTCCCAGGAGGCATAGCGGTCCGTGGATGACGCGCTGAGGCTACTGCGGCCGGAACAAGGAAGGGACTAGGATTAAACAGTGAGTTTAAAAAATAAAATAAAAAATCATATGCCAAATCTATGTAAGGGGACAGACCTACAGGGAATGCAGCTAAGTTGTGAAAGAGGGTGGAACTCCACTTTAAGAACTACCTGAATCTACTGCACATGTCGGTAAAGTTAAGTTAACAAAATGAACGATACATTTTTTTAATCTGGTGCTGGTCGATTTTAAAAGGTCCATAGCACCAGAAAATTGCTGGTAGTGCTTTATTAAATTCTCCTGACTGTGTTATCATGCCAAAAATGAAAAGTATATTTATATTTCTGACACATCAACAAGTGTTTTTTTGAACTTACAGCATGTTTAAAGGGGAAAAAAAATTGATATTCTAAATTAAATAGTAACGCCCCTTTTGTTGGGGAAAACATTCCTCTCTGGGGGATCTATGTACATTGAAGGGAATTTAACAAACTTTGCAGATTCCTACCTCTTGTTATGCTGAAGGAATAACTGTTTGTTTGTCTGTGTCTATGCAAGTGAATCTGTATCTGTGGTTTTATAATTATCAATCAGCTGCTGCACCTGCATGGCTTTAATGAGGAAATTGTCAATCACTTTGGACATGATTTCCATTTGGGAGTATCTCACCAAAAATTACATTTTTATTGCAGGGGATGCCCAAAATTGGACTTGTATATAAGTGCAGACGTCTGGAAAAATCATTCCGCCAATCACACAAGCAGGAAATTCAATTTTTAGGGGGAATTCTGTACACAGTCTGTGTACAGAAAACCTCCAGGTAGCCATATTGCATGTATTTTACAGAAAATTACAGTGCTGCAGATTAAAAAGGAAAGGTCATTTTGTATATGCTATATATTTTTTTTTCATTTTTGCTAAAAAAAAAAATCACATGAAAGTGGAGTTACCCTTTAATTCTGACTTGACATAGTGTATGCTTTCATTCACTTTTCAACTGTTGTACTTGAGTTGAATTTTAAGTAAAATTTATATATGGAGAGATCCCATATTTTATCTGATAATGGCAATATCTGAAAATTGCAAAATGTCTTTCAATGTTTTGAAGAAAACTGGTTCAACAGATACTGTAAACATCTTCAGGCCATTATAAATTAAACACCTTGGGAGTAGCTGAATGTAAATGATCTTATTTTGCAGAACAGTTGTGCACAAGGGGTCTCATCTCTGTGTAGCATTGTTTTCTGGTCAGGCATCCATCCATGTATCAAATGCATTTTTAATACAAGAAGAATATGAAGAACATTGAATATTGACAAGATTGCTAGGAGCAATGTTTATACGAAGTAGAAGAATAATTTTCATCAATATCATTTTATGTAGTTTACCAGAATAAGTTATCGACCAAATGATCAGACAGGGAGCAATTAAAGTGCATTTTATGCAGGTATGCAGCTCCCCCACAGCCCCCCCTGAGATGTGCATGAGAGTGTTTGCTCTCCCGGGTCTCTATCTTTAGATTGGCTGAGAAACAGCACCGAGAGGCATTGGCTCCCACTGCTGTCAATCACAGCCCACAGTCAGTGAGGAGAAAGCAGGGGGTGGGACCAAGCCCCATATGTCTTAGAGAAGAGCTCGGGAGCAAGCACGCCCGAGTGCCCCCATAGCAAGCAGCTTGCTATGGGGGCACTTGGACAAGAGGAGGGGCCAGAAGCGCCAGCATGGACCCAAGAAGAGGAGGATCAGGGCTGCTCTGTACAAAACAATTAGACATAGCAGGTAAGTATAACATCTTTGTTATTCAAAAAAAAAAAATAATAATAATAATATCACTTTACACAGGTGCAAAATCAAAAGAAATAATGCAAAACAGGTTTAGGGTGGCAAAAAGCATGCATACACTGCAGAATTATACAAAACAGCAAGAAGAGAGTAAAAGGACAGTGAAAGGATGCTCACCTGGCTGAAGAAAACTTACTACCTACTAGGGATGAGCCGAACACCCCCCGGTTCGGTTTGCAGCAGAACATGCGAACAGGCAAACACCGTTAAAGTCTATGGGACACGAACGTGAAAAATCAAAAGTGCTAATTTTAAAGGTTAAAAGTTATTGTCATAAAAAGTGTTTGGGGACCTGGGTCCTGCCCCAGGGGACATGTATCAATGCAAAAAAAAGTTTTAAAACCGCTCCCTGAAAAAAAAAATCCACAAAGGAGGAGAGGGTGGGGGGGGGGGGGGTGGAGGATATGCAGAACTTCCCTTTTCAGGTGAAGTTTCGCTTTAACTCCATTTCCCAAAACTTCTGTTCCTGTACATGCCTAGGGAAGACAGGTTTCCCAGCTTCCCTCCCTCAGCAGCTCAGAAAGACCCAACAATCAATTAGAGGTAGCTAGTAGTAGGTAGTAGGGATGAGCCCGATGTTCAAGTCTAACATAAGTTCGACTCGAAAATCGGGTGTTTGCCTGTTTGCCGAATAATGAACAATTTGGGTTGTTTGCGGCAAATTCGAAAGCCGGCGGAACACCCTTAAAAAGTCTATGGGAGAAATCAAAAGTTCTAATTTTAAAGGCTTATATGCATGGTATTGTCATAAACAGTGTTTGGGGACCTGGGTCCTGCCCCAGGGGACATGTATCAATGCAAAAAAATGTTTTTTCGGGAGCAGTGATTTTAATAATGCTTAAAGTGGAACAATAAAACTGAAATATTCCTTTAAATTTCGTACCTGGGGGTGTCTATAGTATGCCTGTAAAGTGGCGCATTTTCCCCGTGTTTAGAACAGTCCCTGCACAAAATGACATTTCTAAAGGAAAAAAAGTAATTTAAAACTACTCGCGGCTATAATGAATTGTCGGGTCCAGGCAATACAGATAAAAGTCATTGAAAAAAACGGCATGGGTTCCCCCCCAGTCTATTACCATGCCTTGTGGGTCTGGTATGAATATTAAGGGGAACCCCGAACCAAAATTTAAAAAAAAATTGCGTGGGGGTCCCCCCAAATTCCATACCAGGCCCTTCAGGTCTGGTATGGTTATTAAGGGGAACCCTGTGGCAATTTTTTTTTTAAATGGCATAGGGTTCCCCCCCAAATCCATACCAGACCCTTCAGGTCTGGTATGGATTTTAAGGGGAACCCCGCACCAAAATAAAAAAAAAATGGCGTGGGGGTCCCCCCAAAAATCCATACCAGACCCTTATCTGAGAACCTGACAGGCTGCAGGAAAAGAGGGGGGATGAGAGAGCGCCCCCCTCCTAAACCATACCAAGCCACATGCCCTCAACATGGGGAGGATGTTCCCATGTTGATGGGGACAAGGGCCTCATCCCCACAACCCTTGCCCGGTGGTTGTGGGGGTATGCGGGTGGGGGGCTTATCGGAATCTGGAAGCCCCCTTTAACAAAGGGGACCTCCAGATCCCGGCCCCCCCATGTGAATTGGCAACATTGTACCCATACCATTTCACAAAAAAGTGTAAAAAAAATGGTAAAAAACACAATAGACAGCTTGGGACAAGTCCTTTATGAATTTTTGGGGGTACCCCCACGCCATTTTTTTTTATTTTGGTGCGGTGTTCCCCTTAAAATCCATACCAGACCTGAAGGGCCTGGTATGGAATTTGAGGGGACCCCCATGCAATTTTTTTTAAATTTTGGTTTGGGGTTCCCCTTAATATTCATACCAGACCCAAAGGGCCTGGTAATGGACTGGGGGGGAACCCATGCCATTTTTTTCAATGACTTTTATCTGTATTGCCGGGACCTGACAATTCATTATAGCCGCGAGTAGTTTTAAATTACTTTTTTTCCTTTAGAAATTTCATTTTGTGCAGGGACTGTTCTAAACATGGGAAAAATGTGCCACTTTACAGGCATACTATAGACACCCCCCAGGTACGAAATTTAAAGGAATATTTCACTTTTATTGTTTCACTTGTCCCCTGGGGCAGGACCCAGGTCCCCAAATGCTTTTTATGACAATACCATGCATATAAGCCTTTAAAATTAGCACTTTTGATTTCTCCCATAGACTTTTAAAGGGTATTTCGTAGCTTTCAAATTTGCCGCCAACACCCCAAATTGTTCGCTATTCGTCGAACAGGTGAACACCCCATGTTCAAATCGAACTTACGTTCGTCTCGAACATCGGGCTCATCCTTACTACCTACTACTAGCTACCTCTAATTGATTGTTGGGTCTTTCTGAGCTGCTGAGGGAGGGAAGCTGAGAAACCTGTCTTCCCTAGGCATGTACAGGAACAGGAGTTTTGGGAAATGGAGTTAAAGCGAAACTTCACCTGAAAAGGGAAGTTCCGCATATCCTCCTCCTACCCTCCACCCTCTCCTCCATTGTGGATTTTTTTTTTCAGGGAGCGGGTACCTATTTTTAACAGACACCCTCCCCCTTCCACTCTCCTCGCCTAGAAGTTCGACCCCCCCACCTGCAACTTCCTTCGGGACCATTAAGAAAGTGCAGGGCATCTTGCGCATTTTCAGTGGAGAGCCAGCTGTGAAACACAGCGCCGGGGACTCGACCAGCGAATTTCCGGCCCGGGTAAAGACAGTGCTGGATCCCTGGGCTGGAAAGTGTCTTTTTATTAAAAGTCAGCAGCTACAGTGTTTGTAGCTACTGACTTTTAAGTTTCTATTTTAACAAGACTAAAGATCCTCTTTGAAGGGGCTTCTGCCTTCATCTTGGTGAGTAAAGAACACCTAAGTGTACGATATATGTGCATAGGATCTCATCTATACATATAAAAATTATATTAGCACACAAGAAAAAGTCAAAACAGTCCCAGCAGCTGGAAAACTAACCCCCCCCCCCCGGTAGATGAAAATATATAAAACAGGACCAGTGCTTTTTTTAATGATCCCAATGCAGTCCATATAGATATTTATGCTCTCACCAGAAAAACAAACCCTAATATTACATATGGTTCAAATAAATTCTGTTGCGAACCATTATACAAATGTGTTGTGCATTTATTTTCTCCAAATCCACTCTCTCCTCAGGGCATGCGTTGTATCCAAGGAACGAATCAAACAAAAACAAAATATGGTGCAGTACGTTCAAAAAATTATAAATTCAAAAATTATTATTTATGTGCTCACATTATTTTAAAAATGCCATGCCCTTGATAAAACACCCAGTGTGTTCATGAACACCCAGTGTTCATCCTTGCAGTGAGCTCCCCCATGCACAAACTACCTTAGCTATAGCTTATCTAATGCCGCGTACACAAGACCATTTTTAATGTCATTTAAAAAAAGACGTCTTTCTCGAAGTGATTCTTCTCAAGCCTGCCTTACCTACACACTATCGTGAAAAAAAATGCTCAAGCAAAGCGCAGTGACGTACAACACGTACAACTGCACTATAAAGGGGAAGTTCCATTCGGATGGTGCCACACTTTGGGCTGCTTTTGCTGATCCTCGTGTTAGTAAAGTTTGGTGAGAGACGATTTGCGCTTTTCAGCCTTGTGCTCTTCAGTCTGTTACAGCGTGACGAATGTGCTATCTCCATTACAAACACTAGTTTTACCAGAACGAGTGCTCCCGTCTCATCACTTGCTTCTGAGCATGCGCGTTTTTTTCACGTCGTTAAAGCCTACACACGGCCGTTTTTCATGACGAGAAAAACGACGATGTGAAAAACGACAAGAAAAATTAGAGCATGTTCCAAATTTTTAATGCCCATTTTTCACGTCGTGAAAAATGCTCTGGAGCACACACACAATCGTTTTTAATGACCAAATTAAAAAATGGCATTTTTCTCGTCATGAAAAACGGTCGTGTGTACACGGCATTAGAAATTACATCCTATTACTTCCACTTTGGCATATACTATATCACAACTCTCAGAAAAGCTTCCCCCATTTCCAATATCCAGATGATTCCCACTCCAAAATGATATGGTAGCAAAATGGAAAATATATAACAATAGTGTAATACCATTTTTAATTGGGTCACATCAATAAAAGACCAAAATTATATGTGCTCACATTATAAAGTGTCCAAAAAGGTGCCAAACGAGCCATTTCCCCGTAAAAACATGCATCTACTCCCCATAGCAAAATATACCGTACCAGACCCTTAGCATACTGGATAAGGGGCTGTATCAGAGCTCATACAATCCAATGAAATCCAATTCACTGTTTCCACTCCACCAAACTTTCCAAAATATGACACAGAAGCATGTAGGAAGGATTAAAATTGCCCATAGTGCATCACATTTATTAAATCATAAAATGCTTACATTTATTAATGAGATAATCAGCATTGAGAAAGCCCACCAACAAAATGGCCAACAAGGTACTTCTGGTCTGACATCACTTCCTAATGCATTATATCCCAATAGGACTTCTTCAAAGGATTTTTTGAATTTACAGTGAGAGGTTCCAGTGTTTGTTTTTTTCAGAATCTTAAGTTCTGTTCTGGCTTCTGGAGCCCTTAGAGGTTGTAGAGCTTTGGATGGGAAAAGCCTCAGTTTCTAGGTCCACATCTTGCCTGGTTGTCAGACTTCATTAATTAGTCTCAGCTGTGGAAAGATGTGAGCTCGGAACTCTCTCTCTCCAGTGAAAAATTGCCCCTGGGTGTAAAAACTGCGGACAGAGCACTAAAAAAGTACAAGAGCTGTCTGTTTATTTTGGGGCATGCAAGAGGCACTGGGTCTTTGATATGATTTTAAACAAGGTAGTAAGAGGGCAGGAAACATTTGACAAGCCCACTGACTCAGGTTAGGCTGCTCACAACAGGCATGGCTACCTACTGTGGGTACTCCAGCAGGTTACCAGGAAAAGACGCGCATATATGCAAGGAGTGTCACACCACAAAATAAGAGTCCAAATGAATTTATTGATTTTCTGTTAAAAGACAGCCAATGCATTTGGGGGTCAAAAGAACTCCACCTTCATCAGGACTTCAGTTAAATATGAGAACCTTGAGTGGCCCCAAAATAAAGCTTTTCTGTTTGAATCTGTGATCCATTTGATTGCTGGATTAGGATTCCTGGCCAGCAGCATCTGCATTAGCAGTCAAAATAAGAAGCTTTTATTCTAAATATTAAGCTGTTTATTTCGGGGAACCGATTAGGCTGTAACTATAAGGGCAACCAGACTGATAAGAGGCTTGGAGGAACTTGGCTATGAGGAAAGATTAGAAGAATTAGAGGAACTGAATTTATTCACTCTTGAGAAGAGGAGATTAAGGGAGGATATGTTCAACATGTACAAATATATAAGGGGTCCATATAGTGAACTTGGTGTTGAGTTATTCACTTTACGGTCAACAAAGAGCACAAGGGGGCACTCTTTTTACGTGTAGAGCAGTGGTCATCAACCCTGCTAACAGGCCAGGTCTTAGAGGAAGAATGGCAGCTAACTGTAGACTAGGAGGAATGTGTATTAGTAGTGATGGAAGACGGAGTGACGGAGTGAACGTCTGAGCGTGTGGGCGGGTTCCTCACACTCGCGATGATTCCAGCGTGAGACGCCGCTGTTGCTGCCGCCGCAATGCTTCTAGGGTGAGACGCCAGCCCTGTCACGGATCTACAGATTTGAGCCACTGGATGAGCTGTTTCTGTCTGCTCCTAACCCGCCCCTAGCCTACCAATCGAACAACCTGCTGGACAGCTGTTCTTTCACCTATTTCATACCGTACCGCAGCGAGGAGAAATACAGAGGCCATCGGCCACCGCTGGATGGATGGGGGAAAATAGCAGGAGAACGGTATCTGCACAAGTGACGAGCGACGAGTCAAAGGTATCTCCAGCACAAGACGCCAACTCCGCAGCCCCGCCGACACCCAGATCACAAACCCGCAGACCCGCAGACAACCGCGGACAACCGGACCTAGCGGTATATGGTGAAGGTAAAATAGCAGGCGGTAGATTACACTATAGACTATGTTCTCCCCCTCTCTGGGCTGACCCTCTACCTATATTCTGAAGTACTCTTGTTATACTATTTCAAACGGTATATATATACACCAAGCCGGAGGAGGGAGGAAGGGAGAAGAAGATAATAAAGTGGGTTTAGCTTCTCTATCGCTGAGGATACTTATGCCTCCCCCACTGTTCTAGTGAATAGACAGTAGGGCAGAAATAGAAATAAGCATAAAGGCACAAATACTTGGAGCTTTAACTTTATCTTTACCAAGTTAGCACTGCTATTGGAAAAGAAGGTGGAGGGGAAAGCAAAAAAAAAACACACATATAGACTCTATCTTTCTGCTCTATCTTTCCGCTGCTGAAAACAGAAAATTGAACGGTGCTTGAATGGCCCCCCGGCAAAACCAGGGGTAAAACACAATCGGTTACCCCATGCTCTTCCCCATTAGTAAAAGCAATAAAAGGAACTCTGAAATCAGCTGAAAAATCTCCGCTAAAATCCTCCAAAATTATTGAGGCGCAGGTAGAAATCCAGAGTGCAATGGCGGTAGAGCAGCCTACTTTTGTTAAGGACATTATGGAGGCAATAAAAAAAAGCAGCAAGACTCTTACAGCTAAAATAGATGCCCTGGCTGTAGATGTCAGCATCATGAGGCACGAGTTTGAGAAAATACAGCAAAGAACGGCACCAGTGGAAACTCGGGTCACAAAGATAGAAGAAAAACAAAAAATGGAGAACAGAGAATGGCACATAATGAAAAAAACAAATCATAACACTTCAAGAAAGAGTAATAGACACAGAAAGCCGATTAAGGAGGAACAATGTCTGGATTCTGGGGACACCAGAGCGAGCAGAGGGAGATAACCCAGTAGAGTTTTCAGAAAAACTATTGATAGATATCCTAGACCTGGTAAAAAGAACCCCCAACATTCATAATAGAGAGAGCCCATAGAATCTCCTTCCGTATCCCCAAACCAGGGGAGCTTCCTAGACCATTCTTGCTGCGTCTGCTAAACTTTAGAGACCGAGATAAAATCTTGTCAGCAGCTAGGATGAGGGAGGACATACAATATGAAAATGTGAAACTGATGTTTTTCCCAGACTACCCCCCGGAGATACAGGAAAGGAGAAGAGCATATAATGAAGTTCAGAAGAAACTCAGAGAGAAGGGACTGAAATATAGTCTTTTATATCCTAGTAAACTAAGGGTGAATGATGAGATGCAAACACATTTTTTTGAAACGCCGGATGCGGTGGCAGAGTAGTTGGATGCTAGATAGCTTCGGTTGTGCGGTTCAATATTTTTCTTTTTGTTATTTTATTAAGGATTATTAAGGGTTATACAGGTGTTCTCTTACATGGAGGGAGGGTTATGAGACTCTCAAGATAAGGCTGAGGGGCTCCGCCCTCTACATATATTGAAAGTAGTGGAGCAGTTGAAAATTGCTGCTCCCTTTGATATTCTTTTTATTTTTGCCTCCCCCTTTTTCTCTTTTCCTGCCCTCCCCTCCGCCCTTCTTCTTCTTTTGGCCAATGGTGGCGTATTTTCAGGGAGGGAGGGAGGGGGAAAGGGAAGAATTTTTTTTTTTTTTTCTCTTTGGGAGCTACTTTTTCTCGGAGAGTGTAGGGAGAACTGGGAAGAAGGGATAAATAACTTAAAGCGGTTGTATACCGCAAAACTTTTTTTTTCACAACCTGCAAGGCAAAGTCATAATGAGCTAGTATGACTAGCATACTAGCTCATTATCAATCACTTACCTTAGATCGAAGCCCCCGCAGCGGTCCTCGGACACGTCCTCCGTCGCATCCATGATACCCGGAGTGACTTCCGGGTATCGCCGCTCCGGCGCTGTGATTGGCCGGAGCGGCGATGACGTCACTCCCGCTCATGCGCGGGGAACGGCACGAACCCCGCGCATGCGCGAATTCCGGCAATGTCCGGCAGACTGCCATTCAAAGAGCCTCCGCGCTCAGTGCGCCTGCGCCGTTATCTACGGCGCGCATGCGCCGTAGATAGCGGTGCACACTTTTTTGCAAATATCTCTGAGACCGTGTAGGTCTGGGAGATATTGCAAGCACCTACAGGTAAGCCTTAATGTAGGCTTACCTGTAGGTGCATTTCATATTTGTGGGTATACAACCACTTTAATATATTAGAGGAATTGCACACGATAAGAAATATGGAATAAGAAATAAAGTTGGTGACTATGCACAAAGTAGGAAGGGAGGGAGGGAAGGGGGATAAAAAAAGCGTCACTGAGCGCCAGAATCACTTATTTTCAATTTTTTTTTTTTTTTATAACTATTATTTTTTTTATAATACACGAGAGGGATTTATAGCACACTACTATATACAAAATATTGTGAGAGGGATTTATAGCACACTACTATATACTAAATAATGTTTAATAAATGAGGTGGAGTGGGGGGTGGGGGTTGGGTGGAGGGGGAAGGGGAGGGGGGGGAGAAAACCTTTTAGGTTTTTCCTGTTTTTTTTTTTCTCTCCCTCTCCTGTTTTCTGTGCCCTCTCTATATAGAAATATTTGGGAGAAAGGAGATGGCAAGAAATTTCAATGGTAAATGATGATAAATATAACTTGAAACTGAAAAGGAATGTTGAAGCGAAAGTACCTGATTATATCAATAATCTGCCCTTCCCTGGCTATGTTTCTTGGAGATGGGCGTTATTTTTTTTAATATATATATATATTTTTAGGGGGGGAGGAGAGGGGGGTTTGAAGAGATCGAAGAGGGGCATATATGGTAGATGTAACTTGAATAGTAGCATTTTTTATGTATTTATCCCTTTATGGAGAAAAGGTGTGTAGGGGAAAGTGATCTATAGGAGTAATATTCTCCTTTTTTTTATTTTTTTTATTTTGTCTTTATCTCTATATCCCTGTATACATCCCTCTATGGAGAAATGTTTGTTTAAGTAATAAGGATAGCATATTATACTGAGTGTCGAACCCGCCACACGTTTGTTTTGTTTTTTGGAGGGTTGAGTTTGGGAAATGTTGGGTATTGACCATGGAATAGATACCATGGTCGGTAAAAAAGGGACTAATCGAAATGCCTCTTCACTCTTGTCCATGTATGAATGGAACTGTGGATCAAAGGAGGAGGTGGAGAGGGATAGGGTGGGAAGGGAGGAGGGAGGGAAAGAAAGAGTAAGAATGAAATGTATGCCCAGAAGTGTAGTCTAAAATCTCAGAAAAGGTTCCATCCCCAAAATAGAAGGTGTAGGAGGAAGCCCCCTAGGTTCTAAATACAATGTCAGGCAAAGAAAGTAACAATAACAATTATTCAGTAATATCATGGAATGTCAGAGGACTAAACTCTAGGTTTAAGCGAGCTCTGATGTTCCAGTATATAAGAAAATATAGTCCGCAACTAATTATATTACAGGAGACACATTTAATGGGAAAAAAAACAACAACATTAAAAAAAGCCTGGATACAAAAGGAATATCATGCCACCTATTCATCTTACGCCAGAGGGGTATCAGTGTGAGTTAATAAATCCTTTCCGGGAAAGGTGGAAAAAGCCTACATAGATCTACAGGGAAAATATGTGATCTTATTATATAAGATCGGGCAACAAAGATGCATTATGGTGGCAATATATATTCCTCCCCCTTTTACGGTTGAAATCTTAAATGAGATAATGGAAAAAATTATTCAATATCTTCCAGCAAAACTGATGCTCGTTGGAGATTTCAATTCAGTGATGTCCGCTGAATTAGACAGACCGAAACCCTCAAAGAACCACTCAGCTGATTTATATAATTGGGCACAAGAGATGGGGGTAACAGAAATATGGAGATGGAAAAATCCAAAAAAATAATGTACTCCTGTTATTCTACATCTTATAAAACAGCATCTAGAATAGATCTGGCATTTGCGGACTCCGCAATGTTAACAGATATTATAGATGCTGAGTAGTACTTACCTAGTGGCCTGTCAGATCATGCCCCCCTGCGGGTGTTAATACGCATCCCCACATCTAGGGACAAAGCATTGTGGAGGTTGCCCCCACAATGGGTGACATACCCAGAGATATCAGAAAAGATGATAACCATAATAAAGGAATATTGGGAAGACAATGAGGGATCGTCCTCAGTGGATATAGTCTGGGATGCATTCAAGGCATATCTACGAGGACAATATATCTCAAATATTGCAGCAGTAAACAAAAAACAGAAGGCCAAGGTACAGGAGCTACAAATACAGGTAGAGAGAGTAGTAAGGAAAAATGTAGTCAAGACCCAAGTAACTTTAATTTTGATTTAATGATGGCCACGCAAAGAGAATTACAACTACAAATGGAGGAGATAACAAGGCTAGAATTATACAAAAAGAGGCAAAATATTTTTGAACTAGGGGACAAAAATGGGAGGTTTTTGGCGAGATTGGCACAACAGGAATATCAACCTACAATCATAGCAGAAATAGAAACGAGGGAATTAAGGTAAAAGAACTAGATGAGATTCTAAGGGCCTTTGGCGAGTATTATGCTGGATTATATGCCTCTTCTCTCCCCTCCGATCTCCGCCCGGGGGCCATGTCGGACTTATTGAACCGGGTGGCCCTCGGGTGGTTATCGGATAGGGAGAGGGAGGCATTGGTGGATCCAATTACAAGTGAAGAAATAGTAAAGGCCATAAATACATTTCCAGGAGAAAAAACACCAGGTCCAGATGGAATTCCTGTCGAATTTTATAAAAAATTTTTATAAAAAATATAAAGATTTACTAGCTCCGAAATTAGAAAAGGTATATTCAGAGGGATTGCTGAAGGGGATATTGCCAGACTCAATGAGAAAGGCACATATAACCCTAATATATAAAGAGGACAAAGACCCAAAACTATGCCCCTCATATAGGCCAATAGCATTATTGAATATAGATTTCAAAATATTAACAACCATTATAGACTCAGATCAGACGGGATTCATCCCACAGAGAACGACAGATGTTAATCTGTGTAGATTATTCACGAATATACATGCACATCATAACTGAGAAGGATCCAGGACGGTAGCATCCCTGGATATAGAAAAGGCCTTTGATACTATAGAATGGCCCTTTTTATGGGAAGTACTCAGAAGAATGGGGTTCCCTCTAAAATGTATCAATTGGGTTCAAATAATATATATATTATATATATATAGAGAGCCTATGTCAGCGGTTAAACTCGGAGGAAAACTGTCATCCTTCTTTCAGCTATACAGAGGTACAAGACAGGGCTGCCCTCTCTCTCCAGCACTCTTTGCAGTGGCAATAGAGCCAGTGGCAGAGGCTCTGAGGATGTCACAAGAGATTCAGGGACTCCGAATAGGAGGGCTGGAGGAGAGGGTAGCTCTGTACACAGATGATATGCTGTTATTCTTGAGAGATGCAGGTCCGTCATTGAATGGGGCGTTGGAGTTATTAAATACTTATTCATTGTACACAGGACTTAAAGTAAACTGGGGTAAATCATTGTTATTTGCTATAGATCAAGGAGCACAGGATACAGCGACCCCAGATCTGCCACTGAAATGGGTAACAGAATTTAAATATTTAGGTATAGTGATATCGCGACAAGCTGAAAGATTTAAAATGTTGAATCTAGATCCAGTAGCACAGGAAAGTAAGAAAAAATAAAAAATATGGTAAAAGCTTCCCCTGTCCCTACTAGGACGTAGTAGTAGATAAAGATGAAGATTCTCCCTCAGCTGCTATATTTGTTTAGAAATTCACCACAATGGTTACCAAAAAGTTTTTTACACAGCTACATAGTATGTTTTCTTCATTTATATGGCAAAATAAACTGGCTAGAATAAAATTAAAAACACTTATGCGTCCGGTATCACAGGGGGGACTGGCTTTTCCGGACTTATACAGATATTACCTAGCTACTCAGTTGGTAACAGTGGGAAGGTGGTTGAACCCTGATAGATACGATCCCGCTACAATGGTGGAGGCTGCAGTGGTCCAGTCTCTGGAGGCGCTGCAGGCACTACCATTTCGCGGGTTGAAAAATAGTCGAGATTTGACTCCATCAATAATAACGACAGTAAAAGCATGGAAAGCTGGCACGATAAGAGAAAGCAATCCAAAAACAGAGATCTCTCCAAATACCCCACTATGGAGAAATCCTGAGTTTGGACATTTGGCTTCTATTCCGGATCCTAGAGCATGGACAAAATTTGAAGTTAAAAAGATATCACAAGTAATTTACGAGGGAAAAATATCTTCATTCACAGAAATGAGAAAGAACTGGAAAATCCCCGAGAGCTACCTATTTAGATATATACAGCTAGTACATGCGATGTCAGCCCAGTTTCCACAAGGTATCCCTCGGTTAGTAGAAACAGGCTTAGAAAAAATGGTGAGAAGGAGAAGAGAAAAGGGAATGATCTCAATTCTATATAATCATTTATTTAAGATAGAACTATCAGATATGAACAAATTGTGGGAGTGTTGGTTAAGAGACATTCCAAGACTATCAACAGAAAATTGGGGAAAGATATACAAATTTCCATTCCAGATCTTAATTTCACTTAGAGATAAACTAATTCAATTTAAGATAACACATAGAAGCTATTTTACACCATATAAATTATCTAAAATATCACCATCTAATTCTCAAAACTGTTGGAGATGTGAAGGTACACCTGGAAATTGTATCCATATCTTCTGGACTTGTCCGAAGATAAGGGTATTCTGGAGAAAGATTCTGAGAATAATTGATAAAGTGACATCAGTTCAGCTTAACCCAAAGGCAGAGATCTGCCTACTGGGATTGGTTGAGGAAAATATGCTCTCTATAGAAAGAAGAACACAACTTGGCCTTCTTCTATTTTATGCACGGAAGGCAATAGTGCTGAACTGGAAGAGGGCCGAAGCTCCCCCATTGGCACAATGGAAAAATCTAGTAAATAGTAATCTGATACTGTATAAGGAGACATACTGCAACAGAGGAAAGGAGGAGAAATATGGGAAAGTCTGGGCAAATTGGATAGAGAGTACTATGACAGCTGCAGGGGAGGGGGATGGGGAATTGGGATAGAACTACGCCAATGGAGGAAAGGGTTATGGAACACACAAACCTACTCTTGTGAATGTTAGGATGGATGGGACAATTTTTTTTTTTTGTGAAATGTATGATGTAAAATGTATAATTTAATAGGATGTAAAAGATGTAAAATGTATGATGTAATGTGAGAAAGAAAAAGAAAATTTAATAAAGAGAATTAGGAAAAAAAAAACAGGCCAGGTCTTATGTATTATCTTGGGGAGATGCAGACTAGAATACTGCAATCAATGAGCAGCAATTATATCACCTGTGATGTATTTCAGTTATCTTGCAAACCTGGCCTGTTAGTGGGCCCTGAGGACAGGGTTGATGACCATTCCTCAGAATGCCGCTGGTAGAGTGATTAGGCTCCTCCCCTACACGTTACGTCACACGTCATGACTAAGTCACGTGACGTAACGCGTAGGGAGAGGAGCCTAATCACGCTACCAGCAGCATTCTGAGGAATCGGAAGCCGAAGCAGTGAAGGAGATCGCTCGAAGTGAGCTGAACTGTGGCTACTAATGCACAAACCTTATCTACGGTCACGTGAGTGAAAGTGTCTTATGAAATATCATTACCTGTAGGATACGCAGCATTGCGCAATGATTTTCTTCTCTTTCCTTTATGATACGCTTACCCGATATGAGCTCATCGGTTAGACTGCTCAAGCCAGAAAACTGACAGCCGCCCTAGTCCATGACCAGCTGATGAGAGGGACATATTAAGGAGCACTTAGTCGGTCTCTACATAGGACTGAGAACTATATGTATGTGGACTCCACATAGCTGCTGAGGAGCAGTAATATCAGTAGGGTTCTTCTGAGGCCTCGTACACACGGCCGAGATTCTCGTTGAGAAAAACATGTCGTTTTTTTCGACGAGATTCTTGGACAAGAAACTTGTCCCGGCCGAGTGTACACACGCTCGTTTCAAAGAACCCGCGGTTCTTTGAAAGGAGTGTACGTGGTGACGTCATCGACTACGTCGAGCATGCGCTCGTCACATTCGATGCCGTCGCCGCCATCTTGGTACACCCTACGTATGCCTAGGAAGCTACCGCGCATGCGTCAAATTCATTTCGAACATGCGCGGGCTTCCGGGCGGACAGGTAAGTGTACACACACTCACTTTTCTCGTCGAGAAACACGCCGAGGAGAATCTCGACGAGAAAATAGAGAGCAGGTTCTCTATTTTCTCGTCGAGGTATCTTGTCGGTTTTCTCGACGAGAAACACGCTAGCAGTGTACACACGACCGATTTACTCGGCAAGACCTCTCTGCCAGCAAGTTTCTTGCTGGTTCTTGCCGAGAAAATCGGTCGTGTGTACGAGGCCTGAGGCTGTTTTTTGCTGCACTGGATTGCACTCATACATCACGCAGGTTTTTGCACTAATGTATTTTGCACATGGTTTGCAGTTTGCACATACTTGCAGTTTGCACCTTTGGTTTATATGTATTTATATTTATTTATGCAACGGTTTATCTGATTTATTCACTTAGGGTTGATTTTATAGCGCATCAATATTACACCTAATACTCACGTTTTTGGTACCAGATTACTTTTGATTGATTGCAGCTTTAATCATTTAGGTATCCTTTGTTGATTGGTTTCACTTATTTATATTTTACACTTTATTGTGCACTATTTTTGCGCTTCAGTAATTTACTATTTTATCACATTTTTTTCTGCAGCCCAAAACCCTCCCTCCACCCCTTTATCATGTGCAAATTAATAAATAAAGTCAGATAAGTATTGCAACATATTACTTTGTCTTTGCAACAATCGAGCTGGTGGGTTATACATACACCCCTTGGCTTTGTTGATTTTAATGGCTTACATGGAAAATTAGATATCTATTGTATTTCCTATTAAGCTCATGTTTTTATTTATTTTTATAAGTTTAAAAAGTGTAAGTGTGGAGTTGAAAAGAATTGACATGGTGCGCATGCGCGGGGCTCCTAAGATGGCCGCTTGAGCGCTTCATCCCTTAACAGCGGCGCCAATAGCGGCAAACACGGTGTCGGTTCTGCCTTCATTTCGACACAGCTGACTACCGGGCCGGGAGACCAGAGAACATCCCCAGCTTAACTAATCCTCTTTTTGAGAGGTTTTCAGGCAGTTATTTGGATTGCTTATGACAGATATAAAAACCAAGATGGCCACCACATCACAGCATTCGACCCCTGATCCACTATGTCTGACTGAAAAACGACAGCTAAGTTCAACTCAGGATCTCAAGAGGTACTTACTCAGGTACTTACCACCACTCCAACTACATCTGGAACCCTCGATAACCAATCTGCCTCAGTATATAAACTTGCTGCATTGGGACATGATACTGCTATTCAGGCCATTTCTTTTACCTCAGACGCCTCTCAGGGAATAGAGGCTTATCAAATGGCGGACTTATTTCAGAAATTCTCTGACCTACTAGACAAAGGTCTAGTACAAACTGCTAATAAAATCACAAGGGATCTGAAGGCAGATTTTCAAAGCTTGGGCTCTAGAATTTACTTTATTGAAAACAAAATCAATGAAACTGCTGCAGCTACTAATTAAAATATGGAACATATCAATACTGTTCAGGAACAACTGGATATTGCATTGTCTAAAATTGATGAACTCGAAAATAGGTCCCGCAGATACAATGTCAGAGTTAGGGGACTTCCTGAATCTGTCATTGATGAACCCAAAGCGATCCAGGACTTATTTGGAAACATGCTTCCTAATACCCCACTTGACCGACTAGAACTGGATAGGGCACACAGAGCCCTGGGACCACCTAGGAAAGATGGCAAACCGAGGGACATTATTGTTAAGCCTCATTTCTATGCAGTGAAGGAAGATATTATGAAGCAGGCTAGATCTTCTCCACAAGTGACATACCAGGGTCACTCAATTCAATTATTTGCAGATCTTTCTCCATCCACTATACAGCGCAGGAGGTCATTGAAAGCTTTGTTGTTAGTCCTCACTAAAAAGGATATCAGATACAGATGGGCCTTTTCCATTCGCTGTTAGATTTACTTTCGACGGGAAATCCTATCCCTTTTCCAACTTTCAAGAAGGCGAAAAGTTGTTCTTACAACTGAAGATAATCTCACATGAGGCATAAATGGATACTTCTCCGCCCAGTTCTGGATCATCTAAAAGACCAACGCCGACGAGTCTGAATTCTCCCCAATGGAACAAAGGAAAAGCTAATAAAATTAAGGATAATGGCCCTACTTGATTTGATTGCATTTTCTACTTTTTTTTCCTTGATTCTCATTGGGACCAAGTGTCCAAATCTTTCCCTTTAGGGAAGTCTGTCGAATGTTCTCCCCCTTCCGCATTTTTTGTGCCCCTAGTGCCTTAAATTTACAACAACTTATCTTATTTTTTTTTATTTTTTTAATAACGTTATATGGACTTCTATCATCTTATAGATATCAGATTCTCTGCCTATATAACTATTGAAATGTTGGTTTTGGGCCAAAGCAGCACTCCCCTTTTTTCTTTTCCCCACATTTCAGTATTTTGAAAAGCTGATTTACAATATAGATAATTTACTAAACTTTCATATATGGACTTGAGACTCTTATTATCCCTCTTCAAATAAATAATATATATATATATATATATATATATATATATATATATATTTTAGGGGTAGTGATTTGTTAATCCTATATAGGTCACTTGGGGACATCTTAATATGTTCAGTTCAAAATGTTATATAACCGTGTTATAACTTGAATGCAATTTTTTCCTTTTGGGGGCGTCCTGTGGAGGGATGGCTTACATGCGCCTCCACCTATCTCTTGAAGACCAGTAGTCTTTGGGAGATAGGTTGTCTGTACCCTTGGGTCAGACTTTACTTTTATTTGTTGAAGGTCTCTGGGGGGTAGTCTCCCCTCCCGAATCCCGATATTTGATGCTAGGAGACTTTTCTTTTTGTGGGTTCTACTTTTTCAATTTTTTTTTTGTCTTTTCCCTCATCCTTCTTTTCTTCCCCTCTGTGTACATGCCTGACTTATTTGTATTTTACAGGATCACATCCACCAGATTTACAGTGAACACATTTACGTATGTGTATCTGCTGAGAAAAATTCTGAGATCAACTTCTACCAGCTGTCTTTCCTGGGTGAGTGGGTACGACTGTAATAGATGCTTCCTCCTTGACTTCCATGGCTAATATCACACTTCCCAAACTAATAATTGCCTCACACAATGTACAGGGCCTAAACTCTCTAACCAAAAGGAGAAAATTTTTAGACTATTATAAAACTCTTAAAATTGATATACTCCTACTCCAAGAGAAACATTTTCCTATACGCTATACTCCTACTTTCCTACATTCACATTATTCACAATTACACCTAGCCAATGCCGAGAATAAAACAAAGGGGGTGGCCATTCTTTTTTCTAAATTTTGTAAATTTGAGAAAATTTCAGAATACTTGGATCCTGAGGGACGATTTATTTTTCTAAAAAGGTACCATAGAAGGGCACCTTTATTCTTTAGTATCCTACTATGCCCCTAATAAGGGTCAAGCTTCTTTTTTTAAAGTCATGATGGATTCCCTCAATCCCTTACTAGAGGGCATGATCCTTCTCTGAGGCGATTCCAATGTTGCTTTGGACAAATCTAAACCCCAAGGAACTCAACTAACTAGACCAACTAGAGTAAGCCACAAATTTGCAAAATTACTTTCGGCCCATAACCTGGCCGACATATGGAGGGAGCTGAATCCTTCCAAAAGAGATTTCACTCACTTCTCTCATCCGCATAATACATATGCTAGAATTGATCATATTTTAATGTCCACATCTCTTCTCCCATTTATTCTCAATGCTCGTATTAAGATAGTCTCCTTTCAGATCACTCAATTGTACTTATAGCTCTTCACTTTAATGCTTTGAGTGGAAAGAGGGGCATTTGGAAACTCAATGAATCCATTCTTTCTGATCCATTAAGAGTTGAGATGATTAATTAAGCTCTTCAAGATTATTTTCTTCTCAATGATACTGGAGAAGTCTCGGTTGAAACGCTATAGGCGGCTCATAAGGCTTTCATATGGGGTAAAATAATTCAGTTAGCAACGCAACTCAAAAGGGAACGTAAAGATAAAATAGACAGCTTAGAAAAGGAATATGACTCTCTCAGAGCCAAACACAAAAAGGACCCAAAGTTCCTATTACCCTCATTGATAAAGCTAGACTTGATCTAAACTTACTCCTCACTACTCAAGCTGATAAAGCTATCCGCTGAACGAGTAACAAATTCTATGTTCATGCTAACAAAATAGGACCCTTGTTAGCTGCTAAACTTTCCCCCTGTGTTCGAATCAATACTACACCTAAAATCAGAATTTCAGGTCAACCTCCCACAGCCAACCCTGTCAAAGTTCTGGAGGCCTTTCATGAGTTTTTTTCCAGTCTCTATAAATCTTCCTCCCAAATTGATACAGACTCAGTTAATAAATTCCTCAATGATCTTCCCATTCCTACCCTTCTCTCTTCGCACAGGGATTTACTTGAATCTGCCTTTACTGAGGAGGAGGTTCTTGATATCATTAAAGGTCTCCGGGTCCTGATGGGTTCTCTATTCCCTACTATAAGGCCTTCGCGGAAACATTAGCTCCACATTTAACTAAAAATTTCAATGCTAAAACGGTGGGTGTACCATTAGATGTCCAATACTGCATATATCACAATTTTACCTAAACCTGATAAAAACCCTGAAGAAAGTAATAACTACCGTCCAATCTCTTTGATAAACAATGATCTAAAAATAATGACGAAGATACTAGTAAATCGCTTAGCCTCTTTTATTAATGTGTATATACATAAAGATCAAGTTGGCTTCATCCCTGGTAGACAAGGGCCTGACCAGATAAGGAGAGCAATAGATTTAATTTCTATACTTAAGACTAATCGGGTGGGGAGTATGAGACAACAGGGTTTCCTTTTTATTATTGGACCTTCATAAGGCTTTTGATTCGGTTTCCTGGACTTATATTTTTGCCCTTATGGAACGTTGGGGTTTTGAAATGCACTTTAGGGGTCTTACACTAATTATGAAACATGGTGCGATGGTGCTGTGGAACCAAAGGGAGGTATTTCTCTAGTGTATTCGTCCCTCACTCATTCTAATGAGAAGTCCTCCTACATGACAGCTTGGGAAAAGGACTTCAGTTGTACTTTGGACCTGGAAGTCTGGCATACTGCTTGTTCGGAGTCCTTTAAAGGTATTCTGAACCTATATCTGATATAAGCCGATGTTAAGGTCTTAACAAAATGGTATCTTACCCCCTCTAAATTAGCTACTATTTACCCTTCATCTGATCCCTCATGCTTCAGAGCATGCCGACTTTTGGGATCAATGGCCCACGCATGGTGGGAATGTCCTAGGATTCGCTCCTTCTGGAATACATTTTTCAATTTGATCTTTAAAGTAACTGCATGCCAGATTCCCAGATCTACATTTATCGCTCTCCTAAATGCACATGTTCCTCATATCTCTAAATCTACTCAATTATTAATTCACGTCATTCTCACTGGAGCCAAGATAGCAAAAGCTTGGAAAAAAACAAAACCCTTCCTTTTTGATGTCAAACGAAAAATTTCTTGGATTATGACTACAGAAAAACTAGCTAGTATATTAAATAACACAGTACCAAAATTTGAAAAGATATGGGAACCATGGGCTACTTATATTGAAATATCTCTTAATTAAATTGTTTCATTGTTCTCCCGCTTATGATCGTTAAGTCAGGCATGTACACCCCTCTTCTTCTCCCCCCCTCCTTCCTTCTTTTCTTGTTCTATTGTCTTCTATTTTAATTTTTATCTTTATTTTTTTCCGATCTGAATCTTGGAGATCTTTATAAGAAACATGTTCTTATAATATTCCTAGGGTATTTTACAACTTTTTTTGATTGTAAGGTTATAGTCTGGATGACCTTTCATCCTATTTCATTGGTTTTATCTCTTGATTTGTAAGGCTTAAGCCCTGTACACACGATAGGTTTAACCGATGAAAACAGTCCGATGGACTTTTTTCATCGGACAAACCGATCGTGTATGGGCCCCATCGGTCTTTTTTCCATGTTTTAAATTTATCCGATGGTTAAAAAACCGATAGCAAATTACTATCGTCTGTGGGGAACTCCATCGGATAAAAAACCCACGCATGCTCAGAATCAAGTCGACGCATGCTCAGAAGCATTGAACTTCATTTTTCTCGGCTCATCGGAGTGTTTTACGTCACCGCGTTTGGAACGGTCAGTTTTTTGACTGATGGTGTGTAGGCAAGACTGATGAAAGTCAGCTTCATCGGTTTTCCGATGAAAAAATCCATCGGTTAAAAAACCATAGGAAATCCGATCGTGTGTACAGGGCTTTAGAGGGCTTTATTAAAAGCCCATTTTAAAACATGTGGGATCCCCTCTTCTGGCACAGCATGATCCCTATAGGGGTGCCATGGAGGGGCGTGGATCTCGATTAATTATTTTTTCTTTTTATTCTGGTTTAGCTAAGGAAAATCTATATAGCATTTTTTAGGCTTTCTGGCCTTTATCAGATAACTTTTCTATTGTTAGTAAAGATATATATTGCTCTTTTATTCTTTTTTTTATATAATTTTTTTTGAATATGGAATATTATTTGTTCTGTCAATATTATTATACTTCTGTATGAATTATTCGTATGTTATACTGTATATTATTTGATTTATTTTATAATTTATTTTATGATTATTGAAAAATAAAATATTTTGAAAGAGAAAAGAAGTGACGCTATTTTCTTTACCTCAGTGCCCATGCAGGCTTAAGCCCTGTACACACGATCGGTTTTACCGATGAAAACAGTCCGATGGACTTTTTTCATCGGACAAACCGATCGTGTATGGGACCCATCAGTCTTTTTTCCATCAGTTTTAAAAAATAGAACATGTTTTAAATTTTTCCGATGGATCAAAAACCGATAGCAAATTCCGATCGTCTATGGGCAAGTCCATCGGATAAAAAACCCACGCATGCTCAGAATCAAGTTGACGCATGCTCAGAAGCATTAAACTTCATTTTTCTCGGCTCATCGGAGTGTTTTACGTCACCGCGTTTGGAACGGTCGGTTTTTTGACTGATGGTGTGTAGGCAAGACTGATGGAAGTCAGCTTCATCGGATTTCCGATGGTAAAAACCATTGGATTAGAATCCATAGGATATCCGATCATGTGTACGAGGCTTTAGTGTCTCATTATACTTTCCCTAAAAGTTTACACCATAATCCATTTAACATTACTTTTGTAGCAGGACCCCCAAAAATGGGGTCGCTATGCTGTAAATTTAGGGGCAGCCTAAGTATGGCTCAGATTCTACAATTCTGTTTAATATGGACTCTGCTCTCTCTGCCATGTTGTTGCCTGGTGTATGGTTCCCCTGGGCCTGTGGTGGCGCTGTTGCTCAGGTCTCGGGTTGAACCACGGGTGGCATTGTGGTGTGATTGGGTGTCCTCTCTTGGCTACTGTGCGGTGGGCGGGTTCGGCCTGATGTGCATGCCGGGAGAGGGTACATAAAGGGCCCATGATCTAGGAGGAGTGTGCCAGGGGGAGTGTGCCCCATTGGGGTGGTGTGCCAGGCCCGAGGCTACAGAGTTCCAGGTAGCCCCAGTACCTTCAACTGGGTCTACAACCAACCCACTGGAGCCCCTGGGAACCCATGTGAGGGTGGCCCACTCTGAAGGAGAGGAAACCAGGAGAGGACCTGTCCGATGGATCGGTGAAGGAATTCACGGTGAAGGAGAGGCCTGGTTGCCTATCAGAGGGAAGGATTCATGAGTTGCAGTGTAGCTCCTGTAGTGTGTCCCATTGGCACCTATGGTCTCTATTATTCTATGGGGTTTTCAAAGTTCTAATTCAGTAACTAAGGTATTCTGTGGCAGAGGATCTCTTGGACTTGTCCGTGAAGGGGACTAAATTAAAGAAACTGTTCGTGCTTCATTCCGGCTGCTAGAACTGTGAGAGGGATCTATCCGGGTGAGCAATTTACACTCAGAGTGTAAGAACAGACTTTTCCCTAAATTCTGGGGATGAGAACCAATGGACGGGAGGTAACTCGCTGCAGGACCCAAAATTGAAAGAACACCGCTCAACCTCTTATACCAGGAGGATATGGGCATGTGGCACGGTGTGCCTTTATCCCTGCAAAGTGAAGGTAGGCAGGAGAAAAGGGTCCGTGTGCTACACTTTGCATTTTAAACTGCTTTTCAAATGACTGGAATGGGACACGGAGGGCAGCACATGCACAAATGCAGAGTAGAGCTCCCTTTTATGGGATTTTCATCTGTCTCCCCCTTGTATATTACTAAACATTGTACTCATTTCCTGTTGGAGAATATGCTCTCATTATGAGATAGAGAGCATGAGAGGGTAAAGGTCTCTTTGGCCATTGTTTGGTAGTTGGAGAGTTCAACTGAGACAGGTTATTATAGAAGTATATTTTCTATTTCTCTGTGTGACAGCATTAACACCTTCCTAGTATTGTATCCCTGTAACTTCCTTGGACTGGACGGAACATGTTAACACTAGTCAAGTTGCGTCCTGGTGAGAATGCGCCTCAACAAAGGAAGATTGTATGCAACAAAGAATTAATGTCAGCTGTAGAATACAAATAAGAGAGATCAAGTGTAACCATTATGTTAATGAATCATTTCATTCACTACTGACTTATGATATTCCAATTTGTAATAACAAATTGTTTTGCACTGCACTTATTATGGTGGGTTTTTTGTCTTTCTTCTATGCTATCATGGTTCCACTAACTTTGAACAAGATTTGCTGAATCCTTGACAAATCAAACCTGGGTACATTTTTCCATCTTTAGTGGTAAAGATGTGCAAAATACAGTAAACCAAAGCATCCATCAATATCATAGTTTTTTTGTTTTTTTTATCCAACAAAAATATTTTTATTGATTCAAAGGTGGTACACAGCCATTTACACCAATACAATAACCAACATGTCCATACACACGACCAAGTAAAACATGTCACCATAAATTCAGCATTACCACAATATCTCTTATTCTACAACATTTCAACCCACATGCAGATTTACTACCCCATAAATATCATAGTTAATAGACCATTGGTGACTGGATAGCCTGGTTTATTGCAACTGGCACACATTCATTGCTCTTTGCATTGCTTTATTGAGTAAACCTATATGTGTATTTCTCTAACAGATATAAAGTAGTTGCCAGATGTGGCATTCTACTTTAGGGCGACGTGTAAAGGGCAGTAACTCTCAGAAACAAATATTTCAGTTGTTGAAACTGCTCTGCACTGATGAAATGTGAAACATGACTACTTTCTCATCAAAGCTTTTTGCACTGCCATGTTAAATAGGCATAGAACACTAAGCAGATGGATTATAAAACATAAGCCCAAAATATGAAATACAAGCCAAATAGAAAAAGTGATAATATGTACAGTATGTGACAATGTTCTGATTGCATGAGTTACTTCACATATTTGTGGCTGAATACCTATACATTTCCAAGGACAAACAGGCATGTCATGGCAAATAATCTTTTTAATTCCTGTAACACATGGGGGTTAACAGTACACATGACAAATCCCTGTGCTCAAGGCTATGCTATACAGTATGTTTCATCTCCATCTTTCCCAGCAGTCTCTTAACACATGCATAGGAATTGTGATAAAGTGTAAAATGTCATGTAACATTGTGAATGTTTTAATATAAATATAGAATCACCTTTAGAGTTGTTCATATTTTAATGTTTTTTTTTTTTATTATTATGGAAAATGTATAAAAAGGATTTTCAATGCATTATTTTACAAGCTAAATAATTTCATGTTCATATGAAATTGAAGTGTTTTGCTTATACATAGACATATTTTCCATTTTGGATATAGTACAGGAGGAATTGAATCTCTGGTAAATTTGTATTCCTCAGAGAGGAGATAAGGGCACTCTGGTGGAGGTGGATAGCTGGTCAGAGGGATGATAGTGATGAGATGGCACTTCTTGCAGCAATTTGGTTAGAGGAGAAGTAACTCTGAAGATATAAAAAAGGAAAAGAAAGGCGCCTCTAAGTGCAGTATGCAAAATTTAATAAAGTGCACAAAGGGTTAAAAGCACTTACAAGATCGTTGAGTGTTAAAAGACATGATAAAATCAGGAGTCCTCATCTGTGACATGTGTCCATCCTCAGCATGGTGGTAGAGAGCAGTGTAGGGCCGTCCAGCAGATATGAAACATTCTCATACGTGTTGGAGAGAGGAGGCAGCAGTTTGTCTGAATTCACTGCAGGACACATGAGGCTGATGGTGTCCTTTCTCCTTTCTACTCTAAAGGGAAAAAAAGGTTTGGCTCTATATGCACTTTAGGGGTCAAACACATCATTGAGTATTTCCTTTTTAAATGAAAATTTCTAATTTACTTCTTCCAAGTTGTTTACCTTGCTCAGTAAAAATGATTATAGAACAATAATGTCTTATTATAGTTACAGTATAATATCAGATCTTACCAGCATTAGAAATGTAAAATTCAATTTTCCCCAAACAAAACTTTGGAGGGAAACTATAGATCTTTTTTTTTTTTTTTTTTTTTTATGTAAAAAAAGGAAATGCAGACCTGCTGGATTTTGGCTGTCTTATGTGACTAAAGGATTGAAGGTAAAGCCTCATACACACGGTCGGACTTCTATCGGACTTTTCCCTGGATTTTTGTCCAAACGGAGTTGGCCGGGCACACCCATAGCATACACACCACAGGACTTTTCTGCAAACTTTCCCAAAACTTTTTGCAACATCACGTGGTTTTTCTGCTCTTTTCTGCTCTTTACCGCCACCCTTTGGTCAACTTCTGATATTTTGTAAAAGGTGGATAATCCGCGCTAACCTATCTAAACCAAATGGGATAAACCATATAAAATGTGAAAAAGTGAAAAAAACCTTTGAAGTTAAATGTGACAGGTGCTGCGAACTTATAAACAGCCGGAATAACAGCTGTGAACGTGTATGCTAAAATATGTATAAATCAGTGCGCAACCTATTAAATAAGCCTACACAGTGCTTATAATTGTACAAATAAAAAGTGAAAATAAACATGTGAATAGATAGACACTTAAATAAATGTCCTATAGTGCCACCTGATTGGCAAGTAAAAAAAAGGGAAGAAACAAAAATCAAAGCCACAACAATGAATATTATCCCCTGAAACTAATATACTCCGGGGTACACAGTTCAAGTGTGTTTAAAGTTCGTATAGACTGGAATGTCGACATCAAACGATTTCCATCAAACAAACAAAACCCGATCCTGTGGTGCAGATAAAGCGAGACTTTTTCAACTTGCTGGAATAATTGATAAAGGCAATGGAGGCTTACCAGCTCAGGTGGATCCCGATTACAGAGATCATATGGGGCTCATGCATGAACAGAGACATCCACCGACATGCCGCAGGTCTTTTACCTCCAATCGTCCGATATCCCGATCCTCCAGGGGCCCTCAGAGCAAGGTGATCTTGCAAGGGATTCCCTCGTTCATGCAGCAGGAAAGGATGTTGAAATAAAAAAGGAAAAAAACCTCATGGTGCAATACTTTAGTTTAAAAAAAGACACCCTTTATTGATACCGGGCAAAATAAAATCGCTTCACATGAAGTTTAAACACGAGGAAGGCGGCAAATTCAAAAAACTGATCGTACTCAGCTGCTGTGTTGCAGTCAGCTGTAGCGTAGTGATGGCCCGATCAACAGGGTGGAGCTGTTGATCGGGCCATCACTACGCTACAGCTGACTGCAACACAGCAGCTGAGTACGATCAGTTTTTTGAATTTGCCGCCTTCCTCGTGTTTAAACTTCATGTGAAGCGATTTTATATTGCCCGGTATCAATAAAGGGTGTCTTTTTTTAAACTAAAGTATTGCACCATGAGGTTTTTTTCCTTTTTTATTTCAACATCCTTTCCTGCTGCATGAACGAGGGAATCCCTTGCAAGATCACCTTGCTCTGAGGGCCCCTGGAGGATCGGGATATCGGACGATTGGAGGTAAAAGACCTGCGGCATGTCGGTGGATGTCTCTGTTCATGCATGAGCCCCATATGATCTCTGTAATCGGGATCCACCTGAGCTGGTAAGCCTCCATTGCCTTTATCAATTATTCCAGCAAGTTGAAAAAGTCTCGCTTTATCTGCACCACAGGATCGGGTTTTGTTTGTTTGGAAATCGTTTGATGTCGACATTCCAGTCTATACGAACTTTAAACACACTTGAACAGTGTACCCTGGAGTATATTAGTTTCAGGGGATAATATTCATTGTTGTGGCTTTGATTTTTGTTTCTTCCCTTTTTTTTTACTTGCCAATCAGGTGGCAATATAGGACATTTATTTAAGTGTCTATCTATTCACATGTTTATTTTCACTTTTTATTTGTACAATTATAAGCACTGTGTAGGCTTATTTAATAGGTTGCGCACTGATTTATACATATTTTAGCAACTTCTGATATTGTTGGTTGATTTTAACATTAGTTGTTTTGTCCATCGGACAAAAGTCCTATGGTTTTCTGTACACACGGTCGGACTTTGCTCGATCGGACTTTTGTTGGCCAAAAGTTTGTCCGTTTGCAGACCCAACTTTTGTCCGATGAAAACACAAAAAAAAAAGTTTGTCCGATGGAGCGTACACACGGTCGGATTGTTGGTCCAACTTGCTCAAAATGAAGTTTGTTGGCCAAAAGTCCGACCGTGTGTATGGGGCTTTAGACTGGCACACATGGTTTATAGAGTATATAGCAGATTTTGTTGACTAACTTGCAGTTGCCAGGCTCACAGCAGTGGTGACTTCTGAATAGAGGCAACAACAACTCAGTAGTTAAAAGCATTAACCTGGATGTAAACACCCCATGTGTTTTGATCTTTGCCGTGCATTAGCTTCTCTAGAAAATATTGAAGGCAGAAAATTGTAAATTAGGAGAGATATTGGGAATCTGAAAATGAAGAGAGCAGAGTCAACGGAGTGAAAATGAAAATGTTTGCTATGGAAACTAGACATTGCAATGATAAGATCAGGAGTAGAATAAGACTGGACTGGAAAGGAACTATCAGCTATATCAAATAATTCTTGTTTTTTTTGTCAGTCACTCACCATCTCTAGTACATTCAAAATGCTTAACCGCTTCTGGTAAAATACAGTAACGCGATCATGCAAAGGATACCAAATGCTTGATCTAATTGCTAAAATTAAGCCTCTGAATACAAAACAGCAAGTACTTGTAGCATTGTGGTGTGTTTCATTAAAAAATAAGGTCCCTATCTGATTTTATGTGTTGTGGTGCATTAACGTGCAAAATAATGCATGTTAGTGTGTAAATGGTAACGCATCACAATTTACTTGCCAGGTGTGAGAGGTGCTTAAAGCTTCCAGCATAATAATGTTCTTTAGTAACAACACTGATCCTATGTACAACCATGAAATGATCACAAATGATTCACCACAGAAAGCCTTTGATCCACATGTCCACCTGCACTTACTGTTAGATTAAAAAAACAAAACAAAAACACACACACAATTCAATGCAGTGAATTCTTCAAAAAATCTATCCTAATTAGTATTGGGAGAACAGATTTGTTGATGTTGACCGATAATTTATTACATCAGTGTACTGTATTTGAGTATTGCAGTATTGTGGTACATGCTTCTTTGTGTTTAAATATTGGAGAGTTGTGCTACAGTCTCTTCCTCCCCCTCCTGTGTTCATGTGTAGGGATGAGCCGAACACCCCCCGGTTCGGTTCGCATCCAGAACATGCAAACATTCGAACACCGTTAAAGTCTATGGGACTCGAACGTGAGAAATCAAAAGTGCGAATTTTAAAGGCTAATATGCAAGTTATTGTCCTAAAAAGGGTTTGGGGACTTGGGTCCTGCCCCAGGGGACATGTATCAATGCAAAAGAAAGTTTTAAAAACTGCAGTTTTTTCGGGAGCAGAGATTTTAATGATGCTTAAAGTGAAAAAATAAACGTGAAATATTCCTTTAAATATCGTACCTGGGGGGTGTCTACTATAGTATGCCTGTAAAGTGGCGCATGTTTCCCGTGTTTAGAACAGTCCCTGCACAAAATATCATTTCTAAAGGAATAAAAGTCATTTAAAACTGTTTGTGGCTGTAATGTAATGTCGGGTCCCGGCAATATGGATGAAAACTATTACCAGGCCCTTTGGGTTTTGTATGGATATTAAGGGGAACCCCGCACCAAAATTCAAAAAAGAAAAGGCGTGGGGCCCCCAGGCCCTATATACTCTGAACAGCAGAATACAGGCGGTCCCAAGAAAGACAGGGACTGTTGGTTTGTTCTTAAGTTTAATCTGTTTGTAATTTGGAACTGGTACATTTTTTAAGTCTAGCTCCAGCCAATAAATCTATTTTTAAGCTTTGTGGATAACATAGGGAAGGGTTATCCTCACCCCTGTAACATTTGTTTTGCTGTCTGTGCCCCTGTTAAGAAGATTTCACCTCACTTTCTGTCCCAATGACAATTGGATTTAGAAAATTTGGGGTTTTTGGGGAAACAAGAATGGGTGATAAAGCATCAGTGGAGGAGGAACCTTTTTCCCATATTAACTCTTGCTGGAGAGAATTTCCCTTCCTTATGCCCCATACACACGATCGTTTTTCATGCCGTTAAAAATGCCATTTTTTAAAATGGGCATTAAAACCGATCGTGTGTATGCTCCAGAGCATTTTTAACGGCGTGAAAAATGGGCATTAAAAATTTCGAACCTGCTCTATTTTTTCACGTCGTTTTTCATGTCGTTTTTTTTAACGACGTGAAAAACGATAGTGTGTATGCTTTTACGAGGGGGAAAAAAACCGCGCATGCTCAGAATCAAGTATGAGACGGGAGCGCTCGTTCTGGTAAAACTAGCGTTCGTAATGGAGATAGCACATTCGTCACGCTGTAATGGACTGAAAAGCACGAGGCTGAAAAGCGCGAATCGCCGCTCAACAAAGTTTACTAACATGAAGGGTGGCACCATTAGAATGGAACTTCCCCTTTATAGTGCCGTCGTACGTGTTGTACGTCACTGCGCTTTGCTCGAGCGTTTTTTTTAATGATCGTGTGGATGCAAGACAGGCTTGAGAGGGAACATGAAAAAAAACGACGAGAAAAACGTCGGTTAAAAAAATGGCATGAAAAACGATCGTGTGTACGCCGCATAAGGGTAGATTTTCTCTCACTTCCTGTTGTCTCCCTCCGTTTGCAAGTAGGAGTCATTTGTAAGTCGGATGTTTGAAAGTAGGGGACCGCCTATATATACTATACTTCCTGCCCTATATACTCTGCAGATTTGGGCCTTAGGTGTTGGTGGTACCAGAACACTGTAAGCCCTCACAGTTACTCTTGGTGGGCGCTGAAACGGGCCCTGCTGTGAAATATTATATCAAGAATTGTAATTACATGCCCCTGTTGAACAGGGGTAGAAAAATTGGGCCTTTGGTGGTGGTGGTGGTGGTGCCACAACACTGTAACCCCTCACAGATTCTGTTGTTGGGCACAGGAACGAGCCCTGCTGTGAAATATTAGATCCAAAATTGTAATTACGCACCCCTGTTAAACAGAGGCAGAAAAATTGGGCCTTAGGCAGTGGTGTTGGTGCCACAACACTGCAACCCCTCACAGATACTCTAGTTGAGCGCAGGAACAAACCCTGCTGCAAAATATTACAGCAAAAATTTAAATTACAAGCCCCTGTTAAACAGGGGCAGAAAAATTGGGCTTTAGGCACTGGTGCTGGTGCCACAACACTGCAACCCCTCACAGATACTCTAGTTGAGTGCAGGAACGAGCTCTGCTGCAAAATATTACAGCAAAATATGTAATTACACGCCCATGTTAAACAGGGGCAGAAAAATTGGGCCTTAGGCACTGGTGTTGGTGCCCAGAACCAAAATTTTTTCTTAGAAGCTATCAACATGAACATTGAGGAGAAACAGGATAGTCACTCAGCATAACAGGATAGTCACTCAGCATCAGCATAGGCAGTCTTCAAGGGATCTTACATTCATAAAAAAATTAATCGGTTACATCAGCTGCTTGGTAGCTGGTGATCCAAGACTGATTAATTTTTATGAAGGTGAGCCGATCAACCGAGTATGTGGACAGGCGCACATTGTGATCGGTTACAAAGCCTCTGAATTCCGAAAGAATGCTGGATGCAGGACAGGCCAGTAGCTCAATTGCATACTGTGCAAGCTCTGGCCAGTGATCCATCCTCAAGACCCAGTAACCCAGTTGATTTTCGGTTGGAAAGGTCTTCAAGTCTGATCTTGCTTCTAGGTATTCCTGCACCATGTAAATCAGACGCTGGCGATGGTTGTTGGAACCGATCAGACCTTGGGGCTGTGGACTAAAAAATTGTCTGATCGCATTGGTCAGACGGCCACCTTCTCCACCGCTCCTTCTGTGACTGACCGAAGCCTCAGCAAAATGTTGTCCAGGACCAGGAAATTGTAACCTCCCAGGATCTGGAAACGCGTTGCACAAACCTTTCTGCAAGGCCTCCTGAAGATGTTTCATCCTCTGCTCCCTCTGCGACGGCTGGATAAGTTCCGCAACCTTACCCTTGTAATGTGGCTCAAGAAGCCAGTAATGATCCCTCTCCTTGATACTACGAATCCGAGGGTCCTTTTGCAGGCTTTGCAGGATCAGGAGGCCATGCAGCATAGGTTTGCTGAGGCATTCGGTCCGGAGTCCTCTGGGTCACTAAGGACGACATGATCCGCAGCCACCTTCTCCCAGCCAAGTACAAGTCCATGGGTTTCTGGGGACTGAAAACAATCCCTCGAAGGCTGATGCTGAGTGCTAGGCTCCACCTCCATGCTGACACAATCCTCATCCTCCTCCTCCTCTTCCTGTGAGATCAACGGGCCCACAGGAATACTGTCTGAATAAAGAGGGCCTTGAGAGGTAAGGAAGTCCTCCTCTTCCTGCCTCAAGTGCCCTGTCCATTATTCCACGCAGTGTGTGCTCCAACAGGTAGACAAGAGGGACAGTATCAATGATGCATGCACTGTCACTGCTTACCATCCTCGTGGCCTCCTCAAATGGTGACAGGACAGTGCATGCATCCTTGATAATGAGCCACTGGCGTGGCGAAAAAAATCCAAGCTCCCCTGACCCTGTCCTGGTGCCATACTCACACATGTACTCATTGATGGCCCTCTGCTGCGGGTGCAGCCGCTGCAGCTTTGCCAACGTTGAGTTCCACCTGGTGGGCATGTCACAGTTGAGGCAGTTCTTGGGCAGGTTGCATTCCTTTTTGGAGGTCAGCCAGCCGAGCACTGGCATTATATGACCGGTGGAAATGCCCACTGACTTGCCTGGCCTGCCTCAGGAGATCCTGTAAGTCCTGCACAAGAACCGCCGCACAACCAAATTAAGGATGTGAGCCAAACAGGGCACATGGGTCAAGTGTCCCTGTCGGAGGGCGGAGAGGAGGTTGGTGCCATTGTCGCAAACCACCATTCCTGGCTGAAGCTGGTGTGGCATCAACCACCTCTGAGCCTGCCCTTGCAGAGCTGACAGAATCTCTTCCCCAGTGTGGCTCCTGTCCCCTAAGCAGACCAACTCGAACACAGCATGGCATCTTTTTGCCTGAGTGCTTGCGTAGCCCCTAGAACACCTACGGAGCACCACTGGTTCCGAGGACAAATCTGCACAGGAAGAGGCCACAGAGGAGGAAGAAGAGGAGGGGGTGGAGGAGAGAGGTGTGGTAGAATCACCACTACCAGCATTTTGGAGGCGTGGTGGCGGAACAAGCTCCAACAATACTGTACCCTGTCCTGCATACTTCCCAGCTGCCAGCAGAGTTACCCAGTGCACTGTGAAAGAAAGGTAACGTCCCTGTCCATGCCTGCTGGACCATGAGTCAACGGTAATATGCACCTTACCACTGACCGCCCTGTCCAACGAGGCCAAGACATTGCCTTCCACATGCCGGTAGAGAGCCGGAATGGCCTTCCGTGAGAAAAAGTGGTGTTTGGGAACCTGCCACTGAGATACCGCACATTCCACAAATTCACAAAAGGGGGCAGAGTCTACCAACTGAAAAGGCAGCAGTTGGAGTGTTAGCAATTTAGCCAAGCTAGCATTCAGCCGCTGGGCATGTGGATGGCTGGGACCGAATTTCTTTCGCTGGCTTAGCAACCGGGGTAGGGAAATTTGCCTGCTACAATCGGACGTCGGTGTAGGGATAGCAGATTGCCCGCAAGTACTTCACACACCTAATTCTACACCGTCATTCCTCTCGGTGCAGGTTTCCGAGAGGACTGAAGGTATAGTGGGGTTGGAGATCCCAGCTGATGAGGAGCAAGGAGAGGTCCGCCTTGTTCTTTGGTGTGGGTCTTTTAAGTACTGTTGCCAACAGACTGCATGGGAGCTCAACATATGTCTGGTCAAGCATGTGGTGCCCAAGTGGCTGCTGTTTTGGCCACGCTTGATACGCTTCAGACATATGTTGCAAACAGCAACTGTGCGATCTGCTGCACACGTCTCAAAAAAGGCCCATACCAAAGAACTTTTGGAAAAACGCGTGGAACTAGCAGTGCCCTGCACATGCAGAGCTCTGCGGTGTGATGCAGTCGGTTGGCTGCCCTTAAGCTGGCCCCTGGGAGGGCATCCTGCCTCATTGGAGATGTGCCTCCTCCTCCTCCTCTCTCCTATCAGGTACCAACGTAGAGTCAGTGACCTCATCATCCCCTCCCTCCTCATCACTGGAGCAAACCTGGCAGTATGCTGCAGCTGGGGGAACATGACTGCCAGTTTGTTGTCCTTCTTGGGCACCCCCTCTCTCTGGGCTCACGTTACTGCCTTCCTCAAGCTGGGTACCATCATCGGAGCCTTCAAAACGCTCATCCTCCTGCAGCATGTACCCAACACTGTGGTCGAACATTTCGGGGGATGCCTCCATGCATGATGGTGGGGCTAGGGAAGGAGTAACTGATGACATTGAGCCAATAGAATGGGCCGCTTTGGCAGCTGCATTGGCAGCCAAAGTACTCTGAGCCTGGGTGACAGAGGATGAGGAGGGTGAGGACGGCTTTGTGATCCACTCTACCAACTCTTCTGCATGTTGTGGCTCAACACGGCCAGCTGCCGAAAAAAAGGACAAGCGTGCCCCACGGCCATGTGCTGAGGATGCCCCGTGTCCACGACCAGCACTGTTGGCTGTAGACACAAAGCCTGCTTGCCCTCTTTTAGTGGCCTGTGAGCGTCTGCCTCTCCTTGTTGGCCTTCCAGACATACTGTAAAATTAGATAAGCAAAACACAGCCTGAAGTTTACTAGAAAAAGTACACCAGGAATGGCCTGCATTTAGGTATAGGCTTGGCTAGACAAGAATTCAGTGGATATATATGTAGGAGACAGTATATATATTTTATGCACTGCAGATCACTGAATCACCTGCCTGCCTGAAAGTGTATTTGAATAGGTACACCAGGAATGGCCTGCAGTCAGGTATAGGCTTGGCTAGACTAGAATGCAGTGGATTTCTATGTAGGAGACAGTATATATATTTTATGCACTGCAGATCACTGAATCACCTGCCTGGCCTACCTGCCTGAAAGTGTATTTGAATACGTACACCAGGAATGGCCTGCAGTCAGGTAAAGTCTTGGCTAGACTAGAATGCAGTGGATATATATGTAGGAGACAGTATATATTTTATGCACTGCAGATGACTGAAGCACCTGCCTGGCCTGCCTGCTTGAAAGTGTATTTGAATATGTACACCAGGAATGGCTTGCAGTCAGGTATAGGCTTCCCTTACGTATATGACTCGTGGCCCCTGGTAGAGCAGACAGGTGGCACAGGAGTGCAGAGTGGTATGAGTGCCTGGTGGGTCAGCTGTTAGGAAGGCCGCTCCGAGATTCCTGATGCTGCAGAGATGAGGACCAGCTGGGAGGAAGATCAGAACGGCAGACAGGCTGGAGGCTGGAACACCCGATATCCAGACACACACACACCCTGATGCCGGGTCTGGCAGATAGTGGTCCAGAGGAGTGTGGATACAGGCAAGTGCAGGCAGGCTGGATCTCAGCACAGACAGGGGATGCTGGAGCAGGTGCAAAGGCAAACAGGGCGGGTCAAAGGCCGGGGCGGTAACTGGCGGACAGCGTGGTATTCAAAAGAGCAGGCAAGATCAAGGTCAGAGGTGAGCCGGGGTCAGGTGCAAGCAGAAGGCAAGAGAAGTAAGCCGGGTCGTTCAGGAAGTTGATCACAAGAGCAGATTAACAGGAGCAGGGTTCACAGGAAGCTGTAGATCAGACAGCACTGGTCCTGTCTGCATATCCTATTTAAATAGGCTGGTTGGCGCCAAGAATCGCACGCGCATGCACGTGCACACAGGCGTGCACCAGCTCGGGCAGTAATATGTTTTCCATTGGGCACTTCCTGACAGGCTAGCTGCTCATTGCAGGTAATAAATGTTAGACGTCTCATCTTCGTGAAAAGAAAAGTCCCCCATGTATCATTTAGGTGCCAACCGAGCAAATCAAACCAGAAAAACAAAAGAGTCGGTACCTTTCTGAGAAGCGAAGCACTAGCAGCGCATTGGATAAGTCTCAGCGATAAACAGTTGAGGGCCCTTCAGCGATCTAGATCCCTTCTGGCAGATCGAGAAGCCGGTGAGATGGGATGCAGTCGGCATCACTGAGATTATTGCTTCTGGGACTTGGGTGATGGATTGCAACATACAGATTGCTACAGTTCCGTTGGGAAGGAGAACAGGTACCACAATGACAACTCCAGCTGAGGAAGATTTAGAGTCTTGCAAAAGTTGTGGAGGTGTGTCCGTAGCAAAACCGTGTGCCCCCTAGAGGTGGCAGACAGGCATAATGCAAACTTTCATCTATATCGTACGCCATGTGCTTGCAGGGCATCCAGCAAGGGGCACATAGCTTGTCTAATTTGAAGTGTAATTTTGGATAGGTCATAAAAAAAGTTTCATTTCAGCATCATTATACAATATGCGGCCCAGTTGTGACGAAACTGGGTTTCTGGTGAAACGCATTGACATCATGCAGACATGCTTGTGACGTCCTTTGGTCATGCCCTGACTCGTTCCATCTGTGTTGGGTATACGGAAGCGCATTGATACGATCACGTGTGTTTTGGAACGGCATCCCTCTACAGATTAGCGGTAAAGACCAGTTATACAGCGGCTGGCTGTATGTGCATCATTATGATCTATCCACACATGGCAAGGAATGATTTAGAGAGGTCATCCTGTATTATATTTGCTGCATTGATAAGCTGCTTGCCTCTCTCAAACCTCTGCTTATTTTGGAAGTGATAAGAGTTGCTGTGAATGGCACTTCATGAGGATAAACTTAATGCACCTTATCTGCTGCAACTGTATGCTATTTGCTTCTCTTTCTCCTGTGTTTACATCTTGCTGGCTTGCTGCGTGATGAAATGGAAGTCTGAGAATGAGCCATTTGCATGAACCTATTGTGCTTTGCTGACTGTTCTCCCTCCAACTGTTGAACTGTGCTTGGTATTGTGCTCCAGCTTGCCTACATCTATTCTCTATACCGCTCCATCACCCCTAAGCCGCTTGGAATATTTGTTTGCTAATTTGCTACCTTGTAGACTGGTAGCTAAAATTGTATATACCCGGCTGTCCCATTGTGCTGTTTAAGCCTGATTGATTTGCAGACCGGTATAGTTTGCAAATAGGGTTATGAGGAATGTGGTCACACATTCTATATTATTTAAGAGGTGGTGCATCATAGCCCTGTGACTTCTTTCATGGGATCATCGCTTAGAAGCTTTTGCAATACAGTCCCTAATGTTAATTTCATATGGTTCATGGCATGTATTTTACTATTTGGGATGTACGAATGTGCGTATGACATATAGATGTACCTTTTTGTACTAAGACAACATTGTATTTTTTTTATGGTGGTGAAAGATGGTTTATACTTATTTTGTTATTATTTTGTGTATTTAATAAAGGTTGTTTCTAAATTGTGAGTTATACAGATTTTGATCCATTTAAAGCACAGGGGGCTCAATTGCATGGTCCTTTACTGGCAGATTTTATTTTTCTGTCTGCCAATTATTTTGTGTGGCCCCTTTCTCTGGCCTTGCACAATCTGAACAGACAGAATATCACATCACACGGTGGGTCTGCTTCACGGGTTCACAGGTGCAGGGCTCTATGAATCCTCTCTATTTCAACTACGGAGTCAGGCGGTCAGTCAAGCAGGTAGTTAAAGATGGCACATACCGTTTGCTTCAGGGAGATTGGTTACACAGATTCTGGAAGCCCTCGGCCTGTACAGATCTTCCAGATGTCTGTGCATCTCTAGGAGATGTGGTACCTGGTGAATGGCATCAGCATGTAAGTGGGCTGTCTTTTCAACATCACCAAGGCAGGTAGTAATCGCCTGCATGTCTGATCTAAGATCAGTAATTGAGGCCATCAAAGTATTCTTTATGTCAGAGGCCATCATCTGAAAATCCAGCGAGCTAGGTGTATGGCTAGTGTGCAGATATGCTGTGTCTCCACTGCCCACTGGGAGGTCTGACTCCTTGCTAGGTGAGCGCGGGGGTGAGGCTGCATAGCCTCCCTAGAGCTGGGTGCAAAATAGCTCTGGAATGTTCTGGCTCAGTGGGTACCAGTATCCTAAGGTGTCTGAGGGACAGAGGCACTCCGACCAACTTTTCCCATGGCGAGTAGTAGCAGGTGACTCCCAAAGAAGCAAGAAAAAAACCTCTGAGTGCAGGAGCTTGTGGTTCAAGCAGCCATCTTGGAAAATGGTCACACCACGCCAACTGGCTGATCAAAAAAAATGGTCCATGTATGCCCAGCTTAACAGAGGACATTTCTCACTCTGGAGGGATCTCTTCTTACTTCCTGCTGTGGCTCCAGGACAGGAAGTAAAGGGAAATCTTGCTAATAAAACAGACAATTACAAAGAGAAAAATTAGTTTGAAATTATGATTTTTCTGGTTTTGGTAAGTTGACAACTTTTGGGTTTTGAGGGTTGAGAATCACTCAGAGTTTGGGACAGACAGGTGGCAGAAGCTTTATAGTATGAGATAATAAAAAAAGTACTCACAGATGCACAAGTTGCGTAAGCCACTCACTTTACACATTGTGTCAGAGAGGTAGCATTTTCTTAACCACATGTCTAACAAGGTACACTTTAAAACATCATGGTAGATACATGGTTAAATCTAGCTACAGCTGTGGGTTTGATGCCAACTTAAAGGACAGGTAAAGGGTTTTCTGATAAATGTGATTGGGTGGCTCTAGAGCTGCTTGATCACTTTTACAGGGCTCTAAAATGGGTGCACCGCCCACCAACTGCGTTGACAGCACCTGTGGTGGTTTATGAGCTCTCCTGTTCCACCAGAAAGCCCAAGACCATGGGAAAAAAATCTGCCTCTAGAGGAGTTTTGCATTTTGCCTGTAGAAGCTTCCCGAGAGTAAAGAGGAGGATCTCAGGGCATATTCGTTTCCCGATTCCTCCTGTGCCTAATAACGCTGAAAGCGTACATCACTTCTGGGGTCCCAGCTATCATTTCTCGACTAGTGTAGCTGAGGATGCAGCTATTCCAACACAATCTGTGATGGAATAGTTGCATTGCATGACAGAGGAGATATTACAGATCCCCAATGGATAACAAGCTCCCGATGTGATGGCAATAAATAAAAAAAAAATAACTTAAAAAAGTGTAAAAAAATAATTGTATAAAATAAATAAAAAATAATTAAACAAATTAAAGCCCTCCCATCACCATCGCACACACCCTATAAAAAAAGCAAAAGCATAGAGCAAGCACATGCATGTAACATCAATCGTGCCACACATGTGAGGTATCATTGTGAATGTCAGAGCAATAATTCTAAGACCATAGTTCACAGTTAACTTTTTTTGAATCAATGTTTTTTTATTAAGAACTTTACATGACATAGAAAGAGAGCAAAAGAGAAAACAATTCACTTAGACATAAACTTCTTCATGTTTAGATACAATATTAAGGATTGTTCAAATACAAAAGCTGTACCTAATAGACAAATAATCCAAGGTAATGAGTATAATCGATATAACTTGCTAACCATAGAGCTAGGAGCGCTGTTCCCCTGCCCAGACACCCTGACTGGGAACAAGCTGCACCCAAAAGGAGAACGACACCCCCCACCCCTCCATTTGGAGGTTGCTGCAATGTTTTCTTGTTCAATATTTTTATTGAAGTTTTCATAAGAAAGGATATAACATGGAATAAAAAAAAAAGGATATAACATGGAATAAAAAAAAAGTGTAAACATGGGATGGAATTGGTGACAATAGTATTTGACATACATATATGTATTCATATTTGAGCATATAAATACAGGGTATTCAACAAACATTATAAACCAAAAACAGAAAAAATAATGATACAGTATATTATCCCTGAATTATACCTTTTTAGAATAAAAAAAAATAGCGTGCCTCCAGACCACCCATCCACCCCAAGTGGGTTCAAACTGTGAATGGGTGGGGGCACTGATAAAGAAAATAAAATAGAGTTTACAAAATAGAAAGGGTAGATGACCTAAGGTAGGAAGGGGATAAGTCAATGACATATCAATTTTCAATTGCCTGAACTGAATGTCGAAGGGAAGCCATACTGATTGGGAAATCAGTAAGGTTGATATAACTCAAACTCTAAAGCCCTGTACACACGATCAGATTTCCTATGGATTATAATCCGATGGATTTTTCCATCGGAAATCCGATGAAGCTGACTTCCATCAGTCTTGCCTACACACCATCAGTCAAAAATCCGACCGTCCCAAACGCTGTGACGTAAAACACTCCGACAAGCCGAGAAAAATTAAGTTCAATGCTTCTGAGCATGCATCGACTTGATTCTGAGCATGCGTGGGTTTTTTGTCCGATGGAGTTCCACACAAACGATCGGAATTTGCTATCGTTTTTTTTCCCCCGTCGGATAAATTTAAAACATGTTCTATTTTTTCTCACCGATGGAAAAAAGACCAATGGGGTCCATACACGATCGGGTTGTCCGATCAGAAAAGTCCATCGGACTGTTTTCATCTGTAAAACCGATCGTGTGTACACGGCATAAGTTGTATATATACTTATAAGGGACATCTGGAAATCCCATGTTTATATGTCTATAAATAATAACAAAAAAGAAAAAAAGGAAGTAGAGAACCCAGAAGGAAAGGTTGAAAATTTAGTACGGGATGGCATATCTTAGAGAAGGATAGAGAGTGAATCATTGTGTCATACCCGTATTAGAAAATTAGCTTAAATATAGAATAAATAGAGAAAAAAGGAGAAAAGGTAGATGGAAAAGGTAAGAGGATAAAAGAAGATAGAAGAAGAGAAGAAGAAGAGAAGTCAAGTCTCTCACGAAGTTGGACTGACCCCGCCATGGGTGTACCTATAATTAATGGAAAAATAATAATAAAAAAAAGAGATGAGAAATGTTAACAGGGTAGCAACAGTGTTTGATCAAAATCTGAAGGTAGATAGTGTTTAACCCATGGTTGCCATATTTTTTATTTTTTTTATTTTTTTATAGTATTATCTTCAATAGATGACATTTTATTAAAAATATGAGCCCTGTTCATTCGATGTTTAGCTTCAGCCACAACTAGCGTTTGAGTCTTCCACGCTTTAGCTATAGTTTGTTTAGCTGCAGTAGTGAGTTGTACGAGTAGTTGGAATTGAGTCCGCATGAGTTCAGGAGGCTTAAGATTTAAAAGTGCTAAGGCCGGGTTAGGTGTGATCAGGGTTTCTAAGGCTTTAGAGGCCATATCGAAAATTTTAATCCAGAAGGTTTGAGCTATCGGACACCAAAAGTGAGTGCCTGGTGAGGTGCAACCTCGGAAACAAGTTTATAAATAAGAGGGGACAAACTTAGCTATTCTAGCTGGTACTAAATACCAACGTGCTAGGACTTTGAAATTTGTTTCCAATGCAAAGCAGTTTGGGGAGGAGTGTTTAGTGGTTAACCAAATACTGTCACATTCATCCTTGCTAAATCTTCTATCAAAGTCTTGCAACCATTTGGTAGTATAAGAGGGTAAGGTGTCAGTGGGAATCGAGGTAAGTTGTTTATATAAAAATGAAATCAGTCCTCTGGTATGAGGGTCACTTTTACAAATTCGTTTGAATTGCAACAATTGGTTAAGTATAGATCCCGTTTTAATGAGGGATGTATAAAAAATTTTGATTTGCCGGATAACTAAAAAGTTCATTGCTGGGGAGTCCATGAATATCACACAGAGTAGGGAAAGTGTGAATAGTAGTAGCAGAGACTAGATCATGGAAACAAACACATTTATTGGAAGACCAGGCTGCAAATTACAATGGAAACTTCCAAGCAGGATAGAAGGCGGGTTTCTAATAAAAGAGAGGAGGGGGTTATGTGTGGATTGTAATTTATGGGAGCCTCTAAATTTGTCCCATATAGCCAATGAATGCTTAGTAATGGGGTTAGAGAGATGTGTTCTGTCTTTGGGGGATAGCCATAACATATTGGCCACAGATATTAGGTCAAGATCAACGGATTCGATAGCAACCCATAAATGGGATTCCCTCGTCACATGATTATTTAGATAATTGTGCTGCATAATAGTAAGAAGAGAAATTAGGAAGACCTAACCCGCCACTTAGTTTGTCAAGAAAGAGTGTTGTTTTAGAAATACGTGGTTTGGTATTTCCCCATACAAAGGACATAACTCTGCGTTGTACAAGTCTTAGGAAATATGATGATATTGGAATAGGAAGTACCCTAAATAGATATAACATTTTTGATAAGATAGACATTTTTATACAGTAGCGTTGATCCTACCCAACCAAGATAAGGGAAGAGAGGACCATTGTTTCATTAAGCCAGTGGCTTGTTTCAATAGTGGTAGATAATTTGCTGTGAACAAATCTGATAATGAAGATGTGAGTTGGACTCCTAAATATGGGATATAGTGTGTGACCCAGTTAAATGATAAAGATGTTTGGGCTTGATGGAGTTCGGGTTGAGATAAGGAGACATTAAGCACATTAGATTTAGAATGGTTAACATAAAGTCCTGAAATATGGGCAAATTTATCTAAAATGTCAAGTAGATTCGTGGCGGAGACATGGGGATGAGTCAAAAAAATGAGTATATCGTCTGCGAAAAGACATATTTTATGGTGATGGACAAGTGGAAATTTTCCCCAAAGGGTTTTTATTGAGCAGCAATGAATTGGAAATAAATAAGGTAAAAATCTTTAATTATGGTACATAATTCATTCAGATATACAATAGATTTACAATACAAGCTCTGGTTGACGGTACACACAACAACATAAAACATCGCTTGAGACAGACATTTGTCCATAAAACATGGTTTGTCAATTGCGTTATCAACATAGTAATTGGATGGTCCACATAACTATTCTGGGTACCCCACCCCAATGCATTTCGACCGATTTTGTGTCTAGGTCTTCTTCAGGGGGAATTAGGGTCTAAGGGAATATATTAAGTAATTCTAGGTTAGGAAATTTACAGAGCATCATTATAGGTTCCAGTTTTGTAATATTTATTATCTCTATATATATTTTGTGAGTATATTTACCATCCAAAGGATGAAGGAAGCGGGGTGCATCGCCCGAACCAGAGGGTTTAAAAACGTTTGCGTTCAGTGGTCCCACTGTTTCCACTCGTACCCGCTGCACGCCCTGGGCGAGACCATGTCCCACCAGGCTTGCAAGGGGCCACGCTTTTGGAACGGAGAGGAGGATGGGAGGCAAGGCACCTGCAACTGAATATATAAAAAAATCACAATAAATAATTAACGGAGATTCCAAGGGTGTTCCGTACTGCCCTGAGATCACAGACTGGCTAATATTAAATCATATATTTGGTTCGTTGTAATTATTCTATTCATATTATTACATAATTTAATTGGTTTAATTTGTAGATTAATCAATCTTATTATTAGTAGAAATAGTTTGATAAAACTAAAAAGTTAGTTATTGAGATGTGATTGCTTGATTACTAAAAGTATAAAGTGAATGACTGTGGAGTGAAGTGGTGTGGCTCGTAATAAGGTGATTGAGATTTTAGATTCTCAATCACCTTATTACGAGCCACACCACTTCACTCCACAGTCATTCACTTTATACTTTTAGTAATCAAGCAATCACATCTCAATAACTAACTTTTTAGTTTTATCAAACTATTTCTACTAATAATAAGATTGATTAATCTACAAATTAAACCAATTAAATTATGTAATAATATGAATAGAATAATTACAACGAACCAAATATATGATTTAATATTAGCCAGTCTGTGATCTCAGGGCAGTACGGAACACCCTTGGAATCTCCGTTAATTATTTATTGTGATTTTTTTATATATTCAGTTGCAGGTGCCTTGCCTCCCATCCTCCTCTCCGTTCCAAAAGCGTGGCCCCTTGCAAGCCTGGTGGGACATGGTCTCGCCCAGGGCGTGCAGCGGGTACGAGTGGAAACAGTGGGACCACTGAACGCAAACGTTTTTAAACCCTCTGGTTCGGGCGATGCACCCCGCTTCCTTCATCCTTTGGATGGTAAATATACTCACAAAATATATATAGAGATAATAAATATTACAAAACTGGAACCTATAATGATGCTCTGTAAATTTCCTAACCTAGAATTACTTAATATATTCCCTTAGACCCTAATTCCCCCTGAAGAAGACCTAGACACAAAATCGGTCGAAATGCATTGGGGTGGGGTACCCAGAATAGTTATGTGGACCATCCAATTACTATGTTGATAACGCAATTGACAAACCATGTTTTATGGACAAATGTCTGTCTCAAGCGATGTTTTATGTTGTTGTGTGTACCGTCAACCAGAGCTTGTATTGTAAATCTATTGTATATCTGAATGAATTATGTACCATAATTAAAGATTTTTACCTTATTTATTTCCAATTCATTGCTGCTCAATAAAAACCCTTTGGGGAAAATTTCCACTTGTCCACACACATTTTGGGTTGAGCAGCCTTGATGGACTCTCGCATATGTGTTTTCTGTTTCTAGTATTTTATGGTGATGTCCGCCAAATTCTACACCTCTGATATTGGGGTTAGTCCTTGTAACGACAAGAGTTAACGTTGTTTAAATATATTCCATTCCCGAACACACAGCAGCTACCAGACACTCCAACCAGCCGAATAAGACCCCATACAAATATTTCTCCCCGCACAAACGAGACAACGCTCTGTGTTGAAGTTCCAAAAACAGGGAATGAATCTTTATTACAAGCACATGGTAACACACTTACCTTCAAAACACTTCCCTCCCATCCTTGTGGAACAGGGCGGGTTAAACTGTCCAATGACAATGGTGATACAGGTCAGGTGTGTTCAAACTTCTCCTTCAGTAAACAGTCTTAGCAGGAGGGTTGCTGGAGTGATTCCCCCCCCCCTTTCCTCACAGCAAGACACTTAAACATCCCATAATAGGCAGCCAGACGGTCTACCAGCTCCAATCCACATCACCACAAACAACAATGAAAAGGTCTTTGGAAGCTAGTCTGGATTTAATCTACATTACACAGGCAGCCAGGTGGTTAGAGTTGAACCCATCAGCATCTATCAATTAACCTGTTGAGTTCAGAATCAAACAACCAGTAAATAGTCCTTTACAGGTATCCTGGGAAATACCGTGGATTAATATTACAGACCCATTTCAAAGCAATCCAAAACATATTCTCAATGTCCATTATTTTCTGGCTCATACTTTCTAAGAACTTCTGGGTTCCATGGGCCCTCCCGTTACATCTCTCCCCTTTCGGCAGGAGACTAACACAGGAGGAGACCCCAGACGGGTTGACTCCGAAGTTAGTCCATAGTTCCATTCCTCTAATGCCTGGGCAACCCATCAGCATTGCCATTTTGCTTACATGGTCAGTAGCTGATGGTGAAGTTGTAAGGTTGTAGGGCGAATAATGGAATTCAGTTCTGGAACTGTCACTTGCTTTGCTCTCTCAATGGCTCCCAAAACTTGTTGCTGATGCTCTTGGGAGAGGTAAGGCAAAACCTGTGCGCAAATCCCATTTAACATTTTGACAATTTCAGCCTGTTTGTGCATTTCAATGTTCAAGCCATGGGACATCTCATAATACATGACGTAGTGTCGTTGCATCTCCGATTTCTCACTGGCCAACTTGTCACATTTGTGAGGGGGTTAGCTCGGCAGCGGGTGTGTGTGATCCCCTGGATGGGCTCCCCACACAAAAACAGGCCCAGCAGACGGAGGTTGTGGTTTTCAAGATCAAAAAGGTGCGGTTTATTTCTCTATTTACAGTGACAAAAAACACAGCAAAGCAAAAAGAAACATAAACAAAATAAACCCTGGTCAGCTTGACCTCTGACTAAACATGCAGGTTTCCTAACTAACAACTGGGATCAGCCTGGTGCTGTCCTAGTCCCTAAGTCCCTGGTTTAGTAAATGTCCAAACAAATAGCCACACAGGCTTTGTCTCACCGCACAGGGGTTCACTCTCCCTAGACAGTCCACACAGGTCTGGTTCCAGGCATGAGCAAACACCTAATGAAGCTGGGAGTTTTTATAGAGGCCTTAAACGAGCTGACAAGCTTCAGCTGGTCTCATCAACTCCCTGCCTGCACGACGCCCAGCACTCTCCCTAGAGGTATGAATCATCCATGAGCCCACTAGCCTCAGCTGGGCTTCATCAACTCTCTCCCTAGTTGTATAAGTCGGCATAAAGCCTGAATCTGGGAGAAATATACCTACCCCCCTGGATGCAACCAGGTGACTTTACCTTCCTGCTGTCACATACCCCCCCTCTTGTTTTAACCTTGGGGTTGGAACACCAGCAATCAGGCATTCATGTACTCGAGACAAAGCATCCACATTCCCCATTTGAACGCCAGGGCGATGCTTTACTGTGAAGTTGAATTCCTGTAGGGCCAGGAACCACCTATTTACTCTTCTATTTGTCTCCTTGTTTTGAGCCATCCACTTTAACGGAGCGTGATCCGTAACCATGTCAAAGTGCCTACCTAGCAGATAGTACCGAAGGGAATCTAGAGCCCACTTCACCGCTAAACACTCCTTTTCAACCGTGGCGTAATTTACCTCATGGGACTTCAACTTCCTGCTGAGGTAAATGACTGGGTGCTCTTCCCCGTTCCAGACCTGGGACAATACTGCTCCTAACCCCACATCTGACGCATCACTTTGTACGACAAAGTCTTTAGAGAAGTCGGGTGAGTACAACACTGGATGACTAAATAAGGCTTGTTTCAAGAATTGGAATGCTGCCTCAGCCTCGTGGGTCCATTTAATCATGACCGACCCTTTCCATTTCGTCAGGTTGGTTAGGGGCACAGCCTTAGAAGCAAAGTGGGGAATGAAGCGCCGATAATAACCCGCGATTCCCAGAAAGGCTCGTACCTGCTTCTTGCTGTTGGGACGTGGCCAACTCTGGATGGCCTCGACTTTGTTGAGTTGGGGTTTTATTACTCCCCTGCCAATGGTGTACCCAAGATATTTGGCCTCCTCCTGCCCAATGGTACACTTCTTGGGGTTAGCCGTAAACCCCGCTTCCCGGATAGAGTCTAGGACTGCTTGCACTTTTGGCAGATGTGAGGCCCAATCTGTGCTATGGACAATTACGTCATCCAGGTAAGCCGCAGCATACTTCCGATGGGGCCTCAGTATCTGGTCCATTTTCCGCTGGAATGTGGCCGGCGCATTCTGTAACCCGAACGGCATTCTCTTATATTGGAACGCCCCGTCTGGGGTTACAAATGCGGTTTTCTCTTTGGCCGACTTGGCCAGGGGAATTTGCCAATACCCTTTTGTGAGGTCAAGAGTCGTCATGTATCGGGCTGTTCCCAGCCGGTCGATCAACTCATCTATACGTGGCATGGGGTAGGTGTCAAATTTTGTAACTTTGTTCAACTGACGAAAATCGTTACAAAATCGCCAGCTCCCATCCGGTTTAGGCACCAACACAATGGGACTAGACCAATCACTTTGGGACTCCTCTATCACCCCTAAGTTCAGCATTTTCTGTACTTCCTCCCGTATTGCCTCCCGTCGGGCCTCTGGGATCCGGTAGGGTTTTAACTTCACCCTTTCACCGGGCGGGGTAATAATATCATGCTCTACCCCAGATGTTTGTCCCGGCAGCTCAGAGAACACCTCCTTGTTGCGAAGCACAAACTCCTTAACCTCCTGTTGTTGGGGTTGTGACAAGGTGGCTGCTATTCCAACCTCCGGAATCACGCAACCAGTTTGAGCTGGTGACCAAGTTTCTGCGACTAGGGACTCTCTATCCCTCCAGGCTTTCAACAGATTAACGTGATAGATCTGTTCGGGCTTTCGCCTTCCTGGTTGTCTGACCTTGTAATTCACTTTGCTCACTTTTTCCATTATCTCGAAGGGGCCTTGCCATTTGGCAAGGAATTTACTTTCAACCGTAGGGACAAGTACCAATATCCTATCCCCCGGGGAAAAGGTACGGGTCTTGGCTCCATGGTTGTACACTCTCTGCTGTGCCAACTGCGCTTGGGCCAAATGTTCCTTCACGATGGGCATTACCTGTGCAATTCGATCTTGCATCAGGGCGACATGCTCAATCACACTCCTGTGGGGAGAACTCTCACTTTCCCAAGTTTCCTTGGCAATATCCAACAGCCCTCTTGGGTGTCTCCCATACAGTAACTCAAAGGGGGAGAATCCCGTAGAGGATTGGGGCACCTCCCTAATAGCAAACATCAAATAAGGAAGTAGACAGTCCCAATCCTTTCCATCTCTATCCACCACTTTCTTCAACATTTGTTTTAGGGTTTTGTTGAATCTTTCAACCAGCCCATCGGTTTGGGGGTGATACACAGACGTACGCAATTGCGTCACTTTGAACAATTTACACAGCTCTTTCATAACCCGGGACATAAAGGGTGTACCTTGGTCCGTAAGCAGTTCTTTACAAATACCCACCCGGCTAAAAACAAGAGATAGCTCTTTGGCTATGGTTTTGGCCGAGGTATTTCGGAGAGGGATCGCTTCTGGATAACGGGTGGCATAGTCCATTATAACTAATATGTACTGGTGCCCCCTAGCGGACTTGATTATAGGACCTACCAAATCCATTGCGATCCTCTCAAACGGGACCTCAATGATGGGTAGAGGGACCAGCGGGCTACGGAAATGTGGCATCGGGGCCGACCTCTGACACACAGGGCAGGAGGAACAATAATTTTCTATGTCCTTCATCACCCCAGGCCAATAGAATCTCTGTAATACCCTCTCTCGGGTTTTCTCTGTCCCCAGATGACCTCCAAGAATGTGCCCATGGGCCAACTCCAACACCAACTTCCTGTAAGGTTTGGGCACCACAAGCTGCTCAACGGTTTCTTCTGCCCTTTTTGCCACCCGATACAGTAGGTCCTTCTCTACGCTGAAGTATGGGTAAGTGCAGGTATTATCTGGGTTCACTAACTCGCCATCTATTTCCACTACGTTTTCCCGTGCCTTTATTAGGGCGGGGTCTTTTAACTGTTCTGTGGCAAAATTTTCCCTGTGAACCTCAAGATCAGAAAACTCCACAGACGGTAGGTTTTCGTCTGAGGAGGTGGGCTCCTCTCCAGTTTCTTGAGTCTCGCCTGCCAATACTGACAAGGGAAATTCTGGAGAGTCCTCACCACTCTCAGAGGAGTTCTGGCTATCACCTTCCTGGTACATAGGGGCACCAGTGGGGGGCTCAGGATCATCCCACAGTTCCCAGAACTTCGGAAAATCCCTTCCCACAATGGCATCATGCGGTAGTTGAGATACTAACCCCACTGGATGAGAGAGGGTACCTTTGGGGGTCTTGAAACACACTGTAGTCACTGGATACTCTCGGGTGTCCCCATGCACACAAATAACAGCTACCTTGCTATTCCCAGAGACCTCTGTTTTAACTAATTCAGCCTTTATCAGGGTCACAAGGCTACCTGAATCCAGTAATACCACAACATTTCTACCATTAATACACATTTTGCATAAATGTTTCTCAGTTCCCTGAATGGCAGTGCATGCGACTGTCGCACACAGCGACTGACGTCTGTCCGTCAGAAAGTCACATTGCATGGGTTCCTCCACAACCGGGCAATTTGCTGCAATATGTCCCGCTTGCCGGCAGCGGTAGCAAACAATCCTTTTGGCTGCCTCTTGAGCCCCCGACTTCCCAGGCTGTTCTCGCCAAACCCTGGGCAGAGCTCCCACCCTCTCACTCTCTCCACCCTCACCCCTTGGAATCATCTTATCCGCCCCTGGGGATGGTCTGGTCTTAGGGTGGAAAGTCCGAGAGTTTCTGGAAGAGGCCGTCAGGTTCTCTGCAGCCAAGTATCTCTCTACACGATCCACAAGTTTACCGGCCGTTTCTGGGTCTCCATGGCTTACCCACTTTTGAATGGCGGTAGGAAGAGCTCTCAAGAAATGATCCATCACAACACGTTCCACAATCTCCGGTGCGGACAAAGTCTCTGGCTGTAGCCACTTCCTGCTCAGGTGAATGAGATCATACATTTGAGACCTGGGGGGTTTTCCAAGCTGGAAAGTCCAGTTATGCACACGCTGAGCCCGGACAGCCAGGGTGACACCCAGCCTTGCCAATATTTCAGCTTTTAGCATCACATAGTCTTTTGCTTGGTCAGGCTCTAGGTCATAGTAAGCTTTCTGTGACTCACCAGTTAACAGAGGAGCCACCAGTCCAGCCCACTGCTCCTCAGGCCACTTTTCTCTTTCAGCAGTCCTTTCAAATGTGGTCAAAAATACCTCTGGATCATCCTCTCCAGTCATTTTTGTCAATAAACGACTCACCCCAAAGGACGCGGTATTAGTGGGACGGCTTTCCTCACTGGTCTGCGGACGTTGCTGCATTACTGCTTCCATCTGTTGTTGTAGTCTCTGCTCTTGCTTCTGCAACAGGTCTATGAAGCGGGCCTCAGATTGCTGCTGGGCTTGTTGCTGGGCTGCGAAGCTCTGTTGTTGAGCTGCAAGGCTCTTTTGCAAACCTGCATTTGTCTGCTGTTGATTGGCATTTGCTAGAGCCAGCTGTTTCAGTATCTCCTCCATGTTGGCTTAAAAAAAAAACTGCCACTGGTTCTCCACCAACTGTGAGGGGGTTAGCTCGGCAGCGGGTGTGTGTGATCCCCTGGATGGGCTCCCCACACAAAAACAGGCCCAGCAGACGGAGGTTGTGGTTTTCAAGATCAAAAAGGTGCGGTTTATTTCTCTATTTACAGTGACAAAAAACACAGCAAAGCAAAAAGAAACATAAACAAAATAAACCCTGGTCAGCTTGACCTCTGACTAAACATGCAGGTTTCCTAACTAACAACTGGGATCAGCCTGGTGCTGTCCTAGTCCCTAAGTCCCTGGTTTAGTAAATGTCCAAACAAATAGCCACACAGGCTTTGTCTCACCGCACAGGGGTTCACTCTCCCTAGACAGTCCACACAGGTCTGGTTCCAGGCATGAGCAAACACCTAATGAAGCTGGGAGTTTTTATAGAGGCCTTAAACGAGCTGACAAGCTTCAGCTGGTCTCATCAACTCCCTGCCTGCACGACGCCCAGCACTCTCCCTAGAGGTATGAATCATCCATGAGCCCACTAGCCTCAGCTGGGCTTCATCAACTCTCTCCCTAGTTGTATAAGTCGGCATAAAGCCTGAATCTGGGAGAAATATACCTACCCCCCTGGATGCAACCAGGTGACTTTACCTTCCTGCTGTCACACATTCCAATTTTAGACTGTGATATTGTGCCTGATCTAAAGGTACATGTCGGGGAAGATAGTCTTACCCGGGTCTCGGCAGCAAGCGGGTAGGTTCCAGCAGCACGGGTCTGGGCACAGGTAGTCACTGGGTTGGCTTCAGCGGGGCCCATCGTGGCGTAAGCAGAAACGAGGGGGGCCAAATCATTCCCCAGTAGTACATCCGCTGGCAAATCCTTCATCACCCCCACATTCACGTGTCCCGAACCAACCCCCAATCCAGTTGAACACGGGCAACAGCTAGCCGGAAGACAGTGCCTCCCGCTACTCTTACGGCTACAGTGTCTCCGGTATGTTGGCTCTCTGGGATAAGGTTCTTCTGTAGTAGGGTCATGGTGGCGCCAGTATCACGTAGGCCATTGGCTACCTTTCTATTGACCCAGACAGTTTGACTGTGTTGTTGCCGGTTGTCCCGGTTAGCTGCTTGTATTGGATCAGCCTCGTGCAGGACGCCCCAATGTTCTTCCTCCTCAACGCAGTGGGCCGCAGGCATGGATGTGTGGGGGTTCCCCCTTGCTGGCTGTCTCCATGACTGGGACTGCCTGGCTGGATTCAACGGACAGTCTGGCTTTTTGTGCCCTAGCTGTTTACACCCAAAACACCTGATGGGTTGTGAGTAGCCCTGGGAGTTGGACCTGGGCTGCTGAGAATAAGTGGCCGCTGGAGGTGGTGCTGTAGGATGGCATGACTGGGGTTGGTAGGCGATAGCCAGAGGGGGTGCCACTGATCGATAATCCACCCGAGCTGTTGTCTTGACCACAGGGTTATCCAGTTTGCGGGCGTCTGTGTATTCGTCTGCCAAGCGAGCTGCTTCAGGCAAGGTGAAAGGTTTTCGGTCCCGGACCCACTCTCTGACTTCCAGGGACAGTTTGTCAAAGAAGTGCTCCAGCAGGAACACCTGCAGCACTTCTTCCCCGGATTCTGCTTGGCATCCAGCGACCCAGTGGGATGCAGTGCGGTGTAGGCGGCATGCCCACTCAGTATACGAGTCTCCAGTCTGCTTGCTCGTCTCTCGGAACCACCTCCGGTATGCCTCCGGTGTGACGGCATACCTGGCCAAAAGTGCTTCTTTTACCAGTCCATAGTTCATAATATCCTCGTCTGGGATGGCCCTGAACGCTTCACTGGCCCGGCCGGACAGTTTCCCAGACAAAATGGTAACCCATTCCTCTGTGGGCACCCGGTGTAGGGCACATTGCCGTTCAAAATCAGCAAGGTACCCATCAATCTCTCCTTCAGTTTCAACTAAATTTTTAAAAGCAGTAAAATGTATCTTTCTCCTTTCAGTTGGTGCTGCTCTGATTTCTGCTACTGCAGCACCTCTTTGCGGTAGCAAATTTACGTCAACAGCCGCTATAACTCGGTCTATGATCTCCGCTGTAGGGTTAGGACCATAATGTGCCAGTCTTATGTTAACAGCCCGATCAAAACTTGCCTCTTCGGGTGACCTGTCTGTTACGCTGGATCTTTTGGTTCCATCCATTTCGACTAGTTCTCTGATAATGTCCCTCTTCTTACGGTTGTTGGCAGGTCTTCCCCGGTTCTCCAGTAAGTCCTTGAGGGTAGAGTGCTTTAGCCGTTCATACTGTGCCTCCATTGGCCTGTGTCCTCTTGTAGCTGTCCTTCCGGCTGTGGGAATCAATCCGCTGCTTGCCACCAATGTAACGACAAGAGTTAACGTTGTTTAAATATATTCCATTCCCGAACACACAGCAGCTACCAGACACTCCAACCAGCCAAATAAGACCCCATACAAATATTTCTCCCCGCACAAACGAGACAACACTCTGTGTTGAAGTTCCAAAAACAGGGAATGAATCTTTATTACAAGCACATGGTAACACACTTACCTTCAAAACACTTCCCTCCCATCCTTGGGGAACAGGGCGGGTTAAACTGTCCAATGACAATGGTGATACAGGTCAGGTGTGTTCAAACTTCTCCTTCAGTAAACAGTCTTAGCAGGAGGGGTTGTTGGAGTGATTCCCCCCCCCCTTTCCTCACAGCAAGACACTTAAACATCCCATAATAGGCAGCCAGACGGTCTACCAGCTCCAATCCACATCACCACAAACAACAATGAAAAGGTCTTTGGAAGCTAGTCTGGATTTAATCTACATTACACAGGCAGCCAGGTGGTTAGAGTTGAACACATCAGCATCTCTCAATTAACCTGTTGAGTTCAGAATCAAACAACCAGTAAATAGTCCTTTACAGATATCCTGGGAAATACCGTGGATTAATATTACAGACCCATTTCAAAGCAATCCAAAACATATTCTCAATGTCCATTATTTTCTGGCGGTTTGGACTTCTAATGTAGTTATGGGATTTTCAAGAAAATTAAGTTGGTCAGGTTCCAGGGTGGGAAGTTTAATGTCAGAGAATAAAGTGTCTGCTTTAAGCTTATCAAAATTTTGAGCAGGGGAATATAGTTTAGCCAGATTTGAGCGAAAAATCTTTAATATTTTTACTGGGTTGCTAATGTATGCATCTCGGGATGTTTTAAGTCTAATGGATGTCTGTGGGTGGTGTATTACTTTAAGGCAGCGTGCCATAGGAGTATCTGGTTTGTTGGCTTTGAGGTATTGGAGATGTTGACGTTTGCATAAAAGTTTGTCTGCTGAATCGGTCAAGAAAAAGTCGAGATCAAGTCGAGCTCTATCCAACTTAGCAGTATTGGTGGCATTCGGGGCAGATTGAAAAGCCGTATGGCATTTATTGATATTAGATTCTAGTTTTGAAAACACGAGTTTACATTCTCTCTTGAGGGCTGCTGCTTGTTGCATCAATTTGCCATGAATTACAACTTTGTGGGCCTCCCACAATGTAAGGGCGGAAATATCTATATTATCATTGAATGTAAGGTATTCAGTAATAGCTGTTCTAATTTCTAGACAGTGTGATGGGTGCGTTAACATAGAATCGTTAATACACCAAGTCATATCATGTGACCTAGGTATTGGGGAGGCCAGGGTAGTGAAAACTTCACAGTGTGAATGTGTAGTGTCCATGTTTAGGGAATGATTTTAGTGGAGATAATCTCAGGTAACATGCTTGATGGAGTAAGAATGTGGTCTATACGTGAAAAGGATTTATGTGGGTAAAGCCTCGTACACACGAGCGAGTTTCTCGTCCAAAACCGACAAGAAAAGTGCAGAGAGAGCTTTATTGTCGAGAAAAACGTTTGTGTGTGGTTTTACGACGAGAAAACTGCCGTGAATCTCGACGAGAAAAATAGAGAACCTGCTCTCTATTTTCTCGTCCGGATTCTAGATTTTCGTGTTTCAAGTCGGCCTGTTTTGCGACGAGAAAATGGTTCATGTGTATGCTTTTACGACTCTTCAAAAAACGCGCATGCTCAGAATCAAGTATGAGACGGGAGCGCATCTTCTGGTAAAACAAGCCTTCGTAGTGGAGATAGCACATTCGTCACGCTGTAACGGACTGAAGAGCACAAAGACTAAAAAGCGCGAATCGTCTCTTCCCAAACTTTTACTTTACATGCGGTAACACAAGATCAGCAAAAGCAGCCCAAGGGGTGGCGCCAGGGAAATCGATCTTCCCCTTTATACTGCCGTCGTACATGCTGGACATGACCGCGCAGAACAACGACGAGATTTGGAATTGTCAGTGTGTACGCATGGAAAGCTTGACGAGAAACTCGTCAAGGTTAACAAGAATCTCGTCGAGAAAAACAACGTGTTTTTAACGACGAGAAAGTCGGTCGTGTGTACGAGGCTTAAGAATAATGTGTAAAATTCCTACTCGTCGGATTAAGTTCTCGCCATGTATCTACAAAATTGTGTGTAGTAAGTAAGTGTTGTAAATATTGTTTATGAGTACAGTTGAACCTCGGATTACGAGCATAATCCGTTCCAGGAGAATGCTCGTAATCCAAAGAACTTGCATATCAAAGTAAGTTTCCCCATTGAAGTCAATGTAAACAAAAACAATTTGTTCCGCATTGACTTCAATAGAGGTGGGGGGCGCTGGAGAGCCAGAAAGGCCAGAGGACACGTCGGCTGACCTCGGCAAATGTCGGAAAGGCTCGGAAACTGAGTATTTCCGTGTCTTTCCGAGCATTGCCGATCGGCTGCGATCGACGTTGTTCGGCTCCAGCGCCCCCGCCCCTCAGGCCAAATGCAGTACTACAGGCCCTATTAGGTTGAATTCTGCTCATCTTGTGAGACAACACTCAGAGTCAGAATTTATTTTAAAAAGTTGCTCGCAAATCAAAGCGCTCGTTAACGGCGTTACTCTTAAACCAAGGTTCTACTGTATAGGAAGTAGATACTGATGGGGATTTATCTAAGAAAGAAAAGACAGTTGTATTAGAATCTCCACATAGTATACCAGTTCCAATTTTATGTGCTTCTACCACCTTAAAAAGGTGTGATAAGAAGGCTTCCGGATGTCTATTTGGGGCATAGTAAGATACTAATGTGGGTAAAGTAGTTATTCCTGCGCTACAGTGGAAACTATGTGTGCAGAGGGTAAAGGTGCGGCAACTACCGTATGGGCCAACCACTACCCACAGTGTCTCTCTTGATTTTTTCCAAGATACTAATGTGATTGCCGTATCAATCACATTAGTATATGCCTGTGAGTAAAAAATATCTGCCCTCAGGATCGCTAAGCTGCGAGTTAAGAGTAAATGGCATAGAACGACAAAAACCAATAAGGGTTCCACGTTGCTTAGTTGTGGCTGAAGCTGCATAGAATTGAGGATAAGAGGTAGAAAGGAATTTAGGAGAGGATTTATCTATGAAATGGGTTTCTTCAAGACAGATAATATGTGCCTTCTTAGCTGCAAAAGAGCGCATTGCTTTGGTGCATTTTTGGGGAATGTTAAAGCCTTGTACATTTAAGGATAAGATGTTTATGGGGGCCATAACAAGTCTAGGACATTGATCATGTTAAGAGGGGGCAAAACCCATGGCGATAGTTGGAACCAATACCAGGAGAGAGAGAAACGAGAGAGGAAAAAAAAGAGAAAGAGAAGCAGGAAATAAAAAATAAGTGAGAAACCCTTATAGATATATAAGAAATCCATAAGTCACAGTATGCAAATAGGGTGTGGGAGCGTCTCAGGGGAATATCAATAAGTCCCTGAGAGGTTCCAGAGTCACCATCGGGCACCTGCATAACAGTAGCAGGGGTCCGAGGAAGGAAAGGGGGCAGCATAAGGTGCCTAGGGGAAAGACATCACCAGAGAACCTAAAAAACACATTATAAATAAGCGCTAGATAGCAATAACTATAGTTGCATTAATAAAACACTACTGTCAGCAGCGTCGTTTTGGTTGAAAAACCGTCTGACCAGGTACCAGTAAAGAAAAAAAAAAAAACCTGGTGAATATGACAACTTCAAAAACAATAACAATAACAATATAGCCTGAATTTTAGGAAGAAATGATACCCAAAGGCTATTTAAACTAGAACAATTAACATATAAACCATATGGTTTTATTATAATAAATGGTATGACAATCTACCATTAATATTAAGAAGTTATAAGGAAGAATGGGTGAAACACATAAAAAATAAAAATACATTATAGAGTATGACTCAGGCTTGTAAGCAAATGTGTTGCCGTAAGAAAGAAAAAAAAAAAAACCAAGAAGGCAAACCAAATCTAGCTTATCTTGCTAGAAGATAGCAGTGGAGATCAAACCAAGCAGGAGAATAGAGTCAGTCCATTGAGTCCACATTAGATGGTGTTAGATTTTCAAAGTGTCCATGCTTATGGAGGTTCTGTTGTGTAGAAGCTGAGGGTCCAGAGCATGATGCATCTTGTTGTGGAAGTGAACGTGAAGCCGAATGTCTACGAGAGTGATCTTTAGTTGCAGTTTGATCTAAAAGTTCCTTGTCAATCAGAGTTGTTTGTAATTCTTCTGAGGTACGACAAGTATATTTGGTTTCTAGGTGGGTGAAGCGGAGCGAAAACGGGAACCCCCAATGGTATGTGATTTGGTGACGTTGCAAAACTTGCAATAGGGGTTTGAGTGCCCTTCTTTTGGATACTGTGAGTGGGGAGAGGTCTGCAAAAAGCTGATATTCATTGCCTTGAAAGGCAAGGGCATCCTTCACTCGGGCTGCTGCGAGTAACTGCTCTTTTGTTCGGTAATAATGAAACCTGACAATTATGTCCCTGGGAGGACTGTAATGCCGCGTACACATGACTGTTTTTAATGACGAGAAAAATTTAATTTTTTAAAATGGTCATTAAAAATGATCGTGTGTGGGCTTTCCAGCATTTTTCCCGACGAGAAAAACGCTGAGAATCACGACGAGAAAAATTGGAACATGCTCTAACGGCCGTGTGTGGGCTTTAACGACGTGAAAAAAAAATGTGCATGCTCAGAATCAAGTATGAGACGGGAGCGCTCATTCTGGTAAAACTAGTGTTCGTAATGGAGATAGCACATTCGTCACACTGTAACGGACTGAACAGCACGAGGCTAAAAAGCGCGAATCGTCTCTAAACAAACTTTACTAACATGAAGGGTGGCGCCATCCAAATGGAACTGCCCCTTTATAGTGCCGTCGTACGCGTTGTGCGTCACCGCGCTTTACTCGAACATTTTTTTCCACGATAGTGTGTAGGCAAGGCAGGCTTGAGAGGAAACACCAAAAATCACGTTGAGAAAAATGCAGTTTTTTTCGATGACATTAAAAACGGTCGTGTGTACGCGGCATTAGGTTTGCGTGGGGCTAAAGCTCTGTGGACTCTGTCCATTTCCAGTCTCTTGACTGGGATACCAGGCTGTAATTCCTGAAAGAGTGCAATCATTGTGGCCTGAAGATCAAGGATATTTTCTGGAATTCCTCTAATTCTTAAATTAGAGCATCTGTCCCTTTTTTCCTGGTCCTCTAATTGGGACTGCAAGATAAGCTTTTCCTCCTTGAGGTATTCCAATTCATCTATATGGTGCTGTGCAGTTTTCAATTTCATCTGCCAGCACTTCCAATTCAGCAGTTTTCTGTCCCAGCTCCCTAATCTCCTTTGTCAACTTATCAGCTATGTGGTCTGAAGTTTGTTTTAATGCTTTCTGTAGCATTCTTTCAAATTGTTTGAACATACTAGAATGAATTTCAATTAGTGAACTGCCATTTTCAGAATCAGACTCACCGCCAAAGTTCTGTGTTTTTAGACTGTGTGACAAAGGGTTGGAATTGCGCTGTGTGCTGGGCTGTGAGGTACTTGACGGCGCCATCTTGGATGTCAGCCTGGTAGGCGTCTCTTTATGATTACCGGCTTTTAATTTGATTTTAGGACCACTCAGGACCATGGTACCGGTGCCAAAGGATTCCCAGAGATAAACGGTAATAGCCGGGTTAGTTTGTGACGGGACTGAAGCTTTCTGTCCTCCGGTGTATCTAACCTGGGAGTGGAGCTCTAAGAAAGCGCGACTGCCCTCTCAGGCATCCGCGCATGCGCCTGCTGCAATGTTTTTGTCATGGATATGCAGTAATGTTTGTCTGTCAGCTCACCTTCCTCTCCATGTGTTCACTTTAGAGGCCAGCCACTCTCACCTGGCTGCTTAAATAATCTCTCCTCAAAGCATGGCTCCACCCCAAGCCCTATCATAGAACTCTATATTAACCTGTGCACTGCAAGTCGGCCTTGCTGATCAACTTTGTATGTTAGCTTTCGTGTGCGACTTGCTGTGTCTTCTACGTTTCCAAGTTACAGATTTTGGCTTGTTCTCGACTATCCCTGCCTGCTTGTGACCCTGACCTTGGCGTGTCCTATGTTTATCCTTGTCTGCTAGTCGTCCCGACCTTTTGGCTTATCCCCTTACTATCCTCCTTAGCCTACTGTGAGCGTGAGCTGGGGGACTCTGGGGGCCGCGACCTGGAGCTAGCTGCAGCCCAGTCCATCCTCACCACTGGAGGCTCTGGTGAACACCTGTTGGCTCTTAGACTCTGCACCCTGTGGAATCTTATGCTCTAGCTCTCTGTGGGATCTGCCTTGGTTCTCCAGTGGACCTGCCTTCCTTAACAACCCAGGGTTCCATCCGTAGCAGTCAGCCGAAGGGTCCACTACTGTAGCGGTGCACTCCTGACCTACGGTGTGCATCTGTCATCTGGCCTCAGGTGACCTGACAGTTTTCAACCAGATACCAATACTTGTATACGGTAGACATTAGTGTGGACTGATATTGCTGTTTATTCATAACCATTATCAGATGGTGTCTATTATTAGTCTAAGTTATAAGAGTAGAATAAAACTCAAAAGAATATAACAGAATAAAGTAAAATAAAATAAGATAAAATAAAATAAAATAAAGTCAGATTGTTACTTCCCTTTGGTTAACATTTAGCTCTTGTGAATCGTTGTGTACCATTTCACCCATTTTTCTCATATTTTAGTGGCTTTACAATTATTATTTTGGGTTGAGGCGTATAACATCTCGTACGCTTCATGAGTGTTAGTTGTAGTTATTATTTCTTGAAGTGACAGAGTGAGGTGGTCCCTCCAATGGCGTATTATTGTTAACCTTGCGCTCAAAAGAATGTGGACGGCTATAGTTCTGACTTCCAGTGGAATTGATTCTATGTCTAATGACAAAAGTGCATTCCCTGGTGACATGGGTAATTTAATATTGAAGACTTGTGTTATCACACCATACACTCCCGTCCAGAAGGTGGCTATATTGGGGCAAGACCAGAGTATATGGTACAATGTTCCCACTGCACCACAGTTCCTCCAACAGGTATTAGGACTTTGTGGGGTAAATTTTCTGTGTTAATTCCCACAGGTTTACACTTTTGGTCGCAGCGTACGTGATGTGTAGCGCCTTCCTCCACTGTTCAAGGGAGTAAGAGGTGTCTAAGTCTTTTTTCCCATGCAATCATATGAGAGTTTTTTAAAAGTACTGTATTTATTGGCGTATAACACTCACTTTTTTAACCTAAAAATAGAGGGAAAAATGTGCCTGCGTGTTATACGCAGGGGGCTGTGGAAAGTTTTTTTTCCTGAAACTTCCCTCTTAAAGTTAGGGTGCGTGTTATACGCCTAGAGCGTGTTATACGCCGATAAATACGGTATATCATTACTGTTTAGTAGATTGTAGAACAGTGATATGCCTTTGATCTTGCTGGTAGGGTTTGTGTAGTATTGGAGTACTCGCCATGGTATGGTTATTGTTGTTTTCAGGTTGGAACGTATCAGGTGTATGATCCTATGGTATGTGTAGTATTCTAAATTGGCCAGGTCATATTCTATTTGTATAGATCTAAAGGTTTTAGGAGTTGGACCAATCATTATGTCTTCTATTCTTTCTATCACCTTTTCGACCCAACTTGGTTTAAGTCAGGTATGATGTGTGCTAGGCTATGGATAGGTAGTGAAAGCGAGGAAGTTGCAGATTCCGGGGGGGAAGTATTTAGTAAGGCCTTCCAGGCATGAAGTGAGGCTGTAATGGTGGGAGAAAGTGCTGGGTGCCTGAGGGTGTAGTGTTGGCTAGCAAGAAGAAAGTGATAGAGGTAATTTCCCTTAACTTGTATTTTTTCCAGTTCCTTCCATCTAGTACTGGGGCTTTGGGAAAACCATGTTTTTATTTGTGCCAATATTGAGGCAGTGTAGTAGTCTCAGAGTATTACCAAGCCAACTCCTCCCGCCTTTCTAGAGGTGGACAATTTGGAGAATGCACATCTCGCCTTCCTTCCCTGACATAGATAGTGGTTGATCATGGATTGAACTTTAGTAAAGAAGGTGTTAGGTACCGGAATTGGGATGGTCCTAAATAAGTATAGAAATTGTGATAGTAGTACCATTTTGAAGGCTGCCAGCCTGCCGGACCAAGATAGTTCAGTTTTTGCTAGTTCTTGGAGTTTGGGGTGTAATTTGTCTAGGAATATGGAGTAATTTGCTTTGAACAGTTCTGCCGTCTTGGGTGTTAAAGTGATGCCTAAATAGTTTATACCTGTGGTATTGCACGTGTATGTTATACCTGTGGTATTCCACGTGTATGGGTACAGCTTTGCGAACTTGCATTGCAATTTAGGAGGTACATTGATTCCAAGGATGTACGACTTAGTGTTGTTTACTTTGTAATAGAATATTATACAGTACCATTGAACATTTCAAGTGCTTGATGTACCGAACCCAAAGAAGTCTCCACATCTGTAAGCATGAGTATAACATCATCAGCAAACAGGCTAATGGTGTGTGCTGAGTTACTAAACCTATTACCTGTAATTTGAGGGTGGTCGCATATGTAACTCGCCAGAGGTTCCATGAGTAGATTGAAAATTAATGGTGAGAGTGGGCATCCCTGGCGAGTTCCATTTGTGATGTTAAATGGAGTGGAAAGTACCCCTGAAGTATATACCTGGGCAGAAGGCTTGGAATATAAAGCCATAATTGCAGAGAATATAGTACCTGTAAAACCAAACGCCTTTAGTACCTTGGCAAGGTATCCCCAATGTATCCGATCGAACGCCTTCTCTGCATCCAAAGCTAGCAGCAGAGAAGGCGTTCCTCCCAGATTTGCATCATGTTAGCAGTCTCTGACCATCTCCTGTATCATGTCTGCAGTCTCTGATCATCTCCTGTATCATGTCTGCAGTCTCTGACCATCTCCTGTATCATGTCTGCAGTCTTTGATCATCTCCTGTATCATGTCTGCAGTCTCTGACCATCTCCTGTATCATGTCTGCAGTCTCTGACCATCTCCTGTATCATGTCCGCAGTCTCTGACCATCTCATGCATTATGTCTGCTGTCTCTGACCATCTCCTGTATCATGTCTGCAGTCTCTGACCATCTCCTCTAGTATTTTTTTGGGGGGGAGCCTGGAACTCCTCTAAGTTGTTGTCTGCTGTGTTTAGACTTTGCTGCATGCAGGGAGTGTTGTCTTTTTTTTTTCAAGAACAGAAAAAATAAAAAAATGGAGTTCTCCTGACTGCTTGAATTTTTTTTTTATAAAAACCACGCGCAGTAATCTTGATGCATCGTGATATCGAATCGTTGACATGATAATCGTAATCAAATCGAATTGTGAGGCCAGTGAAGATGCACACCTCTACTGACCATGTAATATCGTTAATGGATGCCGATACAGTTCATGTTAGAATCCACTGATCTACTAGGAAGAGATCAATACGCGAGTATGACCTGTGCGATGAAGAAAAAAAGGTGAAGTCTTTTTCCCCTGCATGAAGGCACCTCCAAGCGTCAAACAAGTTATGCTGGTGGATAGTGTTTTGAAACGTCTGGCTTGTTCTGGTAGGTGTGGAGGAGGAGTCAAGGTTTGAGTCTGGGATAAGGTTGAAGTCCTCACATATCACCAGAGCCCCTTTTTGGTGGGCATGGATTTTCCGAAAGGTTTTGTTGATGAAGCGTATTTGGTTAGAATTCGGGGCGTATAGGTTAACAATAGTGTACGTTGAGGAGTTGATATTGCAAATTAATATTATGTACCATCCCTGGGGATCTGCAATCACTTTATGGAGTAGGAATGAAACAGAGTCCCTGATTGCGGTGAGAACTCCTTTTTTTAAAAAATCTGTGTTTGCAGTGAAAATATAGGGGAACTGCTTGTTTGTACATTTTGGGGGCGATATGCTACTAAAATGTGTTTCTTGGGCGCATATCACATCACATTTGAATTGTTGGGCTTCTTTCCATAATGATTTACGCTTGACTGGATGGTTAAGTCCTTTGGCATTAATGGATAGAAATGTCACTCCCATGTGGACAAAAATATTTTAGTTGTTCGGCATTCTGTGTTTATATAATTTCTTTTGTTGGTAGAGAGATCCCCCATGTGGTCAAGACCGGTATGGGCTAAATTGGAAAATGCAAGTGCAGACCATAAATGTGTAGTACTCACATTATGAAGTTCAGGCATTGTTCCAGTGCTATTTTCTACCGGGCCGTGCTGGTGGAGTCTTCTTAGAGTTGTTGTTCTGGAGGGAATAACTGTAGCTTCGTCAGAGGGCTGTAAAGGAATCTGTAATTTCTGACTGTGTTGAGAAGATAGAACAAAAGGAAAAATGAAGTTGAACAAGAAAACTTGAACTGTGAACAAGATATTTAAGCATTGTAAGTAAACATTTTGAACCAAGCAAGGGTATTTTGTACACAAATGCAGCATATTGCTGCCAAGTGGTCTCAGAGGGGTGAGTTCGTGAGCCGAGAGAGGCTACTCTCCCCATAGAACTGAAGATAACGTTTGTCTGTTTTCCAGATGATCAGTGTTTTTTAGCATTCTTTGCTGTGACCTTTTGCCATTCAGGATCTGCATGAGGGATGCTCCTGGGAGAGTTAGGTTTGCTGTCAAGCTCTGGAAGTATCTGCCATTCTTTGAGCAGGGACAGACCTTTTTCCAGTGAGTCTATGGTGAAGGTATAGCCTTCTTTGGTAATAGTGATTTTTGTGGGAAAGCCCCACCTATAGTTGATCCCATGATTTCTGAGGGCTTTGGTGATTGTGGTGAGGCTCCTTCTTTTCTGGAGGGTGTACTGTGATAGGTCTGGAAAAAATTGCAGATTTTGGTATTGTGGGGGACTATGCTCCTTGGTGCGCATTGCAGACATAAATTTTTCCTTTGTGTGGTAGAAATGTAAACACAGTATAACATCCCTTGGAATTCGGTCAGGGAGATATGCGGGTTTGGGCAGGCGATGGATCCTATCTATGATCACATCTAGATCCGTGAGCTCAGGGAGGATTTTCTTAAACAGTGTGATAGTGTATTCTCACAGGTCTCCTTGCTGAATAGACTCTGGGATCCCTCTTATCTTTAGATTGTTCCTTCTAGCTCTGTCCTCCATGTCGGCCATTTTGGATTTGAGCCCTTCTATTACCTCCTCTTTTTTATCATGGGTATCTACCAGATCGTTTACAGTTTCTGCAAACTCCCCCATCCTGTCCTCAATGTGCCCCACTCTTGACTCTACAGCCTGTATCTCTTTAATAAACTTTTGCATACAGGACATCATGTCAGTTTGGATTGAACTCCTTAGGGACAGTAACATGTCCTTCAATACTGTGTCCATAATAGACATGTGCATTCGTTTTCGTCCGAATGCATTTTCGTCCGAATTTCAGCTATTTTCGTTATCGTTTTAACAAACGAAAACGAAAGCACAGAATCCGAAAACCGAAAGATCCGACATAAACAAATGCTTTATTATCGTTTTCGTTGCTACAACAGTTCGATATAGATAGGAGATTCGACGTGACGCTGACAATAACAATCTGTGTCTATCGAACCTGTGGTCGAATGTGCCTAACCTTAACTCTATTAGTCCAAGATTATTCTACATAGAGAGAAAAGATTCGACATTATAGAGAGAAAAGATTCGACATAGGAGAGAAAGATTCGACATAGGAGAGGAAAGATTCGACATAGGAGAGGAAAGATTCGACATAGGAGAGAAAAGATTCGACATAGGAGAGAAAAGATTCGACATAGGAGAGAAAAGATTTGACATAGGAGAGAAAAGATTCGACATAGGAGAGGAAAGATTCGACATAGGAGAGAAAAGATTCGACATAGGAGAGAAAAGATTCGACATAGGAGAGAAAAGATTCGACATAGGAGAGGAAAGATTCGACATAGGAGAGGAAAGATTCGACATAGGAGAGAAAAGATTCGACATAGGAGAGAAAAGATTCGACATAGGAGAGAAAAGATTCGACATAGGAGAGGAAAGATTCGACATAGGAGAGGAAAGATTCGACATAGGAGAGGAAAGATTCGACATAGGAGAGGAAAGATTCGACATAGGAGAGAAAAGATTCGACATAGGAGAGAAAGATTCGACATAGGAGAGAAAAGATTTGACATTATAGAGAGAAAAGATTCGACATTATAGAGAGAAAAGATTCGACATAGGAGAGAAAAGATTTGACATTATAGCGAGAAAAGATTTGACATTATAGAGAGAAAAGATTTGACATTATAGAGAGAAAAGATTCGACATAGGAGAGAAAAGATTCGACATTATAGAGAGAAAAGATTCGACATTATAGAGAGAAAAGATTCGACATTATAGAGAGAGAAGATTCGACATAGAGAGAAAAGATCACTGCTTGTGGGCGGAACATTCGACCGGAAATGTATGATTGCAGCGTCGTACAGTTTCGCTGCTCCGTCGAATCTTCTTTGAACATTCGACAGACACCATAAGCCTTCAATGACAGATTCGACCTTAATTAATTCAGATTTTCGGACGAATGCAATTTTTAACGAAAAACGAAATAAATAAAAACGAATTTCGGGAGTAACTAAATAAATTTATTTTTTGGACGAAAACAAATTCCGAAACGAAATATTTCAGTGTGCACATGTCTAGTCCATAACTGGTTGATTGTTAGTGGGGAAGACCTCAATGCTGTCAGGTAGTACTCTAGTGTCCTCCCCTGAGTCAGTGCTGGGACTAGCTGTGGGGCTGCATCCAGAGCCATTTATCCGGAATTTGGCCTTAGCTGGGCTTGCAGACTGAGGGGTGTTAGGGTAGGACTTGAAGTAAATGCTGCAATATACAAGGCTAATAAATATAAACTAAATAACCTATATTATTATTATCCGGAAAGGTGTTTACGGAGTCCCTCTATCTATTGCATAAATGGATTGATTTGTCTATGCCTATAATTAGTCTATTAAGATTATAAGCACAATAATGTAAATTTAGTTATGAAAACACACACAATGCTGCTAGTAAAAACAATATCTTTCATTTATTTCCCAAGAAAATAGGAATATTCTAACTTCACACATTAAACAGCAGAGTATATATACAAAAGTACATCAAAGATACTTATCACACATGGTTTCATTGGCTGGTTCTGGATGATAAAAGGGAATGAGCCAAAGGCTCACATGAGCATGCCAGGAAAAGGAAAGGGACAAGAGGACTCTTACTCTTCGGTGTATGCTTTTAACATTCATTCCCCTCACCCATAACCACCCCACTTGCCTTTCCTGTCCAATTAGATAATACCAAGGTATTCCTTCTCCATTCATTAAAGCTTGTAGCACACCAGGTGGGCTGGAGACAAGCCCTTTTGCTATGCAGATTCTAATATGCTACAAAGCTTTGACTGTAAATTCCACTATGATCTTAAACCATGTTGCTTTCCAACAGGAATGCTGGCTACAGGGAGACCCACTATTTTTGCTGGTGGCTGCATATTTAGTTGGAATGGAGTGTGAGCTATGGGCTGGGGTAGATGTATTGCCGGCGCCATCTTGCCTACCTCTCCATCTCGTCTGCCATGAGAAGAATTCCGTCAGCTTCTGGGGTCTCCTGTGCTCTTTTCTTTTCCTGGCCATGGTCACCGATGTAGTGGTGTGTAAACCGCTCCATTTTTGGCATGAAAACCCCCTCTGGAAAGTCGCTGTGTGCCATATGTATGTGGGAAGAGGAGCTCAGCTCTCACGTTGCCATCCTGTTCAGTGGCCGGCCACGCCCCCCCACAGTTAACTTTTAAACTAATAACATGTAAGGCTGGGTTCACACTTATGCAAATTGGATGCAGGTTTCCCTGCATCCAATTTGCATAGCTGGAGAGCGAGACCGGCTTTCAATGGAGCCATTCACACATCTCTGGGGTGGTCAAGGAGCGCACAGCAGAAGGGTCCTGTGCGTCTTTGGCTCCATTCAGGTCCAAATTCAGGCAAGAATACAGACCTAATTTGGTTTGTAAATGGTGAACGGGGACACACCAGACACCCTGACAAGCGTACAGTTCTGAGCAGGAGAGCTGCTGAATGGACGTGTGTGTGCAGCAGCTCCTGCCATCCAGGGCTGCACTTTTTTTCTTCCCCTTGTCCCCCCCCCAGCAGCGATTGCCTAGCGGTCCACAGCTCCCCATAGACCCAGCGACCCCCCAGACCAAGCCCACCTCAGGCACCACCTACCATTTCCAGGCATCCCTATCCACAGCACAGCACAGCTGAACGGACGTGGGTGCAGGAGCTCCAGCTCCATCCAGGGCTGCACAGTCCCCCCCCAGCCTGAGTTCCCTCACGGGCTGCGGCTACTGCTCCCCACAGACCCGGGGCCTTCCCCCAGCCCAGTCCCCCCATCTCACCAGCCACCACCGAGGCCTTCACCAGCCGCCTTTCGGCATCCCCTTCACCCGCAGCCGCCGGCAGGAAAGTCTGCGGCTGCGGCCTAGCTCCGCTAGGTAATCCTCCTCCAGCAACCCGGATCACTCAGCAACCCACCAGGATCACCCTCACTGCCCCCGCTCTCGGAGCTCCCCCCAGCCGGTAGCGGGATGCCGAAGCAGCACCAGCAGCTGCCTGGCCCGTCAGGATAGACAGCGGCTTCGGCCCAGCCCCGGCGGCCATCTTGGTCCACCCAGCTCAGCTGTCAACACCTTCTCCCGGCCTCCCTAGAATATACCCACCCGGTATAACTACCGGATTGCACCCCCTTACGGGTCGACTGCCTGTGCCCCCCACTGGGTCACTTTGAAGCGGCAGCCGGAAGGACAAAACTGAGATCTGGCCTGGTAAGCAGCGGCCATCTTGGTATACCCAGGAACTTCTCCAACACTGACACTACAAAAAAAAATACTTTTTCTTTTTCCCTACTTCTACTGACACCCCCCCCCCACTCCCCAATATAACCGGGCTGCCCCAACCTGCAACACCAGGCACCACTATCTTTCAAAAACTCTTCAAAACTTTTTTTCTACTTATAACGGATATCTCCCCCCGACGCACCCAGGCTACTCCGACCTACAGCATCGACCACCGCCACTCCGCTATCTCCCCAGATCCACACGCACGGTCAAACGTAACGGACGTATGTGACAGGAGCGCTAGCCCCACCTCTTCACAGAGCAATCCACACACATGGTCTAGCGTAACGGACGTGTGTGGCAGGAGCTCTGGTCTCACCGCTTTACAGAGCAATCCACACACATGGTCTAGGGAAACGGACGTGTGTGACAGGAGCTCTGACCTCATCGCTTCACAGAGCAATCCACACACACGGTCAAGCGTAACAGACGTGTGTGGCAGGAGCTCTGGCCATCTAGGACTCATCCTTGGACTCCTGCATTTTCTCTCCCCCAGAAAACGTGAACCCGACGACCGGTGACTTCCCTTGGACCCCACTCCCCCCCCTAGTTAGGTTCCCCAGCTCACCATCGCACCGCCCGCAGCCGCCGACTGCCGCCATCCGGGCACCCGCCTCTAGACCGCTAGACCTGCAGGACAGATCGCGGCTGCGGCATAGCTCCGGCCAACCCATCATCTTCTCCCCAATTCTCTTTCCAGCGGGCCCGCGTGCGCCGACCTGGTAAGTACATTGGGGCACCTCCAACCAGTAGGAAGTTGATCCAGGGTTCACCCGATCGCCTCTCGGGGGGTCAGGAAGGAATTTTTCCCCTGCTGTAGTAATTGGCCAGGCTCAGTTGGGGTTTTTCGCCTTCCTCTGGACCAACGGGGGGTGGTTTAGGTCATTGGGGCCCTATTCACTACCGCCATTAACTCTTGTTTTTTCCCATCATGTGCAATTTTAAATACTCAGCGGACACCCTCCACAGGCTAAGGAATGCCGCATCAACACTACCAACCTCCACCCAAAAAATACTACGAAAAGAACAACTGCTAAGGATCAATCGACAATCGACTATCAAAAACACAAAGGGACCACTTCCTCTACAACACATATCATGCGCCCTGATCAACACGAGATCTGCAGTCAAGCACAGACAGGAAATCCACGACTTCATCACCCAAAACAACATAGATTGCCTCTTTATCATGGAAAGCTGGCTAACACCTGACTGTAACACCATCCTAACAGAATTGGTGCCTGAGAACTACTCCATCCTAACCGAGCATAGAATAGGACAAAGAGGAGGAGGCCTAGCAGTGATCTTCAAATCTCACCTCTCTCTCACCAAACCAACTCTACAGAACTCCTTGCCTTTCATGGAGACACTCACGCTGCATCTTCAAACAACACCTCAAGACACCATTCACATACTGCTATGCTACAGACCACCAGGACCAAAGACAAATCTCCTCACACCCTTCACCGAATTCATTTCGACATACACCTTGAAAACTAAAAACTTTCTATTACTCTGGGACTTCAACCTCTGGACTAACTCCACTCAGGACCCCATTGCCACCTCCTGCATCAACCAACTGGAAGAACTAGGTCTGCAGAAACTGATAAATGCCCCCACGCATGGATCGGGTCACATTCTTGACATAATCTTCAAACAAAATATGGACGTCAACACACTGGACAACATGCCGTTACCATGGACGGACCACCACGCTATTAAATTTAAAATCACCACCAACACCATCTCCCAAATACTGAAACACTCAATTACCACACACTGGACAAGATCTCAGAAGAAACTACACTCTCAACTTTTCCAAACTATACTATCAAAAAAAATAGGAATGCTAAATCAAAACCACTCAACGGAACAAACACTCAACTCCTTAAACAAAGCATTACTACAAACAGCAGACATAGTCGACTCCGAGACGCAGAGCACTCATCCGCAGAAACAATTCGGGCTGGTTTAATGACACTCTTACTCTACTGAAGCAAGAACGCAGAAGAGCGGAAGGAGGCTGGAGAAGAAACCCAACAAAGGAAAACCACACTAACTACAAAGCACTCACTAATAAATACCACAAAGCGATCTTCAAAGCAAAAAAAGAACATTTCTCAAACACCATCTCAAAAGCCCTAAACCGACCTTGCAAACTTTTCAAACTAGTCGCTCAAACTGTGAACCCCACCTGTTTAGAGTCCCCAGCAAACGAAACTCAAGAATTCTGCAATGAACTTTCAGATTTTTTTATCGACAAAATCGAAAACATTTGAGAAATGATTCAACAGAAAACAACCAACCTCACTCAGCCTAAACAAGAAGAGGAAATCAATATACAATCGATTAAATTTTCGCTGGTCCTGATCACCATCGACATCACCAAAAACATCATCAGAAGTCTCCGAGACAGCACATCATCAAATGACATAATTTCTACAAAACTCCTGAAAGAATGTACCGACATCTTGGCACCCACCATAACACTTCTCGTAAATCAATCGTTCAAAGAAAGCATTTTTTTCCGATCTCCCTCAAGCAAGGCATAGCCCAACCTCGACCCAAAAGACCCAAACTACCGCAGACCGGTAACAAGTCTCAACACCATCTCAAAGATCATGGAGAAAGCAGTAGTACAACAGCTACAACTCCATTTGGACACCCACAAACTCTTGGATCCACTACAATCAGGCTTCCGTCCAGGCCATCGCACAGAAACAGCCCTTCTCAAAATATGGGATGACGCCCTCGAAGCAGCAGATGATGGAGAATCATGTCTCCTGGTGCTGCTGGATCTCAGTGCAGCGTTCGACACAGTAGACCACAAAACTCTACTCATCCACCTTAAAGAAGTAGCAGGAGTCGCAGACCCTGACCTACCCTGGTTCGCATCCTTCCTAGAAAATTGCTCTCAGACAGTGAAACTAGGAGCCTTCACCTCTGAAACTCGCACAATTTCTTGCGGAGTCCCTCAAGGATCACTCCTTTCACCCGTGCTCTTTAACATCTACCTCCGCCCACTCCTCAAAATCATCAGCAAACAGGACTTGTGCTACCACTCATACGCTGACGACACTCAACTCTACGTTCGTATCACCGGGAAAAAAAGACCAATATCACGGACTTGAAAAGTGCCTCACATTGATTGATGATTGGATGACTGAGAGTTCCCGCAAACTCAATGGATCCAAAACAGAACTTCTTCTCCTCCACGCAAACCGAAAGATAAAAACAAAGACTTCTTGGACACCACCCACCATTCTTGGACAGACCATTACCCTGAGCACCAAAGTCAAAAGTCTCAGAGTCATCTTTGACAGCCTAAAGGCTTTCAAAGTGTCTCTTATGGAGAATTTTGGGTACCATGTTTTTTTGCGATTCCACTTAAGTGTGCAAATGTTAAAACTTGACATGTTTGGTGTCTGTTTAGTTGACGCAACCTGATCGGTTATATTTGACCAAAAACTGGGTATAAAATTGTGGTTGCTTGCACTTTAATTTTAATGTTTTTTTTCTGAAAATATGCATTTGATAAATAACTGCGCAAATATTGTGCAACATAAAAAATTTGCAACTAAAAACATTTTTTTCTCCAGGGCTCTGCTTTCAGAAAATATATACTTTTTGGAGAGTTTTTAGTCATTTCTAGCACTTCTAGTGCAATTTCTTAGCACTGAGCTCATTTCTATGAAATGTGTATTACCATAGTATCTGATTAAAAGGCAAAACTAATGTTTTCTTCTTTCTGTCCCTAAGTCCCAGGGAAAAAAAAGAACCGATCAGATAAATGCAGCATTTTTTTTATGAATATAGTTTGGTTAATGTTTTCTGGGATTTTACTCCAGGGCACAATGTTGTTTTGCAACCCTATTACTTGTACCTTGCAATGTGCCAGATGAACATTAATTGTGTTTTAACAATTCCCTTGTTACTTCTTTGTTAAATGCTGCTTTTTACCTTCAGAAGTTATTAATTATTTGCTCATGACCCTGAAGATGTCAGATGATTGGATCTAGTTGTCTTTATGTGGCAATCACTTTGCTTGGAGAATATTATTCTGCAAAACTGCAGACATGGTTGCACTTAGCTAGTTAGTAAACAGTTCTTAATTATTCATTTCTAATTTTTATATGCAGGGCCAATTATATTGAGCTATACTGAAGTCAACCCAGTTCAAGTTGAATTATGTCTGGTCCCTTGTTAGTGTAGGAAATAGTTTGTTTGGGCCAGCCTTGTCCAAATGAACTATTTAAAGTGAAAGTAAAGCTAGAAATCAGCTTTAAACGAGAAGTAAGGTTTTTTTTGCTATTCATACTTACCTAGGTGGATGCAGCATCAGACCAAACTTCGGATGTCGGGATGACGCGCTGCCTTGACTGATCCTGGTGACGTCAGTGGAGAGCGGACTTCAGACCGCTCTCCACTGAAAACGGGTCACAGGAGTGCAAAACGAATTGCACTCCTGTGACCCTTAGGAGAAGCCCAGCCTAAAAAGTTCAGGCTGGACTACTCCTTTAAGCTGTATGTGGTGTGTAGGACACAGAAAGATCTTCACAGAAAGCATTAACGCCCTGATATAAGATATTTTGAAAGTATAATTGATATTTTTCATTTTTATATTTAGGGTCCATGCACACTGGGCTTAAAAAAATGCTGCTTCTACAGAAGTTTTGCATTTTGCCTGTAGAAGAAGCTTAATGTTATACTATGTGTCCATGCACATTAGGACATTTAGAGGCATATTTTAAGCTCAACGTTTAGAGGCAAAAAAAAAACAAACCTTTCTGGTTTGCGTTTATGAAAGAAATTTTGTAGTAGAAAAGAAGGCTAAATGCTCCTGAACATGTGTACAAAAAAGCTCTATGTGAACATTTCTTGACTTAAAGTGTAGCTCCAGGCTCCTTCAGGAAAAATTATAAGTCAGCAGCTACAAATACTGTAGCTGCAGACTTTTAATATTAGGACACTTACCTGTCCACAAATCCAGCGGTGTCTTTACCCGAGCCGATTTTTCAATTAGCTCTCTGGTGCTGCCGCTGTTATCTTGGCTAACCTTACAGGCCCAGATTTTTTGCAATATGGCACTGTGTTATTTAACTGACAATTGCACGGTCATGCGACCCTGTACCCAAATACAATTGATGTCCATTTTTTACTCACAAATAGAGCTTTCTTTTGGTGGTATTTGATCACCTATGTGATTTTTATATTTGCGCTATAGACAAAAAAAGACAATTTTGAAAACAAAAAAAAAATATTTTTTACTTTATGCTTTAAAACATTCCCAATAAAAAAAAAATAAAAACATTAAATTTATTCATCAATTGAGGCCAATAAGTATTCTGCTACATGCTTCTGGTAAAAAAAAATCCCAAGCGTATATTGATTTGTTTGCGCAAAAGTTATAGCGTCTACAAATTATGGGATATATTTATGGATTTTTTTTTAAATAGTTTTTACTAGTAATGGCAATGATCAGCGATTTTTAGCAGTATTGTGACATTGCAGCGGACAAATCTGACACCAAGTGACACTTTTTGGGGACCAGTGACACCAATACAGTGATCAGTGCTAAAAAGAATGCACTATCACTGTACTAATGATACTGGCAGGGAAGCTGTTAACATCAGGGGTGATCAAAGGGTTAAATGTGCTCCTAGAGAGTGCTTTCTAACTGTGGGGGGGGGGGGTGCTTTGACTGGGGGGAAGACAGAGACTGCTTAGAAGAAACAGAAGATCTCCATCTTCCCCTCTCACAGAACGGCGGTCTGCCTTGTTTACATAGGCAGACCGCCGTTCTGCCTCTCCTGAGAATGATCGCAGGGTGCCGGCAAACATCGGGTACGCCAGACCTGCTGATTGGCTCCCACTGTGTCCAATCGCAGTGGGAGAAGGTCCCTGGCGGCGTGTGCGCACACACCCCAGACCCAGTGCATGAAATCACGTACAGGTATGTGATTTTGCGCAGGAGGGTCGCCCTGCCGCAGTATATCTGCATAGTGTGGTCCAGAAGGGGCTAAGGGAAACCAGCAGTGAAGCCCTGTGGCTTCACAGCCGGTTCCCTACTGCACATGCGGGAAGCGCGTTGAGCTTTGTGAATGGCCCGGTGGTGGGGAAAGGAGGAGGGGGGCAGAAATTCTTGCCGAGTTTGCCACAGTGAGATCAGCTGGAAGTGGGATCGGGTACCTGTCAAAACCAGGTACCCACTGAAAGGTGCCAAATGTGGCAGCGGAGGGGGGAGGAGGCAAGCCAGCAGAGCTTTCCCATTTGGGTGTAGCTCCACTTTAAATACAGAGGCAATGCCCTGATCTTATTCATCACAACGTAAATATTTTTTATAGGTAGTTGTGGCTTTGACAACTAAATTGTTTATCCAGTAGTCATAGGCCTAAAACTGAACAGTACAAGTAGCAGGTACAACAGATCTAAAATCTATAGTTTACTGTTAAAAAAACAAAGCTGAAGCCCTCAAGTTCAAATAAATTGGCCAGTGGCAAAATAATTATTTTGTGAGCTTATTTTTTCACAGTACCATACTGCATTGTCTTTATCTTTGACATTGTTTAATAAAATGTCAAACCAGAGTGCACAAAAACACTTCAAAACGATAATTCCACATTCCATAGAACCCCTCTCATGCCCAGTTATTTGCAAAATGTTCAAAATATAAACTTCAAGTATGTGTTTGCTAGAAATGAGTAGGCAGCAAATAAAGCTCTGTAGCATGAGACTTTTAGAACATATCTCCTGCCAACAACACAGCTGTGGTCTGCAATCTCTGCCTGCAGCATATCAGCTGTGGTAAAAGTACCAGTCTTTTCGGTACAGCATAAATGGGGAAACACATGAATCTGCACCATAGTGCTCGGTGGGAACATCACTTCATGGCCTGCACGCCTCTTTGTTATTGCTCACTTTCCACATCTCCTCTCTTCCACATTATTCTCCTTCTGCATCTGTTACAATATTAACAGCCTCTAGTGACACTGGGGTTTCCCCTTTCACACTGAGGCGCTTTGCAGGCGCTATAACGCTAAAAATAGCGCCTGCAAAGCGCCCTGAAAGAGCCGCTCCTCACACTCCAGTGTGAAAGCCTGAGAGCTTTCACACTCGAACGGTGCGCTGGCAGGACGCTAAAAAAAGTCCTGCTAGCAGCATCTTTGGAGCGGTGAAGGAGCAGTGTGTATACCGCTCCTCCACCGCTCCTGTCCATTGAAATTAATGGGCACCGCGGCTATACCGCCCGCAAAGCACCGCTGCTAGCGGGGGGTAGAAGCGCCCCGCTAGCAGCCGAATAGCGCCGCAAAATTAATGGTACAGCGCCGCTAAAAATAGCGCCGCTTTACCGCTGATGCACCCACCGCCCCAGTGTGAAAGGGGCCTTAGGGTATGCTACATCAAGCAGGAAAGAGCATCATAGAGCCACACTGAGGAGGGTCAAGCAGAGGTTTAAATCTCTGCCAAATTCTCCAATAGTGACAGTGCGCTTACCTGTATCCCCTTTCTATGACTTGCTTTATCTTCAGTCGCCCCAGAACCAGCATTCCTCCCTAAGCTCCCTATGCAATGCCCCAGTCTAAACGCTGCCATGTGGCCATTGCCACGTCTCCTGACCTTTTCCCATGGTTCCATTTCATAGAAAAAATACACAGACATGAGCTGCCCATCCTTCCACAACACAGGTTAAGGACAGCAGCAAATGTAAAAGTTAGGTCTACGACCAGGGGGAAGAATGAGTAGCAACAAAAAATGAAGTGTTGGATCTTTTGGCCATTGGCTAACTGCTGTTAAAAAAATCAAAAAAAGGAGGTGCTGTTTGTGGAGGTAGTAATTGGTAATTGATACTAATACAGGGTGACCAGACATCCCCGATTTCCGGGGACAGTCCTGGACTGATAACACTCTCCCCGGAACAAATTTGGCCCCGGATTGCAGGGGTGGCGTCAGGCAGGGCCACTTTTACAATAGAGGAGTTTTTGAAAGTGGACAGTATGTACAGGAGAGGAGCGTGGACGGTATGATACTAAGCAGTATGTACATGAGATGAGCGTGGAAGGTAGGACAGTGGGCACCATGTACAGGAGAGAAGTGTGGAGGGTAGGACAGTGAGCAGTATGTACAGGAGGAGTGTGGAGGGTATGACAGTGGGGACTATGTATAGGAGAGAAGTGTGGAGGGTATGCCAATGGGCACTATTTATAGGAGAGGAGTGTGGAGGATATGACAGTGAGCAGCATGTACAGGAGAGGAGTGTGGATGGTATAATGGTGGGCACCATGTATAGGAGAGAAGTGTGGAGGGTATAACAGTGGGCACTATGTATAGGAGAGGAGTGTGGAGGGTATGACAGTGGGCGGTTAGGTCATTTTGGGTCTCATCATCGTCACTATCACCCTCATCACCATTCGCATCATCATCATCATTACCACCATATCATCAGCTGCATCTTCAGGATCAGCATCACCTTGTCATCCTCAATCGTCGCTTCATCAGTATTATCATCGCATCGTTTCATCACCATCAACTTCTTCCCACCATGTGCAACTTTAAATACTCAGTGGACACCCTCCACAGTCTAAGAAATACCGCCTCAACGCTACCAAACTCCACCCATAAAGTACTTCGGAAAGAACAACTTCTAAGGAACAATCGACCACCAAAAACAAGAAGGCACCACTTCAACTACAACACTTATTATGCGCCCTGATCAACACCAGATCTGCAGTCAAGCACAGACAGGAAATCCACGACTTCATCACCCAAAACAACATAGATTGCCTGTTTATCACGGAAAGCTGACTAACACCTGACTGTAACACCATCCTAACAGAATTGGTGCCTGAGAACTACTGCATCCTAACCGAGCAAAGAATAGGACAAAGAGGAGGAGGCCTAGCAGTGATCTTCAAATCCCTCCTCTCGCTCACCAAACCAACCCTACAAAACTCATTGCCGTTCATGGAGACACTCACGCTGCATCTTCAAACAACACCTCAAGACACCATCCACATATTGCTATGCTACAGACCACCAGGGCCAAAGACAAATCTCCTCACACCCTTCACTGAATTCGACATATACCTTGAAAACCCAAAACTTTTTGTTACTCTGGGACTTCAACCTCTGGGCTAACTCCACCCAGGACCCCATTGCCACCTCCTGCATCAACCAACTGGAAGAACTAGGTCTGCAGCAACTGATAAATGCCCCCACGCATGATTCAGGTCACATTCTTGATCTCATCTTCAAACAAAATATGGACATCAACACCCTGGACAACATGCCTTTACCATGGACGGACCACCACGCTATCAAATTTAAAATCACCACCAACACCATCTCCCAAAAACCGAAACACTCAATAACAACACACTGGACAAGATCTCAGAAGAAACTACACTCTGAACTCTTCAAAACCACACTATCAAAAAATATAGGAATGCTAAATCAATACCAATTAACGGAACAAACACTCAACTCCTTAAACAAACTATTAATACAAACAGCAGATACAGTTGCTCCGAAACGTAGAGCACTCATCCGCAAAAACTATTTGGGCTGGTTCAATGACACACTTACTTTACTGAAGCAAAAACGCAGAAGAGCGGAAGGAGCCTGGAGAAGAAATCCAAAAAAGCAAAACCACACAAACTACATAGCACTCACTAATAAATACCACAAAGCAATATTCAAAGCAAAAAAAGAACATTTCTCAAACACCATCTCAAAAGCCATAAACCGTCCTTGTGAACTTTCAAACTAGTCGCTCAGACTATGAACCCTACCTGTCTAGAGCCTCCAGCAAACGAAACTCAAGAATTCTGCAATGAGCTATCAGATTTGTTTATCGACAAAATCGAAAACATTCGTGAAATAATTCAACAGAAAAAACAACCAACCTCACTCAGCCAAAGCAAGAAAAGGAAATCAACACAAACATTATACAATCAACACATTTTTCACTGGTCCCTATCACCATCGACACCACCAAAAACATCATCAGAAGCCTCCGAGACAGCACATCACCAAATGACATAATTTATGCAAAACTCCTGAAAGAATGTACAGACATCCTGGCACCCACCATAACACATCTCGTAATCCAATCGTTCAAAGAAGGTATTGTTCCGATCTCCCTCAAGCAAGGCTTAATCAAGCCCCTCCTAAAGAAACCCAACCTCGACCCCAAAGATCCGAACTACCGTAGACCGGTAACAAGTCTTAACACCCTCTCCAAGATCATGGAGAAAGCAGTAGTACAACAGCTACAACTCCATTTGGACACCCACAAACTCTTGGACCCACTACAATCTGGTTTCCGCCCAGGCCATGGCACAAAAACAGCACTTCTTAAAAAAGGGATTTTTATAACAGCTTACCTGTAAAATCCTTTTCTTGGAGTACATCACGGGACACAGAGCGACTTAGTCATTACTAATGGGTTATATAGTTTACCTTCAGGTGCTGGCACTGGCAACTTCCAAACCGGAAGTACCCTCCCCTATATAAGCCCCTCCCATCCGGGAGCACCTCAGTTTTGTAGCAAAGCAATAAGTGTCCCAAAAAGAGGGGTGGGAGCTCTGTGTCCCGTGATGTACTCCAAGAAAAGGATTTTACAGGTAAGCTGTTATAAAAATCCCTTTTTCTTTTTCGTACATCACGGGACACAGAGCGACTTAGTCATTACTAATGGGATGTCCCAAAGCAATGCCCAATGAGGGGAGGGATACACTATACATAAGCTGGGCGCCATCAGGCATGAGGCTCTTTTGCGGCCTGCAACACACTGCGCCCAAAGGCGACATCCTCCTGACTTCTGATGTCTACCTGGTAGAATCTAGTAAACGTGTGTACTAAGGACCATGTTGTGGCCTTACAGACTTGAGCCAGGGAGGCCTGGTGATGCACTGCCCATGAAGTTCCAACTGCTCTTGTGGAGTGCGCCCTAACTTTGAACGGAGGCGGTCTCCTTCTCAAGCCATAGGCTTGCATTATGACCTGTCGAATCCACTTGGCTAAAGTAGATTTTTGATGCTGCCTGACCCTTTCTGGGGCCTTCCGGCAGAACAAACAAAGTATCCGTTCTACGAATCTGAGCAGTGGCTTTAAGATAAGCTTTAACTGCTCTTACTACATCCAAAGAATGCAATAACTTTTCCTCTACCGAACTAGGTTTGGGGAAAAAGGAAGTAAGAACCACATCTTGGTTCAAATGGAACCTCGATACCACCTTAGGAAGAAGGCTGGATGAGGACGTAATACTACTCTGTCCTTATGGACAACCAAATATGGCTCCTTACAGGACAAGGCGGCTAATTCCGATACTCTTTTAGCCGAACAAATGGCTACTAAGAAAATCAATTTCCTGGTGAAAATAACCAAGGAAATGTGCCGCAATGGTTCAAATGGTTGTTTCTGTAGAACCGACAGAACCAGGTTTAAGTCCCATGGACATATGGGAATACTAACCGGAGGGCTAATACGCATCACTCCTTGTATGAAAGCTTTGACTAATGAATGCAAAGCCAAGGGCCTTTGAAAAAATATTGACAAGGCCGTCTGACCCTTGATAGTACTCAAGGCAAGCTTCCTATGTACAGCCCACTGTAGGAAGTCCAGAATCCTACCTATTACGTACTTACGTGGATGCCATTTCTTGGCCTCACACCACGTGATGTACGCCTTCTAGATCCTATAATAGATCTGCCTGGATACCGGCTTCCTGGCATTGATCATGGTAGATACCACAGGATTAGAGAGCCCTCTCTTTTTTAGAATGTGGGCTTCAATAGCCAGGCCGTCAAACCTAGGGCTGGTAAGGAAGGGTGGTATATCGGTCCTTGCGAAAGCAGGTCCGGACGATGTGGGAGGGTCCAAGGACTTCCCACTGACATTTTTACAATCTCCGCGTACCATGCCCTTCGGGGCCACGCTGGAGCCACCAGAATCACTGGTTTCTTTTCTACCCTGATTCTGCGGATTAATCGCGGTGGGAATGCATATATCAGCTTGAACTGATCCCAAGGGAACACTAGGGCATCCGAACCGCAAGCTAGGGGATCCTTTGTGCGAGACACAAATCTGTCCACCTTTGCGTTGAATCTGGATGCTAGCAGATCTACATCCGGTGTTCCCCACCGCTGGCATATTGCCTGGAAAACCTCGGGGTGAAGAGACCATTCCCCCGGGCATAATTGCTGGCGACTTAAAAAGTCTGCTCTCCAATTTTCCACTCCTGGGATGAAAACCGCGGATATGGCTGTGACATACCTTTCTGCCCATTCCAGGATGCAATTCGCTTCCCTCTGGGCTGCACGACTCCTGGTGCCACCCTGGGAGTTTGGATGTCCATGCTACTAGGGCATACCGGGCTGCTCGTATCTCTAAGAGATTGATGGGCAGGGCCTTCTCTGCTTCTGACCACTTGCCCTGGAGAGACCATTGCTCCAGTACTGCCCCCCAGCCTATGAGGCTGGCATCTGTAGTGACCACCTTCCAAGAAACCGGACTGAAGGGTTTTCCTTTTTCCAGATTCTGGGGCACCAACCACCAATGGAGGCTCTTGCGAACGGAAGGGGACAGGGACATTGGTAAGTCTAAAGCCTGAACTTTTTTGTTCCAGGCTGACAGTATGGCCCTCTGCAAGTTCCTTGAATGGAATTGACCGTAGGGTACTGCTTCGAATGAAGCCACCATTTTTCCCAACAGCCTTATACACAGGCGTATGGATGGTTTTCTTTTTTGTACCCACTAAGTGGGTCAAATCTTTCAAAGACGACACCTTCTCTGGAGGTAAGAAAATCTTTCTCTGATTTGAATCCAGTCTTAGCCCCCAAGTATTCCAGACTTTTGACTGGTTTTAGGGCTGACTTGTCTCGGTTGATAATGCAACCGTGAGATTCCAGATACTTGATTATCTTGTGAACGACCACTTCTAGTTTTTTTTTCACTGAGTGGTCTATCAGCAACAAGTCGTCTAGATATGCCATTATCGTTACACCTTGTGTTCCTAGTTTGGCCAATCGTAGGGCCAGAATTTTTGTGAACACTCGTGGTGCTGTGGCCAGACCGAAAGGTAAGGCTCTGAACTGAAAATGGCGCCCTTCTACTGCAAAGCGTAGAAATTTCTGGTGGGCCGGACAGATGGGAATATGCAAATAAGCATCCCTTATGTCGATCGAGGCTAACCATTCCTGCCCTTGTAGGGCGGTGGCCACCGATCGGATCGACTCCATCCGAAAAAGTCCTGATATGTAGGAACTTGTTTAGCCCTTTTATATTTAATATGGGCCTCATGTCCCCATTTGGTTTGGGGACTGTGACAAGGTTCGAGTAAAACCCGAACCCACTTTCTTCCAAGGGAACCTTCATGATTACCCTTGGAGCAATAGTTGCTCTAGTGCCAGAAGGAGGGATCCACTCTTCTGGGGATCGCTTGGCACGTTTGACCTTATAAAATGGGCAGGAGGAATGTCTTTTAACTCCAGCCTGTATCCCAGACTTACTGCGGAGATCACCCATCTGTCTCTGATGGTGTCCCGCCAGGTCTCTGTGAACAACTGAAGTCTTCCCCTCACCCGATTGAGTGGGGGCAACCCTTCATGACTTGGGGGGAGGTTTTGTACCTCTCTTGACCCAGGGTTTCTTGTTACCCTGTGATTGTCCCTGATTTCTGCCCCCTGGATTTGACCGCGGAGGCCGTCGGAACTGTTTCACAGCCGATGTGCCAGGGACTGGAGCAGTAGGCCTCTTAAAAGAAGGACTTCTACCCTTGTTCTTAACCGGCAAGAGTGTACTTTTACCGGCAGAAGTTTTCTGGATATATTTGTCCAGATCATCTCCAGATAAGCGTTCTCCATGAAATGGGAAGCTAATCAGCAATTTCTTACAGGGAGCTTCAGCAGACCAGTTTTTGAGCCATAGAAGTCTACGCATATGTCTACAGACAGCGTAAAGCGGGATGCCTGTTGGATTGTATCCTTTATGGCGTCCACCGCAACACAAGGCTCTAGGTAGGTCAGCTAGGGCAAGAGCCTGCTGATCTGGTAAGTCCCTTAAGACTTGTTTCAACTGATCTTTCATTGCTTGGCAGACTCCAATCGCTGCTACTGCAGGTTGTGTCACCATGCTTGCTGTAGAGAAAGCAGATTTTAGTAAAGACTCCAATTTTTTATCTATTGGGTCTTTGAACATTGGAACATTATCTACTGGACATGTCAGTGATTTATTTACACAAGAGATGGCTGTGTCCACTGTAGGGACCCTCCATTTTTTTTTTTTTTTATGAACTTATCCTCCATGGGATAGATCACTGGAAATCTCTTGGGGGGAGTAAATATTTTACAGGATGCTCCCAATCCTGGTAAATAAGCCCTTCCAATAAAGGGTGGATTGGGAAGGAACAGACAGTCTGGGGAGCTTTCAGCGACCCCAGCGAGGAGACAGTAGTGGTTGATGGTTCCGCCAGAGGCATTTAAAATGCTGCTCGGACCATGTTAGTCAGAGACTGAACCCATAATCTTTCAGCCTGAGATGCTGAGAAAGGTTCTTCCACTGTTGATTCCTCTATAACTTTATCAACCTCACCTGATCCCCTTCAGGTAGGTCGATCTCTGGGACTGTTCCTCCACTAACAGGCACTATGCAGGAGGAGACGGAGATCAGACGCGCTTTTCCTGTGACAGGGAAGCAGCGATCAATGCTGTTAATCTCTCTTCCAATCCTCCCAGAGTTGAGGATAAAACCTCCTCTGTTATATATACAGGAGCAGGTGGACTGGGGACAGCCGCAGTACCAGGTACTCCTGCGGGGTTCCTACGGCTACTGACCTCTGAAATTTCAGGGGAGATTGGCGCAGTACAGCATGCCCAAAATCCTCAGAGCCCGACGGAGACCCCTTTCGCTTCTTGGAAGATTTATTTCCAGAGCGTCTGGACGACATATCCTATAAGCACAAAGCTGAGGTATTCCCGTCGTCATACACCAATTTTGCTGGTAATAGTCTAACACAGTTGCTGCTATATACCAGCTGGTGTCCACTAAAGTGTCTTTCTATGGGGATGCCTGCATCAACCGCCTCTGTGTGCCACCGTTTTGTTGCTAGCTCTGCTTGCATCCAGCTGACACTTGTACTGTGTCTTTTACACATGCTGGGACGCCTGCACATGCGCAGAAGCGCCGCGGCGCGCATCGAGCGTCATCCACCCGCCCCGCCCCTTTTTTTTCATAGGAGGCACGTGCACGCGCCCGCGCGCGCGCCCGTGCGCCATTGGCGCCCTTTTCGAAACCAAGCAGGGACTAGGAGCCAGGGCCCTTTTTGCCGGAGGGCCTGTGCGGTGGATGAGCGCAGCAACAGGGCAGAGGAAGTGGATTCCCACAGAGAACTTACCAACTGCCTGGATCTTTTGACTTGAGAAAACCAAAGATCCACATGACAAGAAAAAATGGACCACAGCGGCCTCTAGTGGTTTAACACAGGTACCGCGGTCCTCCCTTTTTTTTTTTTTTTTTCTTGACTACTATTAAAATTTTACATTTTCCAGTAGTTACAGGCATACACAGATATTAGCGGGAATACCATTAGGTAACAGACAGAAAGACAAATTAGGCTTGGGGGTCCCCCAATAGAATCAAGTTCCTGGGGGCCCCCACTTACCTGTTCCCCGCCGCAGGACTCTGTTTGGTCCACAGAAGCCCAAACTTCACCTATCACGGCAGGCATTGTAATTAAACCTTCAGGGACCGGGTTCCCAAGGATTCCACTCCCCTGGACCTGTATAGCACCCTGCACAGAAAACATCTTGGTCGTGGGTATGACCAGAGCTCTGGATCCCAGGGTCCAGCCCTCCTAAGAGAGGCATTACAGGCAAAACCTTGCTCTTCTGTTGCAAGGCCCGGGTACCGACCGTTTAGCTATGAAGCTTTTTTGGTGGGATCCGGAACAGCTTACTAAGGCCCGTAAAAGAACCTGTACGCAAGCCCAGGAAAACACATGTTACTCTTTGGCCAACACCTTAGACACTGGCAAAAAACTGAGGTGCTCCCGGATGGGAGGGGCTTATATAGGGGAGGGTACTTCCGGTTTGGAAGTTGCCAGTGCCAGCACCTGAAGGTAAACTATATAACCCATTAGTAATGACTAAGTCGCTCTGTGTCCCGTGATGTACGAAAAATAAATATGGGATGACGCTCTCGAAGCAGCAGATGACGGAGAAGCATGTCCTGGTGCTGCTGGATCTCAGTGCAGCGTTCGACACTGTAGACCACAAAACTCTACTTATTTGCCTAAAAGAAGTAGCAGGAGTCACAGACACTGATCTACCTTGGTTTGCATCCTTCCTAGAAAATCGTTCCCAGACAGTGAAACTAGGAGCCTTCACCTCTGAAACTCGCGCAATTTCTTGCGGAGTCCCTAGAGGATCACCCCTGTCACCCGTGCTCTTCAACATCTACCTCTGCCCACTCCTCAAAATTATCAGCAAACAGGACCTGTGATACCACTCCTACGCTGACGACACACAACTCTACTTTCGCATCACCGGGAAAAAAAGACCAATATCACGGTCTAGAAAAATGCCTCACATTGATCGATGAGTGGATGACTGAGAGCTCCCTCAAACTCAATGGATCCAAAACAGAACTTCTTCTTCTCCACGCAAACCGAAAGCCAAAACTGAGACTTCATGGACACCCCCCACCATCCTTGGACAGACCATTACCCCGAGCACCAAAGCCAAAAGTCTCGGAGTCATCTTTGACTCGGAGATGTCGATGGACGCACAAATAGGATCAGTAGTGAGCGGATCTCACCATCTCCTCCGCCTGCTGCGTAGACTCATCCCCTTCATCCCAGCAGAGGACATAGCAGCAATAGTTGGAACAATCATCAATTCGACTACACAAACACCCTCTACATAGGACTACCAAAATACCAGATTTCACGTCTACAAGTCATCCAAAATATGGCGGCCAGACTGGTAACGGGGAAAAAAACCTGGGAATCCATCACCCTTTCCCTGTGGACCCTTCATTGGCTAACCATAAAGGATCGGGTCACATTCAAGACCCTCTGTCTCACCCACAAGTGCACACAAGGAAACGCTCCTCAATAATTGTACGAGAAAATAAAACACTACACCCCCAATCGCGTTCTCCAATCAACCAACCAAAACCTCCTCCACATCCCAAAGTCCCGCTACAAATTGAAGGGAGACCGAAGATTTGCAGTCCAAGGACCACGGCTATGAAACGCTCTACCCACAAACATCCGCATGGAGAAAAACCATCGGGCCTTCAGGAAAAAACTTAAGACCCACCTCTTCTGAAGGATCAGGATGACACTGGATGGAAATAAGCGCCTTGAGGCGATTCAGTTCACATTTGCAGCGCTATACAAGTTATTCACACACTCACTCACAGTGAGCAGTATGTACAGGAGAGAAGTGTGGAAGGTATGCCAGTGGGTACTATGCATAGGAGAGGAGTGTGGAGGGTATGACAGTGAGCAGTATGTACAGGAGAGGAGTGTGGAGGGTACGACAGTGGGCACTATGTACAGGAGAAACATGTATGACAGCGGGCACTATGTACAGGAGAGGAGTGTGTAGGGTATGACAGCGGGCACTATGTATAGGAGAGAAGTGTGGAGGGTATGACAGTGAGCAGTATGTACAGGAGAGAAGTGTGGAGGGTATGACAGTGAGCAGTATGTACAGGAGAGGAGTGTGGAGGGTATGACAGTGAGCAGTATGTACAGGTGAGGAGGATGAAGGAATCTGGGAAGGAAAAATGTAAAGGTTTGTAGGGACTGCGTAGTGGTTAAGCGGGCCATACATGGATTGAAATTAAGCCAATTAAGCAGAGAACAGCCATAGTCGGACTATGTATGGGCTAGCTGGTTTTACACAAGTCAATCTATTAATCGACTTGAGTACAACCAGCCTGTCAGGTTTTTCTCTAAACAATCAGTGCTGCCAGCTATAGTTAGCAACACTAATCATTGTATTCAATGGCAGAACACAATAACACTGCAGGAGTGATTCCCCCATCCACAGGTCAGCAGGTGAGAGGGTGTGTGGGGACAGGCTGGGGAGAGATACTAGTCAGTGGCGGGGTAGGCACTGGCTAGTATCAGAGCCAGATACACACAGGTTACATACGCCACGATCGTTAGAGTGAGAGCAATAATTCTAGCACTAGGCCTCCTCTGTAACTCTAAACATGTAACCTGTAAAAAAAAATGAAAGCATCGCTTAGTATACAAAAAAAATCATACTAACTTTAGTGTTTTTTTTTTTTTTTTTTTTTATAAATGAAACAGTTTCTTTCCAAAAAAAAACACACGTTTGAAAAATTGCTGCGCAAATACTGTGTAACATAAAAAGTTGCAAAGACCACCATTTTATTCCCTAGGGTGTCTGCTAAAACAATATACAGTATAACGTTTGAGGGTTCTGAGTAATTTTGTAGCAAAAAAATTATGATATTCACATGTAGGAGAGAGATGTCAGAATTGGAAAAAAGCTTTGTACTGCGAAATTTTCTGCTACACTTGTGAGTAGTTTTTATGCTTTCTTTTACTACTACTACTACTTCTTTTGCTACTAGGATACCCCTATCCATGAAGGGCAGCAAAGCCAGTGTCACCGTCATGAAATATTGACTGCTTGAGAATCCACTTGTGCGCAGGAGTGTTTGTTTTCTGTTATCAAATGTCAGAATTGGCCTGGGTGGCAAGGGGTTAATTATCATAAGTAATATACAAATAATTATTATAATCACTGTGAGCTCATCCTCTCGGTCTGCTGCAGAGTGTGTCAGCTTGTATTTAAACTGGCCGCTCTGTATGCAGCTTCTGACAGGCTTTTTTTTTGGGCAAATGGGCCTATCTTGAGGAAGGGGCCTGGAGATGCAGCTCCAATAGCCCCTATGTTAATCCGGCCCTGTACATACTGCCCTAACCTGCCATTTACTGTCACTACACACTGCCCTAACCTGCCGTATACTGTCACTACATACTGCCCTAATCTGCCGTATACTGTCACTACACACTGCCCGGACCTGCTGTATACTGTCACTACATACTGCCGTATACTGTCACTACACATATATATATATATGTGTATATGTATACACACACAGGCTACTTTTTTCTGTACAGCTTTTCATTTAAAAAAATACTAATGTCAGCAACCAAATTCATTTATGCATCTAGATTGCATCACCCTAGCACATCGAATTGCATGGCCCATAGCACATTGCATTAACCCCAGCACATCGAATCGCATGGGCCATAGCACATCGAATCGCATCAACCCCAGCACATCGAATCGCATCAACCCCAGCACATCGAATCGCATCAACCCCAGCACATCGAATTGCATGGCCCACAGCACATTGCATCAACCCCAGCACATCGAATCGCATCAACCCCAGCACATCGAATCGAATCAACCCCAGCACATCGAATCGCATGGGCCCACAGCACATTGCATAACCCCCAGCACAAAGAATCGCATCACTCACAGCACATTGCAACACCCCCAGCACATCGAATTGCATGGCCCACAGAACATTGCATAACCCCCAGCACATCGAATCGCATGGCCCCCAGCACATCGAATCGCATCAACCCCAGCACATCAAATTGCATGGCCCATAGCACATCGAATCGCATCAACCCCAGCACATCGATTTGCATGGCCCACAGAACATTGCATCACCCCCAGCACATCGAATCGCATCACCCCCAGCACATCGAATCGCATCAACCCCAGCACATCGAATCGCATCACCCCCAGCACATCGAATCGCATCACCCCCAGTACATCGAATCGCATCAACCCCAGCACATCGAATCGCATCAAACCCATCGAATCGCATCAACCCCAGCACATCAAATCGCATCAACCCCAGCACATCAAATCGCATCACCCCCATCACATCAAATCGCATCAACCCCAGCACATTGAATCGCATCAACCCCAGCACATTGAATCGCATCAACCCCAGCACATCGAATCGCATCAACCCCAGCACATCGAATTGCATGGCCCACAGCACATCGCATCAACCCCAGCACATCGAATCACATCAACCCCAGCACATCTAATCGAATCAACCCCAGCACATCTAATCGCATGGGCCCACAGCACATTGCATAACCCCCAGCACAAAGAATCGCATCACTCACAGCACATTGCAACACCCCCAGAACATTGAATCGCATGGCCCACAGAACCATTGCATCATCCCCCAGCACATCGAATCGCATCAGCCGCAGCACATCGAATCGCATCACCCCAGCACATCGAATTGCATGGCACATTGCATCACCCCCAGCACATCGAAGCGCATCAACCCCAGCACATCGAATCGCATCACTCACAGCACATTGCAACACCCCCAGCACATCGAATCGCATGGCCCACAGAACATTGCATCACCCCCAGCACATCGAATCACATCACTCACAGCACATTGCAACACCCCCAGCACATTGAATCGCATGGCCCACAGAACATTGCATCACCCCCAGCACATCGAATCGCATCAACCCCAGCACATCAAATCGCAACACCCCAGCACATCGAATTGCATGGCCCATAGCACATTGCATCACCCCCAGCACATCGAAGCACATCAACCCCAGCACATCGAATCGCATTACTCACTGCACATTGCAACATCCCCAGCACATCGAATCGCATGGCCCACAGAACATTGCATAACCCCTAGCACATCGAATCGCATCAACCCCAGCACATCGAATCGCATGGCCCACAGCACATTGCATCACCCCCAGCACATCAAATCGCATCAATCCAAGCACATCAAATCGCATCAACCCTAGCACATCGAATCGCATGGGCCCACAGCACATTGCATAACCCCCAGCACAAAGAATCGCATTACTCACAGCACATTGCAACACCCCCAGCACATCGAATCGCATGGCCCACAGAACATTGCATCACCCCCAGCACATCGAATCGCATCACTCACAGGACATTGCATCACCCCCAGCACATCGAATCGCATCACCCCAGCACATCGAATTGCATGGCCCATAGCACATTGCATCACCCCCAGCACATCAAAGCGCATCAACCCCAGCACATCGAATCGCATCACTCACAGCACATTGCAACACCCCCAGCACATCGAATCGCATGGCCCACAGAACATTGCATAACCCCCAGCACATCGAATCGCATGGCCCACAGAACATTGCATAACCCCCAGCACATCGAATCGCATGGGCCCACAGCACATTGCATAACCCCCAGCACAAAGAATCGCATCACTCACAGCACATTGCAACACCCCCAGCACATCGAATCGCATGGCCCACAGAACATTGCATCACCCCCAGCACATCGAATTGCATCAACCCCAGCACATCGAATCACATGGGCCAAACAGCACATTGCCGCCGTGGGGGGGAACTGTCCGCCGCGGGGTGGGGGGTTCTTTTTGATTAGTCCCACTGTAAAGTTGTTGAGGGGGGGTTGTGACGGGGTGTGGATGCCGCCGCGGGACCTGTTCTTTTTTTTTTTAATCATACTGTACTGTTGTTGGGGGGGGGGGGGTAGGATGCAGCCGCGGGACCGTTTTTTTTTTTTTAATCACACTGTAATGCTGAATGTTGTTGCGGGGGGGTCTGGATGCCGCCGTGGGATGTTTTTTATTTTTTATTTTATTCACTGTAAACTGTAAAGTTGTTGAGGGGGGGGGGCTGTGACGGGTTGTGGATGCCGCCGCGGGGACGAGTTCTTTTTTTTTTAAACATACTGTAGTGTTGTTGAGTGGGGGTGGGGGGGTGTAGGATGCCGCCGCGGGACCAATTTTTTTTTAAAAATCACACTGTAATGTTGAATGTTGTTGGGGGTGGGGGGGGTCTGGATGCCGCCGCGGGACGTTTTTTTTTCTTATTCACTGTAAAGTTGTTAAGCGGGGGCCCGTGGACACATACCGCACCCCCTACAGTACCTCTTGTTGAATCCAGACTCCCCTCTGGAGAGGAGAGGAGAGCAGCATCACAGGTGCAGCAGCGCCGTGGGGAAAGTACAGTTTCTTTGTGTGATGTCACATCATCACAGAGTGTGAGATGTGACAGGTTGGGGCTCGCTGGGCGGACCGAGGGAGGGTAGAATGGGCGTGCCTTAAAATGTGAACTCGATGCCGTAGCACGGGGCCTCCTGGGATTGATGACAAACATCTCCCAGGAGGCCTAGCGATCACTGGATGACGCAACGAGGCTGATGCGGCCGCGGCGGGAGATACAAACAGAAGACAACATAACAGTGAGTTTTTAAAAATAAAAATTATAATATGCCAATTGTTATGCAGGGGACATTACTAGAGAGGATGGAAGAAACTTCAAAAATAGGGTGGAGCTCCGCTTTAAGAAAAACACAACTGTACAGGAAGCAGATATGCTCCACACCAATGGTTATGGAGCCCAAAGTGAACTTTTATCAAATAATCGAGTAAATGCCAATGTGTTTTCGCGGTTCAGACACTCCTTTATTTTTTTTTATATTCTTTATTTTATTTTAACAAATATAAAAGGTTGACATGATGCATAAACATATAGTGCAAAAGACAACACTCCTATAAACCCTATTATCTTGCCCTTTATATCGGTTTCCATCCTGGTGACCCTCCCCCACCCCCCACCCAGATCTCCTCCCCCCCACCTTTTTCTTATCTCTCAGTTTACTGAATTTATCATTTAATATTTATCCTTTGCTCCCACTATGGGTGAGTTCCCACCATCTGCAGTCTTATTTCCATGAAATACCTATGAGACTTTTTAAAACCTTTCCAGCATTCCCATTTATCTGTAAACCCTTTGTTTTTTTCCCTCTAGATCCCTACTAGTTTCTTTTATTCTCTCCAATAACCTATTGTAACGGCACCCCAAGTATGAAAGGGGTTAATGCCGTTTAGGATATTCCCTCTCCGAACACACATCCGCTACCGACACTCCACAGTCAAGAAACCGCTTCCCATAGGAATAATCCTTCCAGACATACGAGTCAACGCTCCGTGTGCTTTCCAGCTGGTCTGACCTTCTTTATTGACAAACTTCAAATTTTATACACACAGAGGGGAGGTTCTTACATTCCTCATTTTCCTCTGACAATACACCTTTGACCAGACCTAATTTACATGAGCTAATTAACTACAGCTGACGACTCAGACACATGACCTTTAGGCTAGCCTCACTGTCTTTTAAACTACAGTACCCAGTATCAAAGGACTTCACACAATAGTTACATAACGAGCTCCCAATACACATCCGACAGTTCTTAGCAGACAACAGATGAGTTTATTAGCTAATCCCTTTACATCTTAAATGACTATGCATAACCTTTATGTTCGTCAGACTGTCTGTCTGCTAGTTTATAATACCTATAATTACAGACTTAATTACCACAAGCCACAATAGACAATAGAATGCAATCACACCCTACCCCATCACAACAATTAGTACACAGCAGCCAACACACAATATACACACAATATATATAATGTATATACAGCATTGAATCTGACTAGCACAGATCATAGTGGGGTTCTCATTCACCCTGTGCCCAAAGTGACCCCTGTCACACATCTCCCCTTTCGGCAGGAGACTAACACAGGAGGAGACCCCAGACGGGTTGATTCCGAAGTTAGTCCATAGTTCCATTCCGCTAATGCCTAGACAACCCATCAGCATTGCTCTAGGAGGCCGGGATGACGTCTTTTTGCCGGGACAACCCATCAGCATTGCCATTTTGCTTACCGGGTCGGTAGCCGATGGTGAAGTTGTAAGGTTGCAGGGCTAAGTTCCACCACAGCAACCTGCCATTGTCTCCTGAGACCCGGTTTAGCCAGACCAATGGGTTGTGGTCGGTGACTAGTGAAAATTCCTGTCCGTACAAGTAAGGGTTCAACTTTTTAAGGGCCCAGACCAGGGCCAAACACTCCTTCTCCACTGCCACATAGCTCACTTCCCGGGGTAATAGCTTTCTGCTCAGGTATGCGACAGGGTGTTATCCTCTATCCTCCCTAACTTGGCTCAGCACAGCCCCCAGTCCAAACATGGAAGCATCTGAGTCTCGGCAGCAAGCGGGCCGGTTCCAGCAGCACGTGTCTGGGCACGGGTAGTCACTGGGTTGACTTCATCGGGGCCCATCGGGGTGTAAGCAGAAATGAGGGGGGCCAAATCATTCCCCAGTAGTACATTCGCTGGTAAATCCTTCATCACCCCCACATTCACGTGTCCCGAACCAACCCCCAATCCAGGTGAACACGGGCAACGGGTAGCCGGAAGATGGTACCTCCCGCTACTCTTACGACTACCGTGTCTCCGGTATGTTGGCTCTCTGGGATGAGGTTCTTCTGTAGTAGGGTCATGGTGGCGCCAGTATCACGTAGGCCATTGGCTACCTTTCCATTGACCCAGACAGTCTGCCTGTGTTGCTGCTGGTTGTCCCGGTTAGCTGCTTGTATTGGATCAGCCTCGTGCAGGACGCCCCAATGTTCCTCCTCCTCAACGCAGTGGGCCGCAGGCATGGATGTGCGGGGGCTCCCTCTTGCTGGCTGTCTCCATGACTGGGACTGCCTGGCTGGATTCAACGGACAGTCTGGCTTTTTGTGCCCTAGCTGTTTACACCAAAAACCCCTAATGGGTTGTGAGTAGTCCTGGGAGTTGAACCTGGGCTGCTGAGAATAAGTGGCCACTGGAGGTGGTGCTGAAGTTGGGTTAGAGGCTGGTAAACTGGGCCGAGATAGTGGATAGCGCTCGCTTTCGCCTGACCTTCGAGAGTCCAGATATTTATCGGCCAAAGTAGCCGCTTGCTGTACAGTCCGTGGTCGCTTATCTCGCACCCAATCCCGTAATACCGGAGGGGTGTGGTTAAAGAACTGTTCTAAGAGTACTAGCTGGGTGATGTCCTCTATGGTATGAGCGTGGCTTCCCTGGAACCAGCCCTTAAGGTTTCGCTGCAGACGATGTGCCCACTCCACGTATGTTATGTTGGTTTGTTTCCGGGATTCTCGAAACTTAATCCGGCTGGCTTCGTGTGTAATGGCAAATCGGGCTAGCAGAGCTTCTTTTACCCGGTCATAGTCTTTAGCGTCCTCATCCTCTAGGGCCCGATACGCATTCACCGCTCTGCCAGTTAAATTACTCGCCAGTAAGGCGACCCAATCTTGGGGCCGTACTTCATGTATCTGGCATAGTCTCTCAAAGTCCTGCAGGAACGCTTCAATTTCCTCCTCTCCTTCCTTAAATAGTTTGAACGCCTGAAAGGGCAACTTACGGAAAGGCGCTGCATCTTTAGGTGTTGTCTCCGATTTCCGTATTTCCGCCATTCTCCGCTCATGTTGCCGCTCTAGTTCTCTCTCTTGTCGCTCATCCTGCAGCTGGATGTCTCTAATGGCATTCTGTATGGCAGTCTCTGATGGGTTAGCACCATATAATGCCAACCGCTGTCGAACTCGTTGCTGAAACAAGTCTTCAACTGACCGGGGTCCTGCATCACCGTCCATCTGATCCATCTCGGCTAGCTCACTGATCAGGGTGGCCTTGTTCTTTGTCCCACCGGTCCCTCCACGGCTCTCAAGTAATTCTTTCAGCGTGGCTTTCCTGCAGGCTGCATAGCTGGTCATTCACTGTGGTGGTTTGGAGTGTCCCAGTAACTGGAGAGAAAATTCCACCGCTGCCAACCAATGTAACGGCACCCCAAGTATGAAAGGGGTCAACCCCGTTTAGGATATTCCCTTTCCGAACACACATCCGCTACCGACACTCAACAGTCAAGCGACCGCTTCCCATAGGAATAATCCTTCCAGACATACGAGACAACGCTCCGTGTGCTTTCCAGCTGGTCTGACCTTCTTTATTGACAAACTTCAAATTTTATACACACAGAGGGGAGGTTCTTACATTCCTCATTTTCCTCTGACAATACACCTTTGACCAGACCTAATTTACATGAGCTAATTAACTACAGCTGATGACTCAGACACATGACCTTTAGGCTAGCCTCACTGTCTTTTAATCTACAGAACCCAGTATCAAAGGACTTCACACAATAGTTACATAACGAGCTCCCAATACACATCTGACAGTTCTTAGCAGACAACAGGTGGGTTTATTAGCTAATCCCTTTACATCTTAAATGACTATGCACAACCTTTATGTTCCTCAGACTGTCTGTCTGCTAGTTTATAATACCTATAATTACAGACTTAATTACCACAAGCCACAATAGACAATAGAATGCAATCACACCCTACCCCATCACAGCAATTAGTACACAGCAGCCAACACACAATATACACACAATATATACAATGTATATACAGCATTGAATCTGACTAGCACATATCATAGTGGGGTTCTCATTTACCCTGTGCCCAAAGTGACCCCTGTCACACCTATGCTCTACCAATATGTAATCTAACCTGGAATACGTCCAGTGCACAGGAGAGTAAAATGTATAGTCTTGTGTTTTAGGATGTTGGACCCTCCAGGCGTCTACCATTTAGCACTGGTGCATTTTTTGTTTGATCCGCTTTAACTGAACATTATTCTTCTCCTGTGCCCGGGACGTACTGTCCACAGCAGGGTCCATACAGAAGTTAATGTCACCCATCATGATCATGTCTCCTTTCTTGAAGTCCATCAGTTTCCCCATTACCTCTTTTAGATATTTTATCTGGTTCCTATTGGGGGAGTAAATGTTTGTACATTCCATTTAACCCAATCTACCCTTCAAGAATAGGTATCTGCCCTCCGGGTCTGTTATCCTATCCTCTATTTTAAACCGCATTGTTTTGGCAAATCCAATTGACACGCCCCTAGCTCTCTTTGTTGCTGAGTCGGCATAGTACCATGTCGGGAAATCTGGGGAGTATATTTTCACATTTAGGTCATGTGAGAGGTGGGTCTCCTGGAGGAACACCACATTGGCGCCATAATGTTTTAATCCTCTAAGAATCTTAAATCGTTTAGTGGAAATGTTTAATCCCCGGACATTATAAGTCATAAAATTTATTGTCATCATCTATTGTTTGTTTTTTTTGGGTGGGCGCCCCTTGCCGGGGCGCCCACCCATCCTGGAGCATTCCCTTTTTTCTTGTGGAGTATAAGAGGTAGTACTTCACTACCGCCCGCTTCCCCCCCATGCCCCCCCTCCCACCTGAGTCCCCACTTCCCCTCCCGCCCATCCCCTCCCTCCCTCTTCTTCCTCCCTTATCCCTCCCTCCCTCCCCACCCCACCCCCTCCCCCTTTTGGCCCAATACTGGACACAAAATTATTGGTGGCCCTAGATGCCATAGCCACCCCTAACTCTCATTTTCTCAGAGGTGGGGCTCTGAACATGTCACCTGACCCCCCCTCCCCATCAGGGTCGGGGTAGGGGGAGGGCCAGCCGAGAGTGCAACGCAAGGCCCAGGTCAGCCTATCTCAGCCCTCTTCGCCCGTCCCTTCCCCCTCCACCCCGCCCACCCTTCACCGTTGTCTCCTAGAGTTCTTTAAGTTTGGATTTCATTCTATAGTCCTGGTATTTTGTTGCTCCTGACTTCTTCTTACTGTAGCTCCAATTCCTATTCGGCCCAGCCAGGCAGTTCTGGCACCTGTTAGGCCTCGTACACACGACCATTTTTCTCGGGAGAAACGACAAGAAAACTGCTGGCAGAGCTTTCTTGCCGAGAAAACCGTGCGTGTGTATGAGGCTTTCAGGTTTCTCGTTGGGAAATCTACCCAGAGTCTCAACGATAAAAATAGAGATCCAGCTCTCTATTTTCTCGTCGGGATTCTTGTCGGCCTGTTTCCCGACGAGAAACTTGAGTGTGTGTATACTTACCTGCCTCCATGGAAACCCGCGCATGCTCGAAATTACATTGACGCATGCGCGGTAGCTTCCAAGGCATAGGTAGGGTGAAGCAAGATGGCGGCGACGGCATCGAATGTGACGAGCGCATGCTCGTGGTAGTGAATGACGTCACCGCGTTCGTGCCATTCAAAAGAACGACGGTTCTTTTGAATCGTACGTGTGTACACTCGGTCGGGACAAGATTCTTCTCAAGAATCTCGTCAGGAAAAACGACAGGTTTTTTCCTGACAAGAATCTCGGCTGTGTGTACTAGGCTTAAGTCAAGTTTATTGCAAAAATCAACCAATTCTTCGGGGAATCTTAGTCTAGCTGATCTTCCCTCTTTCTGACCTATTAAACATGCTGGAAACCCCCAGTTATACTTAATGTTCTGTGCCCGCATCTGTTCTAAAAGTGGTTTCAGTGATCGTCTTCTTGCTAGTATTTCAGGTGCCAGGTCCGGGAAAATTTGTAGCTTAGTCCCTTCGTACTGCTTAGGTGCTTTTCCCCTCATCTTTGCCCAGATTTCTGCTTTGTCTTCATGGAAACGGAATCTTACTATTATGTCACGTGGCCAATCGGCTTCTGCATTTTTCTGTTTTCCGACCCGGTGCACCCTCTCTATCTTGGGGAAGTCTTCCGCTCCTTTCTCCAAGAGGGGACTAAATATTGTGTTTTAAATTTTTCTCAAGTCTTCTCCTCTTTCCTCTGGAAGCAAACAAATTCTCAAGTTTTGCCATCTATTTCGATTTTCTTGATCTTCTAATCTGTAGAGAATTTTCCGCTGGTTTTGTTGTGTTAATTTAACTTGCTCCTTTAACCACTTAATGTGGTTGTAAACCCACTTATACAACTTGCACCTACAGGTAAGTCTAGATTAAGGCTTACCTGTAGGTGCAAGAAATATCTCCTTAACCTACATGGTTAAGGAGATATTTACTATAAAGTGATGCGCCGATGACGTCACGTGAATGCGCACTAGCGGGCCGGCTTCATTGCCGGTTTTCTGAATGGGCTCTTGCCGGCCCGAGCATGCATGCATGTGACGTCATCGCCGCTCTGGCCAATCACAGCGCCGGAGTGGCAATACATTGACATCCGTGACGGGACATCGAGGCAAGATGGCGGCGGTGGCGGAGGTGACCAAGGACCACTGCGGGGGCTTTGATCTCAGGTAAGTCATTCATAATGAGCTAGTATGCTATGCATACTAGCTCATTATGGCTTTATTTTGCAGGTTTTTTTTTCCAGGGTTTACTTCCTCTTTAAGACCCGGACCATTATGCAGCTTAAAGACCTGGCCACTTTTTGCGATTCGGCACTGCGTCGCTTTAACTGACAATTGCGCGGTCGTGCGACGTGGCTCCCAAACAAAATTGGCGTCCTTTTTTTCCCACAAATAGAGCTTTCTTTTGGTGGTATTTGATTACCTCTGCGATTTTTATTTTTTGTGCTATAAAAAAAAATAGAGCGATAATTTTGAAAAAAATTCAATATTTTTTGCTATAATAAATATCTGAAAAAAGGGGTATACCGCGCTTAAATTACTGGAAATTAATAAATATAAATTATAAGCCTCAATGTGCAGCAAACTCATATGTGTAGACCAAACACTATTATACAAAAAGAAAAAAAAGGGGGGGGAAAAGTTGCGCAACCTAAATAATAAATACCAAAGTGCAAAATATACCAAATATGACTTAGTAAAGGTATGTATACAACATAGTGAACTAAACAATTCAGTGAAAATGATTCCCAAAAATTAATTGATGAATCAATATGAATGTCCACATAAATCCATATAATCCATAAACCCTGATCAGTGAAAAACTTTCAATCCGGTGTATCAAAAAGGAAAAAAATGTGACTTCCTATTCACACCAGAATGCACACGTGCACCACCACCAGTATAGTGTGCTTACCAGAGGCAAGCTTAAACAATGCCAGACTGCAAAGTAGCCCACTTCCTCGTAGTAGATGGACCCTCAGGGATGGAACTCCTGCGCTGTTTTGAACTCAATCATGGAAATGAAGAGGGGAAAACACATAGTGTGTACCGTCCAACAGCAATTTTATTAGATAAAAAGATGTCTACTTACAACAAACGAAATAAAACAAGCATGAGAGAAGCCGGCCGGCATGCAATCTCCCGTTCAGCGATGACGTCAGCGCGTCAGCCTCCCGACGTACGTTTCGCTATAGATAGTGCGTCGCCCGTTCCCTAGACGACGCTGACTCATCGCAACTTTATACCATGGAAACCCCGCCTCGATCTGAGTCACGGGCAGCCCCGTCACCTGGAAGCGGAACTCAACAGCTCACGAAGCGGAACCAGGATATACACACAAATAAAATACTAATGATGCTATTATCAATTAAAACAAAAGCATGGAATAAAAAGGGGAAACTTTTTAACCACTTCCCGCCTAGTCAATAGCGAATTGACGTCCGGGAAGTGGTTGCAATATCGATACTGGACGTCATATGACATCCTGCAGGATATTGCCTTGCGCGCGCCCGCGGGGGCGCGCAGCGCGGTGATCGGGGACGGCATGTGTCCCTCGGACACAGCGCTTCCCCGATCACGGTAAACAGCCAATTTCATTGGCTGTTTACCATGTGATCGGCTGTGTCAAAGTCACAGCCGATCACCTGTCAAAACAAACTCGGCGGCGCGCTCCGTTCGCGCCGCCACAGGCTTGCAGAGCGGGGATCGGGGAAGGCGAGTGTCCCTTGGACACAGCGCGTCCCCGATCAGAGTAAACAGCCAATGAATTGGCTTTTTACCACGTGACCGGCTGTGTCCAATCACAGCCGGTCACAATAGTAAACAAACTCCACAGGAGTTACTACCTGATCCCTGCTCTCTCCTCACACACCGATCTGTGAGGAGAGAGAAGAGATCAGTAAGTTAGCTCAGTGTAGTTTGTCTGCATAAGTTTACAGTGCACAACACGCCCCCCCCCCATAAAAAGGACCTGTCACACAGCCCAGCACATCAATCAGCCCAGCCAATCAGCCCATCTGTCAATCAATCAGCCCATCTGTCAATCAATCAGCCCATCTGTCAATCAATCACCCCACCTGTCAATCAATCACCCCACCTGTCAATCAATCACCCCATCTGTCAATCAATCAATCAACCCATCTGTCAATCAATCAATCAGCCCATCTGTCAATCAATCAGCCCATCTGTCAATCATCTGTCACAGGCCCACCTCCATCGGTACCGCCATTGGCACCGCCACACAGGCTACCAGTACCGCCATCGGTACCAGTACCACCACCAGTACCGCCACCAGGCCCAGCATCTATACTGCCACACAGGCCCGCTACCAGTATCACCACTAGTGCCGCCATCGGTACCACCACCAGTACCACCACCCGTACCACCGTTGGTAGTGCCACCACCACCTGTACCACCACCTGTACCACCATCGGTACCATCACCACCCGTACCACCACCACCTGTACCGCCATCGGTACCACCACCACCTGTACCGCCATCGGTACCACCACCACCCATACCGCCATCGCTACCACCACCACCCGTACCGCCACCTGTACCGCCATCGGTACCGCCGCCACCACCACCACCCGTACCGCCACCGGTACCACCACCACCTGTACCGCCATTGGTACCACCACCACCACCCATACCGCCATCGGTACCACCACACAGGCCCACCACTAATACCTCCATCGGTACTACCACACAGACCGCCACCACTACCACCAGCAGTACCATTACACAGGCCCACCAATAAGCACTGCCATAATGTCCCAAAGGGTTTACACACCTGAGGAGGCATATGCCATTCTTGCCATGTCGGATGATGAGAGCAGCGGGGAGCTCCCATTATCCGATTCTGGTTCGGAATACGAGCCAGTGGAGGATAGTGGCTCAGAGTCCGAGTCCCCGGAGGAAACCGTCCCTCCCAAAAGAATGCGATCGGCACCAAGATCAGCACCAAGATCAGCACCAAGATCAGGAGAACTGCCCACCACCAGCAGCGCCATACCCCAGGAAGAGGAGCCCAGTACAAGCAATGGAAATGCACGCCCAACCCGAAGAATCCAGCCCCAATCCTACCTTCCCGATGCCCTGGCAAACCCCTTATGGTTGCCTGCCAACTCAGGATCCGCTATCATCCCCCCTTTCACCGCACAGCCAGGTGTGCAGCCCGACACTACAAATTTTTCTAAATTTGATTATTTTTGTTTATTTTTCCCACAAGATTTGCTGCAGAATATAGTGGATCAAACGAATCTGTATGCATCCCAATTTATTGCTGCCAACCCCGATTCTTCCTACGCCCGCATGTTCCAGTGGCGGCGTCTAACATTGGAGGAATTTAAATTATTTTTGGGCCTTATGTTCAATATGGGGCTTACAAAAAAGAACGAAGTCCATTCATATTGGTCCAAACGCCCCATCCAACACATGGCCATATATTCCGCTGTCATGTCCAGGAAAAGATACGACATGATTATGCGCTTTCTCCACTTCAATGACAATTCACAGTGCCCTCCCCGAGATCATCCCAACTACGACAAATTGTACAAGATACGCCCCCTAATCAATGCCTTTTCCCAGCGATTTGAAGAAGTGTTCATCCCAGACCAAAAAATTTGTGTGGACGAGTCCCTCGTAAATTTCACTGGCCGACTGCAGTTCAAGCAGTACATACCAAGCAAGAGAGCCAGGTATGGGTTAAAATTAAATAAATTATGTGATCGAGCCACTGGATACGTCTGCAAATTCAGGATCTACGAAGGCAAAGACTCCCAGCTCCAGCCCCGTGATTGCCCCACATATATTGGAACCAGTGGGAAAATTGTCTGGGAGTTGGCATACCCCCTGTTCGGAAAAGGTTACCATTTATATGTTGATAATTATTATACCAGCCTGCCCCTTTTTCGCCACCTTTACAGTAAACAAACCCCGGCCTGCGGTACCTTAAAAAAAAAACGAAAGGGATTCCCACAAAATTTATTGACAAAAAAATTGCGACCTGGAGAATCGGCATCCATGAGGAACGAGGAGGTGTTGGCCATGAAGTGGAGGGACAAGAAAGATGTCCACATCCTCTCTACGATCCACAATGACACCATGGTGGAGATCCCAAGAAGACACGGCTCCATTGTAAAGCCTGAATGTGTCCACGACTACAATTTGTACATGGGGGGGGTGGATTTAAACGACCAGATGCTACAGCCCTACTTATCAACCAGAAAGTCCCATTATTGGCACAAAAAAGTTGCGTTTCACCTGTTTCACATGGCCCTTTTTAATTAGTTTGTCTGCTACCAAAAAGCAACTCAAAATCACCGACTCCACTACCTCCAATATATCGAAGATATCATCGATAGGATAGGATAGGACACCTCTGCCTGCTACCTGGACCTGTGCTTTGGCTGTGCTCTGGCTGTGCTGACAGTATCTCTGCCTGTGCGAACTATGGACAGTATTCCTGCCTGCTGCCTGGATGATTGCTTTTGCTGTCGCTGACCTCATCCCTGCCTGCTGCCTGGACCGATGCTCTCCTCTGTGGACCACTGCACTTCTAAAACCACAGGTAATCTTTTGTTATTTGGTATGTACCTGCTATGTGTTAGATATATGAAGGGCCTTCAAAAATGTGGTCGGTAGTCAGAAAATGATATGTGCAATTAATGCTGCTAGAATGCCTGGAGGTGCTACTTGGATGTTGGGCCTCTGTATGTGGCCAGGCTGTGTAAAAGTCTCAAACATGTGGTATCGCCATACTCAGGAGGAGTAGCAGAATGCATTTTGGGGTGTCATTTTTGCTATGTATATGCTATGCGTTAGAAATATCTTATAAATGGACAACTTTGTGTAAAAAAAAATGCATTTTCATTTTTTCTCCACATTTTCCAAAACCTTCTGGAAAAAAATGAACCGTTCAAAAGACTCATAATGCTTCATAGATTATACGTTGGGGTGTGTGCTTTCCAAAATGGGGTCATTTTGTGGAAAATTCCATTGTCCTGGTGCTCCAGGGCCTTCAAAAGTGTAATAGGTGGTTGAGAAAGGATATGTGCGATTTATGATTGTAGAACGCCTGAAAGTGCTACTTCAATGTTGGGCCTCTGTATATGGTCAGGCTGTGTAAAAGTCTCACACATGTGGTATCGCTACACTCAGGAGGAGTAGCAGAATGTATTTTGGGGTGTAGTTGCAATTATGCATATGCTGTGTGAGAGAAAAAAAACTGTTAATATGACCAGTTTGTGTAAAAAAAAAAAAAAATTAATTTTCCCAAGAATTGTGGGAAAAAAATACAACTTCAAAAAACTCACCACGCCTCTTAGTAAATACCTTGGACTGTCTACTTTCCAAAAAGGGGTAATTTTGGGGTATTTGTACTTTCCTCGCTTGTTAGTGTCTCAAGAAATGAGATATCCCTTCAGTACATCAGGCGTGATCAGATGTGATAAATTTTCAGTGATTGCCACCATAGTTTGTAGACTCTATAACTTTCACAAAGACCAAATAATATACACTAATTTGGGTTCATTTTACCAAAGATATGTAGCAGTATACATTTTGGCACAAATTTATGAAGAAAAATTACTTATTTGCAAAATTTTACAATAGAAACTAAAAAAAAGTTTTGTTTTTTTTAAAAAATTGCTGTTTTTTTGCTTATATCGCAAAAAATAAAAAACCCAGTGGCGATTAAATACCACCAAAAGAAAGCTCTATTTGTGAGAAGAAAATGATAAAAATTTTGTTTGGATACAGTGTAGCATGACTAAGTAATTGTCATTCAAAGTGTGAGAGTACTGAAAGCTGAAAATTGGTCTGGGCGGGAAGGTGCATAAGTGCATGGTATTGAAGTGGTTAATAGATAAAATTTAAGAAACTAAAAAATAAAAAATAAAATGAAGAAACACTTCTAACTAAAGAAGTGTATCAAGGGCAGAGAACTCATTAACCTAAGCATGATCAAAATAGGGACAACACCATCAAGTGGCCAAAAAAGAGAAAAACGGTATAAATGAATTATACCGTCATCTATTCGTATAGGAGGACAGGGATTCTAGCAAGGGCACAGACATAGATCACAAACCATAAATAAAATGATATAGACCCATAATGCTACCCGGGACTCAGATCAACTTTATCAAGATCTAAAATGCTAACATTCCTCTAGTAAATACATATCAATTCAAGTGTGCATTGAACAAAAAATATACTAAACATTAAGGACATAAAATCAAGAATTGTCTATAAATGCATTGAGGTCTGTATCAACATTTAACCCAAAGGGGGCATAACATTTTATTTTATGTATCCAAGACATCTCTGACCTGGAAATGCTCCGCACTAGGGAATCACCCCTCCATTTGGGGGTATACCTATCAATGCCCAAGAAAAGGGTCTTAGCAGGATTTCTATTGTGTACCTCTAAGTAATGACGGGACACAGGGTGTTTGGGGAACCCAGTCAGAATATTTGTGACGTGTTCATTGAGCCTTACTTTGAGGGGTCGTTTTGTCCTGCCCACATATTGAAGCCCACAAGGGCATTGCAGGAGATAGACGACCCCCTCAGTAGAGCACGTCACGAAAGACTTGATGGTAAATTCAGATCCAGTGCTGGTGGAAGTAAAAGTATGGGTGCGTCTATGTAAACAGCCACTCAGAGAGCACACCCTACATTTTCTGCACTGATAAAAACCCACCAATCCCTCAAAGAAGCCCCTCCTAACCGGGGGGGATCCAAAATATTGGGAGCTACTCTTCCTCTGAGTGAGGGAGCCCCCTTAGACCACGTGTCATTTATATCAGGAATGGTAGACCCCAAAACCAAATCATTTGTAAGGATATGCCAATGCTTGGCTATAAGGTTATTAACATCCTGATGTTGAGTGGAAAAAGTTGTTATAAACGGGACAGAAGGGGACTGTCACGTACCTGGTAGGAGTCTGATATGATGAGGTCGGCCTCTCTTGTATCTCCAGTCCAAGCCCCACTGAGGGTGGAACAGATGGTGGCTAGGGCCAGGAGGAACACGAGTGCCTGAGGAAGTTGCTTGCAGGACTTGCTGGAACAGATGTGGCTTGGAGACCCAGACAGCCGAACAGACACTGGACACAGGAACACTTGGAGGATGGGTAGAGGTTTGAGGGGAACTCCAACCCACTTGCAGGTTCTGGGAACGAAGCTCACAGGAACAGAGGTCAGGAGGATAGCCAGGGTTCAGCAACAGACAGGCGGCACGGTACAAAGGATCAATCAGAAGCAGGGTCAGTGGAAGCCGGGATCAGAAGCCAGTAATCAGGAAGTGTTTCAGAGTCCAAAGACAGAGTCAGGGAAAGCCACAGTCAGCAACGGTTATCAAGCAGCATAACAGGAACCAGGACGTTTTCAGGACACAGCTGAAGACCAGTCAGCACTTGCTTGAGAGCCAGGACTTCCTTAAATAGATAGGAAGTCTTGTAATCAGGCTTCAGGTCACAGCTGAGGGCAGGAAGTGCTGCCTGTCCCACACTGCCGGAATACACCCGCTGGTGGACACCGGTACTACAGTCCGTGGAACATGCATTACCACCAGCAGATGAGATCCTTGCAGACTGGCGCCAAAGGAGATTAGGGGCGCGCACCCGCGCGTGCACGTCGTCCCCGCGCACGCGCATGTGTACTAGCACTCTGGAAGGGCTGCTGCAGCCCGGGGGTGCGCGCGCCAGTATTCCGAGACTGCTGGCGAACGCGCGCCTGCGCAGGAGAGTTCCTATCAGTTCTCTTACATTGCCCCCCCTTAGGGGCAGCCTCCGGATGCCCCTCAAGTCTCTCTTTTCCGGGTGGCGTTGAAAGAAGGCTTGTACCAGTCTTGGGGCATGAACATCAGAAGCTGGTTCCCAAGAATTTTCCTCAGGGCCGTAGCCCTTCCATTTAACAAGGAACTGCATCTGGTTACTCCTACGTCTACAGTCCAGCACGGCCTCCACTTCAAATTCCTCATTACCTTCGATGAGAATCGGAGGAGGGGTTCCAGACACCCGATCAGGGAAGGGATTAGGCGTGGTGGGTTTCAACAAAGAAACGTGGAATACTGGATGTATCTTCATGCTTTTGGGTAGCACCAATTCAAAAGCTACTGCATTGATCCTCCGCTTGACAGGAAAAGGGCCCAAAAATTTTGGACCGAGTTTCTTAGAAGGACAGCTTAACTTTAGATTTGCCGTGGACAGCCAGACTTTGTCCCCAGGTTTTAAATCCAGGTTACCCCTCTTCTTTCTGTCGAAAAACTTCTTGTTGCTAGCCTGGGTCTTGGAGATCGTCTCCTGTAAAACCTGATTGTTAGTACTGAAGAAGTCTAATCGGTCTTGCACAGCAGGTAAAGAAGACTCAACAGGTATTTCCGGCAGAAAAGAGGGATGGTACCCAAAATTGGCAAAAAAGGGGGACTGTTTGGTTGCTGAGTGGATGGTATTATTATATGAGAACTCCGCAAGCGGAAGGAGGGATAACCAATCATCTTGAGCAAAAGAGGAAAAACACCGTAGATACTGTTCAAGGGTTTGATTCGTCCTCTCAGTCTGTCCATTGGTTTGTGGGTGGTAAGCTGTAGAGAGGCAGAGTTCAATATTAAGTGCTTCGCATAGAGCCCTCCAGAATCTAGAGGTGAACTGCACCCCACGGTCGGAGATAATGCTATCAGGAATACCGTGCAATCTAACGACCTCTTTGATGAAGGCTGAGGCAGTCTCAGTAGCGGAAGGAGTTCCTTGTAAGGGTACAAAGTGTGCCATCTTGGTCAGGCGGTCTACCACGACAAAGATGGTAGTGAAGTCTTCAGACGGAGGGAGTTCTACAATAAAGTCCATTGAGATCATACTCCATGGTTTCTGAGGTATGGGAAGAGGCTCCAAGAGACCCCAAGTTTTAGTTCTGTCGGTTTTGTTTTGAAGGCATGTAATACAGGATCTAACGTAATTTTTACAGTCCTGCATTAAATCGGGCCACCAGAAGGTACGGGAGACAAGATCGGCAGTCTTGCGGATCCCGTAATGTCCTGCTAGAGGGTGGTCATGACAGCGACTCAGAATGGACACTCGAAACTGCTCCGGGACAAAGATTTGTTCCTTATGGAAGAAAAGGCCATTCCTTGATTGAAGAGCCAAGTCCTGGGAGGGTGGTTGGTTAACCACACTGGTCTTAATTTGAGATAACAGATCAGCTTGAAGAAACAAAAAATTCTTGGCCGGGAGAATGGTATCAGGCTCCAAGGGACTCACAGGATCATTAAACATACGGGACAGGGCATCTGGTTTGCCATTCTTAGAACCAGGACGAAAAGTAATATGAAATGAGAAACGGGAGAAGAACAGCGCCCATCTTGCTTGTCGAGGTCTTAATCGCTTAGCTGTTCTCAAGTACTCTAGATTCTTGTGATCCGTGAATATGAGGATTGGGTGGGCAGCACCCTCCAAGAGGTACCGCCACTCTTCAAGTGCGGCCTTGATGGCCAGCAGTTCCCGATCTCCCACATCATAGTTCCTCTCGGAAGGATTTAATTTCTTGGAGAAAAAAGCCACAGGGTAGAGTAAGGATTTCGGGCCCTGACGTTGGGACAATATAGCCCCGACTGCACTTTCAGAAGCATCAACCTCCAATACATAGGCCAAGGATGGATCAGGGTGCTTCAGGATGGGAGCTGAGGTAAATAAAAGTTTTAACTGTTCAAAGGCCTCTTGAGCTTTTGGTGTCCAACAGAAAGGGATGTGTTGCTTAGTTAGTTGTGTGATGGGAGCAATGATACCAGAAAAGTTCTTGATGAATTTTCTGTAAAAATTAGCAAACCCCACAAACCTCTGAGCAGCTTTTCTGTCTGTAGGGGCAGGCCATTCCAGAACAGAAGTAACTTTCTGCGGATCCATGGAGATACCGTCGGCAGAGATGACAAGTCCCAAGAAATTAACAGTTTGTTTCTCAAAGTCACACTTTTCGGCTTTGGCATAAAGACAGTGTTTTCGGAGTCGGGCCAGCACTTTCTTAACATGAGCTTGATGAGATTCCATGGATTCAGAGAATATCAAGATGTCATCCAAGTAGATTATGACGAATAGATCAAGATAATCCCGAAAAACGTCATTCACTAGGTGTTGAAACGTAGCTGGGGCGTTGCAGAGCCCGAATGGCATGACCAAGTACTCGAAGTGGCCAAAGCGAGTTCGAAAAGCCGTCTTCCACTCGTCCCCTTCCCTGATTCTGACGAGATTATACGCACCCCTTAAGTCTAGCTTGGAGAATATCCGTGCCCCCCGCAGCCTCTGGAAAAGTTCAGGAATTAACGGAAGGGGGTACCGGTTCTTGACTGTAACTTTGTTAAGGTCCCGGTAGTCAATGCAAGGTCTTAAGGAGTGATCCTTTTTCTCTACAAAGAAGATACCGGCACCTGCTGGTGACGTGGAGGGCCGAATGAACTTCTTTTTCAAACTCTTGTCGATATAGACACGTAAGGCTTCCAGTTCAGGTTCGGAGAGGGGATAGATCCGACCAAAAGGAATCTCCGCCCCTGGTAAGAGATCAATAGGGCAATCATAAGTCCTATGGGGTGGAAGGGTGTCCGCACCCTTCTTGTTAAATACGTCCAGGTATTCGTGGTAAGCAGCAGGAACCAGATTAATGGTTTCTGGGTCAGGCTGTAGACTCAGGAGAGGAGTGGTACTAGCAGTCCTTTCAGGGAAACAGTGCGTCTGGCAATAGCTGGAGGAAAAGGTGACGTCTCCTGTAAGCCAATCAATGTGCGGATTATGTGCCTTTAGCCAGGGAATGCCAAGAATGATGGGGAACATAGGTGAGGTTATGACATCCAACCGAAGGAATTCATGGTGACCAGAGGAGGCTTGACAGGAAATAGGTGCAGTCTCTTGTGTGACCGGGCCTGATTTAATACCAGAGCCATCGGCCAGGTGAACCCGGAATCCCTGTTTCTTGGGGCACACGGGAAGCTGGTGTAAAGAAACAAATGAGGAATCCACAAAACAGCTGCAGGCCCCTGAGTCTATTATGGCGGATACTAAGAGTGTCCTTCCGGCAACAAAAAGATTAACTGGGAGAGAGATGTGAGACCGAACCTCTCCAGAAGGATGCTCCACAGGAAGCTGACGAAGGCAGGTTCTACTGGTTTTTGCCGGGCAAGTCTGTATGAAGTGACCTGCTTCTCCACAATAGAGGCATAGATTGGCACATAATCGTCTGAGACGTTCTGCCGGGGAAAGAGGCGATCTGGGGAAACTCCTGTGGCATGTCTTATGCTGAGCCTTCTTTCCAAAAGATGTGCTCAACGGGGCAGCAGATATGCTGGGTGTAGAAGTCACAGAAAGGATTCCTTGAGTCTTTTCGTATTGCCTCTCACGTAGTCGCCGGTCGATTTGGATGGCTGAGCTAATCAGTCTTTCCAAGGATGTAGGAACTTCAATTCTGGCCAGTTCATCTTTGAGAGTGTCGGAAAGACCAAGCCGAAACTGATGGCGAAGAGCAGGATCGTTCCATCGAGTGTCAGCACTCAGGACACGGAAGTCAGTGATATACTCCTCAACAGGCCTTGACCCCTGTTGTAACCTGCCAAGCTTGGATTCTGCAGACTGCTGGCGGAAGGGGTCAGCATATAGCTGAGCCATAGCCGAGAAGAACGAAACTGTGGTTGCCAGAACTGGGTCATGCTGCTCCCGGAGGTGATGAGCCCAGGAGAGTGGTTCGTTCACGAGAAGGGTGATCACAAATCCCACTTTAATGTCTTCAGATCTAAAGGTCCGGGGCAGCAGGGAGAAGTAGAGCTCGCAGGAGTTCCGGAAGGTTCTGAACATCGTACGATCTCCGGAAAATCGTTCGGGAATAGGCACTCTGGGTTCCGGGAGAGGAATAATTCCATGGAAGGAACTTGAATCGGTTTGAGCAGAGGGATCTGTGACAGAGGGAGAAACGCAAGCTGATGCGACTCCTATCTTGTCAGAGAGTCGCTCCTCCATGCGACTGAGATCGCTCTGTAAACTCTGCACGACATGTGTGAGTGTAGAGATTGTCTCAAACAAGTCCTCTGGTGGAGAGACCTCCCTTTCAGACTCCATCCCTGGCTGACTGGTACTGTCACGTACCTGGTAGGAGTCTGATATGATGAGGTCGGCCTCTCTTGTATCTCTAGTCCAAGCCCCACTGAGGGTGGAACAGATGGTGGCTAGGGCCAGGAGGAACACGAGTGCCTGAGGAAGTTGCTTGCAGGACTTGCTGGAACAGATGTGGCTTGGAGACCCAGACAGCCGAACAGACACTGGACACAGGAACACTTGGAGGATGGGTAGAGGTTTGAGGGGAACTCCAACCCACTTGCAGGTTCTGGGAACGAAGCTCACAGGAACAGAGGTCAGGAGGATAGCCAGGGTTCAGCAACAGACAGGCGGCACGGTACAAAGGATCAATCAGAAGCAGGGTCAGTGGAAGCCGGGATCAGAAGCCAGTAATCAGGAAGTGTTTCAGAGTCCAAAGACAGAGTCAGGGAAAGCCACAGTCAGCAACGGTTATCAAGCAGCATAACAGGAACCAGGACGTTTTCAGGACACAGCTGAAGACCAGTCAGCACTTGCTTGAGAGCCAGGACTTCCTTAAATAGATAGGAAGTCTTGTAATCAGGCTTCAGGTCACAGCTGAGGGCAGGAAGTGCTGCCTGTCCCACACTGCCGGAATACACCCGCTGGTGGACACCGGTACTACAGTCCGTGGAACATGCATTACCACCAGCAGATGAGATCCTTGCAGACTGGCGCCAAAGGAGATTAGGGGCGCGCACCCGCGCGTGCACGTCGTCCCCGCGCACGCGCATGTGTACTAGCACTCTGGAAGGGCTGCTGCAGCCCGGGGGTGCGCGCGCCAGTATTCCGAGACTGCTGGCGAACGCGCGCCTGCGCACGAGAGTTCCTATCAGTTCTCTTACAGGGACCCCCCAACACTGGGTAACCTATCCTTAAGAAGCTCCCTTCTATCTAGGCCCACCACACTACTAAGAGTATGTTTCAAGGAGGTATGTGTATACCCTTTATCTAAAAAACGTTGTGTCAAAACCTCAGCCTGGGATAGGAACTCTCTGTGATCAGAGCAGTTCCTTTTCAGCCGGAGGTACTGGCTCTTGGGCACTGAATCGAGCCAGTTTTTATGATGGCAACTCCCGACAGGAATGTAAGAATTCCTATCAGTACCTTTAAAAAAAGTAGAGGTAATAAACTGGTTATCTCTAATGCCAATACATAGGTCCAAAAAATGTATCTTAATCTGGCTAGCCTCAAATTGAAGGGAAATACCTCTAGTATTCTGATTAAGCTCAGCAAAAAATCTATCAAGATCATCTCGATCTCCATCCCATAGGAGGAGGATGTCGTCTATATATCTATCCCACAGCGCCACCTGGGGTCGCTGTTGGGCATAGACGACATCCTCCTCTCATAGAGCCATAAACAAATTCGCCAAACTGGGGGCAAATTTTGCCCCCATGGCGACCCCTCTATCTTGTGTGTAGGACTGCTGGTCAAACGAAAAGTAATTGGGTGAGGCCGCAAACGACAACAGTTGCAAGATAAACACAATTTGCCCGTCAACCAACCCGGAGTCTCGTCTCAGATAATACTCAACGGCAAAAAGGCCTAGGTCATGTGGTATGACCGTATATAGTGACGTGACATCTGCTGTCACTAACCACATACCAGGGGTTGGAGTATGCTCAGCTAATAGGTTAATCACTTGACGTGAATCCCTAATATGTGATGGCATACCTGTAGGTGCAAGAAATATCTCCTTAACCTACATGGTTAAGGAGATATTTACTATAAAGCGATGCGCCGATGACGTCACGTGCATGCGCACTAGCGGGCCGGCTTCATTGCCAGTTTTCTGAATGGGCTCTTGCCGGCCCGAGCGCGCATGCATGTGACGTCATCGCCGCTCTGGCCAATCACAGCGCCGGAGTGGCAATACATTGACATCCGTGATGGGACATTGAGGCAAGATGGCGGCGGCGGAGGAGGTGACCAAGGACCACTGCGGGGGCTTCGATCTCAGGTAAGTCATTCATAATGAGCTAGTATGCTATGCATACTAGCTCATTATGGCTTTATTTTGCAGGTTTTTTTTTCCAGGGTTTACTTCCTCTTTAAGACCCGGACCATTATGCAGCTTAAAGACCTGGCCACTTTTTGCGATTCGGCACTGCGTCGCTTTAACTGACAATTGCGCGGTCGTGCGACGTGGCTCCCAAACAAAATTGGCGTTTTATTTTTTGTGCTATAAACAAAAATAGAGCGATAATTTTGAAAAAAATTCAATATTTTTTGCTATAATAAATATCCCCAAAAAATGTATAAAAAACTTTTTTTTTCCTCAGTTTAGGCCGATACGTATTCTTCTACATATTTTTGGTAAAAAAAAAAACGCAATAAGCGTTTATTGATTGGTTTGCGCAAAATTTATAGCGTCTACCAAATAGGGGATAGTTTTATTGCATTTTTATTAATATTTTTTTTTTCTAGTAATGGCGGCGATCAGCGATTTTTATCATGACTGCGACATTATGGCGGACACATCGGACACTTTTGACACTATTTTGGGATCATTGTCATTTTTACAGCGAAAAGTGCTATAAAAATGCACTGATTACTGTAAAAATTACACTGGCAGTGAAGGGGTTAACCAGGAGGGGGCGCTGTAGGGGTTAAGTGTGCCCCGATGTGTGTTTATTTCTGTGGGGGGGGGGCATGGCTTAGCATGTGACGTCACTGATCGTCGTTCCTTATGAGAGGGAACAGACTTTCAGTGACAGGCTCACTAGGAAGCACGGGGAGAGGTTTGTTTACACTTACCTCTCCTCATTCTTCCTCTCTGTGACCCGATCGTGGGGCACAGGAGGCGATCGAGTCCACTGTTCCTGCAAGGACGGTCACAGAGAAGAGAACCGGGTCGCGAATGCGCCGCCGGCGGCGCGCTCGCGACCCGCGGCTGGGCTCTTTAAGGGGACGTACCTGTACGCTCTTGTGCCCAGCCGTGCCATTCTGCCAACGTACATCTGCGTGCGGTGGTCCTTAAGTGGTTAAGTTCAGTAATTCCTTGGCATGTTTATCTGTTCTCTCTTCCATTACCTCCACTCTTGTCAACAGATGTCCCAGGTCTGCTCTTAATGTATTTATGTCTTCTTTAATTGTGTTTTCTAGTCTCAGTAACATCGCCGTCATTGTTGGAATTTGAGCGTCTGCACGTTGTTCTTCCAATCTACTTTTCTCCAATTCGCTCTCTGTGGTTAAATCGTCTCTGGATTGGGAGAGGTCGGGTACCTCCCCTGTTTTTTTAACTTTGCTCTTTTTCTTATCTGGTTTGGCTGACTGCTGATTCCCCAGGCCAGGGATTTTTGGGCTGGCCACCTGGGACATATAATGTTTAATCGTACTAGTCATTGGTTTGTCTTTTGGGGTTTTAGGGGCACCCCCCTTTGCGGTTTTACCCGAAGCTTTACTCATAGTGCTTTTTTAACCTCTTTTTCGCTTCCCCAGTTTTACTTTGTTCTCTCCTGCTTATTTGTTTTATCTTTCTCTTAGGTTCTTAGGTAGAAAGTCCCTGTACGTAAAAACACAAGAAAACAGGGGGAGATGCAATATTCCAAGGTTACCCGTATATTCAGGCTGCCCCCCTTTTCCCGCTCGGGGCGATGTACTGATTGGGAATCAATTAACTCAGTTGTCCCAGAGAGTGCACAGCGACTAGTGTATTCTGTGTACGTTTTTATTTTGTGTCGCTAGGGTGTAACTGGATATGTTGGTCGCCCGATGTGTACTCTGCCTGGTGTGGGGGTCTGTCCCTGGAGTTTAACGAACTCTAGTGTGCAGTCTAGTACGCTGCTGTGGGTGTGTGGGTGTATGGGTGGCCCCCTTGTCCCCACTCAGTCTCTGTAGCCTCACAGAAAAAAACAACCCCAGCTCCAAGACTAAGTAAAATTGCAGACAGTTCCAATAACAGTTCAGATAGGTATCTACAATGGGGCTCAATGTAAGGAGCTGTATATCATCTTGAATAGTTCAGTGACACAGACTAGCCCTTCATCCTCCTCTGCCCAGTCAGCGGGATACTATTTTATATAGCGACAGGTATGAGAGATGTAAGGTGTAGTTTGCAGCAGTTCTAGATCTCTGTCCACTTTCCCATTCAGTACTGTACATACAGGAGCCACTGCCCGTGCCTGCGCTCCACTGAGTCATATAATCAAGAGCATTTACACCTGGTTGCGGTTTTCACAATACTCTCAATACCTTAGATCTATCAGCAGGGCCGCCATCAGGAATTTTGGGGCCCCTTACACAGCTTCAGACATGGGGCCCCCCCTGGAGCAGAGGAGAACGGGGGTGGGGGTGCTGCCGCCGCAAATTGAGAAGTGGGGGGCTGCCACAAATTGAGAAGCGGGGGGGTGCTACGAATTGAGAAGCAGGGGGTTTGGGTGCTGACGAACACACACAAAAAAAAAAAAAGGGGGGGGTTGCCATCCGGGCCTCTGGGGACCTCCTGGGCCCCTTACAAAAAAAAACAATTATAAAAAAATAATAATAATCATTTTTATAAAAAAAAAAGAGGGAGGTTTCCATCCGGGGCCCTGGGGACCTCTGGGCCCCTTACAAAAAATTAAAATAAAATAAATAAATAAAACAAAAATTAAATAAAAAAATGTATAATATTTTTTTTTAATAAAAAATAAATAAAAAGGGAGGTTTCCATCTGGGGCCCTGGGGACCTCTGGGCCCCTTACAAAATAAATAAATAAATAAATAAATTAAAAAAAATTGAAAAAAAAATGAATAATAAAAAAAATTATAAAAAAAAATACAAAAAAGGGGGGTTGACATTCGGGGCCCTGGGGAACTCCGGGCCCCTGGGGACCTCTGGGCCCCTTACAAAAAAAAGGGGAGGGGCATCTGGGCCCCTGGGGACCTCCGGGCCCCTTACAGGTGTACTACCTGTACCCCCCTGATGGCGGCCCTGTCTATCAGGCTCAGTCCTGTATCAAGAATTTTATGCCGAGTTCAAATGATTTAGCAGCTTAATACCTGAGGGGGGATACATTCCTAAAGGTCATTTTTATAATTGCGCTGCTATTGACATAGATCAGTTCATCAGTTCATGACATACAGTAGATCAGTGCAAACAAACCAGCTTATAATTTCTCATAAAATTTCCTGAGAAACATCCTATATATTTCACACGTGCGCCTCCTTACTGGGCCAACAATTGCTGCCAGGTTTGTCTGCTGACAATGATACAGATAGGGCAAGGAACAGGCAGGCCATTTTACACACAATAGCAGGTTCTGGAGACAGTTCTTATTGTTATGATTCAGTGTTTGGGGTGCAAGGTTCTAAATAGGAGTACCTCTTTATCCTGCTCCTCTGCTTCATTTGCGCCATACTGCTGGTTTCTGTTAGTAGTTCTCTGAAGGATCCTCAGCCCGCTTGCCGACCAGCCTGCCTTGCGGTTCCTCTCACTCCCGCAAGCTGCGTGTCCAGCAGTGGTCCCTGGGAGCCTGGGAGAGACGGGTAGGGGATGGCTGGCGTCTGCGGGGGTCAAGAAATGGGAGGTGCCACGGCGGATCTCAATTCTCATCCTCCCGTGCCTCCATGCGCTGGCGGCTCCGCTTGTTGGTATGTGGTTCCCAGGGAAGGCTCAGGGGGTGTCATCTACAGAGTCACCGCCACCTATCACGCTGCGGGTCTCTCTCGGCTCTTCCCATGTCAGCGCTCGCACCTCAGCTGGCACGCTCAGGCCCCTCCCTGAAGAGCATTACGACCTCGCGTCCTCATCTTCTCCGACGTTCTTGATCAACACTCCTCCTTTATCTGTGCTACAATGCAAATAAGAAAATAAAAAAAGTTCATATTGAATATGAAATGCCTGGTTAAAAAAAAAAAAAAAGGAAAAAAATATTTAAAATATACCCATGTCATGTAATGCCATGTTAAAGAGGAAGTAAACCCTGGGAAGAAAAAAATAAAAAACTCTGCAAAAGAAAGCCATAATGAGCTAGTATGCATAGCATACTAGCTCATTATGAATGACTTACCTGAGATTGAAGCCCCTGCAGCGGTCCTCGGTCACCTCCGCCGCCGCCGCTATCTTGCCTCGATGTCCCATCACGGATGTCAATGTATCGCCGCTCCGGCGCTGTGATTGGCCGGAGCGGCGATGACGTCACACGCATGCGCTCTCGGGCCGGCAAGAGCCCATTCAGAAAACCGGCAATGAGGCCGGCCCGCTAGTGCGCATGCGCGTGACGTCATCGGCGCATCGCTTTACAGTAAATATCTCTTTAACCATGTAGGTTAAGGAGATATTTCTTGCACCTACAGGTAAGCCTTAATCTGGGCTTACCTGTAGTAGTAAGTTGTCTAAGTGGGTTTACAACCACTTTAATAATGCAATCAGAAGAAACAATAAAAAGCAATCAGAACAAACAATTTTTATCTTATTTGTGTTGTATAGGGATGATATAAATAGTTGTTTTCAAAATATCATCATAATTTCAAAATTACCCAATACAATAAGGAGTAATGAAATTGGATGTTGGATGATAAAACATTTATAATAGTATAGGCCATTAATATTAAAGCTACAGCAATCAAATTAAGATTAAAGAGCATCATAAAGCAGTGCCAAACAATGTTGCCAAACAATAATAAAATAATAACAGAACAATACAAAACAAATTAGGCTTAGAGACAAAACCCATTAGGCTCGGTTCACACAGGGGCAACACGACTTCCAGCGCGACTTTGAGAGGCAACTCAGACACGACTTGAGCATGAATCACAGGGCGACCTCAGCGTGACTTGTGGTTATTTACAACACGACTTGAAGTCGCTTCCAGGACAGGAGACATTCCAGTGGCCAATAAAACAAGAATCAGCTCTGTGGGAGGGAGGGGGGAGGCAGGGGTTTGCCTGAAAAATATGTGTTCTCTTCCTGGAGAGTTGCTCCTGTTAAGACAGGGAATACAACTTCTGAGCGACTTCCATTGAAATCAAGGGGTACAGGTCGCCTAGCAGTCGCCTAGGAGTCGGATTGAAGTAGTACAGGGACCTTTTTTGAAGTCGGAGCGACCGCAGTCGTGTACATTAAAACATCTCCATTGACTTCAATTAGTTTTAAAAATAGCGTGACTTGGAGCAACTCGGGGCGACCTGAAGTCGCGTCCGGAGTCGCCCCTGTGTGAACCGAGCCTCAGCATCCTAATTATACAGAGTGCATCATAAGGGAAAACGGAACAGAGAAGTATCAGTTTTGTAACTGCCATAATGAAAACTGAGCAGTTTTGTGCCAAAACTGATATAACAACTTTATCTCATACACTTAACAATGACAGTTTTGGACTATACCGTATAGCTGATTATCAAATATAATGCAAATATTTATTATTAGGGGTATTTGCTAGGAAAGGTATAACATAAATGTATAACATGAAAGTGAATTAGGCATAAAGAAATAATAAAGTATGATGAAAAGAACCTTTTGGATTGCAATACTGAAATGTACCTGGAGTTGAATGAAATAGTTATTTGAAAAGTGTTTAAACTGTAAGATTGCGCGAATATGTAAAGGTAACCATTCCTACTGAATTGTGAATCATTAGTAATTGAGGATAAAGAAAATGTGAAGGGAACCTTTTACATAATATGTAACATAACTTTCTGCTCCTGGCATTCTGCGCAGTATGGATATTTGTGAACTAAAAGAGGAGGAAAGTGGAGGAGAGCAAAGTAACAGGTGGGTGGAGCATGAACTATCCGCTCAAAAAGAGATAAGGTGACATTAAGAGTAAACAAATGGAAGTAGTGAGTAGTGCCACATGAAGAGACGACAGGAGGTAAAGGAGGAATATAAGGAGGAGGATGTTTCAAGTGCTGGTAGTAAGGAGGAGCAGGGCTGCTTTTAGAAAATGTTAGAAAACAGCCTACCTGACAGGATGTGGTAAATCTGGATCTTGCAAAAGCATTTTTACAGTCCCCCACAAATGCTTAATATACAAACTGAGGTCGGTGGGTATAGACCATAGGGTTTATTCTTGTATAGAAAACTGGCTGCGGGGGCACGTCCAAAGGGAGGTGATAAATAACGTGTGCTCATAATGGCCTAGAGTGGCTAGTGGTGTACCCCAAGACTCTGTCCTGGGACCAATTCTGTTTAATTTATTTATAAATAATATAGAGGAGGGAATAAATAGCTCAATCTCAGTGTTTGGGCGATGTAGGGCAACAACATCACAGCAGGATATAGAAACTTTACAAGAGGACTTTAATAAACTAATGGAGTGGGCTACTAGATGAAGTTTAACATTGTTAAATGTAAGGTAATGAACTTGGGGGGTAAAAATTTTAATGCATGTTACTCATTAGAGGAGAACCCCTTGGGGATTCCAGGATGGAGAAGGATCTAGGGGTCCTAGTACAAGACAGACTGAGAAATAGCATGCAGTAACAAGCTGCAGCAACCAAAGCCGACAGAATATTAGCATGCATTAAAAAGGGAATTTACTCCAGAGAAAAAATGATAATCCTGCCACTTTATAAAACTCTGGTTCGGCCGCATCTGAAGTATTCCGTCCATTTCTGGTCACCAGTCCTCAGGAAGGATATGATGGAGCTGGAGAGGGTCCAGAGAAGGGCAACTAAATTAATATGGGGACTGGAGGACCTCAATAATGAGGAACAACTACAAGCGATAAATGTATTCTCCCTGGAGCAGAGACGCTTGAGAGGAGATATGAAAGCAATATACAAATATCTCAACAGTGATCCCAGCATGAAACTTTGCAGTCCCAGGGAGTGCAAGAAGACACGGGGCCACGCGATAAGACTGAAAGAGAAGCGGTTTAACGTTTTACGGCGTAGGGGGGTTTTAACGGTCAGGGCAGTAAGGATGTGGAACTCTCTTTCACAATCGGCGGCGTCGGCAGGAAGCATGGATAGTTTTAAAATACTCTTGGTCGTGCATCTTAGCGAAAACAATAAACGAGGATATGGGATATTATTTTTTTACACCCACTTACCAACACAGGTTGAACTGGATGGGCTGTTGTCTTTTCAACTCCTGTCCTCAGGACCCACCAACAGGCCAGGTTTGCAAGATAACTGAAATACATCACAGGTGATATAATTTGCTGCTCAGTGATTGCAGTATTTTAGTCTGCATCTCCCCAAGGAAGGTAATACTTAAAATCTTTCCTGTTAGTGTGTCCTGTGGACAGGAGTTGAGAACCACTGCTCTACAGCCTCTGCTGCACAGATGAATGAATAGGAAGCGCTCTAAGGCTTCCTGCTCATTCACAAACTGAAGCATAGTAAACACAGTTTCTTATGCCTAATGCCTCGTACACACGACCGGTTTTCCTGTCGGGAAAACTGCCATGACAGCTTTTGGCCCGGGAAAACCGGCCGTGTGTATGCTCCATCGCAGTTTTCCCGACGAGAAAAATGCGTGAAAAAAAAAGAGAACCAGTTCTCTTTTTTCCCGTCAGAAAAAAATCCTGCAGAGAAAACCGGTCTGTATGCTTTCCCGAGGGAAAAAAAATGTGCATGCTCGTAAACAATTTGACGCATGCGTGGAAGCATAGAACGTCATTTTGTCGACTCGTCGTAGTATTTGACGTCACCACGTTCTTGGCATTCAAAAGTTCAGCTGTCTTTTGTGTGACCGTGTGTATGCAAGGCAGGCTTGAGAGGAATCCCATCGGGAAAAGTGTCCCCCTGTGTGCCCGTAGAAGCTGTCGGTGGGAGAGTAGGGAAGCCGGCAACACTGCAGGGGGAAAGCGGCACACAGGGGGGCTCAGACAGAAGATGTAAGGGGCGCGTGTACTAGAACTAAGTCCCCTGCAGTGCAGCTGGAGGGAGGGAGAGGAGGGAGAAGCTGGCAGAACTGCAGGGGGAGGCAGAAGAGGTTTAGTGTCTGCAATAAGAAAGTACAGCTGGCTGAGCAGGTGCCCGGGCCCCCCTTTTGAACTGATGGGGCTCAGGCCCAGTACAGAAGGGCTGGCTGTACTGCCTTATCAGCACCCCAGAAGAAGAGGGTTGGGATTTAGGTGATGAGAAGAAGTGTTGAGGTGATGACAGTGAGAGGGAGGGTTGGGGTGCTGGTTGTGAGGAAATTGGTTGTGCTTTCAAAAGAGACCCCCTCCCCCCCCCCCCCCGAGTAAAATCAGGAGATCTTAGAGGAATCCTAAATGTCATTTAAGAATGCACTGTGACAACCTCTTTGCTGAATTTCCTGGTGTACCACAAGAAAATATAGACCTGCCAATGGAACAAAGGTAGCCCTGCCTGTTGTGAGCAGCCTAACCTGAGCTAGCGAGCTATGTTTTTTTCCTCTTACTACTTTGCATGAATTCATATCAAAGTCCCAGCACCTCTTGTATGCATTGACAATTGCCTATTGGGAGGGGGCAGTGAACAAACGGTCAGTGTATACTTCTGCAGTCTATTGGCTGATCCATTGCCATTTCCCACATTTAGTCACATTTCTGCATAGAAACCAATCAGCTGTTGACCTCAGCTTATTCAATTAAGCTTTGGCAATAAAGCCTGGAAGCTGATTGGCTTCTATGCAGAATTGTGACAAATGTTGCCCTCTCTAGCTGTAGTAATAAAAACCCATAGTCATTGCATGATGTGTTTGTATACTAAACTCTGTTTTCTTTGTTTTGGGAAAAGCTCTGTGTCACTGCAAATTGTCCTGATACTTTGAATTTGCAGTTACACTGCACTAAAAAATGTGTCGGGAATACGAGGCAAAAAATAAATAAAAAATATTTACACCCTTCCTAGCATTGAATAAACTGTTAAGAAGATTCCTGTGTTCCCCCTCACACTATCTTACTATCCCTAATCCAATGTTGTAGAATTGGTGGCTCCCTCCTTATGTGTATTAATGCTTACTGTTGTTAACTTGCCACCCAAGGTTCCTGCCACCTACCAGACCCAAAACGCTGAGTGAGGCCTCGTACACACGGCCGAGATTCTCGTTGAAAAAAACATGTCGTTTTTTTCGACGAGATTCTTGGACAAGAAACTTGTCCCGGCCGAGTGTACACACGCTCGTTTCAAAGAACCCGCGGTTCTTTGAATGGAGCGTACGCGGTGACGTCATCGACTACGATGAGCATGCGCTCGTCACATTCGATGCCGTCGCCGCCATCTTGGTATACCCTACGTATGCCTATGAAGCTACCGCGCATGCGTCAAATTCATTTCGAAAATGCGCGGGCTTCCGGGAGGACAGGTAAGTGTACACACACTCACTTTTCTCGTCGAGAAACATGCCGAGGAGAATCTCGACGAGAAAATAGAGAGCAGGTTCTCTATTTTCTCGTCGAGGTTTCTTATCGGTTTTCTTGACGAGAAACCCGATAGCCGCGTACACACGACCGATTTACTCGGCAAGACCTCTCTGCCAGCAAGTTTCTTGCTGGTTCTTGCCGAGAAAATCGGCCGTGTGTACGAGGCCAAACACTTTGCTAATCTCGATACAATTTTTGGAATGAAAGGCTCACCATACTTTTTTATTCCAGAATTGCGTCTAATCATAATCCTAATTCTACTGCCTGATCATGTTAAAGCTACCATGTTCCCAAAACGCATGGGCATAACACATAAGAGCTTTCAGGACTGCTAGGAACTATTGTTTTTTCAGATTTTCCAAAACTGCATCCTCATTTTTCAAATTTTTTGGTCCCATCAACAGGTAGGGCAGGTAGGGACGTGCAAACCAATCCTCAGAATTGCGCATCATTTAGTTAACTGTAATAAACCCTTTTTTTGTAGCCTGCTTTCATTGCACCTGTTTTAAAAAGGGAGAAACACACTGCATTTTCAGATGCATGGGGGTGTCATTAGGCTGGGTTCACACTGCTTTGACACGAAAGTCGCATGACTTCTGATCCGACTTTACCCTGCGACTTCGGTCCGACATCGATCTGACTTCCATGCAATTTTAATCAACAGGATCAGACTTGAGCTGCCAGAACGGCAGGAACATTTGTTGGGGGTGGAGTGTTTTTTTTTTTTTTTCATCGGCGGTGTGAGGGCCATCGTGATTAGCGTTGGATCTACATCGGGGGACATTATTAATTTTTAATAAAGGACTTGTCAAAAAGTGCCAATTTTTTTTGTTACACTACACTAGTTAGTATCCCTATGTACCCCATACGCATTCACATAGCGGGGGGGGCGGGATTTAGGGGCCCCCTTTCTTAACAGGGGCTACCAGATTCCAGTAAGCCCCCTGCCGGCAGACCCCCACAGCTACAGCCCGGGGTTGTGGGGAAGAGACCCTTGTCCCCCCTGCCCCAAAGCACCCCCCCTCTTAAGGGCATGTGGCCTTGTATGGTTCAGGAGGGGACTCGCTTGTCCTCCCCTTTCCTGGCCTGCTTGGCTGCATGCTCGGATAAGGGTCTGCCATGGATATTGGGGGGTAACCCCTTGCCGGTTTTTTTTCCCCCAATACATTTTGCATTGCTAATATTGCCTTTGAGCACAAGTCGCATGTCACAAGTTGGATCAGTTAAGATGCTGATCCGACTTGGATGTAACATTCAATTCTATGGGCTGAAATCGGACAGACGTCTGACAAAAGTAGTGCAGGAACCTTTTCCAAAGTTGGAACAACACAAGTCGGACCAGTTAAGATGACTCTTATAGGGAATAATTTGTTTTTTTTACGAGTCATGTGACATATGTGTTCTTAAAGTTGGAGTGTGTGTCGTACCAGTGTGAACCGGCCCCGAAGAATGAATGGCAGCCCCGTGCATCTGTAAAGGAGCAGCACGGTTTGGATTTACACACTGTCCTGCACTAGCAACCACCCGCACATGTGTGAACCTAGCCTCAGGAATGCATCCAGCTCTTTTATTAAAACAATCTACTGGCCAGAGCCATTTCTTGAGGGAGTCTTTTCCCCCATATTCACAGCTCTTACTGTAGAAAGAATAAATATCCAATAGGCAGTGCTAAAATATGAATGGCATAAGAGAACACAGGACTTATATTGTGGTGATATAGGGGACATTCTCTTTTGGATTCAAATTAATATTTTATGAGACTTGATTAATATTCTATAAACAATTCCTACAGCGCTCATACATAAATCATTTGTGCAAAAATGAACATAAAGTAATAAATGGCAGAAATAAAAATAAAACAAGACACTCACTCTATATTGCCAGCTGCACCTTGCTTCTGGGCTGTTGCTTCATATTTGCTAATGCAGTGCAAGCATGTGTGTGCCTAATGACAAGTACAATAAGAGCAGAGCAAGGAAGAGGAGCACAAATCAATTTAACACAAACAGGCTGGGCCTGGGCCACTGGCAACCAGTAATTATGCAATATTAAAAAACTGATGACAGTGCACACTCTACAGCAATGCCACTGTACTGGTGATGTCACAGTGAAGGAAGTTCCCCACTCAGGCCAATGACGTAGGCGGGGTCGGACATACCGAGGGGGCGGACCTGATGGGGAACTTCGTTCGCTGTGTAATACATGAATAGACCCGCCCCTTCTCGTGTTCCGCATCTGGTCCGCTGAGCGGACCTGATGGGGAACTTTAGAAGGGGCGGGTCTATACATTTAAAACACAGCGGAGGAAGTTCCCCATCAGGTCCGCACAGGCACAACCAATGACGGACAGCGCTGGACATCGGGATCGCTGCGGGACACTGGATTTCATCGCTGGAATGTTTTTTTCTTTTTAATAAAGGACTTTTCCAAGGTGTGTGTGTTTTTATTTACATTTTTTGACACTTCCTTCGTGAAATGGTAGGGGTACAATGTACCCCTTACCAATTCACATAAGGGGGGGGCCGGGACCTGGGGGTCCCCTTTGTTAAAGGGGTCTTCCGGATTCCGATAAGCCCCCCGCCCGCAGACCCCCACAACCACCGGGCAAGGGTTGTGGGGAGGAGGCCCTTGTCCCCATCAACAGGGGGACATCCTCCCCATGTTGAGGGCATGTGGCCTGGTACGGTTCAGGAGGGAGGGGGGGCCGCTCTCTTGTCCCCCCCTCTTCCCCTGCGGCCGGCCAGGTTGCGTGCTCGGTTAAGGGTCTGGTATGGATTTTTGGGGGGACTCCACGCCATTTTTTTTTATTTGGGGTGGAGTTCCCCTTAAAATCCATGCCAGATCTCAAGGGCCTGGTATGGATATTTAGGGGGAACCCCACGCCATTTTTTTTTTATTATTTGTGGCGGGGTTTCTCTTAATATCCATTTCAGACCTAAAGGGCCTGGTAATTGAATTTGGGGGAACCCCCACGCTTTTTTTTTAAATTTTTTATCAATGACTTTTCTATGTATTGATAAAAGCTGACAATTCATTATAGCCGCGAGTGAGTTTTAAATGACTTTTTTTCCTTCAAAAATGACACTTTGTGCAGGGACAGTTCTAAGCACGGGGAACATGCGCGACTTTACATGCATATCATACACACCCCCCAGGTATGAAATTTAAAGGAATATTTCACTTTTATTGTTTCATTTTAAGCATTATTAAAATCACTGCTCCTAAAAAAACGTTTTTAAAACTTTTTTTTGCATTGATACATGTCCCCTGGGGCAGGACCCAGGTCCCCAAACACTTTTTTGGACAATAACTTGCATATAAGCCTTTATAATTAGCACTTTAGATTTCTCCCATAGAGTTTTCGAATTTGCCGCGAACACCCCAAATTGTTTGTTGTTTGGCGAACGGGCGAACAGGCAATGTTCGAGTCGAACATGAGTTCGACTCGAACTCGAAGCTCATCCCTAAGGGCAAGGAAGTTGAAACTGAAGCCTCATTCCTGAAATTAAGGAAAACAAATGATAATACCGTATATACTCGAGTATAAGCTGAGTTTTTCAGCACATTTCTTTGTGCTGAAAATGCCCCCCATGGCTTATACTCGAGTCATCTTTTTGCGCCTGATCTCCCGGATTTTGGGGACCCAGTACCGACGGGCCCTAGGTCCTCTGGACCCCAAACTTGGCACACATGTAGCCCCCCTCTTCCTCTACAATTGTGCAAAGATTGTTGTCTGGGGGACCTACCGCCAGGGAGCACCGATTTTTCAAAGCCGGGCACCCCTTCCATAGACTCCCATGTTAAACGGTCATTTCTTTGGTGATTTTGGGGACCTGGTACCGGCCGGTCGTAGGTCTTCTGGACCCGAAACTTGGCACACATATAGCCCCATTTCTCCTCTACAAGTGTACAAAGTTTCTTATCTAAAAGACCTACAGTTGGGAGCACCGATTTTTCAAAGCCGGGCACCCCTTCCATAGACTCCAATGTTAAACGTCAGTCTAGTCATGGACACAGTGAGGCATGGGCACAGTGAGGCATGGGAACAATGAGGCATGGGCACAGTGAGGCATGGGCACAGTGAGGCATGTGCACAATGAGGCATGGACACAGTGAGGTACAGTGAGGCATGCACATGGACACAGTGAGGCAAAGTGAGGCACAGTGAGGCATGCAGATGGACACCCTAGGTTTATACTCGAGTCAATACGTTTTCCCATTTTTTTGTGGTAAAATTAGGTGCCTCGGCTTATATTCGGGTCAGCTTATACTCGAGTATATACAGTACTTGACTAAATTAATGGCTGTTGATGTTGAGTCTAAAGGGTATCGAACTTCTGCCATGAAAGGGGTTTAGAAGAATAAGCCCTAATGCTGCATCAGAAGGGAAAGAGAAAAGAGGAAGAAGGGGGGAGCGGAAGAATGACAAGGGTTGTGGGAGAGGGGGTAGCAAAGAAGGCTAGAAAGAATAGAAGGGGCAAGTAAGAGGGATTGGGGTGGAGCACCCTCCACACCAGTCAGACATGATTCATAGCAGTAGATAATGTGTATCAAAGAGTGCATAATCGGAGAGAAGAACATGTATATCTGCTTGAAGTGGAGTTCCACCCAAAAATGGAACTTCCGCTTTTCTGAACCCTCCCCCCTTTCGGTGTCACATTTGGCACCTTTCAGGGGGGAGGGGGTACAGGTATTTGCACCCACTTCCTGGGAAAGACTCCCACAGGAGTCACTCCACTTCCCGCCTCCCCCCCGCTGTCTTCTGGGAAACACACTGTTCCCAGGAGACAGCAGGGACCACTGGGAACGTGCCGCGCTACTCGCGCATGCGCAGTAGGGAATTGGGCAGTGAAGCCACAACGCTTCACTTCCTGATTCCCTCACCGAGGATGGTGCTCGGCTTCGGCTGCCGACATCGTGGGCACCCTGGACAGGTAAGTGTCCATTTATTAAAAGTCAGCAGCTGCAGTATTTGTAGCTGCTGGATTTAAAAAAATAAAATTTGCGGGACCTCCGTTTTCATGGGCCTCCTCAACATGGGTCCTCCCCAACTAACCCCTAGGATAAGGGAGGGAAACCAGCAATTGACAATTAAGGGGAGTGCAAAAGTGAGGCGTCCTAATCAGGGTTAATCAATATTCATGATGAGCAGGGCCATCTTTTCCATTGGGCACGCTGGGCAGTTGCCCGGGGGCCACACTTGCCTGGGGGGCCCCACCGGCTGCCCAGCGACCCCAGTAAAAAATGGTGGGAAGTGGCGGGTCAGAACTGTGCATGCGCAGTTTGCGGAAATCGCAAAGAAGATCCGATACTCCACGAGTGCTGCCTCTGTCTGTCCGCCGATGATGACGTTAGCCACACCCGCCGGACTTAAAAAAAAAAAGCAGGAGGAGCCAAGGGTGAATGGACAGAGTAGAGTTGTCAGAGCAGACAGCACAGCAGGCTTGAAGCAGAGTGTGGCGGAGTCGGACCCCTGTCGGCAGTGCCAGTTTTCGTGAGCCTGTAACCTGCCTAGCCACCAGCCAGTACAGACATGGAGTGCCCTGGTCGGTGTCGTATGGTGAGTGGCTGTCTGGCTGACTGTGCAGCTTGCACAAAGAGATCGGGGGTGGTCTGTTGCTCTGATGTAAGTGGGAACTCTGATGTAAAGAGAAAGCAGTGGACTCTGATATAAGGTGGTCTCTGGTCACCAGAGCCCCCCTTACATCAGCGTTTCCCCTTACATAATGATCTGCAGCGTTCCACTTTACATAAGAGTTCCCTTTCACTGTAAGGGGGAATCCTGCAGACTCTGATGTAAGAGGAAACTCTGTGCTGGCTGGGTTATAGTAACCTAACCTTCATGTCAATTTTTACTTTTGTTTAACTTAAACACATTGCTAATAGCACGATCTATATGTTTATAGTTTAAATACTCTTTTGCACTGTTTGGCACTGAAAACTGTAATTTTACAGTAGGTACCTTTTGCAGTGGCAGTAAAAAATGTGGTTCTGCCAGTAAATGTCATGATTTTTGTCAGTAAAAAATTCTCGTGCGTGATTGTGTAGACAGGGTCCCAGTGCACCGTATTGCCCGGGGGCCTATAATGCTCTTAAGATGACACTGATGATGAGCTGACAGGGGTGAATCCCATCAAGGTCTTGTAGCGTTCTGTAGTTTGAAAATGAGTCCAGCAGGCCTATGTGCATTTGAATTTAGAGGGGGCATTAAGTGCTATACAGATTAATTCTTCCATCTCTGCAATCTTACATATACGCTTGAGGCATTCAGCTATAGACGGGGCATGAGATGAGCCCCAGTGTACTGGAATGCAGAGTTTAGCAGCAGACATGTGCATAACGAAAAAATTTGTTCTGTTTTGATTCGTTTTGATTTGTTAATCTAGTTATTTAGTTTAGTTAAAGTGGTTGTAAACCCACTAACTTTTTTTTTGCCCACCTGCAAGAGAAAGGCATAATGAGCTAGTATGACTAGCATACTAGCTCATTATGTACCACTTACCTTAGATCGGGGCCCCCGAAGCAGTCCGCGTCCCTCTGTCCAGACGCAGACATCACTGCAGCGATAGCCGGAATGTTACTTCCGGGTATCGCCGCACCAGCCAATCACAGCGCTGCTCCGGCGCTGTGATTGGCCGGAGCGGCGAAGACGTGACTCCGCGCATGCGCGCGGGAGCCGTCACATTCGGCTACGCCCAGCGATTGCTGAGAAGTAGCCGATTTTGTGAATGGGATTAACCCCATGAATGCGCCGTTGTCTACGGCGCGCATGCGCCGTAGACAACGGCACCTGTCTTTTTAGTAAATATCTCCTAAACCGTGTAGGTTTAGGAGATATTTCTTGCACCTACAGGTAAGCCTTAATCTAGGCTTACCTGTAGGTGCAAGTTGAAAAAGTGGGTTTACAACCACTTTAAATTCGGTTGATTTGTTCAATTCGTTTTTGGGATTCAGAGGCTTCAGGGGCTAGAAAATAGCTCTAGTCTGGTGGATTAGGTCTAAGGCGTCCCTTAAGCAAGGGCTCCGCTAGCAAAGTGTAGGCTAGACGAGACTCGCCCTGGATCAGAGGTATGTTCTAGCCATAGTGCCCAGGTACAATTAAAACGTTCCCTTATGTCCCTGCAGGTTGCCATCCATCCTTCTGCTTCCTTGATCTCCTGCACCCTCTGCATCCATTCCTTACGACTTTGAGTATGAGCACGCTTCCAGTAAACTGGGAGTAAGCGTCTAGCTGCATTCAAGAGATGTGGCAAGGTACTCCTCTTATATTGGCCAATCGGCAGAAAGAAATATCCAGGCCCAATATTTATTTTATCTGTGCTTTAATGTCTACCCAAAAGGATATGATCGCCGGGCACTCCCACCACAATTGTAACAGTGTACCGTGATGGCCACAGCCTCTCCAGCAATGGTCAGAGATGGAAGGATCCGCGATAGAGCAGCAGGCACCTAGTACCAGTGCGACAGTAGCTTGTAGATAGTTGTAATGGCACCCCAAGTATGAAAGGGGTTAAAACCGTTTAGGATATTCCATTCCCGAACACCAAGGCAGCTACCGACACTCCAGTCAGGCGAACAAGAATAATTCTCCCCCAAATACGAGACAACGCTCTGTATGAGGTTCAAGCAGGAATGACAATCTTTATTGAAAAGACTACAAGTTTTATACACCAAAAGAGGAGGTTCTTACATTCTGCTCATTACTCTGAAAAGACACCTGTGACCAGACCTAATTAACATGCTAATTAGCTAATCCCTTTTAAGCAGCATGGTGCCTCAGAGTGTCCTAGCCTGGCTGTCTCCTAAACTCCAATACAATTCTCCATGAATTCACAGTACTCCTTCATACGATAGCAGAGTTAATTACCACTAGCCACAATGAAGAGACCCTTAGAAGTTAGGAAAAACGTACCGCTCAAAAGCTTGAGAATTCACCAAATAGCTGCTTCCGCCCGGTCACTCACACAGGTGCTGGCTCTGCACTGATGCATGGGAGAAAAAGAAACCCTGGACTGCCGCACTCTGTATAGACAGTTATTTATTCCAAAATTTCAGGTAAAAAATCCAAATTCAAAATAAATCCATAAATCCAAAACAACAAATGCAGATAGTGTGCATGCAGGGAAGGGTGGCTAACGCGTTTCACGTCACGAATTGACGCTTACTCATAGCTATGCTATGCCATACATTAAGAGTCTGGGACATTAAAGAAGAAGCAGCGTCTGACAACCCCCTGTGCTCCTGTAGCAGCCACGGGGCGTACGCCAGATTTCTACCCGCCATACACTTTTCCAGGGAAACCCAGAGCTTGGTTTGGGCATGGAAAGGCCAGTTTAGAATCAACTGGAGAACGATAACCCTGTAATACCTCCTAATATCATGTATGCCCATACCTCCGGCTTGTTTTCAACATCTCAGCATCCGCATAGCTTTTCAAGGTCTCCTTGCATTCCACACAAACTTAGATAGCATACTTGTAATTTGTGAAAAATGGCTCTGGGCAGGGGCTCAGGAACCATCTGCAGGTAGAAGAGCACCCGTAGGAAGACATTCATCTTTCAGATGTTCACCTGCCCTAGCCAGGTAAAGGCAGTCTTGGACCAGCTTGATAGGTCCCTCCTAACTGTAGCTAATAATGTAGGGTAGATATTATTATAAAGAGTCTCAAATTGGTCAGTAAGCTGGATACACAGATATTTCAAGGAAGATGTGGCACAGGTGAAGGGGAAATCTGCCTGAAGACTACTCACCAATGGTGGGGAAACACGATTGGTAAGAGCTCAGACTTAGAATAATTCATTTTAAAGTTGGAGAGGGCCTCAAAATGCTTAGGTTCCCGTATCAGGTTCAGCAGCAAGACCAGGGGTTCTGCAAGGTGGAATAACATATCATCAATGTAAACCGATAGTTTGTGTTCCGTATTCCCCAAGTTCAGCCCTTTGATATCCGGATTCACCCGTATAGAGCGTAGCAATGATTCTAAAAAAAGCGCGAAAAGAAGGGGCGAAAGAGGACACCCCTGCCTGGGGGACGAATACAAAGCCATGATCCATGTTAACATATATGGTCCTAGCCCCAGGGGCTCCAAAACCGCCCTCAAGAAAGACCAGTCTACGCAGTAAAAAGGCTTTTTCTGTATCTGTGGATAAAATTAGATAAGGTCTAGGCTCTGGGTGGGTACGGGCCCATTGGATAAGATGAATGGCTCTGAGGGAGTTGTCTCGTGCTTCACCGCCTGCAATAAATCCTGTTTGATCGGGATGCACGACACGGGGCATGAGCTGTTTCAGGCGATTCGCTAATATCTTTGCCAGAATTTTAACATCTGCGTTTAGCAGTGATATTGGGCGATAATAATGTGCTATGGTGGGATCCTTGCCCTCCTTCAGGAGTACCATAATGTGGGTGAAGAGGGCTTCATCGCCTTATGGCATGGACCCAAGAACATACGTTGTTAGGTCTAATGTGCTTTTTCCCCTCTTGGGGTATGGGTATGGTGGTCTCTGTCTTCTTAGGTATCCTTATTGGTAATGCCTTCCTTGGTGATAATACTTAGTAAGTGTCTCTTTAAGACACCATCAGCCTGTGTCTCCTCTCACCCGACTAGGCCAGGGCTCTTCCCACTAGGCAGAGACTTTACAGTCTCTTAGGATTCAGAGGGTGTGATAGGAGACTCCAGGGTTGTTCATTGTTCTTCGGACAAGGGTGGAGGGCCAGACGTGGTTGGACAGTCTGAAGGCCAGGGCCTCGGCGATAGTCTTGACATCTAAAGAATAAAGTTCAGTATAATAATCACGGAACAGAGAGGAAATTTTAGAAGAATGAGAGACTGCGACCCTGGAGGGAGACTGAAGTTTATGGAGTTTATGTGCTTGAGAACAGCGTTTACGGAGAGCTCTGGCCAGCATCCTACCCACACTTGTTACCATGTTCATAAAATTTATGAGAAAGATAGCAGAGTTGCCTGCTGACTTTAAGGTCCACTAAGCGTGAAAGGGTCCCACAGTTCAGTTAACCATTTTAATGTCTCAGGGTCTTTGTGATGCTTATGCCAAATTTCAGCCTGCTAAAGGGGGTGCCCAGGACCTACCGGAAGTCTGCCTGTTGCTCTCTTACGTCTAGATCAGTTCACCTCGCACCACCAACTTGTGCCCCTCATTTACATGGTTGGTAGAGTTCTCCCTGAACTAATGAGTGAGAGTGTCAGAAACCCCTGCGACCACTGCTGCATCATCCAGAAGATTTTCGCTCAACCACCAAGAACAGGCTCGGTGGGTACCCTGCAGCAAGGTAAAAGTGGTGGGGGCCTAGGCATGATCTGAAATGGTAATATTCTCAATGGATACTGCCTGCAATAGCTCAAGGGTGAGATGATCTACATATAGGAGATTTATGCAGGTGTAGACATTGTGCACTTCAGAATAGTAACTGAAGTCCATATCGGCAGGGTGAAATATTCTCCAGCTGTCCAGTAGAAGATAGGATTGAAGGGTTTTGCAAAAGTGCTTGAGGAAGGCATACGAGTGAGCGGGTCGTCTATGGGACATATCAAATAGGGGATCCAGGCTTATATTGAAGTCATGGGGACAATATTGAAGTCGGGGGGGGGGGACAATATAAAATCAAGAGGCCATCTCTAAACTCTGCAAGCCGTTCCAGGGTTGCATCCAGAAAGGTAAGTTGATTAGCATATTCGTACACAGTAGCAAAAGTGTACATCAACTCAGCTATTTTCCCTTTTCAAACGACCCAGGAGGTGTGTCAATATATATATATACAGTCTAGTATATATATCTATCTATATATCTATATATATATATATATATATACTCTGCATTCAGTGTAGCTTATATATACAGTGCATCCGGTGGTGTATAGTTTCTAATACACTTCAGGCAGTGTACACAGTATATAATACAGGGTGTAATGTTTCTAATACACTTCTGGTGGTGTACACAGTATATAATACAGTGCAGCCGTTGTACAGTTTCTAATACAGTGCAGGTGGTGTACATTCAAACGGGCAGAGACACCAGTGATGTGCAGTTCCTTGCGGTCCAGTGGGTGGCACTGTCGCCTCGGGCTGGGGTTGAACCATCATTGTGTGCTGTGTCTCCTTTTTGTCCTCCCTCAGCAGCGGTATGGTGGGGCGGGGAACCCGCCGTTTTTGCTGGGAGAGGGTATAAAGGGGCCGGCCATCTTTGTCACGGGGGTCGAGTCCCAGGCACCTTCAGCCTGAGGGCGTGTGGTTCGTGTCGGTCCTCTAGGCGGCCTAGGCCTAGAGGACGTCCGGAGATCGTGTTCCATCCCAGGCACCTTTAGCCTGGGGTGAGGTACACGGATGGAGGTCTAGAGCTCAGTGCCCAACACTGAGTTCAGCGAGGGAAGGAGGTCCTAGGGAACCCAGGGATTGGGTACCCGAATCCAGAAGGCGTAATGGACCGGGGAGAGCTCCTCACTTGAAGACCGGGTGCAGCAGATTGCCAGTGACAGGTGAGCCTCCCATCGGAGACCGTCTGGAAGAAAAATCCCCCCTCGCTAGGAGACCTCAGCCCACTTTCAGGAAGAAAGTGGAGAGTTCATTGTGTCTGGGCCTACTCGCATCCACACCTCCTTGTTTGTTCTGTTCTCTAAGGGAGTCTAACTGATTATGCTGTTCACTTGAGAAGAATAAAGGAGTGTTGGACTTTAATGGTGTGGGGCTCTTTTCTGGTGGACATTGTTCAAGGTAACTCCAGGTGCACAACACTGACCCGAAGGTAGAGAAAGAACTTTGCTTACACCACACGGACACATGTGGTGAAGGCTTGGCGTGGTGACCCCGCTCTCTCCCCTCTAAGGTTCCCCTAGACAAGAGAAAGACGAGCTGATGCAAAGAGGGGGGTGAGGAGGCCGCTACACGTGGGGGCCTCGGGTCCGGTATAGTGTTTGTGTACTACGGAATTGAACGTGTCTGCCCGGAGGAGTTACGAGTAGGCAGGCCTTCATTGGCCGAAGTGCATCCCTGCTTGAAGTCGTGGACATGACCCAATGAAGGGAAAGGCCCGCGCAGAAGAGCGAGGAAAGGGGGAAGCTCAGCCGTGTGAAGGTCTACACGTGGGGGCTTCTATTTGCACTGCGCCACCAGGCACACCCCCACCGCTTAGTTCGTGGGCGTGACTCAGAAACAGAAAAGAAGAAAAGACTGCGAACTGGACCAAAGGGGAGGAATCCAATACGTGTGAAGGACTACACGTGGGACGTTGGCGCAAAAACTTGGCAGTGTGCGATGGATCAGCAACAGGTCACCATGTTCGGACATACATCGTGGATTCCGGTTCACCCTTCTACCACGACACTGACTGCTGCTGCTCCGGTAACAGATACGGGGATCCGGCTAAAGCCAAGGGGTCGATTCGCCCTGTACTCATGCATGGACGTTGAGGCCCTGGGTGTGATTTGTCCCGGCTGTTCGGGACTGGTGTGCCAACTGAAGACATTCGGGCGATGTGAGGCCTGTGGGGAATTTATTTTTGAAGTGGATCCAGCGGTTGAGAAGCCGAGAACCATTTACGCTGGCCGTGCTGCAGGCAACACCACTCAAGGAGGAGGAATCACTGCTTTGACAGCCATCCCTGCGCACACTGAAGCGACCGCGGAGGAGGTCGTGAAAACTCAACGGGAGAAATCCAGGGATGCTGACTCGGTCACCACGATCTCGCAGCGTCCACCACCGAAGAGAAAGACCGGCATGGTAGCCCCGACCAGCAGTTGTGGTGGACCGTCTCGCCCGCTTACACCCGGCCGAGATGGATCCGTCGGCAAGAATTCCGGACGTCCCGGTTCAAGTAAAGGCCGAGGTAAGCCAGGCAGAGAGATTTGGTGTGTGGGAAGAGGTGAAAACTCAGTCTCCACTACAGGGTACCTGCCCGCGGAGGAGTGTGAAGCCTCTGACCTGGTGTCGCTCTCGGACATGGGAGACGACGTTGCTATAGACGAACTGTTTGCAGAAAAGGGCTGGGACAAAGTACCTCTCGCTTCATCCCGCAGAACCAGGGATCCACCTATGTCTACAGGGGAAAGTACACCCCGGGTGGAGGCACCAGCGCCTGAAGAGGGGTCCCGTCCCCGGCCTGCCTCTACAACCCCGGTACCATCTGTACCGAAGACCGGGGAAAAGAGACTGCTGTTGCGGGCACCAATGCCCAGATCAGATGTGATCAAGGTCCCTCGCCACCCGGACTCAATAGTTTTGCCTGGCGAAGGGGACAGAGCCTTTATGCCTCCTCTGGCCAGACTACAACGCCTATTTGGCCAGAAGGTTGCTGCAGAGTACGGATGGGAGTATCCATGATTGTCCAAGGAGCTGCTCTATGAGGTGGAAGTGTGCCGGGAGCGCTGGTACAATGACTTTGTGTGGACTCATTTTCAGATTCCACACGCACGTAGGTACCTGGCATGCTCTCCCAAGGCCTCTCAGCGTTTTAAGGACTGTAAGGCAGAGTGGATGTTGGGACGGCACATCCATGAAGACAAATTGCTGATCCGGCGCAAGGAAGGAGAAGATGTAGAATATCATCTGGAGACCATGCACCAGCACTTGAAGCCACTAGTTCTGCCGCATCCCCGCTTCTACCTGTAGGAGAAAAAGACTCAGTTTATGTTATATACCGCTGAACTTTCTGGGGCCCGTTGTCCTTGTACCCAGAGGAAGAAGGACTGTTCCTGTTTTGTTCTTCACTTTCCAGTAAGAGATCACAGACTCTGGGGTAGATAGGGCCAAAGAGAAGAGGAAAAGAAGTTCCACGAGTGCAGTTACCGCGATGCTGTCACCAAGTGGCAGTGTTGCGCAACGTTAAACACTTTTCACACATTTACTCCTTGGAGAAAAGGAATTTCTTCCCGGAGGAGTTTCTTTTCTCTCACACGAATATATGTGTCAGGGTTTATGTGTGGTAATTTTCTTTCTTTTCCCTCTGCAGGAGAGCATCCCATCAAGACCACTGAGTATGGGATGGGTCTTAGTCAGGATGGGTGGGAAAAGTATAATGTGAATATGTGATTCAAAAAGTTATGGTTAAATGTTGTTTTTTCCCTTCCCTTTTTTATATAGGGCTCAGACACAATTGCTTTAGTTGATCAAGTTTTTCAAAAGTTTTATATTTTTGAACAATTGTTAGTTGGTCTCTGGATTGGGTCATGCCAGCCCTTGAGGGTATGATTTGTTTCAGACACTGGAGACCAGTGTCAAATTACCAGGGGGAGAGTGTAGCGGGTATGTACTTTCCTGGGTGTAATTCAAACTGGCAGAGACACCAGTGATGTGCAGTTCCTTGCGGTCCAGTGGGTGGCGCTGTCGCCTCGGGCTGGGGTTGAACCATCATTGTGTGCTGTGCCTCCTTTTTGTCCTCCCTCGGCAGCGGTATGGTGGGGCGGGGTGAGGAACCCGCCGTGCTTGCTGGGAGAGGGTATAAAGGGGCCGGCCATCTTTGTCACGGGGGTCGAGTCCCAGGCACCTTCAGCCTGAGGGCGTGTGGTTCGTGTCGGTCCTCTAGGCGGCCTAGGCCTAGAGGACGTCCGGAGATCATGTTCCATCCCAGGCACCTTTAGCCTGGGGTGAGGTACTCGGATGGAGGTCTGGAGCTCAGTGCCCAACACTGAGTTCCGCGAGGGAAGGAGGTCCTAGGGAACCCAGGGATTGGGTACCCGAATCCAGAAGGCGTAATGGACCGGGGAGAGCTCCTCACTTGAAGACCGGGTGCAGCAGATTGCCAGTGACAGGTGAGCCTCCCATCGGAGACCGTCTGGAAGAAAAATCCCCCCTCGCTAGGAGACCTCAGCCCACTTTCAGGAAGGAAAGTGGAGAGTTCATTGTGTCTGGGCCTACTCGCATCCACACCTCCTTGTTTGTTCTGTTCTCTAAGGGAGTCTAACTGATTATGCTGTTCACTTGAGAAGAATAAAGGAGTGTTGGACTTTAATGGTGTGGGGCTCTTTTCTGGTGGACATTGTTCAAGGTAACTCCAGGTGCACAACACTGACCCGAAGGTAGAGAAAGAACTTTGCTTACACCACACGGACACATGTGGTGAAGGCTTGGCGTGGTGACCCCGCTCTCTCCCCTCTAAGGTTCCCCTAGACAAGAGAAAGACGCAAAGAGGGGGGTGAGGAGGCCGCTACAATAATACAGTGCAGCCATTGTACAGTTTCTAATACAGTGCAGGCAGTGTACACCAGTTGTCAGGAAAGGCTTCACCCGCTGGTGGTGCTCTTGGTCCTTTGGACTGCAGTGCTAGTGTCCGCCAGCAGGTGTCCTCCTGCAGCCAATACCTCTGTTGGAGGATCTCACCTGCTGGTGGTAACACACGATACATGGACTTCAGTACCGGCATCCACCAGCGGGGGTATTCTGGCAGTATGGGACAGGCAGCACTTCCTCTGGTCAGCTGTGACCTGAAGCCTAATCACTGGACTTCCTTATATACCCGGCAAGTGCAAACACTCCTTGCCCTGGTATCTCTCTTCCTGACCCCCTGGACTTTAGCCCGTACCTTATCCTAACCTGCACCCTGCCTGATCTGATCCGACCCGATCCCTACCTTGAACCCACATCCTGTTTAACCTGATCCTTACCTTGTGCCCATCCTGCAGCTTTCCCTTCTGTTACCTGGATCCCTGCTCTGCAGCCTATCCATCCGTCCCCTCCCTGTTCCTGCTTCCTCCCATCCATACCCATCTGCTTGATCCCCTTGTGTATGACCTCGGCCTGGCTTTTACTACGATTCCGGTATCTCCCTTATTTGTATATATTGTTTATAGTCACTGTTTATCCATTGCACTGTGTTCCGTTTGAGGTGGTTGTTTGTTGGTCACTCACCATAATAAATTGTATATTATCACCTACACCCGTTTGGTTTCCTTTTATGAAGTCACACAGTCTGGTCAATTATCAATCTCTGACAGTATACCAGGGCCATCCCTGATCAGACGTGACTTCATTAAGGAACCATCCTGTTATTTTGTTTGGCGGATATGGATTATAATGAGATCCTTTACTATTCCCTGCTGGCAGCAGAGGATGGCAAACATTGTCGCCAGGTTTTAGAGGGTTGGACTAGTGACCAACTAAGGGAAACTATTCGATCAGCAAATTTTTGGGTGGATCAGGGTTACTTACAGCCTGAGGATGTTCTGCCGTTAACCCGGTTATGTGTTGAACCAGCCCTGTTGTTTGTTCCCAAAGGAGGTGATGACTTCTCTCCCCCTTTCAATGGTGACCAAGTTGAATCCCTGGTATGCTTGTTAGAGGATGATCCAGCTTCTTTCTATGAGCATTATTCCCTCTGTTCCCAGCAGGTGTTACATGATTGTGTGAGGTCAGTGCAGTCTCTGATTAAAAGGCGTAAGTGCGGACTAGTTTTTGTTCAACCTTTGCTGCAGGCATGGTCAGATCTCCTCCCGAATTCAGCCAAGCCACAACATCCCGGCCCCACCATCAATCACCTGCCTTCCCAAGAACGTATCCGCCCATCGCCTATGGCAACCCCAGCTACCGTCCAGTGTGTTCAGCTCCCCAAATACTACTACCCCGTCTCTACATGTTGCACCTACCCTGCCTTCAATCCACCTGCTTCTTCCCTCCTATCCGTAGCCAATCCACAAGAACCTCCTCCAGCCACTGTCCCTGCACCTCTGCCATTTTCTTCCATTTGTTCAATCCCAACCTTTTCATATATTCCCCCTGCTACTTGCAAACCTGCAGTGACAAGATCCAAGAAAAAGCACTTCCCAACCCACACAATCCAACCTACCTCCACACCCACCAACCTGCTCCAGCCTGTGGTTCCCGAGCCAGCCTTCCAGCCTGTGGTTCCCGAGCCAGCCTTCCAGCCTGCAGTTCTCGAGCCAGCCTTCCAGCCTGCAGTTCTCGAGCCAGCCTTCCAGCCTGCAGTTCCTGAGCCAGCCTGCGGTTCCCGAGCCAGCCTTCCAGCCTGCAGTCCCAGAGCCAGCCTTCAAGCCAGCCTTCCAGCCTGCAGTTCTCGCGCCAGCCTTCCAGTCTGCAGTTCTCGAGCCAGCCTTCCAGTCCGCAGTTCTCGAGCCAGCCTTCCAGCTTGCAGTCCTAGAGCCAGCCTTCAAGCCAGCCTTCCAGCCTGCGGTTCCCGAGCCAGCCTTCCAGCCTGCAGTCCCAGAGCCAGCCTTCAAGCCAGCCTTCCAGTCTGCAGTTCTCGAGCCAGCCTTCCAGCCTGCAGTTCTCGAGCCAGCCTTCCAGCCTGCAGTTATCGAGCCAGCCTTCCAGCCTGCAGTTCTCAAGCCAGCCTTCCAGCCTGCAGTTCTCGAGCCAGCCTTCCAGCCTGCAGTTCTCGAGCCAGCCTGCAATTCCCGAGCCAGCCTTTCAGCTTGCAGTCCCGGAGCCGGCCTTCCAGCCGGAGGTTCCTGTGCCAGCCTGTCAGCCTGAAGACCCTGTGCCAGCCTGTCAGCTTGAAGTTCATGTACCTGCCTTCCAAACTGTAGTCCTGATGACGGTGTCCCAGTCGGAAGATCCGGTGCCCGTTTTCCGGCCTGTGGTTGTGGTGCCCGTTTTCCGGCCTGTGGTTGTGGTGCCCGTTTCCCGGCCTGTGGTTGTGGTGCCCGTTTCCCGGCCTGAGATTGTGGTGCCCGTTTCCCAGCCTGAGGTTGTGGTGCCTGCTGCGGTGCCCGTTTCCCGGCCTGAGGTTGTGGTGCCCGTTTCCCGGCTCGAGGTTGTGGTGCCCGTTTCCCGGCTCGAGGTTGTGGTGCCCGTTTCCCGGCTTGAGGGTATGATGCCCGTGTCCCAGTCTGTGGAGCCTACCACCCAGTCTGACATGTTCCTGCCTGCTGCCCAGCTCGATGGCCCGGAGCCTGCTGCCCAGCTCGATGGCCCGGAGCCTGCTGCCCAGCTCGATGTGTTCCTGTCTGCCGCCCAGCTCGATGACCCGGAGCTTTCTGCCCAGCCTGAGAAGATCCCGTCTGCCGCCCAGCCTGAGAAGATCCCGTCTGCCGCCCAGCCTGAGAAGATCCCGTCTGCCGCCCAGCCTGAGAAGATCCCGTCTGCCGCACAGCCTGAGGTGATCCCGTCTGCCGCCCAGCCTGAGGTGATCCCGTCTGCCGCCCAGCCTGAGGTGATCCCGTCTGCCGCCCAGCCTGAGGTGATCCCGTCTGCCGCCCAGCCTGAGGTGATCCCGTCTGCCGCCCAGCCTGAGGTGATCCCGTCTGCCGCCCAGCCTGAGGTGATCCCGTCTGCCGCCCAGCCTGAGGTGTTCCCGTCTGCCGCCCAGCCTGAGGTGTTCCCGTCTGCCGCCCAGCCTGAGGTGTTCCCGTCTGCCGCCCAGCCTGAGGTGTTCCCGTCTGCCGCCCAGCCTGAGGTGTTCCCGTCTGCCGCCCACCTGGTTTGTAACTATTTCCTACCCGGATGTGCCTACTGTTTGCCCAGATGTGCCCGCTGTCTGCCCGGATGTGACCTTGCCTGTTGCCCAGCTTGTTGCTATGAACTTCCCCCAGCGGCAGGTCGTGGGAGCGTCCGGAGGCCGCTCCTTTTGAGGGTGGGTACTGTCAGGAAAGGCTTCACCCGCTGGTGGTGCTGTTGGTCCTTTGGACTGCAGTGCTAGTGTCCGCCAGCAGGTGTCCCCCTGCAGCCAATACCTCTGTTGGAGGATCTCACCTGCTGGTGGTAACACACGATACATGGACTGCAGTACCGGCATCCACCAGCGGGGGCATTCTGGCAGTATGGGACAGGCAGCACTTCCTGTGGTCAGCTGTGACCTGAAGCCTAATCACTGGACTTCCTTATATACCCGGCAAGTGCAAACACTCCTTGCCCTGGTATCTCTCTTCCTGACCCCCTGGACCTGTGACCTGGACTTTAGCATCCTGTTTAACCTGATCCTTACCTTGTGCCCATCCTGCAGCTTTCCCTTCTGTTACCTGGATCCCTGCTCTGCAGCCTATCCATCCGTCCCCTCCCTGTTCCTGCTTCCTCCCATCCATACCCATCTGCTTGATCCCCTTGTGTATGACCTCGGCCTGGCTTTTACTACGATTCCGGTATCTCCCTTATTTGTATATATTGTTTATAGTCACTGTTTATTCATTGCACTGTGTTCCGTTTGAGGTGGTTGTTTGTTGGTCACTCACCATAATAAATTGTATATTATCACCTACACCCGTTTGGTTTCCTTTTATGAAGTCACACAGTCTGGTCAATTATCAATCTCTGACACCAGTGCTGGGACAAGGTCATACAGCGCCCAGGGCGAACATTCCAAGGTGTGCCCCCCCCCCTCATTTTTATGCATGACCAATCATCTTTCCCACACTTTATTGTTATACCTATGTAGCGACCTCACCCTTTACTCCCTTCTGGCACTTGGCTCTCGTCTAGGGGACCAGGGAGGAGAGTGTGGCGCACCACCAGCTCACACCATACTGTATGCAAAGATGGAGCTAATCAAACCATACCTTCGGGTCTGTGTTTCCATCCAGAGCCAAACCTTCTCTTGAGAATGATTCCCACTGTCCACTCCCAGTAAGTTACTGTCCACACCACTGAAAGTTCAACACTTATTTATTCGTAGCAATAAACAGTCTCTGTGAGAGCAGACAGGTTGTAACACATACAGTTCAGACGAGGTGGGGAAGGAAGGTCCAGGCACAAACTTAAACTTGGTTTTCTCCTGTTCTGTATAGCACCAACAGGCTTGACACACAGTCGCTGCCACCGACCGTGAGAACTTGAACTACCTTCTAGAAGCGATGGCCCTTGTCAGGGAAAGGACATCCATCCGGACAGTTACCAGAGGCCCCACCGTCACCAGCAAATGCTGCACCGGGTCTTCGGATAGGGTTACCTCCCTGGCCTCCTCGTCCTAGATTCGGGCGTCCACACTGGGGGACACCCTAGGAGCCCTCGATCCCTCGCGGGACCCAGTCGAAGGTACTGGGCCCCAGGCCTCCAGAAAGTACCTCACCCCAGCCCGAAGGTGTCTGGGGTGAGACCGCAGCTCCGTCTCCAGGCCTAGGGCACCCGGAGACCACCATCACTCACCCCCAGGCTGAAGGTGCCTGGGCGTGGAACCCCGAGCGGAAGACGTCTGCTCCTTTATACCCTCCCACAACAGGCACAGCAGGTTCCCCGCCCCGCTGTACTACTGCCGCGAGAGAACACAAAGGGCACAACCCTCCAATGGTGGTTCAACCCACAGCGCCACCAAGGAACTGGACACCATTGATATTCCCCACTGGCATAAATTGGTCCATGAATCCTAACAATTATTTCATCTGAGCCTGTTATCACTCAGATGCTTCCCTTAGATATGACCACCCGCTACACCTATGTATAGAGTGCAAAGGTCAGGTGTAGATAAATTACAAAGTGCAAGGGTCAGGAGCAAAAATAATGTACAGAGTGCAGCAGTCAGGAGCGGATAAAGTACAGGGTGCAGAGGGATGGTGTATGTAATATACAATGTGCAGAAGTCAGGAGTGGGTAAACTACAGAGAAGAGACCAGGAGTATATACACCCTAGTGCCCAGCAGTGCCCCCTAAGAGACATTTCACACCTATATTATACACACACACACACACACACACATATATAGCCACCCATTTGTTCCTGCCTGACCCAAGTGACATTCTGGTTCATAATAAAGGTTTAAGTCCCAGGAAAATAAAAAAAATCCACCCTTGCAGTAGGGCCCCCATACTGCATGGGTTAAATGCTCATTTAGTACAGAGGATTAAGGTATAAATACTTGAAGGCTAGGTTCACCTTTAATAATAATAAAATAAAAAAATGCACATATTTTTGCCAGTAAAAAATGTGCATTTATTATTTTTTTAAACGGGAACCTGCAAAGTGTTGCACCTGTGATCAGTGGATCATGGGTGCAGTATAAGGCTCCTGGACACACTGCCTAAGGCTGGATTCACACCTATGCAGTTTTAGTGCTTTTTGCATTTTGCAGATTTGCACTACAGTCCATTTAACATGGTTTCCTATGGAACACGTCCTGTAGTGCAAATCTGAAAAATGCAAAAATCTCAAAACGTGCAATGATGTGAATCCAGCCTAAAAGCGGAGCTCCACCCTAAATAGCAACTTTTGCTATTTGGAACCCTCCCCCCCTCCGGTGTCACAATTGACACCTTTCAGGGGGGAGGGGGGTGAAGATACCTGTCTAAGACAGGTATTTTCACCCACATCCGGGAGTCCTGTCTCCGGGAATCTGCGGGAGTTACGTCACTTCCCGCAGACTTCCCTTGGTGTTCTGGGAGACACTCGGCTCCCAGAACACAGGAGCACCAATCAGAACGGCGCCGCGCGACTCGCGCATGCGCCGTAGGGAACCGGGCATGAAGCCGCAGGGCTTCACTTCCTGGTTCCCTCAGCGAGGATGGCGGAGGGAGCAGCAGAGCGACGAGCGGTCGCTCGTCCTCTGCTGCGGACGTCGCTGGACTCCAGGACAGGTAAGTGTCCAAATATTAAAAGCCAGCAGCTGCTGTAGCTGTAGCTGCTGGCTTTTATTTATTTTTTTCCCGGTGGAGCAACCCCTAGTCTAAAGCTCTGTGCCCATACCTCTGTTTCTCCCCTCCCCCAAACACATACACTGAAAGGATAGACTTTTGTTTACTTTCCTGGAGTTGGCTCCATTATGCAATCACATTCACTGATGCTCATGTTCAGATTTTTTTATAGGTTAGGAATATACTGGGACTTCTGAGGTGATACATAGATGTACATATACACACATATATCTTATTAAAAACGATGTGTATGAGGAATACATCTATGTATCACCTCAGAAGTCCCAGTATATTCCTAACCTAATCAAGAAAGTTACAGCACAGCTTACAGTTACAGTTTAAAGCACAGCATAGTACAGTACAGTACAAGGTGGGAGGCAGAGAAGGTCGGGACTCACATGTGTAGAAGATGCAGTCTGACATCTCTTATCTGAGATCTTCTTTCTGCCCCAATGAGAGCTTCTGTATATGGTGAGCAGGAAGCAGTAATTGGGACTGCAGTGTACAGTACTGATCTCTTCCTGCACCGCCCACCTGTAGTGGAGCTCTTACTGTGACTCAGCCAGCCACACTAACAGAAGCTCAAAAAAGGGCTTGACTGCTGCCTCAAAGAGGAGTACAGCAATCAGGAAGGGCGCGTCCTCCACTCTCTTTTGATGCAGGCTGGAGCAACAACATGGAGCATAGGGATACTCTTCTGCCTGCTAACAACCCGCCCCCTCCCACACTCCGCCCAGGGCACCCGCCCCTTCCGCTCACCCCTTGTACCGTCCCTGGTGTACACAGTATATAATACAGTGTGTACAGTTTCTAATACACTTCAGGCGGTTTATTAATATATATATATATATACACACATACAGCCTAGTGTATATATTAGCGTGACCAGACATCCCCGGTTTCAGGACACTGTCCCCGGACCAAGTCTGTCCCCGGTTTTGTCCCCGGATTGGATTTGAACAGGGGCTGGGGCAATTTCAAAGACAGTCAGTGCATAATAAAAAAAAAAAAATCTGAATTACACACCCCCGCTCCGCTCCTAATAGCTTAGGGGGGGGGGGGTGTATTTTTTTCCATTATCTGTGCCCCTTTCTGATGATCATGTGCTGGTCGGAGCGGAGGGAATATTTCCTCAGTTTCGGGTGCCCATTCAGCTCCACTCGAATGTTCTTCTGCCTTAGCTCAAGTCCCGGCCAGCCGCCTGTCTGCTTATCTCCTTGCCTTCCCTGGCGGAGTGATCTTCCTCCACTCCCCACCCAGTAGTAGCCGGGGGCCCAGAGAGTGAGACTTGACAGGCTGTGAGGCGGGCGACGGGCAGAGAGTCGCTGATTGCTGCCATTACTAGTAAAAATAAAATATGTCCCCGGATTTAATTTAAAAAATCTGGTCACCTTAGTATATATACACATCTAATATATATATATATATATATATATATATATATATATATATATATACTAGTCATAGCCAAAATTGTTGGCGCCCCAGAAATTTTTCCAGAAAATCAAGTATTTCTCACAGAAAAGTATTGCAGTAACACATGTTTTGCTATACACATGTTTATTCCCTTTGTGTGTATTGGAACAAAACAAAAAAAGGTAGGAAAAAAAGCAAATTGGACATAATGTCACACAACTCCAAAAATGAGCTGGTCAAAATTCTTGGCACCCTTAACTTAATATTTGGTTGCACACCTTTGGGAAAAAAAACTGAAATCAGTCGCTTCCTATAACTATCAATAAGCTTCTTACACCTCTCACCCGGAATTTTGGACCACTCTTCCTTTGCAAACTGCTCCAGGTCTCTTATTGGAAGGGTGCCTTTTTCCAACAACAATTTTGGGATCTCTCCACAGGTGTTCAATGGGATTTAGATCTGGACTCATTGCTGGCCACTTTAGAGCTCTCCAGCGCTTTGTTGCCATCCATTTCTGGGTGCTTTTTGACGTATATTTGGGGTCTTTGTCCTGCTGGAAGACCCAAGATCTCAGACGCAAACCCAGCTTTCTGACACTGGGCTCTACAGTGCGACCTAAAATTCTTTGGTAATCCTCAGATTTCATGATGCCTTGCACACATTCAAGGCACCCAGTGCCAGAGGCAGCAAAACAACCCCAAAACATCATTGAACCTCCACCATATTTCACTGTAGGTACTGTGTTCTTTTCTTTGTAGGCCTCATTCCGTTTTCGGTAAACAGTAGAATGATGTGCTTTACCAAAAAGCTCTATCTTGGTCTCATCTGTCCACAAGACGTTTTCCCAGAAGGATTTTGGCTTACTCAAGTACATTTTGGCAAACTGTAGTCTTGCTTTTTTATGTCTCTGTGTCAGCAGTGGGGTCCTCCTGGGTCTCCTGCCATAGAGTTTCATTCCATTTAAATGTCGACGGATAGTTCGCGCTGACACTGATGCTCCCTGAGCCTGCAGGACAGCTTGAATTTCTTTGGAACTTGTTTGGGGCTGCTTATCCGCTATCCGGACTATGCTGCATTGCAACCTTTCATCAATTTTTCTCTTCCATCCATGCCCAGAGAGATTAGCTACAGTGCCATGGGTTGCAAACTTCTTGATAATGTTGCGCACTGTGGACAAAGGCAAATCTAGATCTCTGGAGATGGACTTGTAACCTTGAGATTGTTGATATTTTTCCACAATTTTGGTTCTCAAGTCCTCAGACAGTTCTCTTATCCTCTTTCTGTTGTCCATGCTTAGTGTGGCACACACAGGAACACAATGCAAAGACTAAAGCCGTGTACACACGATCGGTTTTACCGATGAATACAGTCCGATGGACTGTTTTCATCAGACGAACCGATCGTGTATGGGCCCCATCAGTCTTTTTTCCATCGGTGTGAAAAAATAGAACATGTTTTAAATTTATCAGATGGGAAAAAAAACGATAGCAAAATCCGATCGTCTGTGTGGAACTCCATCGGAGAAAAAACACACGCATGCTCAGAATCAAGTAGACACATGCTCAGAAGCATTGAACTTCATTTTTCTCTGTTCGTCTGAGTGTTTTACGTCACGGCGTTTGGGACGATTGGATTTTTGACTGATGGTGTGTAGGCAAGACTGATGGAAGTCAGCTTCATAGGATTTCCGATGGAAAAATCCATCGGATTAGAATCCATAGGAAATCTGATCGTGTGTACAGGGCTTAAGTGAGCTTCTCTCCTTTTTATCTGCTTTCAGGTGTGATTTTTATATTGCCCACACCTGTTACTTGCCCCAGGTGAGTTTAAAGGAGCATCACATGTTTGAAACAATCTTTTTTTATCCACAATTTTGAAAGGGTGCCAAGAATTTTGACCAGCCCATTTTTGGAGTAGTGTGACATTATGTCCAATTTGCCTTTTCCTCCCTTTTTTTGTTTTGTTCCAATACACACAAAGAGGATAAACATGTGTGTAGAAAAACATGTGTTACTGCAATACTTTTCTGTGAGAAATACTTGATTTTCTGGAAAGATTTCTGGGGTGCCAACAATTTCGGCTATGACTATATATATATATATATATATATATATATATATATATATATATATATATACACACATACATACACTCTGCATTCAGTGTAGCCTATATATACAGTGCATTCGGTGGTGTATAGTTTCTAATACACATCAGGCGGTATACACATGATATAATACAGTGTAGTGTGTTGCAAAACAAAAAATACATGTCCGAAAGGCCACCAAGGAGAGACAGACACTCACAGGCCACTAAAAGAAGGTAAGCAGCCTCTGTGTCAACAGTCAATAGTGGTGTTCGTTGACATGGTGCATCCTCTGCAGGTGGCCGTGGGGCACGCTTGTCCTTTTATTCTGCTGCTGGCCTTGTTATTGAGCCACAACATGCAGAAGAGTTGGTGGGGTGGATAACAAAGCCGTCTTCATCCTCCTCATACTCTGTCACCCAGGCTTAGAGTAGTTTGCCTTCCAACGCAGCTGCCAAAGTGGCCTATTCCACCAGCTCCTTGTCCACGGTCACTCCTTCCATAGCCCCACCATCACGCACGGAGGAGTCCCCAGAATTATTTGACCACAGTGTCGGTTACATAAATTATATATATATATAAGATGCGCTTACACCAACCTATTCAATGTTCTCAATGTGTAAATTCAATAATAGTGTCAGTGTACAACTTAAAACATCATAATGCTAGTGCTAAAAAACAAAACAAACCAGAAGGAACAGCCTGGATGGGTTCAAAGTAATGGACACGGCGGTCCTGCTCACAACACCCTCCTTCCACTCTGGAAGCTCAACCCCTGTGTATTCAACCAATGAACCACACAATTCAAAACAATATTGCTGGGCCGTACAAACAATACAGAAACGGGGGGCAGTCCTCCAGTGCATAGGCTTGTATTGCTGCGGCTACTTCACAGAACACCTTTTCTGATAGTCTCCGATTTTCATCAGTATCCACATATAAGGGGTACAAAGCAGAAAAATATCATTGCGCAGTGTTTGACACACCATGCATTCCACAACAGCTGCGGCTGTACTCACATAACCCAAGAAACAAAACAGCGCTTTTGCTCAGCTCAGTGAGATGTAATCCTCCTCAGGCTGCTGGAAGCGTCACTAGGCTCCTCCCCCTACGTGTTGCGTCATCGGCACGTGACTTAGTCATGGGTATGTCTGTGACCAATCAGCGCGTCCTTTTTATAGAGGGTAACAAGACCTACACTAGTTGCCATAGTGATGGTCTACACAAAAATACATCATTGCTGGTGAGCGCTGTTTCGTGACTTTTCTTTTATTCAAAAACAAACACAAAACAAACAAGCTTTTTATACGACATAGCTATTACAAAACATATGAAACTAAAATCCGCAAAAAATATGAGCAAATTCTCGTGTATACTAACACTTTTGCCAACCTTTTGGGTTCTGGGTCCTCCAGTGGTTATTTAAGGTATTACTTATTTTGGCAGACATAAAGGGGAACTCCATTATGTAAAATCAGCATAAATACCATTAGAAATATTAAATTATTAAAAAATTCTTAAAAAATATATTAAATAGCGGAATGACAAAATGAGAGTATACATATTAAAATTAAGGAACAATTCCTAAAAATATTCATACTAAAATATAATGTTGAAAAATGCATAGCACCAGACAATATGCCATTACTCATGTATTCCATAGGAACTAATAATCCCTCAGGAATTATGGTAGTATCATAGGCTCACAAATTCACAGTAGGCCAATGAAGGTGCATATTGCATATAATCCCATTACAACCATTTTGATATCCCCTCATATTACACAAAACCCAAGTACTGTGTAATATAGAGAACATACAGAATCCATTACAAAATTAAAATAACAATTAGAAATTAAAATTTAAAATAGGAGAGAGATGGAGAAGGTTTATCAAAGGGTACTAATAATCTGAAATAAAACAGTGCAAATCAAAATCAATATTTAAACCATTTGGCGCCAAAGTGCAGATTTCATAAATCCACCGGGATTCACTTTTACTTATTTCTCTCACTCTGTGACTTCCCCTCCAATGTGGTTTAAACTTCTGTGTAGCCCAGAACTTTAAATCAGCAGGGTTTCTATTATGATAAAGGTCGAAATGTCGAGAAACATTATGTTTAGGAAAGCCTGCCTTTATGTTTTGTACATGTTCCCTAATTCTTTTCCATAGGGGTCTCTTAGTTCTACCTATATACTGTAGTGAACATGTACACTCCAGCATATACACGACCCCTTCTGTCCTGCATGTAATAAAATCCTTAATAGTGTTGTCCTTCTGGGTAGTGTTGGATTTAAAATTAGAACATTTCACACCTTGCAATTTTGTTTCTCTGCAAGCGTAACATCGCTTGCATGGATAAAAACCTTTCCCCTGAAAGAAGGTAAGTATATTATTTGGTGGGTCTGGGATATTTTTTACTACTAAATCCCTCAAAAGTAGGGGCCCTTCTATATACAATCCTTGGCCTATCTGGTAATATACTTTGTAACTGTTTGTCAGCTCTCAGTATTGGCCAGTGCTTTTTGAATATTTTTTCCAACTGTTTGTACTGGATATTAAAGTCCATAATAATTGATACCTCCTGAGATTTATTTGCTGTACTCTCTTTCTCTTTATCCTTGATTAGGTAGTCTCTAGGCATTTCATAAACCTCCCTTTTCTTGTTCATACATCACGGGACACAGAGCAGCATAGTCATTACTATGTGGGTTATATAGAATTACCTTCAGGTGCTGGCACTGGCAACTTCCAAAACAGGAAGTACCCTCCCCTATATAAGCTCCTCCCATCCGGGAGTACCTCAGTTTTTTGCCAGTGTCTAAGGTGTTGGCCAAGGTTAACATGTATTCATCTGGGCTTGTGTACAGGTTCTCTGGGCCTTAGCAAGCTATTCCGGATCCGACCAAAAAAGCTTCATAGCTAAACGGTCGGTACCCGGGCATTGCAGAGAAGAGCAGGGTTTTGCCTGTAATGCCTCTCTTAGGAGGGCTGGACCCTGGGATCCAGAGCTCTGGTCATACCCAAAACCAAGAGGCTATCTGTGCAGGGTGCTATACAGGTCCAGGGGAGTGGAATCCTTGGGAACCCGGTCCCTGAAGGTCTAGTACAATGCCTGCCGTGAGAGGTGAAGTTTGGGCTTCTGTGGACCAAACAAAGTCCTGCGGCGGGGAAAAGGTAAGTGGGGGCCCCTCAGGAACTTGGTTCTATTGAGGGGACCCCCAAGCCTAATATGTCTTTCTGCCTGTTACCTAAAGGGTATTCCCGCTAATAGCTGTATATGCCTAAGAAATCCTAGAAATGTTTTTTCATAAGGGAAGTTTTAAAAAAACTGTAAACCTGGAAATGTTTTTTCATAAAGGAGGTTTTAAAAAATAAATAAAAAAGACAAAGGTGCGGTACCTGTGTTTGTCCACTAGAGGCCGCTGTGGAACGTCTTTTTTCTTGGGACTATTCCTTCCATGGTGAAAGTCCAGGCAGATGAGTGAGCTCTCTATCAGGGAAGCTGCATTCCTCTGTCATGCTGCCAAGTAGTTTCCTTCCATCCCGAGTCCTGGTGAAACAGGGACCCTGGCTCCTCTCCCTACATGGCGCCAAGAGCGCACACGTGCACGCGTGCGCGCACACATGCTTTCCTTTTATAAGGTTTAGCTTCAAAAAAGGGGGCGGAGCCTGGCGGATGACGCGCTCTGTGCGCCCAGCGCTTCTGCGCATGTGCGGGCGTCCCAGCAAGATAAAAGGACTCAGTCCACGCTGCTTGCTATGGACACAGAGCATGAAAAGGAGCTGGTAGCATGGTATAGGGGCTTACAGCGGGCAGGTGATACAGGCATCCCCAGAAAGACGCATTGGTAGACACCCACTGATGTACATAGCAGCAAATTGCATTAGACTATTTCAGTAAGGGGTGTATTGCGGCTGGAATACCTCAGCTTTGAACTAAGGAATATGCCGCCTAAAAAACTCCGAGATATACCTCTCAGGAAGTGTAGGGGGTCTCCATCGGGCTCTGAGGATCTGGAGCAGTCATCTGCACCCTCCTCCCCTGAGAAATCAGAGGTTAATACCCATAAGGAACCCCCGGGAGTGCCAGGTACTGCGGCTGTCCTCAGTCCACCTGCTCCTGCATATATAACAGAGGAGGTTTTTTCCTCAACTCTGGAGGGATTGGAGCAGAGATTGGCTGCATTGATCGCTTCTTCTCTACAGGAAAGAAAGCGCGCCAGATCTCCATCACCTCCATTAGAGTGCCTGTTGGCAGAGCAACAGTCCCAGGAAGGGACCGACCTACCTGAAGGGGATCAGGAGGAGGTTAGCTCTGTTTTTGAGGAATCGACAGTAGATGAACCATTTTCAGCATCACAGACTGAAAGATTGTGGGTCCAGACCCTAACTGACATGGTTCGATCTGCATTTAAAATGCCTCTTGTTGAACCATCAACTACTGCTGTCTCCTCATTGGGGTCGCTAAAAGCTCCCCAGGTTAATTGCTCCTTTCCAATACATCCATTATTGGAAGGACTTATATACCAGGACTGGGAACATCCTGATAAACTATTTGTTCCGCCTAAAAGGTTTCCGGTGATCTATCCCATGGAGGAAAAGTTCACCCAGAGATGGAATGTTCCTACGGTGGATGCAGCCATCTCTTCTGTGAACAAATCACTGACATGTCCAGTAGATAATGTTCAAATGTTCAAAGATCCAGTGGATAAAAAATTGGAATCTTTATTAAAATCTGCTTTTTCCACAGCAGGGGCTGTTACACAGCCAGCAGTGGCAGCTATTGGGATCTGCCAAGCTTTAAAGGATCAAATGAAAATGGTCCTGAGGGATTTGCCAGACCAGCAGGCCCAGGCTCTGGCTGATCTGCCTAGAGCATTATGCTTTGCGGTTGACGCCATCAAGGATTCTATCCATCAGGCCTCCCGCCTCACGCTGTCTTTGGTACATATGCGTAGGCTTCTGTGGCTCAAAAACTGGTCTGCTGAAGCTCCCTGTAAGAAGCTCTTAGTTAGCTTCCCATTTCATGGGGAACGCCTTTTTGGCGAAGACCTGGATAAGTATATCCAGAAGATTTCCAGTGGTAAAAGTACTCTCTTACCGAGTAAAAAGAGGTCTAGGGGTCCATCTTTTAAGAGGACTACCTCTCCTATCCCTGCGACGTCTGCTACTAAGCAGTTCCGACGGCCTCCTCGGTCAAACTCAGGAGGTAAAAATCAGGGACAGCCACAGGGTAATAAAAAGCCCTGGATCCGAAGAGGTACTAAACCAGCCTCCAAGTCAAGCCTATGAAGGGCTGCCCCCACTCAAACGGGTGGGGGGAAGACTTCAGTTGTTCGCAGAGACCTGGCGGGAGACGATCAAAGACAGATGGGTGCTCTCCGCAGTAACTCTGGGATACAAGTTGGAGTTAAAAGAGTCTCCTCCATCCCATTTTATGTGGTCAGGCATGCCAAGAGACCCTCTGAAAAGAGGGTCTCTCCTATTGGCGTTAGAACAACTATTGCTCCAAGGAGTAATTATGGAGGTTCCTATGGAAGAGTGGGGGTTGGGTTTCTACTCAAACCTTTTCACAGTCCCGAAGCCAAACGGGGACATAAGACCCATATTGGACCTAAAGAGTCTAAACAAATTTCTAAACGTCCGGTCTTTCCGGATGGAGTCGATCCGATCGGTCACCGCTGCCCTACAAGGGGAGGAATGGTTAGCCATGATCGACATCAAAGATGCTTACTTGCATGTTCCCATCTTTCCAGGTCATCAAAAATTCCTACGCTTTGCAGTAGAAGGGCGCCATTTTCAGTTCAGAGCCTTACCATTCGGTCTGGCCACAGCACCACGAGTGTTCACAAAAATTCTGGCCCCACTGTTGGCCGATCTAAGAACACGGGGTGTAACGATAATGGCATACCTAGACGACCTGTTGTTGATGGACCACTCAGTTGCCAAGCTAGAAGTGGTAATTGTCGATACAATCAAGTATCTAGAGTCTCACGGTTGGGTCATCAACCTGGACAAGTCAGCCCTACAGCCAGTGAAAAACCTGGTATATCTAGGGCTACGGCTGGATTCAGACCAGAGGAAGATTTTCTTACCTCTAGACAAGGTATCCTCTTTGAGGGCCTTGGTCCGTCTGCTTTGTGCAAAAAGACAGCCGTCCATACGCCTGTGCATGAGGCTGCTAGGAAAGATGGTAGCATCATTCGAAGCTGTGCCATACGCCCAATTCCACTCAAGGAATTTACAAAGGGCCATATTGTCAGCCTGTAACGGAAAAGTTCAGGCTCTAGACTTCCCAATGGCTTTGTCCCCTTCCGTTCGGAAGAGTCTCTGCTGGTGGTTGATCCCCCAGAATCTCCAGAAGGGAAAACCCTTCAGCCCGATATCTTGGAAGGTGGTCACTACAGATGCCAGCCTTATAGGCTGGGGGGCAGTACTGGAGCAATGGTCTCTCCAGGGCAGATGGTCAAATGTAGTAAAAACCCTGCCCATCAATCTCTTAGAGATACGAGCAGCCCGGTACGCCCTAGTAGCCTGGACATCCAGACTCCAAGGGTCCCCTGTCAGAATTCAATCAGACAATGCCATAGCAGTGGCATATATCAATCATCAGGGAGGCACCAGGAGTCGTGCAGCCCAGAGGGAAGTAAGTCACATCCTGGAATGGGCAGAAAAGCATGTCCCATGTATATCAGCTGTCTTCATTCCAGGGGTGGAGAATTGGAAGGCGGACTTTCTGAGTCGCCAACAGTTATGCCCAGGGGAATGGTCCCTTCATCCCGAGGTCTTCCGAGCAATATGTCAGCGGTGGGGAACACCGGATGTAGATCTGCTAGCATCCAGATTCAACGCAAAGGTGGACAGATTTGTCTCCCGGACAAGGGATCCCCTCGCTTGCGGCTCGGATGCTCTGGTGTTCCCTTGGGATCAGTTCAGTCTGATATATGCATTCCCTCCGCTACAATTGTTGCCTCGACTCCTTCGCAGAGTCAGGTTGGAGAAGAAGCCGGTGATCCTGGTGGCTCCAGCGTGGCCCCGAAGGGCCTGGTACGCGGAGATCATCAAAATGTCTGTGGGGAGTCCTTGGACCCTTCCACGTCGTCCGGACCTGCTTTCGCAAGGACCGATATACCACCCTTCCTTACTAACTCTAAGTTTAACGGCCTGGCTATTGAATCCCACATCCTAAAGAAGAGAGGTCTCTCTAACTCTGTGGTATCAACTATAATCAATGCCAGGAAGCCTGTATCCAGGCAGATCTACTATAGAGTTTGGAAGGCGTACATCACTTGGTGCGAGGCCAGAAAATGGCATCCACGTAAGTACGTTATAGGCAGAATTCTGGACTTCCTGCAGTGGGCTGTAGACAGGAAGTTTGCCTTAAGTACTATCAAGGGCCAGGTTTCGGCCTTGTCAATACTATTTCAAAGGCCCCTGGCTATGCATTCACTTGTCAAATCCTTTATGCAAGGTGTGACTCGTATTATTCCACCGATTAAGGCTCCCATATGCCCATGGGATCTAAATTTGGTTCTGTCGGTTCTGCAGAAGCAGCCATTTGAACCTTTGCGGCACATTTCCTTGGTTCTACTCACCAGGAAATTGATATTTTTAGTAGCCATATGCTCGGCTAGAAGAGTGTCGGAATTAGCCGCCATGTCCTGTAAAGAGCCATATCTGGTTATCCATAAGGACAGAGTAGTATTACGTCCTCACCCAGCCTTTCTTCCTAAGGTGGTATCGAGGTTTCACTTGAACCAGGATGTGGTTCTTCCTTCTTTTTTCCCCAAACCAAGCTCGGTAGAGGAAAAGTTATTGCATTCTTTGGATGTAGTAAGAGCAGTTAAAGCTTATCTAAAAGCCACTGCTCAGATTCGTAGAACGGATTCTTTGTTTGTTCTGCCGGAAGGCCCCAGAAAGGGTCAGGCAGCATCAAAATCTACTTTAGCCAAGTGGATTCGACAGGTCATAATACAAGCCTATGGCTTGAGAAGTAGACCGCCTCCGTTCAAAGTTAGGGCGCATTCCACGAGAGCAGTTGGAACTTCATGGGCAGTGCATCACCAGGCCTCCCTGGCTCAAATTTGTAAGGCCGCAACATGGTCTTCAGTACACACGTTTACTAGGTTCTACCAGGTGGACGTTAGAAGTCAGGAGGATGTCGCCTTTGGGCGCAGTGTGTTGCAGGCCGCAAAAGATCCTCATGCCTGATGGCGCCCAGCTTATGTATGGTGTATCCCCCCCCCTCATGTGGCATTGCTTTGGGACGTCCCACATAGTAATGACTATGCTGCTCTGTGTCCCGTGATGTATGAACAAGAAAGTAGGATTTTTAAAACAGCTTACCTGTAAAATCCTTTTCTTGGAGTACATCATGGGACACAGAGCTCCCACCCCTCTTTTGGGGACACGTATTGCTTTGCTACAAAACTGAGGTACTCCCGGATGGGAGGAGCTTATATAGGGGAGGGTACTTCCTGTTTTGGAAGTTGCCAGTGCCAGCACCTGAAGGTAATTCTATATAACCCACATAGTAATGACTATGCTGCTCTGTGTCCCGTGATGTACTCCAAGAAAAGGATTTTACAGGTAAGCTGTTTTAAAAATCCTACTATTCTTCCTTGAATAAAATCTTCATTGTAGCCTTTTGAAATAAATTTCTTTCCAATAGTATTGGCTTGTTCCAAGAATATATTTTGGTCTGTACAATTTTGCCGGAGCCTTATTAATTGTCCTTTAGGTATGTTAATTAACCAAGGGTCAAAATGACAGCTATCTGTTGGAATATAGCTGTTTCTTTCCAACGGTCTTTGTGACAGTGGGGTCACTTTGGACACAGGGTGAATAAAAGAAACCCCCGATATGGTCTGTGATAGCCATATTCAAGGCTGTATATACATTGTATATAGATTGGATGTATACTGTGTGTGGGGGTTATGTAATCATTGCTGTGGGGAATTAAGGTGTTTTGCATTCTATTATTCATTAAGTCTGTCCTTGTGTGTATTGTAAAGTGCCAGACAGACAGGCTGCCAACCCTTTGTGAGAAGATGTGTATTGTGTGGGATCTTTTGAAGCCTAGCAGACGTCAGGATGAGGTGTTGAGTCTTGGGATGTGTGGGTGGAGCTGGGCTCTTGTTCATGTTAAATCATGTGTATTAAATTGTGTATAAAGTTACAATGTTTCTCAAAAATAAAGGCATTCCTATTACAGAAGAAGACAGAGTGCGTCTCGTCCTTCTAAGGGGATCGGGTCCTATGGGAAAGGGTCGTTTGGCTGTGGATATTGGTAGCGAGTGGATGTGTGTCTAGGAGAGGGAACATCGTAAACGGCGTTTTACTCCTTTATATTGGGGTGCGGTTACATTGGTTGGCAGCAGCGGGATCTTCCCTCCAGTTACTGGGACACTTCAAACCACCACAGTGAATGACCAGCTATGCAGCCTGCAGGAAAGCCACACTGAAAGACTTACTTGAGAGCCGTGGAGGGACCAGTGGGACAAAGAACAAGGCCACCTTGATCAGGGAACTAACCGAGATGGATCAGAGGGATGGTGATGCAGGACCCCGGTCAGTTGAAGACTTGTTTCAGCAATGAGTTCAACAGCGGGTGGCATTATATGGTGCTAACCCATCAGAGACCGCCATACAGAATGCCATTAGAGACATACAGCTGCAGGATGAGCGACAAGAGAGAGAACTAGATCGGCAACATGAGCGGAGAATGGCAGAAATACGGCAATTGGAGACAACACCTAAAGATGCAGCGCCTGTCCGTAAGTTGCCCTTTCGGGCGTTCAAACTATTTAAGGAAGGAGAGGAGGAAATTGAAGCGTTCCTGCAGGACTTTGAGAGACTATGCCAGATACATGAAGTGCGGGCCCCAGATTGGGTCGCCTTACTGGCAAGTAATTTAACGGGCAGAGCGGCGGATGCGTATCGGGCCCTGGAGGATGAGGATGCTAAAGACTATGACCGGGTAAAATAAGCTCTGCTAGCCCGATTTGCCATTACACCCGAAGCCAGCCGGATTAAGTTTCGAGAATCCCGGAAACAAACCCACATAACATACGTGGAGTGGGCACATCGTCTGCAGCGAGACCTTAAGGGCTGGTTCCAGGGAAGCCACGCTCATACCATAGAGGACATCACCCAGCTAGTACTCTTAGAACAGTTCTTTAACCACACCCCTCCGGTATTACGGGATTGGGTGCGAGATAAGCGACCACGGACTGTACAGCAAGCGGCTACTTTTGCCAATGAATATCTGGACTCTCGAAGGTCAGGCGGAAGCGAGCGCTATCCACTATCTTGGCCCAGTTTACCAGCCTCTAACCCAACTTCAGCATCACCTCCAGCGGCCACTTATCCTCAGCAGCCCAGGTTCAACTCCCAGGACTACGCACAACCCATCAGGTGTTTCGGATGTAAACAGCTAGGGCACAAAAAGCCAGACTGTCCGTTGAATCCAGCCATCCAGTCCCAGTCATGGAGACAGTCAGCAAGGGGGAGGAGCCCCCGCACACCCATGCCTGTGGCCCACTGCGTTGAGGAGGAGGAACATTGGGGCGTCCTGCACGAGGCTGATCCAATACAAGCAGCTAACCGGGACAACCGGCAGCAACACAGGCAGACTGTCTGGGTCAATGGAAAGGTAGCCAATGGCCTACGTGATTCTGGTGCCACCATGACCCTACTACAGAAGAACCTCATCCCAGAGAGCCAACACACCGGAGACACTGTAGCTGTAAGAGTAGCGGGAGGTACCATCTTCTGGTTACCCGTTGCCCGGGTTCACCTGGATTGGGGGGTTGGTTCGGGACACGTGAATGTGGGGGTGATGAAGGATTTGCCAGCGGATGTACTATTGGGGAATGATTTGGCTCCCCTCGTTTCTGCTTACCCCCCGATGGGCCCCGCTAAAGCCAACCCAGTGACTACCTGTGCCCAGACCCATGCTGCTGGAACCGGCCTGATTGCGGCTGAGAACGGAGTAAGATTGTCTTCCCCGACATGTACCTTAGATCAGGCACAATATCCCAGTCTAAAATTGGAATGTGACAAGTTGGCCAGTGAGAAATCAGAGATGCAGCGACACTACGTCATGTATTATGAGATGTGCCATGGCTTGAACATTGAAATGCACAAACAGGCTGAAAGTGTCAAAAGGTTAAATGGGATTTGCGCCCAGGTTTTGCCTTATCTTTCCCAAGAGCACCAGCAACAAGTTTTGGGAGCCATTGAGAGAGCAAAGCAAGTGACTGTTCCAGAACTGAATTCCATTATTCGTCCTGCAACCTTACATTTGCACCATCCGCTACTGACCCGGGAAGCAAAATGGCAATGTTGATGGGTTATCCAGACATCGGAAGAATGGACCTATGGACTAACTTCGGAGTAGACCAGTCTGGGGTCCCCTCCTCTGTTAGTCCCCTGCCGAAAGGGGAGATGTGTGACAGTGGGGTCACTTTGGACACAGGGTGAATAAAAGAAACCCCCGATATGGTCTGTGATAGCCATATTCAAGGCTGTATATACATTGTATATAGATTGGATGTATACTGTGTGTGGGGGTTATGTAATCATTGCTGTGAGGAATTAAGGTGTTTTGCATTCTATTGTTCATTAAGTCTGTCCTTGTGTGTATTGTAAAGTGCCAGACAGACTGGCTGCCAACCCTTTGTGAGAAGATGTGTATTGTGTGGGATCTTTTGAAGCCTAGCAGACGTCAGGATGAGGTGTTGAGTCTTGGGATGTGTGGGTGGAGCTGGGCCCTTGTTCATGTTAAATCATGTGTATTAAATTGTGTATAAAGTTACAATGTTTCTCAATAATAAAGGCATTCCTATTACAGAAGAAGACAGAGTGCGTCTCGTCCTTCTAAGGGGATCGGGTCCTATGGGAAAGGGTCGTTTGGCTGTGGATATTGGTAGCGAGTGGATGTGTGTCTAGGAGAGGGAACATCGTAAACGGCGTTAATCCCCTTTATATTGGGGTGCCGTTACAATCTTATTGTTCTCTAATGTTATTTTGAGATCAAGAAATTGTATGGCCTTATCACTTATTGTGTATGATAATTTGATATTATTTTGATCATCATTACATTTGTGAAAAAATTCAATCAGAGTGCTTTCATCTCCACTCCATATAACCACACAGTCATCGATGAACCGTTTATAGAGCATTAGGTGTTGCGATTCATCCAGATATACAGCCTTCTCCTCCCATTCAGACATAAAAATGTTCGCAACACTGGGGGCATATTTAGCCCCCATTGCTATCCCATTTAATTGCCTATAGTACTCAGACCCATACCAGAAATAGTTGTGTTGTAGTCCAAACGCTAGGCTCCTCAGGATGAATCTTTTCTGTTTGGATGCTATGTTACTGAACACATCCAGTCCCCATTTTGCGGCCCTGATAGCTTGTCCATGCTCTATATTGGTATATAAGGAAGCAACATCTGATGTAGCCATTATATATTTCTGTTGTGGATTAAGTTCCATCTTATCCAAAATTTGTAAGAGATGTTTAGTATCTCTCAAATACACACAGGTTTTTGCCACCAATGGTTGCATACATTTGTCCACATACTCTTCCAGTCTAGAGCTGAGGGATTGTATACCATTAATAATGGGTCTCCCTGGGGGTTTTAAAAAATCTTTGTGCACTTTGGGTATTGTGTAAATTACCGGTATTCTACACATATCCGACACAAGATATTTTTCCTCTCTCTTTGTTAGAATATTCTTCATACAACCTCTTGAAATCAATTCGGAAAGTTCTTCTTTATACTCATTTGTGGGGTTGCTTCTCAATTTGATGTACGTATTAATATCACCCAATTGCTCCATAAGTTCCTTGTGATAGTATTCTTTCGAAAGGACCACAATGGCGCCCCCTTTATCAGAGGGCCTGATTACTACCTGTTTGTTTTTTTCCAGCTCTTTTATTCCTCTATGAATAGCCTGAGGGTCAGGCATTCTTTTAATTTTCAATTTATCCAAATCTCGTAGTACCATTTTATTGAACACTTCCACATGTTGGTTATTTGATACCTGTGGATTAAACAGCGATTTATTCCGTAATTCACTATGCTGTACTTTTCCAGGTGCATTCACTCTGTTGGTCTGATTCATTTGAGTGTTCAATAGATATTTTTTAATATTCAGCTTCCTTGTATACTTTAAAATATCCACATAAGCTTCAAATTTATTGAGCTGCTTTTTTAGTGCATATTTCAGTCCTTTGTCTAGGGCCAATAATTCAGTTTTTGTTAATTCAATCCCACTTATATTATGTATACCTTCACCTATTTTAACCTTCTTTTTTTGTTTCTTGTATCCTCCTCTCGATCCCCTCTTGTGTTTGGACTTCTGGGGTACATCATATGCTCGTGCCGGGGTGGGGTTCTTTCGCCCCTGCGATAATCTAAAAAAGAAGAGGAACTAGGTCTCTCCTCATCATCATGATTTCTTAATGGTTCATATTTATTTTGAGTCTTAATTGGACTTCTCCTATTGTCATAAAAATGCTGATCATGCGGGGGAAACCCACCTTGTGGTGGATATTGATAATTCTGCCCTCCTTGCCGAAAATATTGGACCGGGTATATATAATTATCCCTCTCATCCCTCCTATCAGAATTATATTGGCTATAGTTTCCATTTTGTCCCTGAGCGTATCCTCCTTGGTTCCCATATGGACGATCCTGAACATTATTGGGTTTATGATTATTCTTATTATTTTTCTAATGAGGTTTTTTGGGGGATTTGGACCCCCCTTGTGGCCATTTTTGTTTCTGCACCAGGGTTTGGGTGTCCTAGGTTCATTCATTTCCCCCCTATTAGGTCTATCTTGATTATTACCACTCCCACTTGGTGATCTCTCATAATCATCATATCTATATCTCTCTGGGGACCTTACTCTGAAGTTTCGCTCCGGAGAAATAATCCGAAACTCTCTTCCTGGAGAGGATGTGGTGGATCCTGATTTCCCACTTTTGATGTTTAATTGCCATTTATACGCTTGTTCTAGTTTGTAATCATTAGTATCCCTAAGGTACTTTCTCTTTTTCCTTTGTTTTATATCAATATCTTTTTGTTCTAAGACTTTGTTAAGTTGGTTAGTGAGAGTTAGAAAGGATTCTGATTCCTTGTATCCCTCTAATATAATTTTACAGTCCGCTATTTGTTTATTTATAGTTGTTAATTGTCTCTGTTTCCGCTTCATGAGGAATTGTAATACTTCCAGTCCCTTTTTATTGAAGAACTGGAACCATTCCTCTACTGCCTCTTTATCATTCAGTCCATCATTAATAGGTACGTCCCACCTTAGCCTTCTTGGGACTAATCCCTCCTTAATGTACTGTCCATGTCAAGTAAGATCCCACCATATGCTCACCTTCTTCTCCATTAGGTGGCCAAACTTCCTGAAATTGGTATCCAGATCACCTGTTTCAGTGATGGGATTAGTTGTAAAGACATCTTTGAGATCAACTGTGCGATTTTCCACAAATTTGAAAATGTCCATACTTGCTGCTCTAGTGCTTGGTCAGATCAATAAAGTGAATGTGAAAAATTATACTAAAGCGCTAGTATGTGAAAAATTGAGAAAAAACTATGTATAGATGCCCAAATGGTGATAGCTGCAATCAAAAAAAGAATCTGTGCTCTCCAAACAATCATAAATTATATATATATAAGATGCGCTTACACCAACCTATTTAATGTACTCACTGTGTAAATTCAATAATAGTGTCAGTGTACAACTTAAAAAATCATAATGCTAGTGCTAAAAAACAAAACAAACCAGAAGGAACTGCCTGGATGGGTTCAAAGTAATGGACACGGCGGTCCTGCTCACAACACCCTCCTTCCACTCTGCAAGCTCAACCCCCATGTATTCAACCAATGAACCTGACAATTCAAAACAATATTGCTGGGCCGTACAAACAATACAGAAACGGGGGGCAGTCCTCCAGTGCATAGGCTTGTATTGCTGCGGCTACTTCACAGAACACCTTTTCTGATAGTCTCCGATTTTCATCAGTATCCACATATAAGGGGTACAAAGCAGAAAAATATCATTGCGCAGTGTTTGACACACCATGCATTCCACAACAGCTGCGGCTGTACTCACATAACCCAAGAAACAAAACAGCGCTTTTGCTCAGCTCAGTGAGATGTAATCCTCCTCAGGCTGCTGGAAGCGTCACTAGGCTCCTCCCCCTACACATTGCGTCATCGGCACGTGACTTAGTCATGGGTATGTCTGTGACCAATCAGCGCGTCCTTTTTATAGAGGGTAACAAGACCTACACTAGTTGCCATAGTGATGGTCTACACAAAAATACATAATTGCTGGTGATGTCAGGTTCATTGGTTGAATACACAGGGGTTGAGCTTGCAGAGTGGAAGGAGGGTGTTGTGAGCAGGACCGCCGTGTCCATTACTTTGAACCCATCCAGGCTGTTCCTTCTGGTTTGTTTTATTTTTTAGCACTAGCATTATGATTTTTTAAGTTGTACACTGACACTATTATTGAATTTACACATTTAACACATTGAATAGGTTGGTGTAAGCGCATCTTATATATATATATATAATTTATGTAACCGACACTGTGGTCAAATAATTCTGGGGACTCCGGAAGGAGTGGACAAGGAGCTGATGGAATAGGCCACTTTGGCAGCTGCGTTGGAAGGCAAACTACTCTAAGCCTGGGTGACAGAGTATGACGCCACTCCAGCTTCAGCCAGAAATGGTTGTATGCGACAATGGCACCAACCTTCTCTCCGCCCTCCGACAGGGACACTTGACCCATGTTCCATGTTTGGCACACATCCTGAATTTGGTGGTGAAGCGTTTTTTGACCAGGTACCCAGGCTTACAAGACCTCCTGAGGCATGCCAGAAAAGTCGCTGGTCATTTCCGCCGGTCATACAATGCCAGTGCTCGGCTGGTTGACATTCAAAGTTAATGCAACCTGCCCACCAACTGCCTCATTTGTGACATGCCTATCAGGTGGAACTCAATGTTGGCAATGCTTCAGCGGCTGCACACACAGCAGAGGGCAATCAATGAGTACCCATGCGAGTATAGCACCAGGACAGGGTCAGGGGAGCTGGGCTTCTTTTCGCAACGCCAGTGGCTACTGATCAAGGATGCATGCACTGTCCTGTCACCATTTGAGGAGGCCACAAGGATGGTGAGCAGTGACAATGCATGCATCAGTGACACTGTCCCTCTAGTCTTTCTGCTGGAGCACACGCTTCGTGAAATCATTGAGAGGGCACTTGAGGCAGAACAGTGGTAGAAAAAGGAGGACTTCCTTTCCTGTGAGGGCCCCCCTTTATCCAGATAGAATTCCTGCTGGTCCGCCAAAACACACAGGAAGAAGAGGAGGAGGAGGATTGTGTCAGCATGGATGTAGAGGATAACACTCAGCAGCATAGAGAATGCTCCACATTACCCCACAAATAAAGACTGCTCCACATTACCCCACAGAGAGAGACTGCTCCACATTACCCCTAGAGAGAGACTTCTCCACATTACCCTCGCAGAGAGAGACTGCTCCACATTACCCTGCCCAGCCAGAGAGACTGCTCCACATTACCCTGCACAGCTAGAGAGAGACTGCTCTACATTACCCTGCACAGCCAGAGAGAGACTGCTCTACATTACCTTGCACAGCCAGAGGGACTGCTCCACATTATCCTGCACAGCCAGAGAGAGACTGCTCCACATTATCCTGTACAGGGGCGGATCCAGGGGGGGGCAACAGGGCAATTGCCCCCCGAGACCATCTGTCATACTCACTTGCTTGCTCTGTTTTTTTTTTTTTTCGCCTGATCTCCCCAAATTTGGGGACCCGGTACCGGACCCCAAACTTGGCACACATGTAGCCCCATGTCTCCTCTACAAGTGTGCAAAGTTTGGTGTCTGGGAGACCTACGGCCGGGGAGAAACGATTTTTCAAAGCCGGGCACTCCTTCCATAGACTCCCATGTTAAACATCAGTCTAGTCATGGGCACAGTGAAGCATGGGCACAGTGAGGCAAAGTGAGGCACAGTGAGGCATGCAGATGGACACCCTAGGCTTATACTCGAGTCAATAAGTTTTCCCAGTTTTTTGGGGTAAAATTAGGTGCCTCCCGCTTATATTCGTGTCGGCTTATACTCGAGTATATACAGTACTTGTTCTGCGGCTGCCGCTGCCTCTCTGAGTCTCTCTCTCAGTTTCTCACATCAGCCGATCAGCGGCGCCGAGAGAGAGAGAGACTCGTCTAATGTAGTTACGCGGTGCACTGACACGATACCAGGAGCGGAGGAGGAGGTGGGTGTAGCCTCTTCCCTGCACTCGTTGCTAACGCCTGGGCCGCTTGGCGTCTAGCAACGAGTGACGTCAGTGAGTCACGTCGGGCCGCTCTGCGGGCAGGTGCGATAGCGTGCAGCTCCACAGATGGGTAAGAAAGCGGGCGGCTCCGCTTGCGGCGCGGTTTGTGGGCGGGCGGCGCGGTTCGTGGGCAGACAGTGTGTTGGCAGCGCAGGTGAGAGTGAGAGAGCAGGCTCAGTGTGGCAGCTGGCCAATCAGCTAGCCGAGAGCGGGGGAGCAGAGAGATGAGATCATTTCTCACCGCCCGTGCCTGCCCTGCATTCCTGCAGTGACTTCTGCCCTCACTGTGCAGGCAGCAGAGAGATTACATTATCTCTCTGCTGCCTGACTCTGGGAGTCTGGGACACAGCAAGAGACAACCAAAACTACACCTTATCAGGCAAGTTAGTGACAATCTGCAAGGTGTAGCAGGCGACGTGGCAAGTGACAATCCGCAAATTGTGTCAGGTGACGTGGCAAATGACAATCTGCATCTGGTGGCAGGCAAGTGACAATCAGCAAGGTGTGGCAGGTGACGTGGCAAGTGACAATCCGCAAGGTGTGGCTAGTGACAATTCGCAGGGTGTGGCTAGTGACAATCCGCAAGGTGTGGCAGGTGATGTGGCAAGTGACAATCCGCAACGTGTGGCAAGTGACACGCTCAGGGCTCCCACTAATTGCAGGCGACGGTGGCAAGTGACACACTCGGGGCTCCCACTGATTCTGCATTGAACTATTTAATTTTATATTACAATGTAATAATAGAAATAATGCGCTTCAATCATCCTGACACCATAACAACCATGGTGCCGGGATGATTGAAGCGCCGACACCAGCCATTTCCCCGATATATTTCCCACAAAAAAAAACAATTTTTGCCAGTGCCCCTCCCGAGAAAAGACTCTGGATCCGCCCCTGATCCTGTACAGCCAGAGAGACTGCTCCACATTACCCTGCATAGCCAGAGAGAGAGAGAGAGAGAGACACATTTCCACATGACCACACAGGGATAGACTGCTCCACATTACCTCAGAGAGAGAAACTGTACCACATTACCCTACAGAGATAGACTGGTAATGGAAAAGCGCAGCGCAGGGAACAGCAGACTCTCGCCCACCCCGATACAGTACAGCCCCACTTCCGGCTGCCCACATGTTCTTGTCAAATGTGGGGGGCTGTGGTAGGGGGCAGGTTACAGTACAGCTCTAAATACTGATTGGCTGAGAGGTGGTGGGGTGGAGCAATTGTTGCACCTGCAGAGGCGCAGATCAGATCATCTCGGGCGGCTGCCTCTTGGCCATCTCCAGAACTGTGCATGTGCAGTTCCGAGCCAAGCCGGTCACAGGCATTTTATACTGCAACTTTTCTCCTGCTACGGGCATGTACGGGCAGGAGAAAAGTTTCCTGTTTATACAGGCTGGCCATAAAAATATGGGCGGTCTGCAACACTGGTCAGTGGCAGGAATAATGCCTCGAGGGCCAGATAAAGGCAAGCAAAGGGCCACATCCGGCCCCAGGGCAGCAGTTTGGAGATCTTTCCGCCATTACTACTGATTGTTAGAATACATTAGTGAATCAGACCTCCAAAAATAAAGTTAAAGATATAAACTATTATTAAAGTAGAACTATAGGCAAGAAATCAAAATGCATATGTTGTGCACCATAAATAGTTCAAAACATCTTAACTTGTGTTTTAAGTTCACCCTCCCTTCCAGTCCCACAAAATGTCTTGTGATCCTTCCAGTAGAGTCTGCTACCTCACTGCGAAAACACTGGGCTACCTCCTGTGAAATAGTGGCAACACCGTCCTGGTCACGTCTGCTGTGTCCGCTCTGATTACAGGGCTACACTGAGATGCTGTGTGGTGGGTGTGAAAAATACATTGGGGGGAATTCAAAAAAGCTGTTGCGCCACTTTTCTGGTGTTAATTCCTCTTGTATTGTGCTGTCACGTACCTGGTCGGAGGCCGAAGTGCTGAGAGGGCCCACCTTGCGGCTAAGTGCTGAACACCCCTGGAGGTGGTACAGGGAACGCAGTGGCCAAAGAAGCATGGATTGCCAGTTGTAGTATTCTGCAGAGCTGATCACGAATGGCAACAGGAATAAGTAGGGTGCGCTGCAGGGAAGGTGGCCTTAGCAGTTCCGGGGGTACTTGGCAGCAGGGCAAACAGGAAGCAGAACCAGAAGCCAGACCAGGGTTCATACAGGGTGGATCAGTCAGTACCAGAGGCAGGTAACAATAACTGTAACTAGCTGGTAGACAGACAATAGCAGAGTCGGTGAGCCAAGCCGAGGTTAAACACAGTGGATCAAGCAAAAGTGAAGTCAGTAGCTCAATTCAGGGGTCAGAGCCAGGAATCAAGATAGAGCAAGTCAAAAGGCAAGCTCGGTTGGTAACAGGGAATCAAAGGCCAGGATGCACAAGGCACAGGAACACGTGGAGGGGGGGTGACAACAATCCAGCAATTTTTGAGGAGCTACTGTCCTTATATAAGCCAGTGGACACTGGAAATTAGTGCTTTGCATGTGCCAAAGCGCTATCGCGCATGCAGATTTGCCATTGCGTGCCGTTCACTAATGCGCAAGCATGGATAAGCACTACCATATTGGATATTGGCATATTTGCCAGGTCTTCTTGGAATTATTCCATGACATGTGCCAAATTCCTGAAGAATTTTAAAGACTTTTGCTTCTGGGGCAGCAAATAATGCATGAAATTCAGGTAGTTCCAATATGTGCCACTTTTACATTGTGGTAGAATAAATGTGCCAAACGCAAAATAATTATTGAAACTTTGTAAGAGGCGTGTAGGTAATGAGGTTCAACTCTTTTTTGGCATGCAGAGACCAGCTGGCACAGAAAGATTTTGCGAGTGTCTGGCATGCTTCTAAAAATTAAGCAGCATTTCGCCAAAGTACAAGTTCTAAACAGGTACATGAGCTGCCACATTTCGCACCACTTTTGGAAAGCATGAGATACACTTTCGCAAAATCTGTCTGTGGCAGTAGAAATTGCTGGTGGGGGTGTTGACCCTGTAAGAGGGAATTATAAAGGGATACCAAATGTGTTGAGAGAATCGGGAGAAAGGTCTTGTAGTAGGAGTAAGGGAGGCCATCCGGGCCAGGAGATTTATGGGATGGGAGGGATTTAACAGTGTTATTTAGCTCCTCTTCAGTAATGGGGATATTCAATGTCTGTACATCAGCCTCAGTGAGTTTGGGAAGACGGAGATCCGCCATAAATGACTCAAAAGCCTTCTGATCGAAGGGAGTGTGTTGGTTGGGGGTAAGGCAATTATAAAGTTTATCATAAAATTCACCAAAAACTTGGGTCATTGTCTGCGGGCAAAAGGTGGGGGTCCCGTCCACACATTTTAAGTGGTCTGGAAAGGAAAGAGAAGGCCTTGGGTTAAGCCTGGAGACCAACATCCTATGCGACTTATTTGAAAATTCATCAAATATTTGTTTAGCCCAGAGAAGGGATTTATCTATTTTTGACAGGTCTAGGGACTTTATGCGGTTTTGTAAGGAGGTTACCGTGCGCAGCCGGTCCATCGAGGGGACATGGAGCAGGGAGCGTTCAGCTGCTGCTAGCTCAGATAATAAAGAGGACCTCAAGAGGGCAGAGTCCCTCTTTCTCTGAGATCCCACAGAAATGCACTGACCTCTAAAATATGCCTTGTGGGCCTCCCAAAGGACAGACGAGCTGGACACAGAACATGTATTTAGTTGAAAATATTCAGTTAAAGCAAGGTGGAGTTTATCCTTAGTTTCAGGGCGTTTTAGTAGAGATTCATTGAGCCTCCAGTGGCATCTCCTAGGGAATGCCTCCGAGAGGCAGAGATCTAGGGACAGAGGGGCATGATCCGACCAGGTAATAGGGCCCAGGTCGGAGGACACCATGTGGGAAAGCAAAGGGGCTGATACCAGGAAGTAGTCCAATCTGGAAAACATCTTGTGAGGGGGGAGTAGAACGAGTACTGCCTACCTGTGGGGTGTTTGATCCGCCACGTATCAAACAGACGGTGGCTTCTAATCAGTTTCCTAAAGAAGGTGGCTAGGGAGTGTGAAACGGGGGTGGACTTAGCATTGAATAGGGACTTCCTATCCCGAGCAGGCGAGAGAACAGCATTGAAGTCACCTCCAATTATCATAAAGGGATGGGCAACATGGTTCAATCGTTCAAATGCCTCTGTTAAAAATTTAATTTGACCCATGTTAGGAGCATACACATTCATGATCGCTATAGGGTTAGATAAGTATGTGCCCTCCAAAACTATATAACGACCATGAGGATCCAAAGAGGTAGACTTGATCTGGAGGGGACAAGAGCGTTTAATCAAAACTGCCACTCCAGCCTTACCAGATGAGTCGGAGGCGAGAAAAGACACTGGGAAGTGTCTGGAAGCGAATTTCGGGGAACCCCCGGCTCGGAAATGCGTCTCCTGAACCAGGATCACATCCGCACTGGAGGCCCTGAATTCCTTCAAGGCCATCCATCTTTTCTTTATGGAGTTCAATCCTTTCACATTATATGATAACAGTTTCAGAGCCATAATTGAACAGTACTATACAGCATAGGAATACATAAAACAATGGGCGGTAGCCCAGCAGTAGAAGCATAAGTATGTAGCCGAGGAGCAGACCTTAGTCTGTCCAAGAGTTCACGTGGCATGAGATGATCAACAATAAAACAACCAAGTGAAAAAAAGGAAAAAAAGAAAAAATATAAATGAAAAAAAAAATCAGCAACACCGAAACTGACATTGGACGGTCCAAAAAGGGGACCATGAAAGAGTACGTAGCTTGAAAACAAGAAGGCCTGTGTGGCCCAAAAAGTAAAAAGAAAAAACAACATAAAAAAAAAGGCCTGAGCAACATGAACTACTCAGGAGTCCTCGGCCGCAGCCTGAGGACCAGTAGGGCAACATAGCAGTCTCCAACATGGCGAGGGACCCGCGACCACTCGTCGCGGTGGTCCGCCTACAATGTTACCTGATCAAATTTTCCTCGAGATAACCCGGTGGATAACAATCTTAGGAGATCAGCAATGTTTTTCAGAAAGAAAAAAAAAAAAAACGCATCAAGGATAATAGAAAAATAAAAGCAGGACAGGTAAAAAAAAAAAGCAGCAACATTACTGGAACTTTTGCAGGTCGCCTTCTTGGGAAGGCAATGTGAGGAACACAGGGGCCCCCTGAAGGGGGGGGATCGACTAATGGTCAAGATCCCAAATGGGACAAAAAGAAGGGTAGAGACAGGAGGGTGGCTTGCATCGAATCAGGTGGGTGGTCCAGGACGTTGAGAATGCTGGGGAGTAGAGTAGGCCTTCGATCCTCTGCCTCTCACCGGAGTCCAGATCCTGGAAGGAGCTGTCAAGGGACGTGGGGTAGCTGGTGAAACCTGATCCTCCTCAGCAGGGAGGGGGGGAGGCCCAGGCATTTAATGAATGCATCCCCTTCCTGAATGTCACGAAGAATGTGTTGGACCCCATCCAGTGTAACATTGAGGCGGAAAGGAAAGCCCCAATAATATGGGACTTTGTGCAGCTGGAGGTGGGAGGTGATGGGTATCAAAGAACGGCGCTTGGCCAGTGTGATTGGAGAGAGGTCACTGAACAGTTGGATTTTATCTCCTTTATAGTCAATACCTGACCTATTACGTGTGGCCCTGGTCAGGGTCTCTTTGCTCTCGTAAAAGTGGAAGCGTACCACTATATCTCGGGGTCTGGCCCCCGCAGGGGGCTTAGGGGCCAGTGACCTATGCGCACGATCCAGGCGCCAGTCAATGTCCACAATTTCAGGTGCAAGAGTGTTGAAAAGGCCCAAAAGGTAAGGCCTAATGTTGTTATCAGCCACCGTTTCAGAAACCCCGCAAATTCTAAGGTTCTGGCGTCTTTCCGTATTCTCAAGGTCCTCCTGCTGGAGCTGCAGTTGGGATACTGAGTTTTTAAGCAGGGCGTTCTCCTCCTCAAGAGCCTGTACATAATGCAAAGTCCCATCAAGTTTAGTCTCTAGGGTATCTGTGAGCTCCCCGAGTGCATCTATTTCCCCCCTATATTCTCTGGAAATCCTCCCCATCTCCTGAGCAATGTCTCTGGTTACTTGCTGGGCGAAAGCCTGGAGTTTGAGGTCCATCATCTCCGGAGTCAGGACAGGTGGAGGAGAGGGGGCAGCGTGTGGCTGGATGGCCTGCTGAGATCCATCCCCCGCCATCAGGGTGCTGACGTAATCCTCCAGTTCTCCCTGAGAAATTGAGACCGGGGATTGAGGCCTAGTCAGGAAACACTCCATGGGGGAAGAAGGCCGCGGCTGTGTGGCTCGATAATGAGATCGCTGATCTCCGATTTTTCCCATGAAGTGCCAGGGGGAGTCGAGGGGTCGTGGTGAGTCACCTCCGGGTCTGATGATAGCTGAAGAAGCTGTACGAAGGCTGCGGATCACAGGACGGGAGCGGAGCTCAGAAGTCACGCGTCCGCCATCTTAGAGAGCCGCGCATGCGCCCCTGCAGGGGTTGTCTTTATGATAGCCTGTAAAGGATTTGGCTATGCCTGACTCTACCCTGTTTCTCCCAGCCTCGCCCACTGACTGTGGTAAGCACATGCCCCTTTATGCAAATTTTTAGTATTACAGAGAGTTGCATTATAGGATGAAACATAACAAAAGTTGAGAAATTGGAGGGGTTGTCACAAAAAGAGACAAATACCACAAAATAGAGACAAAGGGAATCTATAAATAAAAAATGTATGCTACTCATAGACTTAATGTAGAATGGGACATCAATTGATGGGACATCAATTGATTTTTAGAATAAGCTATTTTAGTCAGTGCTGCTGGGTCACATTAATTTTGACTATATCGTTTTTATGTTATTTATTTTGTTATGTGATTCATCATTGTAGTTATTCATGGGTTACATTGTAAAATCAACATTTATAAAATATTTGATACAATGGGGCTGATTTACCAAACGTTTGCGCCATGAGTATTGGCGCATCTGCGTGCGCAATGGCTGTTTTGGTATTTACAAAACATTAGCGCCTGTAGCGCAGCCCTATTTCCCATTTACTATAGTGTTGTCGGCGGACGGGAGGAGGCGCTCAGTGCGCCACTATGGACCTGGCGCACGGCATGTTAAACACTAAATATAAAGAAGTTGGAAGTGAGAATATAATGGGGGTGACATGGGGTGATGTGAGGAAGTGTAGTGACACCTGCCCAAATAACAAACATGGCCAAAATAGAGTGAGAAAGTAACTTTTTCAAAACCAGCCCGCTGCGCCGGCAATTCCGATTCGAGCTGCGGGAGGTTTTTTTGAGCTCAGCGCGGGAATTTCAATGGTTTAAATGCGCCGGGACACTGCGCCGGCAAAATCTTAGTAAATGTCAAGTCACGTAAACTAATTTGCATAAGTTGAACAGGCGCAGCTCTGAACTTGCCAGTGCGCCTGCAAAATGACATTTCTAAAGGAAAAAAAAAGGCATTTAAAAGCAGCCGCGGCTATAATGAATTGTCGGCTCCCGGCAATATAAAGAAAAGTCATTGAAAGTCTTTGCTAACCAAAAAAAAAAAGCGTGGGGGTCCCCCCAAATTCCATAACCAGGCCCTTCAGGTCTGGAATGGATATTAAGGGGAACCCCGCTGCAAATTTAAAAAAAAAAATGACGTGCGGGTTTCCCCCAAATATCCATACCAGGCCCTTCAGATCTGGCATGGATTTTAAGGGGAACTCCACGCCATTTTTTTTTTAAATTTGGGGTGGAGTTCCCCTTAAAATCCATGCCAGATCTGAAGGGCCTGGTATGGATATTTGGGGGAACCCCACTTCATTTTTTTTTTCAATTTGCAGCGGGGTTCCCCTTAATATCCATTCCAGACCTGAAGGGCCTGGTTATGGAATTTAGGGGAACCCCCACGCTTTTTTTTTGTGTAATCAAAGACTTTCAATGACTTGTATCTGTATTGATAGGAACCAGCAATTCATTACAGCCGCAAGGACTTTTAAATGACTATTATTTTACTTTAGAAATGTCATTTTGCTCTCCAACTGTTATAAACATGGAAAGCATGTTCTACTTTACAGGCATACTATAGACACCGCCCGGGGATGATATTTAGGGCCAGTTCACACCGGATGCAGTGCAGTGTGTTTTTTTGATGCCTGAAAAACGCAAAGAAAGTTGATCGCATTAATGCCAATGGCATAGTTCACACCAGTGCAGCCCGTTCCAGTGCGTTTCAGAAAGCAAAAAAAACAATTGGTCATGCTGCATTTTTTAGGAACAGAACTGTACTGGACCGCAGTAAAACACATCAAAAACGCAACGGAACGTACCAAAAATGCACTGGAATGCACCGGAACGCACCTAAATGCACCCAAGACGCACTGCAACACACTTGTCCTAAGTGAAAAAAGGGGGAAAAAAACACTGGACTGCATCAAAAACGCATCAAAGATGCACTGGAATGTGTCAAAAACGCGCATGCAGAAAAGCACCTGGAACACACCCAGACTGCGTTTCTATAGTGTGAACTAGGGCCAGTTCACACCATAGAAACACAATCCGGATGCGTTCCAGGTGCTTTTCTGCATGCACGTTTTTCATGCGTTCCAGTGCATTTTTGTTACGTTTTTGATGCAGTCCAGTGCTTTTTTTTCACCCCTCTTTTTTATTAACCATAGATAAGGACAAGTGTGTTCCAGTGCGTTTTTGGTGCATTTAGGTGTGTTCCTGTGCGTTCCAGTGCGTTTATGATGCGTTTTGATGCGTTCCAGTACAGTCCAGTGCAGGTAAAATGCAGCATGTTCTACTTTTTTGGTGGAACTGGAACACACTGGAACAAACACTGCCATTTAGAACCATATAACCAACTTTCCATGCATTTTGGATGCATAAAAAACGCAATGCACTGCATGTGGTGTGACATGGCCCTTAAGCAATTTGGCATTTTTAAAGGCACTTCTCCTTGTTTTGTTTTTGGTGTTTTCCAAATTGGTGACATTGATATATGTCCCTTAGGGTGGGACCTGGGCCCCCATTTTAAGGCCATTAACTAGAAGATAAGCCAGCCAAGTGGGGACTAGCAAAATTAACAAGTCAGTTCCCATAGACTGCAATGGGATTTGTTGGTGGGGGGGAGGGGTGATTGTCCCATCTCTAATTTTGTAGCATGCTGGATGATGTGCTTAATTTTGGACGGGGGGAGGGGGGGGGTTATTTTTTGCTAGCTGCATTGGTGTTGTTCTGCACATGCCCAGCCAGTTATTTTTTTTTGGCGTGCTTTTTGTGTGTGAACAGCGCTTGGATATTTCTGGGCATGCTCACTCAGAGAGTGTTTTTATGGGTTGGAAATTGAAGGACATCCTTAACAGGTGTACCCACTTTGAATTTCAGTCTCTACATTGAGTGAACTTGCATTTTGGGTGTTTCATGTACTGTGCATGTGTTTTCAATTGCCTCATTAGCACACAAACATATGTTATATAAAGCTCACAGAGCATTCGGTCGCTTGCCTTGAGAAGAGGCAAGTATGTGTGGGGGGCAAAATGTACATGTTGGTGTCCTTATCGAGTTTGTAACACATGTATTTGTTATGTCTTTGCAAAACAGGTGATTGGTTAACTTATGTGGATTGTATATTTTTGGTGTGGGGGAGATATGTTCCCCTGAAATAATTCTGATGTTGTTAATGTGTGTTGTTTGTTCACTTTGATTTAATTGTCTGCTGCATTTTTTTGGCCAAAAATTGCTCAAGATGTTGAGAGTGTAACTGTTTCAAATTGACCATGTTTTTTATTTTGCCTTCCCTTTTGTTTTGTTGAACAAAAACTATAGATGCAAAGTTTTGATGTTTGTTTTGTGTTTTCTTTGCAACAAATGAGACAGCTGATTGGCATGTCAAAACAAAACTGGTGTGATTTGTCTACCCTGGTGCATTCATGGTAGTATATGCATGGATTGTGTGCTGCCATGGAGCGTCACCAGGAAATGAAAAATACAGAGCGGTAAGTATTCAATTTTCCTTTTTTTACTGCAGTGGTTCTCAGCCTCAGTCCTCAAGTACCCCCAACAAGACATGTTTTGTGAATTTATCTTATCGAGAATTGCTGTCCAAAAATCAAAACCATTGACTGCGATTTAAAGCACATGTGCAAGATGAAGGAAAACCTGCAAACATGGCCTGTTGGGGGTACTTGAGAAGCACTGATTTAGAGCACTGCACTTAAAAATAGCTCAAGGCCATACAATTCTAATTGTGGGCATTTTGAGGGAAACAAAGTAAGTGTTAGAACCCCTGCGTGTGTTTTTTTTTTTTTTGTAGTTTGGCCTTTGTCTCCTTTTCTTAACATTGGCTTCACTTCCTGTCACACAGCTAAACAGGAAGTGAAGGTAAAACCCTACCAATGGCTTTTCTTGGGGACACACAGATCAATCTAACTAGTGTCCCCATTAAGCAAATTGCACTCTAGCACTTTGTTGTGTACACCCCAAATCATTGGGTAGTTTGGGGTTTAGTAAAGACAAATCCACTCTGCAGTAAAAGTGTAGCTGCTAAAAATCTGAGGGAAAGTACTGGTGATTGGATGTTGCAATCACGTAAAAGCAAAGATGGTGTTTTTTTTTGGCTTGCATGTCCCCCTCAGATATACAGCAAGTGCACTTGTAGTGCAAAGTAGATTTGCCTTTAGTAAATAAACCCCACAGTCCAAACTACCTAATAAATTGTGGTGTACCCCGCAATATGCTGGAGTGCAATGTGCATAATAGGGAAAGTATTTAGACTGACCTGTGTGTCCCCAAGGAAAGACATTGTTAGGGATTTCCCCTCACTTCCTGTGTGGCTATGTGACAGGAAGTGAATTATTTGGAAGGATAAAATGGCCAAATTATTTAGTTTAACTTTTCAAAGACTCATTCCTAAGTTGAATTGTGATGCATGTCAATGGCCCATTTAGACCCTCTTTAATCACTTGAGATCAGCGCTATAACTGATCGACGGCCACAGCATAGTCCTCAATTACCGGGAGTCTGTCAATAAACGTCCTCCCCTTCGCGCGCGTGCGCTGTGGTCACTGAGACTCGGGTGATGACAGATCAAAGTAAGGGGCCGATACCTGCCCTTTACCATGTGATCAGCTGTCAGCCAATGACAGCTGATCACGTGATGTAAACAAAAGCTGGGTAATGGTTTTTGTTTTCTCCTTGTGCTGACAGCGTGAGCATAAAAAAAGGCAATCACCGGCTTATGTGCAAGGGACATGGGGCCCGAAGAGGAAGAGGCAATTCTGCATCATCTGTGACAATTAGTAGCCCCTGCCAGTGCCACCTATCAATGCCAATCAGTGGCACCTAGCAGTGCTGCCTATCAGTGCCCATCACTGCCAACTATCATTGCCACCTAGCAGTGCCACTTCTCACTGCCCACCAGTGCCAAATAGCAATGCCACCTCTCAGTGCCCACCCTTGCCACCTTATCGGTGCCCATCAGTGCAGTCTCATCAGTGTACATCAATGAAGAAGAAAAATTACCTTTTTTAAAAATATTAACCAGTTTCCTACCGCCCACCGTCAAATGACATCCTTGGCTTTGGGCGGTGACATCTGAATGATGCCTGCAGTTGCATTCAGATATCATTCTTTTCAGCCGGCGATTCTGTGCACAATAAAAACGATCATAGTGGCAGTTCCGCCGCTTGATCGTTCTTATAGGCGGGGGGAGGGGACGTTTCCCCCCCCCCTCTTGCCGCCATCTGGTGTTTCTCCGGGCTCTCCCGTGCCATCTGGGGCTCGGAGAACAATTTGGAGATGACTGGTGACCAGATGGTCATCAGTCATCTCTATGACCGTCGGAGGCGCGGGCACGATGTTATAACATCACGCCGTGTTCCCGTATGTTAACCAAGCCGTGATCTCGGCTGTCAGCATGAGATTGGTGATTTTTTTGGAACAATATCATGCTTTCCAGCCTGGAGGAGAGATGCGGGGTCTTATTGACCCTGCATCTCTCCATAAAGAGGACCTGTTACACACATTCCCATTACAAGGGCTGTTTACATTCCTTGTAATAGGAATAAAAGTGATCCCAAAAAATTTTAAATAATAAAAGAAGAGTAAGAAATACAAAAAAGTAAAAAATAAATTAAAAAAAATAAGAAAAAACGCCCATGTCCCCGGTAGCTCGCGCTCAGAAGCGAACACACACGTAAGTCCCGCCCACATATGTAAACACCGTTCAAACTACACATGTGAGTTATTGCTGCGTGCGTTAGAACGAGTGCAACAATTCTAGCACTAGACCTCCTCTGTAATGGCAAAATGGTAACGTGTAAAAAAAAAATAAGCATCGCCTAGGGAGATTTTTAATTACTGAAGTTTGGTGTCATGCCATGTGTGTGCGCAATTTTAAAGCGTGACGTGTTAGGTATCTATTTACTCAGCATAACAACATCTTTTACATTATACCAAAAAATTGGCCGTAACTTTACTATTTTGTAATATTTTTAGCAAACAAAAGGCGTTTGAAAATTTATTGCGCAAATACCGAGCGAGATAAACATTTGCAATGACCACCATCTTATTCCCTAGGGTGTCTGCTCCAAAAAAATATATATTGTTTGGTGTTTTGAAGTAATTTTATAGCCATAAATTTATGATTTTTACATGAAGGAGAGAAGTGCCAGAATAGGCCCAGTGCTGAAGTGGGTAAAATATCCATTTTTTTTAAACTCGGTCTTTTGTATTTATAGAAAAAAAATAAAACTAAAACACAAAGGTGATCAAATAGCACCAAAAGCAAGCTCTATTTGTGTGCCAACAAATAAAACATTTTCATTGGGTTACAGTGTTGTATGAGCGCGCAATTGTCATTAAAAGTGCATCAGCGCTGAAATGTGAAACTTGGTCTGGGCAGTGCGCAAGTGGTTAATATAAGGCTACACGGACGTTTTTCAAGCCGCTTGTTTGAGCGTTTTTTGCAGCTTAAAAACATCTCTCCATGTTAGCCTATGGCCTCATGGCCACCATGGCGTTTTTGAGCTGTAAATGGCATAGGCGTTTTTAGGCCCCATGTAGACGGGACGCTGGTGCAAAGTGTTCAGAACTAAGGTTGAAAGTGGCGTTTAGAAAGGCGCGCTTTGTGGCGTTTGCATGCCGTGTTTTACCACATTTGCGTGTATATGATAAGGAACCGCCCTAAGCTCCAAAAACAGTATTATTTACGATTTTAGCTATTTAGTGAGACCAGAGTGATATGAGCAGCTGAGAGCAGCAGTGTAGTTGTATTTAGCGTGTCACTTGCCACATCACTTGCCACAAGTTGTGGATTGTCCGCTTGCCACGTCAGCTGCCCCAAGTTGTGGATTGTCCACAATGCAATGGAAGCAATTTCTTTATATATATATATATATATATATATATATATTATGGTTTTTCCTCATTTGCCATAAATTTGGAGTTTATCAATGTAAAAAAATAGGTCACCTTTAAAAACACTTCTAAACTAAAATGCGGGTAAACGCTGGTACCGCGTCTGAAACGTGGAAATCTTTGGCGTCTGAAGGCATTTTGAGGGTTTGTGAAAAACGATTTTAAACGCAACTGCAGATTTTTTTTGCCAGGACAAAAACAGTGTTTTGGATGTAATAGAATTCAATGGACCCGCATCCAAAACGCAAGTACCGCAATTTTGCGGCGATTTTTTGTTTGACCTGTTTATAGCTGGTTGTTAAAGGAAATGTAGAAAAAAAAAAAAACGGTTCAAAAAACAAAACCAAAAAAAAAAACAAAAAATGAAAAAAAAAATGGCGTGGGGGTCCCCCCAGAATCCAAACCAGGCCCTTCAGGTCTGGCATGTATTTTAAGGGGAACCCTGCGCCAAAAACAAAAAAAATTGCGTGGGGTCCCCTTAGAATACACACCAGACCCTTTATCCGAGCACTCAACCTGGCAGGCCGCAGGGGAAAAGGGGGGATGAGAGAGCGGCCCCCCCTCCCTCCTGAACTGTACCAGGCCGTGTGCCCTCAACATGGGGGGTTTGGTGCTTCGGGGCAGGGGGGGGCGACCTGCGGCCCTCCCCACCCCAAAGCACCCTGCTCCCATGTTGATGGGGACAAGGGCCTCTTCCCGACAATCCTGGCCGTTGGTTGTTGGGGTCTGCGGGCGGGGGGCTTATCGGAATCCGGGAGCCCCCTTTAATAAGGGGGACCCCAGATACCTGCCCCCACCCTATGTGAATGAGTATGGGGTACATCGGTGGAGATCGTGGAGAAGGCGTCAGAGAGCGGGAGAAGAACCGGAGAACAGAACAAGAGACCCCTGAATTCGGAAGAAGACGGCGAGGAAGCCCGGGACCCCCGCTAGCAAAAGAGCTAGCAGAAGTTAGCGGGGGCCCGGCAGAAAGACCCCCGGAGCTGCCCAATAAATTACTTTTCAAACCTGTGTTGTTTTTTTTATTGACTTATTTTGCCACCAGGTGAATGGGTAGGGGTACGATGTACCCCATACTCCTTCACATAGGGTGGGGGCAGGTATCTGGGGTCTCCCTTATTAAAGGGGACTCCCGGATTCCGATAAGCCCCCCGCCCGCAGACCCCGACAACCAATGGCCAGGGTTGTCGGGAAGAGGCCCTTGTCCCCATCAACATGGGGGCAGGGTGCTTTGGGGTGGGGGGGCCGCAGGTCGCCCCCCTGCCCCGAAGGACCAAACCCCCCATGTTGAGGGCATGCGGCCTGGTACGGTTCAGGAGGGAGGGGGGCCGCTCTCGTCCCCCCCCTTTTCCCCTGCGGCCTGCCAGGTTGCGTCCTCGGATAAGGGTCTGGTTTGGATTTTGGGGGGACCCCCATGCCATTTTTCGGCTTAGGGGGTTCACCTTAAAATCCAGACCAGACCTAAGGGCCTGGTATGCTCCTGGAGGGGAACCCATGCCGGTTTTTTCATTAAAATTTGGCCTGGAGTTCCCCTTCATGATTCATACCAAACATGGGACAGCGAGGCTGCCGAGGACCAGCGCGATCACATCGCGCTGGACACATGCTCAGCCGGCTAGTCGCCTCTAGGACACGACTTGAGCGGCTGCTTCACGCTCAGGTCGTGTCCAGGTCGCCTCGCAGAGTCGCGCTGTCCCTGTGTCAGCCGGCACACGAGTCGCCCGCAAGTCGGATCCGACTTCCCGGGCGACCTCTATTCAAATCAATGGGCTCCCATAGGAAACCATTCATTTTCACCAGAGCGCCGCTGACATTTCTATTTACTATAACAGTGTGCCGCTGCTTCCTGCGCCCAGTGAAGGAGTTATCCGGCGCACCAATTAAGGTTAGAAGCAGCGCAGCGCACTGTTATTAGTAAATCAGCCCCAATGTGTACATGACAGATACATATATTGTTTAGTTTTTTATTTTATTGTATGCAGTATATTTGATTGGAAAGAGGGATATTTACATGTATGTGAAATATTTATTTGTGTGTATATATATATATATATATATATATACACTCACACACATACTGTGTGTATGTGTGTATATAAATGGGTGAGGTATTACCGCGCTCCCAAAGAGGTGGGGAGGGGGAAAGGGAGAGGGTATCGCTGCAGCACTGGAGGTATATCAGAAACCCAGTGTAAATGAAAAAAGAGATAGTGCTGCACTGATAAGGGGTGGGACGGGACGGTGAAAATAATATTAAGAGGTAAAACAAGTAGGTCAAACGGTGATGATCAATCAATAAGCAAAAGATGAAGTTATGCTAAAATGGTACAACATAACATGAAAATAATAAGCATAAAAGTGAATCCAAGGTGAAAATACAATAAAGTGCTAAGTGCTGGTGAACATGCGCCAGAGAAAATCCTCAGACTGTGGCTGTAATGTCTCAAAGCATGATTGCTACAATAAAAGTCGTTGAAATGGTAAAAAACGTTCGTCTGTGTTCTTGTGCAAACAGAAAACAATTGGTGACGGTGCTGGTGCCAGATATTCCAAAGTGAAGTGTTGTTGTTGCAGGGAGAAGGGAAATGTCCTATTTCCCTTGTGGTTAGTGTGGATGTCCCCTTACCTTACTGCTGTAAGGTAACAGCATATAAAGATCTTTAATGGTGGATCCGGCGTTTACTCCGGTCAGTCCCTGGCGTGGCGTCTCCTAGCGCTGTATGACCTCTATCTTTTAATGGGGTTTCCCACTGGACTCCTGCTTGGTGTAGTAGCAGTAACCCTCACAGAAAAGGGAGATGGATGCGCCAATTGTGTAGTATGTTTTAAAACAAATTTATTGGCAATAAAAACATCATAAAAGGTACTCACAAAAAATGTATGGAAGGAAGCATGTAAAAGACGAGCAGCGGGCTCGCAAGTGTCACCTCCGGTGCCTCTGGTGTCTCGACGCGTGTTCGTCACGGTCACGTGACTTCATCAGGAGTAACTAGAGGCATAAGGAAGTGTCTTTTATAGTGTAGTGAATTAATATGGCCGAGCACCATTTTTTTGTAAAAACCGGAAGTGGGGCAGCGGCCATCTTCCCGCAACCGGAAGTGGGGCGGAGGCCATTTTGGAGGTTTACTATTGACAAGTCTCAGAGCAGGATGTGAAAATGACTGCTCAAAATTCAAAGGACAAATACAGGTAAATATAACCACTATCGGACATATTGTAGGTAAATGGCAGTACTGCTGAGGATAAATGAATAAAACAACACAGGAAAAAATGTCCTGTATAAATCGGAAGTGGGGCAGTGGCCGTATTCCCGAAACCGGAAGTGGGGTGGTGGCCATTTTAATTGTGTGTATATATTATCTGGTCTCAGAGCAGGATGTAAAACTGACTGCTCAAGATAAGGATGGGTAAACCAAACCACTATGGGGCGTAATTCCTCCTTCCTCCAGGTATATGTTTTTTTCCTTTTGCCCTTTTTGTTTTGATCAATTACGGTGTTTTATTTCGCATATGTTATCTCCGGTTCACCATGTGTCTGCCGTCGCAATTTTTAATATGATTCCATTATGTGCTTTTATATCTTATACACACATTCCCCATTTATCCATATTTATCATCAGGGTATATTTTAATTTTTAAATTTCTCTCTACCCTAGCTACGTTTGTTTTTAGCATTTACTCTCTTTGTTTTAGCTAGTTTACTACAGGAAAATGGTGGCTGCCCCACTTCCGGTACTACAAGAAAATGGCGCCGGAACATATTGTTTTTATCCCTGTCCTTTCATTAGAGAACCACAAGCAAAATGGCGGCTCCCCCACTTCCGGTAATAGGAAGATGGCCGCTGCCCCAATACCGGTGCCCTTTCTCTTTAAGTATATGGCGCCGGGATATATTTAATTTCGTATGTGTGATTTCTATATCTCCTAAACAGCGCTGCCATGTATATATTTCACAATATGCCCCATAGTGGTTTTCTTTATATGCACTTTGTATCCTGAGCATTCAATTAACACTCCTGCTCTGAGACTGACAATAATATACCACTAAAATGGCCTCCGCCCCACTTCCGGGTTACGGGAAGATGGCTGCTGCCCCACTTCCAGTTCCTATAGGATATATATTTTTTCACACATAAATCCCTTAGCAGCATTGCCATGCTAATTCGTTTTTTTACGCCCCATAGTGGTTTGGTTTGGTTTCGGGAATACGGCCGCTGCCCCACTTCTGATTTATACAGGACATTTTTTCCTGTGTTGTTTTATTCATTTATCCTCAGCAGTACTGCCATTTACCTACAATATGTCCCATAGTGGTTATATTTACCTGTATTAGTCCTTTGAATTTTGAGCAGTCATTTTCACATCCTGCTCTGAGACTTGTCAATAGTAAACCTCCAAAATGGCCTCCGCCCCACTTCCGGTTGCGGGAAGATGGCCGCTGCCCCACTTCCGTTTTTTTACAAAAAAATGGCGCTCGGCCATATTAATTCACTACACTATAAAAGACACTTCCTTATGTCTCTAGTTACTCCTGATGAAGTCACGTGACCGTGACGAACACGCGTCGAGACACCAGAGGCGACACTTGCGAGCTCGCTGCTCGTCTTTTACATGCTTCCTTCCATACATTTTTTGTGAGTACCTTTTATGATGTTTTTATTGCCAATAAATTTATTTTAAAACATACAACACTATTGGCGCATCCATCTCCCTTTTCTGTGAGGGTTAATGCTACTACAGCAAGCGGGAGTCCAGTGGGAAACCCCATTAAAAGATAGAGGTCATACAGCGCTAGGAGACGCCACACCAGGGACTGACCGGAGTATATGCCGGATCCACCATTAAAGATTTTATATGCTGTTACCTTACAGCAGTAAGGTAAGGGGACATCCACACTAACCACAAGGGAAATAGGAAATTTCCCTTCTCCCTGCAACAACACTTCACTTTGGAATATCTGGCACCAGCACCGTCACCAATTGTTTTCTAAACCAGTCACAGTTATCTGTTTGCACAAGAACACAGACCAACGTTTTTTACCATTTCAATGACTTTTATTATAGCAATCATGCTTTGAGACATTGCAGCCACAGTCTGAGGATTTTCTCTGGCGCACGTTCACCAGCACTTAGCACTTTATTGTATTTTCACCTTAGATTTACTTTTATGCTTATTATTTCCATGTTATGTTGTACCATTTTAGCATAACTTCATCTTTTGCTTATTGATTGATCATCACCGTTTGACCTACTTGTTTTACCTCTTAAAATTATTTTCACCTTCCCTTCCCATCCCTTATCAGCGCAGCACTATCTCTTTTTTCATTTATGTGTGTATATAAATATAAAGACAAGGGGCTTGGTGCACAAAAATGTAAGGAAAAGGTAAAAGTAAAAACAATACAATAAATTACATTGTATTCAAGGTTGACAGCTTCGGGTTATACAGATAATGCCCTTCTTTAAAACAAAATACATCCTAATGCAAGAGCATGAAGCATGGTATATATCAGTTAAATAGACTGGAACCAATTAACAATCAAACCAATAATTAATCCAAAAACTTTTAATATACAATAGAAACTATAACACCTGGTGGTTTTTCGACACTATGTTAACTTGTGTATTAAAGTGGTTGTAAACCGAAAAAAAAAACAACCTGTAAGACAGAGGCAATAATGAGCTAGTATGCATCACATACTAGCTCATTATGAAATACTTACTTTAGAACAAAGCTGTTGCAGCAGTCCCCACACACCACTGTGAGTTATTTCTGGGTTTGCGGGCTCCAGCGCTGTGATTGACCGGAGTCCCGATGACGTCACTCCAGCACCTTCCTGTGGGAGCCGCCGGTCACGGCATCGGCCCTGAGGAAACAGCGTGAGCAGGCCGTTTCTTCAGTGTGCATGCGCTGATGATGTTGACGCAAGCGTATATGGTAAATATCTCCTAAACCGTGCAGGTTTAGGAAATATTTACAGTACCTACAGGTAAGCCTTATTATAGGCTTACCTGTAGGTGCAAGTGGTGTAACTAGATTTACAACCACGTTAATTATTTTTTGATTAATGCTTGATGCATTTTGATGTATAGTATTCACTTTTGAAGAAGGGCATTATCTGTTAAGCCTGAATGTATCAACCTTGAATACAATGTAATTTCTTATATTGTTCTGCTTTGAATATATAGTTGTACACAATATATATTACAATATATCATTGTAACCTGGTTATAGGCCATCTATGTTTTTTTTGCAATCTGAATAGGAGGAATTTATAGGATTTAACCAGAAATATTTGTGTCTATTCCACAACCCTTGATGACAACCATTGAAATGTGTTGGGCATGGTAGATTATAGATACTAAACACTGCTTTTGTTTGTTTTTTTCTTATTTTTCATGCTATTGGTCCAGTTTTATATATGTTGTATCAGTCTCTGCATTTGAAAGGTCCTAATAAGTTACTAAAGGTATATTATGTGTGAGACAGGTAAGGGTTGCAACACATTTAAGTTCATAGTCAGAAATAAAAGAGAATTGCGACTGTATACGTTTTATGCAAAACAATATTCGTTTGTCTTATAAATGCCACAGTTTTGTGATTTTAATATTGTGGACTGTATGTCATCTGCAGTATGCAGGATGCTGATTTTTACTAGAAAAGTTAGCGCTGACTTTTTTTGTTTATTACAGAACAAGAAGTTCTGAGAAATGTAGTCCCAGCACTACATGGCATACATAGGTAGTGATTTGTAGGGCAGGGTCACCTCTCCTACAACCTGGGTCTATGCATGGTACAGCAGCTAGAGAAGGTCATGTGCCCTCATCATTTTGTGTCAAATAATGGAATACACTGTGTGGTTTTGGGGAAAACAAACAATCAGCATTTAATCTTGACTGCAGATATAGATCCTCAAACTGCCTTTGCTAGTAAACTTGTTTTTTGGCTATAGATCTACTTTAAAATTACATTCTGATGAAAAATCTGATCTATGTAACATTGAATGTGCACCATTGGCATTTACAATTATTATCAAGATGCCTCATAATTGTAGGTAAAAACATGTTACAATAATGAGGCTTATAAAATGGTATAGCATCAGTGTAGGTTGGTGCAAGTGATAATGCTAATGTATTTTCCTGTTGTTCTAGAACAATGCACAGATCTCATCAAGCATACTGCATGATAAGGATTGTAGTTGGCAAACCTCACGCATGAATACCTATGGATGTCATGCTAAATGAACAGAATGATTGAGTATCTTAAGTAAAATAAAAAGTACAAAATAAAACATTCCTGCCTTGACTGTGACCTTGAGCACTAAACTGTATCAGATTTTATTTCAGCAGTATGATTTACTGCTGCATTCCATTTGTTATGTATATTTGTCATTATTCAATTCAACTTTTTTTTTTTTTTTTTGACATTATATGCAGCAGAAGCACTAGTAATTCACAAGCGCTGATGTATTAAAATATAATGTAAATATGCACCTGGTTTAAACAGATCTTATTTATACGGTATGGCTAAAATGTATATTTTAAAATGTGCCTTCATTATTGACTTCCTTTAATCTTAAAAAAAAATGACTGCAATATATCCAATATTGCTTCTTAACTACCAATCTGATCGTTCTGCTGTATTGTTTATTACATGTTGAAGGGTGTAGTTTTGTACACCCAGCTCTTCGATTTCCATTATAATGGATTTATACCCTGTACACACAATCGGATTTCCGATGGAATAAAATCGGATGGAATTTTCCGTCGGAATTCCGATGAAACTGACTTTCATCAGTCTTGCCTACACACCATCAGACAAAATTCCGACCGTCCAAAACGCTGTGACGTAAAACACTCCGATGAGCCGAGAAAAATGAAGTTCAATGCTTCTGAGCATGTGTTGACTTGATTCTGAGCATGCGTGGGTTTTTTCTCCGTTGGAGTTCCACACAGACGATCAGAATTTCCTATAGTTTTTTTTATCTATTGGAAAAATTTAAAACATGTTTTATTTTGGAAGAAAGTCCGATGGGGCCCACACACGATTGTTTTTTTCCAAAGAAAAAAGTCCTTCGGACTTTTTTCATCGGAAAAACCGACCGTGTGTACAGGGCATTACAGTTTATGAAAAAATTTGAGTTGCAGTCAAATTCACTTTTGAGGCTGGGTTCACACTAGTGCGACACGACATCCGTCCTACTTTGGATCCGACTTTGCCCTGCGACATGAAGCCGACATATGTCCGACTTTCAATGAACGGGGATCCGACTTGGATCCCCGCCAATATCAGGCACTGTGTTTGGTATGAATCTTGAGGGGGAACTCCAGGCCAAATTTTAAATTAAAAAAAACGGCGTGGGTTCCCCTCCAGAGGCATACCAGGCCCTTGGGTCTGGTCTGGATTTGAACGGGCGCCCCTACGCCGAAAAAACGGCGTGGGGGTCCCCCCAAAATCCAAACCAGACCCTTATCCGAGCACGCAATCTGGCAGGCCGCAGGGGAAGAGGGGGGACGAGAGAGCGGCCCCCCTCCCTCCTGAACCGTACCAGGCCGCATGCCCTCAAAATGGGGGGTTTGGTGCTCTGGGGCAGGGGGCGACCTGCGGCCCCCCCACCCCAGAGCACCCTGCCCCCATGTTGATGAGGACAGGGCCTCTTCCCGACAACCCTGGCCGTTGGTTGTCGGGGTCTGCGGGCGGGGGGCTTATCGGAATCCGGGAGCCCCCTTCAATAAGGGGGCCCCCGGATCCCGGCCCCCCCACCCTATGTGAATGAGTATGGGGTACATCGTACCCCTACCCATTCACCTGGTGGAAAAAAATTGCAATAAAAAAACACTACACAGGTTTTTAAAGTAATTTATTACACAGCTCCGGGGGTCTTCTTCCGACTCCGGCGCTCTTCTTCCGACTTCCGGGGGTCTTTTCCGACTTCGGGGGTCTCCGGTGTCGTCTCCCGCTCTCCGGGTCTTTCTTCCGCCGGGCCTCCGCTAACTTCTTTTTAGCTCTTTCGCTAGTGGAGGGGCACAGTCTTCCCGTCGTCGCCTTCTTCTTCCCTCTTCTCCTCCTCGATGTTGACGCGTCGCTTCCTCCCGCTGTAATACTGGCTCTCCGCTCCGCATTAATATAGGCTTCTCATGACGTCACAGTCACATGTTCCGGGGCACATGGCCCCGGAGCATGTGACTGTGACGTCATGGGAACATGTGACTGTGACGTCATGAGAAGCCTATATTAATGCGGAGCGGAGAGCCAGTATTACAGCGGGAGGAAGCGACGCGTCAACATCGAGAAGGAGAAGAGGGAAGAAGAAGCCGACGGCGACGACGGGAAGACCGACCCCTCCACTAGCGAAAGAGCTACGAAGAAGTTAGTGGAGGGGCCGGCAGAAGGACAACGGAGAGCCGGACGAGACAACGGGAAGACCGGGCCTCCATTAGCAAGAGAGCTAAAAAGAAGTTAGAGGAGGCCCGGCGGAAGAAAGAACCGGAGAGCGCGGAGACGACACCGGAGACCCCCGAAGTCGGAAGAAGACCCCCGGAGCTGTGTAATAAATTACTTTAAAAACCTGTGTAGTGTTTTTTTATTGCAATTTTTTTCCACCAGGTGAATGGGTAGGGGTACGATGTACCCCATACTCATTCACATAGGGTGGGGGGGCCCCCTTATTGAAGGGGGCTCCCGGATTCCGATAAGCCCCCCGCCTGCAGACCCCGACAACCAACGGCCAGGGTTGTCGGGAAGAGGCCCTGTCCTCATCAACATGGGGGCAGGGTGCTCTGGGGTGGGGGGGCCGCAGGTCGCCCCCCTGCCCCAGAGCACCAAACCCCCCATGTTGAGGGCATGCGGCCTGGTACGGTTCAGGAGGGAGGGGGGCCGCTCTCTCGTCCCCCCCTCTTCCCCTGCGGCCTGCCAGGTTGTGTGCTCGGATAAGGGTCTAGTTTGGATTTTGGGGGGACCCCACGCCGTTTTTTCAGCGTAGGGGTTCCCCTTCAAATCCAGACCAGACCCAAGGGCCTGGTATGCTCCTGGAGGGGGAACCCACGCCGGTTTTTTATTTAAAATTTGGCCTGGAGTTCCCCCTCAAGAGCAGCACAGCACAAGTCGCATGCCAAAGTCGGACCATGCAAGACTGCGGTCCGACTTTGATCCGACTTCAATGATAGTCAATGGGCTGAAGTCGAATCAAAGTCGGACCAAAGTAGTACAGGGAGCATTCTGAAGCCCCATACACACTATCAGTTTTCTTGCAGGTTTTTCTCTTCAGGTTTACCAAAACCATCTAATATGAGGTCAAACCTTAAGAGTTTCAATTCGTATGCAATCAGGCAGGCCCTTGCACTACATGGTTTTGGTAAACCTGAAGAGAAAAACCTGCAAGAAAACTGATAGTGTGTATGGGGCTTGAAAGTCGGACCGACATGTGTCGGACCAGTTAAGACGGCTCTCATAGGGAAACATTGATTTTCACACGTCATGCGACATGAGCTCCCAATGTCGGAGCGTTTGTCGCCCCAGTGTGAAACAGGCCTCAAATGTGTGTCTTATTTAACCACTTAAGCCCCGGACCATTTTGTAGCTAAAGGACCAGAGCTGTTTTCAGAATTTTGCACTGCGCTGCTTTAACTGTAAATTGTGCAGACATGCAATGTTGTACCAAAACGAAATTTGCGTCCTTTTCTTCCCACAAATAGAGCTTTCTTTTAATGGTATTTGATTGCCTCTGCGATTTTTATTTTTTGCGATATAAATGGAAAAAGACCGAAAATTTTGAAAAAAAATGATATTTTCTACTTTTTGTTATAAGAAAAATCAAATAAACTAAATTTTAGTCATACATTTAGGCCAAAATGTATTCAGCCACATGTCTTTAGTAAAAAAAATGTCAATAAGCGTATATTTATTGGTTTGCGCAAAAGTTATAGCGTCTACAAACTAGGGTACATTTTCTGGAATTTACACAGCTTTTAATTTATGACTGCCTATCTCATTTCTTGAGGTGCTAAAATGGCAGGGCAGTACAAAACCCCCCCAAATGACCCAATTTTGGAAAGAAGACACCCCAAGGAAATTGCTGAGAGGCATGTTGAGCCCATTGAATATTATTTATTTTTTTGTCTCAAGTGATTGAATAATGACTAAAAAAAATTTAAAAAAAATAAAATACAAAAAGTTGTCACTAAATGATATATTGCTCACACATGCCATGGTTATATGTAGAATTGCACCCCAAAATAAATCTTGCTGCTTCTCCTGAGTATGGGGATACCACATGTGTGGGACTTTTTGGGAGCCTAGCCGCGTACGGGCCCCCGAAAACCAAGCACCGCCTTCAGGATTTCTAAGGGCACAAATTTTTGATTTCACTCCTCACTACCCATCACAGTTTCGAAGGCCATAAAATGCCAAAATAGCACAAAACCCCTCCAAATGACCCCATTTTAGAAAGTAGACACCCCAAGGAAATTGCTAAGAGGCCTGTTGAGCCCATTGAATATTTTTTTTTTGTCCCAAGTGATTGAATAATGACAAAAGAAAATAAAAATTACAAAAAGTTGTCACTAAATGATATATTGCTCACACATGCCATGGTTATATATGGAATTACACCCCAAAATACATTTTGCTGCTTCTCCTGAGTACGGGGATACCACATGTGTGGGACTTTTTGGGAGCCTAGCCGCGTACGGGACCCCGAAAACCAAGCACCGCCTTCAGGATTTCTAGGCACAAATTTTTGATTTCACTCCTCACTACCTATCACAGTTTCGAAGGCCATAAAATGCCAAAATAGCACAAAACCCCCCCAAATGACCCCATTTTGGAAAGTAGACACCCCAAGCTATTTTCTGAGAGGCATGGTGAGTATTTTACAGCTCTCATTTGTTTTTGAAAATTAAGAAAGAAAATATTTATTTATTTTTTTTAAATTTTCAAAACTTTGTGACAAAAAGCGAGATCTGCAAAATATTCACCATACCTCTCAGCAAATAGCTTGGGGTGTCTACTTTCCAAAATGGGGTCATTTGGGGGGGTTTGTGCCATCTGGGCATTCCATGGCCTCCGAAACTGTGATACGCAGTGAGAAGTGAAATCAAAAATTTACACCCTTAGAAAGCCTGAAGGCGGTGCTTGGTTTTGGGGTCCCGTACGCGGCTAGGCTCCCAAAAAATAGGATTTTTATAACAGCTTACCTGTAAAATCCTTTTCTTGGAGTACATCACGGGACACAGAGGGACATAGTCATTACTAATGGGTTATATAGATACCTTCAGGTGCTGGCACTGGCAACTTCCAAAACCGGAAGTACCCTCCCCTATATAAGCCCCTCCCATCCGGGAGCACCTCAGTTTTGTAGCAAAGCAATAAGTGTCCCTAAAGAGGGGCGGGAGCTCTGTGTCCCGTGATGTACTCCAAGAAAAGGATTTTACAGGTAAGCTGTTATAAAAATCCTATTTTCTTTCTCGTACATCACGGGACACAGAGCGACATAGTCATTACTAATGGGATGTCCTAAAGCAATGCCCAACGAGGGGGGGGATACACCATACATAAGCTGAGCGCTATCAGACATGAGGATCTTTTGCGGCCTGCAACACACTGCGCCCAAAGGCGACATCCTCCTGACTTCTAACGTCCACCTGGTAGAACCTAGTAAACGTGTGTACTGAAGACCATGTTGCGGCCTTACAGATTTGAGCCAGGGAGGCCTGGTGATGCGCTGCCCATGAAGTTCCAACTGCTCTCGTGGAGTGCGCCCTAACTTTGAACGGAGGCGGTCTCCTTCTCAAGCCATAGGCTTGCATTATGACCTGTCGAATCCACTTGGCTAAAGTAGATTTTGACGCTGCCTGACCCCTTCTGGGGCCTTCCGGCAGAATAAACAAAGTATCCGTTCTGCGAATCTGAGCAGTGGCTTTTAGATAAGCTTTAACTGCTCTTACTACATCCAAAGAATGCAATAACTTTTCCTCTACCGAAGTAGGTTTGGGGAAAAAAGAAGGAAGAACCACATCTTGGTTCAAATGAAACCTCGATACCACCTTAGGAAGAAAGGCTGGGTGAGGACGTAACACTACTCTATCCTTATGGATAACCAGATATGGCTCCTTACAGGACATAGCTGCTAATTCCGACACTCTTTTAGCCGAACAAATGGCTACTAGAAAAATCAATTTCCTGGTGAGAAGAACCAAAGAAATATGCTGTAATGGTTCAAATGGTTGTTTCTGTAGAACCGACAGAACCAAGTTTAGATCCCATGGTCATATGGGAATATTAACCGGAGGACTAATACGCATCACTCCTTGTATAAAGGCTTTGACTAGTGAATGCGAAGCCAAGGGCCTTTGAAAAAATATTGACAAGGCCGAAAACTGACCTTTGATAATACTCAAGGCAAGCTTCCTATCTACAGCCCACTGTAGGAAGTCCAGACTCCTACCTATTACGTACTTATGTGGATGCCATTTCTTGGCCTCACACCACGCGATGTACGCCTTCCAGATTCTATATTAGATCTGCCTGGATACCGGCTTCCTGGCATTGATCATGGTAGATACCACAGGATTAGAGAGCCCTCTCTTTTTTAGAATGTGGGCTTCAATAGCCAGGCCGTCAAACCTAGGGCTGGTAAGGAAGGGTGGTATATCGGTCCTTGCGAAAGCAGGTCCGGACGACGTGGGAGAGTCCAAGGACTCCCCACTGACATTTTACAATCTCCGCGTACCACGCTCTTCGGGGCCACGCTGGAGCCACCAGAATCACTGGTTTCTTTTCTACCCTGATTCTGCGGAGTAATCGAGGTAACCATTGTGGCGGTGTGAATGCATATATCAGCTTGAACTGATCCCAAGGGAACACTAGGGCATCCGAGCCGCAAGCTAGGGGATCCCTTGTCCGAGAGACAAACCTGTCCACCTCTGCGTTGAATCTGGATGCTAGAAGATCTACATCCGATGTTCCCCACCGCTGACATATTGTCCAGAAAACCTCGGGGTGAAGGGACCCTTCCTCTGGGCATAATTGCTGGCGACTTAGAAAGTCCGCCTTCCAATTCTCCACTCCTGGAATGAATACCGCAGATATGGCTGGGACATATCTTTCTGCCCATTTCAGGATGTAATTTACTTCCCTCTGGGCTGCATGACTCCTGGTGCCCCCCTGATGATTGATATATGCCACTGCTGTGGCATTGTCTGATAGAATTCTGACAGGGGACCCTTGGAGTTTGGATGTCCATGCTACTAGGGCATACCGGGCTGCTCGTATCTCTAAGAGATTGATGGGCAGGGCCTTTTCTGCATCCGACCATCTGCCCTGGAGAGACCATTGCTCCAGTACTGCTCCCCAGCCTATAAGGCTGGCATCTGTAGTGACCACCTTCCAAGAAATCGGACTGAAGGATTTCCCTTTTTCCAGATTCTGGGGAACCAACCACCAACGGAGGCTCTTGCGAACGGAAGGGGACAAGGACATTGTAAGTCTAGGGCCTGAACAGTTTTGTTCCAGGCTGACAGTATGGCCCCTTGCAAATTCCTTGAATGGAATTGACCGTAGGGTACTGCTTCGAATGATGCCACCATTTTTCCCAGCAGCCTCATGCACAGGCGTATGGACGGCTGTCTTTTTTGTACCCACTAAGTGGATCAAATCTTTCAAAGACAACACCTTTCCTCGAGGCAAGAATATTTTTCTCTGGCCTGAATCCAACCTTAGCCCCAAGTATTCCAGACTTTTGACTGGTTTTTAGGGCTGACTTGTCTCGGTTGATAATCCAACCGTGAGATTTCAGATACTTGATTGTCTTGTGAACGACCACGTCTAGTTTTTTCACTGAGTGGTCTATCAGCAACAAGTCATCTAGATATGCCATTATCATTACACCTTGTGTTCTTAGATTGGCCAATAAAGGGCCAGAATTTTTGTAAACACTCGTGGTGCTGTGGCCAGACCGAAGGGTAAGGCTCTGAACTGAAAATGGCGCCCTTCTACTGCAAAGCGTAGAAATTTTTGGTGGACTGGAAAGATGGGAATGTGCAAATAAGCATCTTTGATGTCGATCGCGGCTAACCAATCCTCCCCTTGTAGGGCAGTGGCCACCGATCGGATCGACTCCATCGGAAAGTCCTGATATACAGGAATTTGTATAGCCCTTTTAGAATTAATATGGGCCTCCCGTCCGCGTTTGCTTTGGGATTGTAAAGAGGTTTGAGTAAAACCCGAACCCTCATTCTTCCAGGGGAACCTCCATAATTACTCCTTGGAGCAATAGTTGTTCTAGTGCCAACAGGAGGGACTCTCTCTTCCGGGGATCCCTTGGCACGTTTGACCTCAAAAATGGGAAGGAGGAGAGTCTTTTAACTCCAAACTGTATCCCAGACATACTGCGGAGAGCACCTATCTGTCTTGATCGTGTCCCGCCAGGTCTCTTGCGAACAATTGGAGTCCTCCCCCCACCCGACTGAGTGGGGGCAACCCTTCAATGAATTTAACTTTGGGGGAGGTTTTGTACCTCCCCTGACCCAGGGTTTCTCATTACCCTGCTATTGTCCCTGTTTTTTACCCCCGGGAATTGACCGAGGAGGCCGTCGGAACTGTTACACAGCCGATGCCCCAGGGACTGGAGAAGCAGGCCTCTTAAAGAGGGACCTCTAACTCTGTTTTTAACCGGCAAGAGCGTATTTTTACCGCTGGAAATTTTCTGGATATATTTGTCCAGGTTTTCCCTGAATAAGCGTTCACCATGAAATGGGACGCTAACCAGCCATTCTTTACAGGGAGCTTCAGCAGACCAGTTTTTGAGCCATAGAAGCCTACGCATATGTACTATAGACAGCGTAAAGCGGGAGGCCTGATGGACTGAATCCTTTATGGCGTCAACCGCAAAGCCTAAGGCTCTAGGTAGATCAGCTAGGGCAAGGCCTGCTGATCTGTCAAGTCCCTCAAGACCTGTTTCAACTGATCCTTCCCTGCTTAGCAGACCCCAATAGCTGCTACTGCTGGTTGTGTCACCAAGCTTGCTGTAGAAAGAAGAAGACTTTCATAAGGACTCCAATCTTTTATCTATTGGGTTCTTGAACATTTGGACATTATCCACTGGACATGTCAGTGATTTATACATACAAGAGATGGCTGCGTCCACTGTAGGGACCTTCCATTTTTTTGATGAACTTATCCTCCATGGGATAGACCACCGGAAATCTCTTGGGGGAATAAATATTTTCTCAGGACGTTCCCAATCCTGGTAAATACGCCCTTTCAGTAAAGGGTGAAGTGGAAAAGAACAGACAGTCTGGGGGCTTCTAGCGACCCCAATGAGGATACAGTAGTGGTTGATGGTTCCGCAAGGTGCATTTTTAAATGCTGATCGGACCATGTTAGTCAGAGACTGAACCCATAATCTTTCAGCTTGAGAAAAGGTTCCCCCACTGTTGACTCCTCTATAACAGAATCAACCTCATCCTGATCCCCTTCAGGCAGGTCGATCCCTGTATGGGACTGTTGCTCTGCTAACAGGCACTCTGAAGGAGGAGACGGAGATCGGGCGTGCTTTCCCTGACAGGGAGGCAGCGATCAATGTTGACAATCTCTCTCTAATCCTCCCAGAGCTGAGGAAAAAACCTCCTCTGTTACATACACAGGAGCAGGTGAACTGAGGACAGCCACAGTACCAAGTACCCCTGCGGGGTCTCTACGGTCACTTACCTCTGAACTTCAGGGGAGACTGGTGCAGCAGAAGCATGCCCAAGATCCTCAGAGCCCGATGAGACCCCCTTCGCTTCCTGGAAGATTCAGTTCCGGAGCTTCTGGACGGCATATTCCTAAGCCTAAAGCTGAGGTATTCCAGCCGTAATACACCACTTTTACTGAGAATAGTCTAGCACAATTGCTGCTATATCACAGTTGGTGTCTACTAATGTGCCTTTCTATGGGGATGCCTGCATCAACCGCTTGCTGTATGCCTTTTTTAAAATGTTGCCAGCTCTGTCTCTGCACTCCATAGCCAGCTCACAACACATAATTGTGTTTTTTAACATGCTGGGACGCCCGCACATGCGCAGAAGCGCTGCGGCGCGCACAGAGCGTCATCCCCCAGGCTCCGCCCCCTTTCCCGGCTCACCTCTATATATAGAGGCGCGTGCACGCGCACGCGCGCGGCCACGTGCGCCTTCGGCGCTAATTTCGAAAAGGGAAACTAGGGACAAGAGCCAGGGCCCCTTTTTGCCGCAGGCCGGGGGATGGACGAGCATTGCAACATGGCAGAGGAGCAGTTTCCCACAAGAGAACTCACCATCTGCCTGGACTTGCTCTGACGAAAAGAAACTAGTCCACATGACAAGAAACGTTCCACAGCGGCCTCTAGTGGATAAACACAGGTACCGCAGTCTAATATATTAAATATATTTTTTTTTTCTTGACCACTATTAAAATTATTACATTTTTTTTTTAGTAGTTACAGGCATGCACAGATATTAGCGGGAATACCGTTAGGTAACAGACAGAAAGACAAATTAGGCTTGGGGGTCCCCCAATAAAACCAAGTTCCTGGGGGCCCCCACTTACCTGTTCCCCGCCGCAGGACATTGTTTGGTCCACAGAAGCCCAAACTTCACCTATCACGGCAGGCATTGTAATTAAACCTTCAGGGACCGGGTTCCCAAGGATTCCACTCCCCTGGACCTGTATAGCACCCTGCACAGAAAACATCTTGGTCATGGGTATGACCAGAGCTCTGGATCCCAGGGTCCAGCTCTCCTAAGAGAAGCATTACAGGCAAAACCTTGCTCTTCTCTGCAAGGCCCGGGTACCGACCGTTTAGCTATGAAGCTTTTTTGGTCGGATCCGGAATAGCTTACTGAGGCCCAAAAGAACCTGTACGCAAGCTCAGTGAAAAACACATGTTTCTTCTTGGCCAACACCTTAGACACTGGCAAAAAACTGAGGTGCTACCGGATGGGAGGGGCTTATATAGGGGAGGGTACTTCCGGTTTTGGAAGTTGCCAGTGCCAGCACCTGAAGGTATCTATATAACCCATTAGTAATGACTATGTCGCTCTGTGTCCCGTGATGTACGAGAAAGAAAGTCTCACACATGTGGTATCCCCGTACTCAGGAGAAGCAACAGAATGTAAGAATGTATTTTGGGGTGTAATTCCACATATGCCCATGACATGTTTGAGCAATATATCATTTAGTGACAACTTTGTGCAAAAAATAAATAAATAAATAAATAAATTGTCTTTTTTCCGCAACTTGTGTCAACATATAAAATATTCCATGGACTCAACATGCCTCTCAGTATATAGCTTGGGGTGTCTACTTTCCAAAATTGGGTCATTTCGGGGGGGTTTTGAACTGTTCTGGCATTTTATACACAACATTAGGAAGCTTACATCCACTCTTCTAACCACTTGAAGACAAAGCCCTTTTTGACACTTTTTGTTTACATGAAAACATATTTTTTTTTTGCAAGAAAATTATGTTGAACCCCCAAACATTATATATATTTTTAAAGCAAAGGCCCTACAGATTAAAATGGTGGGTGTTGCATTTTTATTTCTACACAGTATTTGCGCAGCGATTTTTCAAACGCATTTTTTGGGGAAAAAATACACTTTTTTTATTTTAATGCACTAAAACACACTATATTGCCCAAATGTTTGATGAAATAAAAAAGATGATCTTAGGCCGAGTACATAGATACCAAACACGACAAGCTTTAAAATTTTGCACAAACGCGCATTGGCGACAAACTACATACATTTTTAAAAGCCTTTAAAAGCCTTTACAGGTTATGCCATTAGATGTACAGAGGAGGTCTACTGCTAAAATTACTGCCCTCGATCTGACCTTCGCGGTGATACCTCACATGCATGGTGCAATTGCTGTTTACATATGACGCCAGACCGACGCTTGCGTTCGCCATTGGGCAAGAGCAGGGCAGGACAGGGGTGCTTTTTTTTTTTTTTTTTTTATTATTAATTTTGCTTTTTTATTTTATTTTTAAACTGTTGCTTCCATATTTATTTATTTTTTTATAATTTTTATTGTTATCTCAGGGAATGTAAATATCCCCTATGATAGCAATAGATAGTGACAGGTACTCTTTTTTTGAAAAAACTGGGGTCTATTGGACCCTAGATCTTTCCTTGGTGTGATAAAATGCTTTCCCAATTTCCCAATGGCGCTTTTTATTTCCGGGGGGGACATTCCCTCCCACTGCTTGTAAAAGCAGTCCAGAGGCTAATTAGCCACTAGGATTGCTTTTACATGAAAGCCGGCCGCTGGCTGAAAAGAATGATACCAAGATGATACCTAAACCCGCAGGCAACATTCTGGTATAAACATTCAAAGTCCAGCAACATACCAGTACGTTGCTGGTCCTTGTTGGACATGTATTGTAATCTTTTTTTTTCATGCAGCCTGTTGGCTGAACAAAAAAAAAAAAGATTGATCGGTGGGTATGCCCACCATTAGAATACCGCCCTTCATCCACCCACTTCTAATGATGGGCATACATGCACCATTTATATATGCCGAAGCATGGGGGCATCTTCCCGCAAAAGTTATGCCGCGTACACATGGCCAGACTTTTCCACGGGCAAGCCTCCGTCGGAATTTTGACCATATGTACGCGGCATTAGGAGCAAAATTGCTCCTCCGCTCCTCCGCCCCTGCTGCCCCAATGTTTCGGCATATATGCTTTTTTTTTTTAACTGTGGTGGCGACGGCGATGGGAAGACAGGCCCCTCCACTAGCAAAAGAGCTAAAGAAGTTAGTGGAGGGGCCGGCAGAAGAAAGAAGCGGGAGAAGAACCGGAGAGCGGTAGAAGAAGAAGGCGACGGAGAAGACCAGGCCTCCGCTAGCAAAAGAGCTAAAGAAGTTAGCGGTGGCCCGGCAGAAGAAAGAACCGGAGAGCGCGGCGACGACACCGGAGACCCCCGCAGTCGGAAGAAGACCCCCGGAGCTGTGCAATAAAATACGTTAAAAAGCTGTGTGGTTTTTTTATTGCAATTTTTTTCCACCAGGTGAATGGGTAGGGGTACGATGTACCCCATACTCATTCACATAGGGTGGGGGGGCCGGGATCCGGGGGCCCCTTTATTGAAGGGGGCTCCCGGATTCCGATAAGCCCCCCGCCCGCAGACCCCAACAACCAACGGCCAGGGTTGTCGGGAAGAGGCCCTGTCCTCATCAACATGGGGGCAGGGTGCTCTGGGGTGGGGGGGCCGCAGGTCGCCCCCCTGCCCCAGAGCACCAAACCCCCCCATGTTGAGGGCATGCGGCCTGGTATGTTTCAGGAGGGAGGGGGGGGCGCTCTCCTGTCCCCCCTCTTCCCCTGCGGCCTGCCAGGTTGTGTGCTCGGATAAGGGTCTGGTTTGGATTTTGGGGGGGACCCCCACGCCGTTTTTTCGGCGTAGGGGCGCCCCTTCAAATCCAGACCAGACCCAAGGGCCTGGTATGCTCCTGGAGGGGGAACCCATGCCGGTTTTTTATTTAAAATTTGGCCTGGAGTTCCCCCTCAAGATTCATACCAAACACAGTGCCTGCTATTGGCGGGGATCCAAGTCGGATCCCCGTTCATTGAAAGTCGGACATATGTCGGCTTCATGTCGCAGGGCAAAGTCGGATCCAAAGTAGGACAGATGTCGTGTCGCACTAGTGTGAACCCAGGCTCAGGGAGGTGTATGCTTCACGCGTGGGTGTTAGCGTTACTGGCACTAACCTGACGCTGCCTGGGGTGTGACGTAGACCCTCTCTGACGCTAAAACCTAATTGATATCACCCGCCGGGCGATCAGGGGGTTAAACCTTTATTGGGTTATATACGGCGGGTACCCTGACACTATAAAAAGCAAACTAACTAACCAGTGTCACCCGTAACACTTATATGGTGATTACTGGTGAAAGGGTTAACTAGGGGCAATTAGGGGGTTAAAACCTTTATTAGGTAATATATGGGGTACCTGACGCTATATAAAAACCTGACGGCGAACCTAAAAAAAAATTACTGGCTACCTATCGGCATCACCGACACTAAGACAGCGATCAGAAAAACGATCGCTCAGCGACAGTGGTGATAGGGGGTGAAAGGGTTATCTGGGGGGCGATCAAGGGGGTTAAACCTTTATTAGGTAATATATGGGGGTACTCGACGCTATAAAAACCTGCGGCGAACCTAAAAAAAATAACTGGCTACCGATCAGCATCACCGACGCTAAGGCAGCGATCAGAAAAATGATCGCTTAGCGACGGCGGTGCTAGGGAGTGAAAGGGTTATCTGGGGGGCGATCAGGGGGTTAAACCTTTATTAAGGGGGGTTAGGGGGCTACACTGGACCTAAAACTAACTTTAGTGACACTTTTACAGTCACAAATGTCACTGATTGCAGTGATCAGTAAATAAATGGTCACTGCAATCAGTGACACTGTGACTGGGGGCTGGGGGGTGATCTGGGGTGTCTGGGGGGGCCTGGGGGGGCGATTTATGTGCCTATGTGTCCTGGTGTCAGTGTAGTGTTTTGTGCACTAACCTGCATCTTTTCCTGTGCGGCGCGCGGTATATGTGAGCGCCGCAGGAGAGATGACATCACTTCCTCTGCCTGTGTAAACATTACACAGGCAGGGGAAGGATTCGATTCGCTGGGAGCGATCGAGAGGGGGTGGCCGGAATCGAACGCCTGTCCCCTCATCCCTGATCGCTCCCAAACGAATAACGGCCGCCCACTGTAAAGAAGGGGGGTCCGATCGGACCCCCCAACTATACTAACGCAGTCACGTAGATATACGTGATTCTGCCTGTCGGTGCCATTCTGCCGACGTATTTTTACAGTGGGCGGTCGTTAAGTGGTTAATGAGTCAGGCAGTTGTTCATAGGAAAGTTCAACGGGCAACTACTTAAGGCAATAAGATTTCTCAAGCTTGCTAGTAACATCTGCATAGTCACATGACAAATTTAAATCACAAAACATTTAATTCCTCATCATTTTTAGTCAAATTACTGAGATAAACATAGCTCATGTGAAGGTTACTGAACATTGTAAAAAAGATGCCCTATTCTAAAGTTGGCCATAGTCAAAGGTCAATCTAAAAATTTAAAAACCATTTATATTAACTGATACACAATTTTTGAAAAAAACTAATGAAAATACATGATAACCTCTTTTTTAAAACATCCAGGTGTAATGATATCTTTTGAGCCACCAAGATTCACTTTCCTGACTGACTCCATGGCAGCCTACGTGTGGGTTAACCCCGCCTCCTCTCCAATGCTATAGGACCCCATACCCATAAAAGTAAGCTCACCTCTCAGCACTGTGTTCCTTTTTTGTCCTCCTCCAATGGACCTAAAGCATGCACGTCCGTGCGGATTTCCGGATGGATGGATGGCACACTTCTATGCGGTGCAGCTCGGAGCCCAGCCATGGGCGGGTGGAGAGCTTGCAGCAACCATATTCCTACGGTGGGATGCTGGTGCAGTGTGCCCAGAGCATCAGGATGTCCTTGGCTGACAAGGTCTGCAACATTTTTCTCCATGGCAGTCGCATCTGTATTGTTTGTGTTGTTTGTTTTTTGTCTATTATGCCCCTGCTGCTCCCCAATGGAGGCTGGAACGCTCTGCGTCCCAGCTCACAGCGGTGACCCGTATCTCGGGCGCCGTCGCTATACGCGCATGTGCGGTGTCCGCTCTCAGAGCGAGGCTTGGTTCACGCATGCGTGGTTCAGCGGCTTTCTCGGCGGCCGCACAGGCGCAGATGAGAGCTTTTCCACTGCGCAGGCGCGCGGTATGGTCGGCGGTGATGTCACAGGCATGCGGGGAATTTAAGAGGCAACCTATACAGCCCTTCTGATTCAGGTCAGTGTCTTCATAGCTATACTAGTATATTAATGTCGTTTTAGGCTCTGTCATTTTGCACCTTTCTTGCTGTTCTGTTGCACATGTGTTTGTCATTTGTGAAATGCCTTCTTAAAGGGCAAGGTACTCATTATTTTATTGTATGTCTATAGGTTTCTTTACCAGTCCTGTCCTAGTGTGATGCTTAGTCCAGAAGTTATGGACCATTCACTGCTTACATGTGGCCAGCCCTCACGCACAAGGTATGTGCGGGAGAGGGGAGGGCTTGGGGTTCAGTCGCAAGTATTGTTGCTTGACGGCTTGTCTTTCTCCCCCCAATCCCCCTTTTTTTTTTCCTTTAGCCCTTCCGCAGATCTTCAAATTGACACAGACCTTGCCATGCCGCAGCATGCGTCAACATCAAAACACAGACGTGATTCCCCGTCTGCATCTCACCACAAGAGGAGAAGCTCCCATTCCTCCTCCAGACACCGCCCCCACCGCCAGGACAGTTATTCTGATCGGAGAGCCTGCTGGGGATGCGGCTCACGAGTCCCAGAGGGCAAATCGTTATGCAGCTATTGCTATGCCCATGCGGTTGGGGAAAAAGAGACAGAAGATCAACGGATCGAGTCTCTAGTAAAACGGGTGGTGCAACGTTCTCTTAAAGAGATGGATGCTTCCCACGCACAAAGCCAGTCCAGCACTACTCGATCTGGCTCCCTGGCTGATGTGGTCCGTGAAGTCCCAGGTCCTTCCTAGCCCTACGCATCTTCGCCTCTTCCCTCGGAAGGAGAATTGGAGAGTGATCAAGAGAGTGTGGAATTTGATTTCTCTCAAGTGTCTCCGCTTATTAAGGCGGTCAAAGAGGCCCTTATGTGGGAAGACCCATCTACTCCCCCAGCTAAACAGAATTTTTTTTTCAAGCGCCTGGGGAAAGCGCGCCCAAGTTTTCCGCTTTTAACCAAACTAAAGGGCATTTTTGACGAGGAGTGGAGTAAAGTGGACAGGAAGTCCTCGATGATGAATAAAGCCGCCAGAATGTATCCTTTCAAGGCAGATGAGGTAAAATACCTGGAGAATATTCCTCCTGCGGACACAGCAGTAATGCGTCTGGCTAAACACGTCACGCTCCCTCTAGAAGACGCAGTCTCCTTTAACCACTTAAGCCCCGGACCAATACGGGCCATTATGACCAGGCCCCTTTTTGCGATTCGGCACTGCGTCGCTTTAACTGACAATTGCGCGGTTGTGCGACGTGGCTCCCAAACAAAATTGGCGTCCTTTTTTTCCCACAAATAGAGCTTTCTTTTGGTGGTATTTGATCACCTCTTCGGTTTTTATTTTTTGCGCTATAAACAAAAATAGAGCGAAAATTTTGAAAAAAATTACATATTTTTTACTTTTTGCTATAATAAATATCCCCAAAAAATATATAAAAAAACATTTTTTTTCCTCCGTTTTGGCCGATACGTATTCTTCTACATATTTTTGGTAAAAAAAATCGCAATCTGCGTTTATTGATTGGTTTGCACAAAAATTATAGCGTTTACAAAATAGGGGATAGTTTTAAGGCATTTTTATTAAAAAAAATTTTATGCTAGTTATGGCGGCGATCAGCAATTTTTTTCGTGACTGCGACATTATGGCGGACACATCGGACACTTTTGACACATTTTTGGGACCATTGTCATTTTCACAGCGATCAGTGCAATAAAAATGCACTGGTTACTATGAAAATGACACTTGCAGTGAAGGGGTTAACCACTAGGGGCGCTGGAGAGGTTAAGTGTGCCTAGGGGCGTGTTACTAACTGAGGGGGGGGCGTGGCTATGACTGACACGTCACCGATCTCCGCTATGATTACACAGAGCGGAGATCGCTGACATTGTCAGTAGAGGAGCGGGGAGATGTTGTGTTTACACACACATCTCCCCGCTCCGAGCCTCCGTGAGACGATCGCGGGGATCCCCGCGGCGATCGAGTCCGCGGGACCCGCGGTCCCACTCACGGGGAAGGCAGGGGGTCGTGAGCGCGCCACCGGCGGCGCGCACGCGACCCCGACGTCGGCAGTTAAAGGGCCACGTACATGTACGTGATTGTGCCTGTACGTGCCATTCTGCCGACGTATATCTCCGTGAAGGGGTCGGGAAGTGGTTAAGGACAGTCTTGATAGAAGAATGGATCAGGACCTTAAAAGAATTTACGGTCTTGCTGGGACAGCTTGTAAACCCGCCCTAGCCTTGGCAGCCGTGTCTAAGGCTATGGAGGCATGGACGGAGAATGTGGATTCCTTTCTTAAAGGTGTTTCAGAAGAACTGGCCTTCTTGGGAGAAGCATCAGTTGATCTCATCCGTCTACTGTGCAGGATTATGCTATCCTCAGTTACAGCTAAACGAGCCCTATGGCTACGCCCTTGGCAGGCTGACCCGTCTTCTAAGCAAACATGGTGCAGGATTTCTTTCGAAGGATCATCGCTGTTTGGTAACAAACTAGATGACACCATAGCTAAGGCCACAGGCGGAAAATCTGGCTTTCTTCCACAGGACAAGCGTCCACAGGGTCGAAGAAAGCCCCAGTTCAGAAGACGCAACCCGGAGCGTTCGAGGGAAGCACGCTCCTATAGACCCAGCCAGGACTTCAGAAGAAACTGGAGTAGAGGCCAAGCGTCCTTTCGCAAGCCAGCAAAGAGCCAAGCGTCCAGTGGTCACGATCAGGCTAAATCCTTTTTAGATTTTGTCCGCCCAGGCGGGTCGGGTAGGAGCACGCCTGCTCCTCTTCTGGCACGTCTGGGTGGCCTCAATCTCAGACTTCTGGGTCGTCAGGACAGTGTCGTCAGGTCACGCATGGACCTTCTCCAGCATTCCTCCCCCCAGATTTATCTCAACCCTACTTTCAAGTACGGAAGAGCAAAAACAGGCCTTACTGTCTTACGTGGATCTGCTGAAAACCCAGGGAGCAGTAGTGTGTGTCCCAAAAGAAGAACAGTTCCAGGGTGTGTACTCCCCCCTTTTCTTAGTCCAAAATAAAAGCGGTGCCTGGCGCCCGGTAATAGATCTGACGTATCTGAACAAATTCATAAGGCACGGAAAATTCAAAATGGAGACTCTGTCAACAATCCAACAAGCCATTCAACCAGGCGACTGGATGATTTCGATAGACCTGAAAGATGCCTATTTCCACGTGCCAGTGGCAAAGGACTTTCTAAAGTACCTCTGGTTCCATATCGGGCAGGAACATCTACAATTCATCTGCCCACCGTTCGGTTTGACAACTTCCCCTCGGGTTTTCACCAAGGTCCTCTTGGCCGTAGTGGCCCTCATCAGGTTAAAGGGTGTGCGTCTTTACCATTATTTAGTCGACCTCCTAGTTCTGTCTCAAAACAGAGAACAGCTGCTGGTGCACAGAGAACAAGTGATCTCAACCCTTTCCAGCTTTGGATGGCTTCTAAACTTGGAAAAAAGCCACCTGGATCCAGCCCAATGCTCAATTTACTTAGGGGCTCAGTTCAACACAGTAGAGAACACCATCTCCCTGCCAGCAGAGAAGATTCCGGTGATCCGGAAGAGGATTTCTCGCGCTCTGGATGCTCCTCATCTGAAAGCATCACAATGCCTAAGAATAATTGGCACAATGGTCTCCACGACCCCCATGGTCAAATGGGCTCTATGGGAGGTTACGCCCCTTTCAGTCAGGGTTCCTCCGGCAGTGGAAGTCAGGGGACAAGAGTCAACTCATCCACATATCCGCAACAATGAGAAACAGCCTCTTCTGGTGGCTCCAACTCAAGAATTTGCAAAACTGTCACTCCATTGCCCCCATCTCCTGGGTCACAATCACGACCGACGCCAGCGGTTCCGGCTGGGGGGCTCTCTGTGGTCAGAATCTTGCTCAGGGCAGGTGGGACGCTCGCCTCCGCAACCCGTGCTCAAATGTCCTAGAGCTCCGGGCAGCTTGGTGTGCCCTCCAATCCTTTTCTCGGTTTCTGAAAGAAGAATCGGTGTTGATCAGGATGGACAACACCACAGCAGTGTCATATGTGAAGAGACAAGGGGGGACACAGAGTTACACACTTCTTTTAGAAGTCGAGCCCATCATGACTTGGGCCCAGAAAAATCTGGCCAACATATCAGCAGTTTTTATTCCGGGAGTACAGAACTCACAGGCAGATTTCCTCTCACGAACTCGTCTAGACAACAACGAGTGGTCCCTCAATGTACAGTCCTTCAACTGGATTCTGTCCCTGGGAGGCAAATCCCGAAGTGGACCTATTCGCTTCCCCTTACAATTCCAAAGTAGTGAAGTTCTACTCTCGAGGCCGTTGCAGCCAGGCAGTCGGAACGGATGCCCTGACGGACAGTTGGAGGTTCAAGAGGGCATACGCATTTCCCCCGATCCCGATAATTCTCAAATTCCTGAGGAGACTTCAAGCGGAATCAGCCGAAGTAACAGTAGTGGCTCCTTACTGGCCAAACAGGCCTTGGTTTCCCCTCCTGATCCAACTGAGCTACCGGGACCCGGTACCTCTTCCTCTCAGGCTGGACCTTCTCTCTCAAGGGTCACTCCTACACCCTTGTCCGGCACTGATGAGACTGACGGTCTGGTTCTTGAGAGGGAGAGGCTGGAATCCCTCGGCTGCGCCTCTAGAGTGATGTCTACACTGTTGAGCTCAAAAAGGGCAAGTACCAACAAGGTTTATAGAAGAATCTGGGCCAAATTTGTTGAGTTCTCCTCTGCTTCTGGGAGGTCCTTCAAAAATCCAGGAGTTCAGGATGTTCTTAGTTTTCTTAAAACCGGACTAGACTTACCCTTATCTGTTAGCTCTTTAAGAGTACAAGTTTCGGCCTTGTCAGCCTTCTCTGGGGTCTCATGGGCAGTCCATCCCTTAGTCAGACAACTATTTTGGGGGGCATCAAGAATTAAGCCCCAAAGGAAACCAAGATTTGCCAAGTGGGATCTTCCCCTCGTTCTAGATTCACTGACTGGACTCAGTACGTCGGGGCCATCCCCGTCCTCCATTAAGGACTTTTCAGCGAAAGTAGCCTTCTTAGTAGCCATCACCTCGGCTAAGAGGGTCTCAGAGATCGGGTCTCTGGGTCATGAAGAACCTTTTCTAACATTTTTCCCGGACCGAGTAGTCCTTATACCCATGTTGGGTTCAAATCCAAAAGTGTCTTCGGTATTTCACGAAAATCAAGAAATTGTTCTACCTACGTTTAAGACTCCAGATTCCAGTGAAACTCATCCCCTGGATATAGGTGAAATCCTAAAAGAGTATTTGCAAATTACTTCTTCCTTCAGACGATCTGATCATCTGTTTGTTTTGCATTCTGGAAACAACAAAGGGAAGAAAGCTTCAACCAGGACAATTGCATCATGGATCGTTCAAACAATCCAGCAAGCATACAGGGCTAAGGGCTTGGCTCCTCCACAGGCGGTGACGGCACACTCCACCAGAGGGATGGCAGCATCCTGGGTGGCGGCCCGACATGTGGCTCCAGATGCCATCTGTAAAGCGGCCTCGTGGGCCTCTATTAATACGTTTATGGCCCATTACTGCATTGAACCGGCATCATTGTCTTCTGTTAATTTTGGGTTAAGAATCCTGTCGGTTGACAGGTTAAATTAAAGCTTTTCTGTTCAGCATACCCACCCGTGTGGTCTGGCTAGTTATTTCCCACACGTAGGCTGCCATGGAGTCAGTCAGAAAAACGGAAAATTTATTACCAAATACTTACCGTAATTTTCCTTTCCTGATGGACTCCATGGCAGACGGAGTTCCCACCCTGAAAAAAAATATTAATGAAAGAAAGTAAGTGTCCAAGAGTCGGCTAGTTACGGAACACAGTGCTGAGAGGTGAGCTTACTTTTATGGGTATGGGGTCCTATAGCATTGGAGAGGAGGCGGGGTTAACCCACACGTAGGCTGCCATGGAGTCCATCAGGAAAGGAAAATTACAGTAAGTATTTGGTAATACATTTTCAGTTTTTTAGGAAAGAGCTGCTTACTTTTTCCATCCTTGGAACATCATCAAGGGCGATACATTTCAGATCCATCTTAATTTTTTAAAAAAAAATTAATTGTATAATATTCAGACACATAAAAGGTAAGTCTGATGACATATCATAAATACGTGTATTAACCACTTAAGCCCCAGACCATTTTGTAGCTAAAGGACCAGGCCCCTTTTTGCGATTCGGCACTGCGTCGTTTTAACTGACAATTGCACGGTCGTGCGACGTGGCTCCCAAACAAAATTGGCGTCCTTTTTTTCCCACAAATAGAGCTTTCTTTTGGTGGTATTTGAACACCTCTGTGGTTTTTATTTTTTGCGCCATAAACAAAAATAGAGCGACAATTTTGAAAAAAATGCAATATTTTTTACTTTTTGATATAATAAATATCCCCCAAAAATATATAAAAAAACATTTTTTTTCCTCAGTTTAGGCTGATAAATTATCTTCTACATAATTTTGGTAAAAAAAAAATCGTAATAAGCGTTTATTGATTGGTTTGCGCAAAAGTTATAGCATCTACAAAATAGGGGATAGTTTTATGGCATTTTTATTAATATTTTTTGCTAGCAATGGCGGCGATCAGCGATTTTTATTGTGACTGCGACATTATGGTGGACACATCGGACACTTTTGACACCATTTTGGGATCATTGTCATTTTTACAGCGAAAAGTGCTATAAAAATGCACTGATTACTGTAAAAATTACACTGGCAGTAAAGAGGTTAACCTGTAGGTGGCGCTGTAGGGGTTAAGTGTGACCTAATGTGTGATTCTAACTAAAGGGGGGGCATGGCTTGGCGTGTGATGTCACTGATCGTCGTTCCCTATGACAGGGAACAGACGATCACTGACACTGCCACTAGGAAGAACGGGGAAAGATTTGTTTACACTCACCTCTCCCCGTTCTTCAGCTCTGTGACCTGATCGTGGGACACCGGCGGCGATCGGGTCCGCGGGTCCCGCGGGTGCGGTCACGGAGCTCAGGACCAGGTCGCGCAACCCATGGCTAGGATCTTAAAGGGGATGTACCTGTACGCCCTTGTGCCCAGCCGTGCCATTCTGTCAACGTAGATTGTCGCGCGGCAGTCCTTAACCACTTAACGACCGCTCACTGTATATATACATCGGCAGAATGGCACAGACAGGCACAGACACGTACCTGTACGTGCCTGCCTTCGTATGGGTGGGGGGTCCGATCGGACCCCCCTCCGGTACAGTGAGCGGCCGGGATCGCTTCGGGAGCAATCTGTGATGAGGGGGCCGCCATTCGATTCTGGCCACCCCCTCGCGATCACTCCCGGCGAATGAAAAGCTTCCTCTGCCTGTGTAGTGTTTACACAGGCAGGAGGAAGTGATGTCATCTCTCATGCGGCGCTCACATATACCGAGCGCCGCATGAGAGAAGACACAGAGGTTAGTGCACATAACAGCACACTGACACCACACACATAGGCACACGATCGCCTCCCAGACCCCCCCAGACACCCCCAGATCACCCCCCAGCCCCCAGTCACAGTGACCATTTATTTACTGATCACTGCAATCAGTCACATTTGTGACTGTAAAAGTGTCAGGGCAGAGTGTTTTAGGTCCAGTGTAGCCCCCTAACCCCCCCTAATAAAGGTTTAACCCCTTGATCGCCCCCCAGGTAACCCTTTTACCGCTGTCACTAAGCAATCGTTTTTCTGATCGCTGTCTTAGTGTCGGTGATGCCGATAGGTAGCCAGTTATTTTTTTTAGGTTCGCCGCAGGTTTTTATAGCGTCAGGTACCCCCATATATTACCTAATAAAGGTTTAACCCCTTGATAGCCCCCCAGGTAACCCTTTCACCCCCTTTTGCCAGAGTCACTAAGAGATCGTTTTTCTGATCGCTGTATTAGTTATGCTGGTGCCGATAGGTAGCCAGTTATTTTTTTTTAGGTTCGCCGCAGGTTTTTATAGCGTCAGGTACCCCCATATATTATCTAATAAAGTTTTTAACCCCCTAATTGCCCCTAGTTAACCCTTTCACCAGTGATCACCGTATAAGTGTTACTGGTGACACTGGTTAGCCAGTTAGTTATTTTGTTATTTAGGTTCCCCGTCAGGTTTTTATATAGCGTCAGATACCCCCATATATTGCCTAATAAAGGTTTAACCCCCTGATTGCCCCTAGTTAACCCTTTCACCAGTGATCACCATATAAGTGTTACGGGTGACGCTGGTTAGTTAGTTTGCTTTTTATAGTGTCAGGGCACCCGCCGTATATAACCCAATAAAGGTTTAACCCCCTGATCGCCCGGCGGGTGATATCAATTAGGTTTTAGTGTCAGAGAGGGTCTGCGTCGCCCCAGGCAGCGTCAGGTTAGTGCCAGTAACGCTAACACCCACGCGTGAAGCATACACCTCCCTTAGTGGTATAGTATCTGAACAGATCAATATCTGATCTGATCAGATCTATACTAGCGTCCCCAGCAGTTTAGGGTTCCCAAAAATGCAGTGTTAGCGGGATCAGCCCAGATACCTGCTAGCACCTGCGTTTTGCCCCTCCGTCCAGCCCAGGCCACCCAAGTGCAGTATCGATCGATCACTGTCACTTACAAAACACAACACACATAACTGCAGCGTTCGCAGAGACAGGCCTGATCCCTGCGACTCCAGTGCTGTAGGAGGTGATTTCACCACCACAGTTAAAAAAAGAGCATATATGCCAAAGCAGGGGGGCAGCAGGGGCGGAGGAGCGATTTTGCTCCTAATGCCGCGTACATACGGTCAAAATTCCGATGGAGGCATGCCCGTGGAAAAGTCTGACCATGTGTGTGCGGCATAACTTTTGTGGGAGGATGCCCCCATGCTTCGGCATATATATAAATGGTGCATGTATGCCCATCATTAGAAGTGGGTGAATGAAGGGAGGTATTCTAATGGTGGGCATACCCACCGATCAATCTCTTTTTTTCGTTCAGCCAACAGGCTGCATGAAAAAAAAGATTACAATACATGTCCAACAAGGACCAGCAACGTACTGGTATGTTGCTGGACTTTGGTTATACCAGATTGATGCCTGCGGGTTAAGGTATCATCTTGGTATCATTTTTTTCAACCAGAGGCCGACTTTCATGTAAAAGCAATCCTAGTGGCTAATTAGCCTCTGGACTGCTTTTACAAGCAGTGGGAGGGAATGTCCCCCCCCGGATATAAAAAGCGCCATTGGGAAATTGGGAAAGCATTTTATCACACCGATCTTGGTGTGGTCAGATGCTTTGGGGGCAGTGGAAAGATCTAGGGTCCAATAGACCCCAGTTTTTTCAAAAAAAGAGTACCTGTCACTACCTATTGCTATCATAGGGGATATTTACATTCCCTGAGATAACAATAAAAATGATAAAAAAAAAAAAAAATATGGAAAGAACAGTTCAAAAATAAAATAAAAAAGCAAAATTAATAATAAAAAAAAAAAAGCACCCCTGTCCCGCCCTGCTCTTGCGCAATGGCGAACGCAAGCGTCAGTCTGGCGTCATATGTAAACAGCAATTGCATCATGCATGTGAGGTATCACCGCGAAGGGCAGATCGAGGGCAGTCATTTTAGCAGTAGACCTCCTCTGTAAATCTAACATGGTACCCTGTAAAGGCTGTTAAAAATGTATGTAGTTTGTCGCCACTGCGCGTTTGTGTGAAATTTTAAAGCATGTCGTGTTTGGTATCTATGTACTCGGCCTAAGATCATCTTTTTTATTTCATCAAACATTTGGGCAATATAGTGTGTTTTAGTGCATTAAAATAAAAAAAGGTGTATTTTTTTCCCCAAAAAAAGTGTTTGAAAAATCGCTGCGCAAATACTGTGTGGAAAAAAAAAATGCAACCCACCATTTTAATCTGTAGGGCCTTTGCTTTAAAAAAAATATATAATGTTTGGGGTTTCAACATAATTTTCTTGCAAAAAAAAAAATGTTTTCATGTAAACAAAAAGTGTCAGAAAGGGCTTTGTCTTCAAGTGGTTAGAAGAGTGGATGTAAGCTTCCTAATGTTGTGTATAAAATGCCAGGACAGTTCAAAACTCCCCCAAATGACCCCATTTTGGAAAGCAGACACCCCAAGCCATATACTGAGAGGCATGTCGAGTCCATGTAATATTTTATATGTTGACACAAGTTGCGGAAAAAATAATTTTTTTTTTTTTTTGCACAAAGTTGTCACTAAATGATACATTGCTCAAACATGCCATGGGCATATGTGGAATTACACCCCAAAATACATTCTGTTGCTTCTCCTGAGTACGGGGATACCACATGTGTGAGACTTTTTGGGAGCCTAGCCGCATACGGGATCCCAAAAACCAAGCACCGCCATAAGGCTTTCTAAGGGTATAAATTTTTGATTTCACTCCTCACTGCCTATCACAGTTTCGGAGGCCATGGAATGCCCAGATGGCACAAAACCCCCCCAAATGACCTCATTTTGGAAAGTATACACCCCAAGCTATTTGCTGAGAGGTATGGTGAGTATTTTGCAGATCTCGCTTTTTGTCACAAAGTTTTGAAAATTGAAACAAAAAAAAATTATTTTATTTCTTCATTTTCAAAAACAAATGAGAGCTGTAAAATACTCACCATGCCTCTCAGCAAATAGCTTGGGGTGTCTACTTTCCAAAATGGGGTCATTTGGCGGGGTTTTGTGCTATTTTGGCATTTTATGGGCTTCGAAACTGTGATAGGTAGTGAGGAGTGAAATCAAAAATTTGTGCCCTTAGAAATCCTTAAGGCGGTGCTTGGTTTTCGGGGTCCCGTACGCGGCTAAGCTCCTAAAAAGTCCCACACATGTGGTATCCCCGTACTCAGGAGAAGCAGCAAAATGTATTTTGGGGTGCAATTCCACATATAACCATGGCATGTGTGAGCAATATATCATTTAGTGACAACTTTTTGTAATTTTTTTTTTTTTTTGTCATTATTCAATCACTTGGGACAAAAAAAAAATATTCAATGGGCTCAACATGCCTCTCAGCAATTTCCTTGGGGTGTCTACTTTCCAAAATGGGGTCATTTGGGGGGGTTTTGTACTGCCCTGCCATTTTAGCACCTCAAGAAATGAGATGGGCAGTCATAAATTAAAAGCTGTGTAAATTCCAGAAAATGTGCCCTAGTTTGTAGACGCTATAACTTTTGCGCAAACCAATAAATATACGCTTATTGACATATTTTTTACTAAAGACATGTGGCTGAATACATTTTGGCCTAAATGTATGACTAAAATTTAGTTTATTCGATTTTTCTTATAAACAAAAAGTAGAAAATAAAATTTTTTTTTTTCAAAATTTTCAGTATTTTTCCGTTTATATCGCAAAAAAAAAAAATTGCAGAGGCAATCAAATACCATTAAAAGAAAGCTCTATTTGTGGGAAGAAAAGGATGCAAATTTCGTTTGGGTACAACATTTCATGTCCGCACAATTTCCAGTTAAAGCAGTACAGTGCCAAATTGTGAAATCACCTCTAGTCAATAAGCTGCGTAATGGTCCGGGGCTTAAGTAGTAAAGTGGTTAAGCAATCTGGTCCTTATATTCCTATGTGGCTCCACCAATATCTACAAGGCCACTGCAACAATTCAATGCAAACATCAAGTATGATTTTTGGCAGGTACAGATATTCCTAATGTGAACATTTCCCTCATTTTTGGAAAAGAGGGCCTCCTAATCATTATAAAAGAACTCAATTCACAGTCTGTTTTGGTAGAAGAGACTTTTTAAAGCTGTCTGCCGCAGTGGAGACGGGACTTGTAGTTTTCTATTTCAGAGATTCCTGTGAATGAATGACATGATGCAGAGCCCTGCACAGCCACTCTATTTTTAAATTGTGGCAGCAGTTGTGTGGAGAAGATCCCTCACCCACTGTCACAGTGGGGGGATCAGGGGGCGCTGCTTAGTAACATATTACACCCTAAATATGGGTGAATTATGTTACTAAAGGTGAACTTTGCCTTAAAACAAACACACAGATACAAAAAATACTATATAAAATTAAGAAAAATATTATTTTTTTTCGTCAAAAGTTATTTGCTCATCCCTATACCCATGTGTCATTTTTTTCTAGTCTCTGTCTGAAGGAATGACTCATAATCTTGAAAACGGACTCCCAACTAGCAAACTAAATGTGTGCAATAGATGAAAATGAGAGCACCATATTAATTGTTTCTTATCAATAGGTTTAGATTTCTGACCAAATTGTATGTTTTACTTTACTTAACTACTTGCCGACCAGCCGCCATCATTGTACTGCGGCAGGGCAGCTCCTTCCCACGAATCGCTGTTATTGTACGTCGGCTCGGGAACTGTAGTTTGTGGGCACGCCCACTGGCCAGCAGGGGAGCCAATCAGCGTATGGGACGGACTCGATATCCGCCGGACACCCGTGATTGTTCCTCGCAGTGACAGAATGGAGATCTGCCTGTGTAAACAAGCCAGATCTCCGTTCTGACAGGGGAGATCACACAGATCCTGTCTTTCTGCTGTGCAGGAACATGGATTTGTGTGTTTCCCCAGGCAGCCCATCCCCCATACAGTTAGCACACACCTGCAGCGAACACATTTAACCCCTTGATCGCCCCTGATGGTAACCCCTTGATCGCCCCTGATGTTAACATCTTCCCTGCCAGTGCCATTGTTACAATAACAGTGTATATTTTTAGCACTTATTACTGTAATAATGTCACTGGTTCCCACAAAAGTGTCAAATATGTCAGTTAGGTGTCCGATCTGCCTGCCCCGATGTCGCAGTCCCGCTATTACTAGTAAAAAATAAAATAATAATAAAAATGCTATAAATCTATTCCCTATTTTGTAGACGCTATAACTTTTGCTTAAACCGATCAATACACGCTTCTTGCGATTTTTTTTTTTTACCAAAAAATATGTTTATTTATATATATATTTTTTATATATTATTTGTGGATATTTGTTATAGCAAAAAAAATATATTTTTTTTTTTCAAAATTGTCGCTCTTTTTTGTTTATAGCACAATTATCAGTTAAAGCGTTGCAGTGCCGTATCGCAAAAAATGGCCTGGTCATTAAGAGGGAAGGTCTTCTTCCGATTCTTTCGATACTGACTCCTTAAGTGGTTAAAGTGGTTGTAAAAGTTCTTTGGCTGTTAACTGTTGGGACATGGAGGTTATAATTTATAATTAATTTGGAAGCTTGTGTTTATTTTATTTGTACCAATAAAAAACAGAAACTCGGATTTAGCCAGCATAAATAGAAATGTGTGTCGGTGTCAGGGGGGAACTAAGGGATTAAAGGGGCTCAGCCCCAATCCATTATTTTACTTAAATTTCTATGGGACTACTTCCTGAGGGTCAACAACCTAGCACCCATAGAAGTTTTCAATCCATATGTGTTTTTGATGGTAGATGAAGAGTTGCACGAAAATCTTGGAATTTTTTTTTCTCAGCAAATTTTTCACAGTGCCTTTGTTGATCACTATTTACATCATCATATTGCAGTTTTTATTGTTTTGAAAAGTAAGTATACAAGGCAAGTAATTTATCTTGTCCTGGGGTTTTTTGCTGCTTTGGGATTAATTTGTTTTGATTTATGTTTCCTGGGCGCTAGTCGTAAAAGGTTGAATATCACAAAAGAATAGAATAGAATAAAAATAACCGTCTTCCAAAATTCTAATTAAATAAAATATGTTTGAATAGAATAGATTAGAATATAATAGCATAGTATAGAAAATAATAGAATAGAAACAAGTAAAATAAAATAGAAACAATAAAATTCAATAGAATAGAAAGAATATAAGCATCTTCCAAAATTCTAATTTTGAATAGGATAAATTTGAATAGAATATATTAGAATAGAAAATAATAAAATAGAAAAAACAATAGAATATAATAAATTAGAAAGAATATAACTGTCTTCCGAAATTCAAATTTAGAATAGAATGAATTTGAATAGAATAGAAAATAATTGAATATAAATGAATAGCATAGAATAGAAAAAAAACAATAGAATAGAATTCAATAGAAAGAATAAAATAGAAAAAATCTAATCATCTTCCAAAATTCTAATTTTGAATAGCATAGAAAAGAATAGAATAGAAAAAAACAAAACAATAGAATATATTAGAAAGAAAATAACCGTCTTCTGAAATTTGAACTTCAAATAGAATAAACTGAAATAGATTAGATTAGAATAGAATAGAAAAACATAGAATAAAAAACAATAGAAAAAAAAGAAGAATGAGTAAACGAAACAAAAGAATTCTGAAAACAAATGAAACAAATTTAATGAATATTAATTTAATAAAAACAAAATTATTGAAATAACAAATCGAAACAAAGCTAAACAAATTTTTTCGTTCTGCACATGTCTATCACACACTTTTCCAGCTGAATGCAGATCAGTTATGAACCTTGAGTGAAAATTGCGTGAATCTTTAGACCCCTTAGCGTATGTGCATCCAATAAGATTTGTTTTTGTAAAGGGGGGGGGGGTGTTGGTGCAATGAAGGGGCTTTATACAGCTGTTGTTTTTCTATAAAGTAATTATGAAACATACATGGGAGCAACTGGCAGTTGCCTCCTATATTTTCATTTAATATTTTTTACTTGATATTTATGTACATTTCTAAATCAAGACCCACATTAATTAACTTACAAAAATATTGAAGTGAGGAGGTTAAAACTCAGCTTCTTAGACAAACAGAAAGAACTAGGTCGGGTTTGGACAGTGGTAATAATTAGAGATCATGCTCAGATTCACTACGGTGTATCCTATTAAAGTGGTCCTAAAGTCACAAGGCATTACCTGCATTAAGGTAGAAAACCTTTCACTAAAAGTTTGCTTCTCCTCCGTAAATACTTACCTGAATCCAGTATCGATCTAGAGCTGTGCCAATCTGCAGCAGCGATGGTCTTTCTCCTTGGTCTCACAGAACAGATTGGCTCCTGCTGCTATTAATTAAATGGTATGAGGAGGGAGAGGGGCTGGGGCCAGGGCTCAGAAGTAAGCCAGCACTACTGTTCCCATAGCAGCGGATTACTATAGTGGCACACACAGAAGAGGAGGAACCAAGAGCATCAGTGGGGGACCACAGAAGATGAGGTTTGGAACTGCTCTGTGAAATACCAGTGCACAGAGCAGGTAAGTAGGGATGAGCCGAACACCCCCCGGTTCGGTTCGCACCAGAACCTGCAAACTTTGGAACCCTATTAAATACAATGGACATGAATGTTCGAAATCAAAAGTGCTAATTATAATGTCTAATATGCAAGTTGTTGTCCTAAAAAGGGTTTGGGGACCCGGGTCCTGCCCCAGGGGACATGTATCAATGCAAAAAGAAGTTTTAAAAACGTCAGTTTTTTTGGGAGCAGTGATTTTAATGATGCATAAAGTTAAAAAAAAAAGTGAAATATTCCTTTAAATATCGTACCTGGGGGGTGTCTAAAGTATGCCTGTGAAGTGGCACGTGTTTCCCGTGTTTAGAACTGTCCCTGCACAAAATGACATTTCTAAAGGAAAAAAAGTCATTTAAAACTGCTTGCGGCTTTAATGTAATATCTGGTCCCGGCAATATGGATGAAAATCATTGAGAAAAATGGCATGGGTACCCCCCCCACCCCCAGCCCCTATGGGTCTTGTATGGATTTTAAGGGGAACCCCGCACCCAAATTAAAAGAAGGCCCTATATACTCTGAACAGCAGTATACAGGCGGTGCAAATAAGACAGGGACTGTCGGTTTGTTCTTAAGTAGAATCTGTTTGTAATTTGAAACGGTTAAATTTTTTAAGTGTAGCTCCAGCCAAAAAATTAATTTTTAAGCTTTTTGGAAAACATAGGGAAGGGTTATCACCCCTGTAACATTTCTTTTGCTGTCTGTGCACCTGTTCAGAACATTTCACCTAATTTTTCCGTCCCAATGACAAATGTTTTTTGAAAATGTGGGGTTTTTATTGAAACAAAGATTGGTGATAAAGCATCAGTGGAGAGGAGACACCTCTTTCCCATATTAACTCTTATGCGGCGTACACACGATCGTTTTTCATGCCATTTTTTTAACCAACGTTTTTCTCGTCGTTTTTTTTCATGTTTCCTCTCAAGCCTGTCTTGCATCCACACGATCATTAAAAAAAACACTTGAGCAAAGCTCAGTGACGTACAACACGTACAACAGCACTATAAAGGGGAAGTTCCATTCGAATGGCGCCACCCTTCATGTTAGTAAACTTTGTTGAGCGGAGATTCGCGCTTTTCAGCCTCGTGCTTTTCAGTCCATTACAGCGTGACAAATGTGCTATCTCCATTACGAATGCTAGTTTTACCAGAACGAGCGCTCCCGTCTCATACTTGATTCTGAGCATGCGCGTTTTTTTCCCCTCTTAAAAGCATACACACTATCGTTTTTTACGTCGTTAAAAAAAACGACATGAAAAACGACGTGAAAAAATAGAGCATGTTCGAAATTTTTAATGGCCATTTTTCACGCCGTTAAAAATGCTCTGGAGCATACACACGATCGGTTTTAATGGCTATTTTAAAAAATGGCATTTTTAACGGCATGAAAAACGATCGTGTGTACGCCGCATTACAGGAGAGAATTTCGCTTCCTAGGGGGTAGATTTCCTCTCACTTCCTGTTGTCTCCTTCCGTTTGCAAGTAGGAGTCTTTTGTAAGTTGGATGTTTGAAAGTAGGGGCCTGCCGTATATACTCTGCAGAAATTTGGCCCAATTTTGCCACAACACTGTAAGCCCTCACAGTTACTCTTGGTGGGCGCTGGAACGCCTTGCTGTGAACTATTATATCAAGAATTGTAATTACATGCCATTGTTGAACAGTGGTAGGAAACATTGGGCCTTTGTTAGTGGTGGTGGTGCCACAACACTGTAAGTCCTCACAGTTACTCTTGGTGGACGCAGGAATGGGCCCAGCTGTGAAATATTACGTCAAGGATTGTAATTACATGCCCCTGTTGAACAGGGGCAGAAAAATTGTGCCTTAGGCACTGGTGCCACAACACTGCAACCCCTCACAGATACTGTAGTTGGAGCACAGCAATAAGCCCTGTTGCAAAGTATTGCATCAAAAATTGTAATTACACGCCCCTGTTAAACAGGGGCAGAAAAATTGGGCCTTAGGCACTGGTGCTGGTGCCACAACACTGCAACCCCTCACAGATACTGTAGTTGGAGCACAGCAATGAGCCCTGCTGCAAAGCATTGCATCAAAAATTGTAAATACACGCCCCTGTTAAACAGGGGTTGAAAAATTGGGCCTTAGCCACTGGTGGTGGTGCCCAGAACTAAAAATGTTCTTTTAAGCTATCAGCATTATTATTGAGGAGGAAGAGGATAGTCACTCAGCATAACAGGATAGTCACTCAGCATCAGCATAGGCAGTCTTGAAGGGATCTGACATTTCCAAAAAAAATATTTGGTTACATCAGCATCAGATGCTTGGTAGCTGGTGGTGATCCAAGACTGATTAATTTTTATGAAGTTCAGTCAACCGAGTCGGTGGACAGGCGCATCCTGTGATCAGTTACAAAGCCTCCAGCAGCACTGAATGTGCGTTCCGAAAGAACGCTGGATGCAGGACAGGCCAGTACCTCAATTGCATACTGTGCAAGCTCTGGCCAGTGATCCATCCTCAAGACCCAGTAACCCAGAGGATTTTCGGTGGGAAAGGTGTCCAAGTCTGATGTTGCCCCTAGGTATTCCTGCACCATGTAAACCAGATGCTGGTGATGGTTACTGGAAGCGATCATACCTTGGGGCTGCGTACTAAAAAATTGTCTGAACGCATCGGTCAGATGGCAACCTTCTCCACCGCTCCTCCTTCTTTGACTGACCGGGGCCTCAGCAACACGTTGTCCAGGACCTGGAATTTGTAACCTCCGAGTCTCTGGGAACGCGTTGCACAGACCTTTCTGCAAGGCCTCCCGAAGATGCTTCATCCTCTGCTCCCTCCGCAATGGCAAGATAAGGTCCACAATCTTAGCCTTGTAAACGTGGATCAAGGAGGGTTGCCACCCAGTAATGATCCCTCTCCTTGATCGCACGAATACGAGGATCCTTCCGCAGGCTTTGCAGGATCAGGGAGGCCATGCAGCGTAGGTTTGCTGAGGCATTCGTGCGGAGTCCTCTGGGTCACTGAGGACAACATGATCGGCAGCCACCTCCTCCTAGCCACGTACAAGTCCATGGGTGTCTTGGGACTGTAATTGATCCCTTGAAGACTGCTGCTGATGCTGAGTGCTAGGCTCCACCCCCATGCTGACACAATAACCCTACTCCTCCTCCTCCTCGTCCTGTGTGATAGCCGGGCCAGCAGGAACACTGTCTGAATAAAGGGGGCCTTGAGAGGTAAGGAAGTCCTCCTCTTCATGCCTCTGTTCTGCCTCAAGTGCCCTGTCCATTAATCCACGCAACGTGTGCTCAACAGGTGGACAAGAGGGACAGTGTCACTGATGCATGCACTGTCACTGCTCATCATCCTCGTGGCCTCCTCAAATGGTGCCAGGACAGTGCATGCATCCCTGATCATGGTCCACTGGTGTCGGGAAAAAAATCCAATCTCCCCTGACCCTGTCCTGGTGCCATATTGCAACAGATACTCATTGATGGCCCTCTGCTGCATGTGCAGCCGCTGCAGCAAAGCCAACGTAGAGTTCCACCTGGTGGGCATATCACGGATTAGGCGGTTCTTGGGCAGATTGTAATCCTTTTTCAGCTCAGCCAGCCGAGCACTGGAATTATATGACCGGCGGAAATGCCCACAGAGTTTCCTGGCCTGCTTCAGGACCTCCTGTAAGCCCGGGTACCTGCCCAAGAACCGTTGCACCACCAAGTTAAGGACGTGAGCCAAACAGGGCACATGGGTCAGTTGTCCCTGTCGGAGGGCAGAGAGGAGGTTGATGCCATTGTTGGAAAACACCTTTCCTGGCTTAAGCTGGCGTGGCATCAACCACCTCTGAGCCTGCCCCTGCAGAGCTGACAGAATCTCTGCCCCAGTGTGGCTTCTGTCCCCCAAGCACACCAGCTCAAGCACCGCATGGCATCTCTTTGCCTGCGTACTTGCATAGCCCCTTGAATGCCTACGGAGCACAGCTGGTTCCGAGAACAAAGCACAGGAAGAGGCCATGGAGGAAGAAGAAGAGGAGGGAGTGGAGGAGAGAGGTGTGTCAGATTAACCAGTAGTAGCATTTTTGAGGCGTGGTGGCGGAACCACCTGCAACACTACTGCACCTTGTCTTGCATCCTTCCCAGCTGCCAGCAGAGTCACTCAATGCGCCGTGAAAGATTGGTAACGTCCCTGTCCATGCCTGCTGGACCACGAGTCAGCGGTAATATGCACCTTACCGCTGACCGCCCTGTCCAGCGAGGCCAAGACATTGCCTTCCAAATGCCGGGGGCTGGGCGCAAAATCGGGACGTCACCGCGCCGTGTGAGGAGAGCGGGCTGAGAGCCGACTACCGGACACCCTGCTCACCGACCCGGGCCGGCTGGATCCGCCTCGGAGCTCCTATAGGGGTTTGGATCTTGGGGATACTGAGACAGCAGAATTCCAATCTTCCATGGATGCCTTGTCGGTTGCTGGTGCAGGACGCCATTCCCTACAGGAAGTTCCAGTCTACACGTGTATCCGAGTGGACCATCTTGCCTGCTTGACCCACCGCTGCTGGAGTGTGAGTCCATACTTAGGGGTAAGAGTATTTTATTCTCCCCCCCTTCTCCCCTGGTGTTGGAAGTCACATCCTTGGGTGTCGTGCATCCTCAATATCGACCAACAACATTTCATATGGGTTACTGTGGACATTGCTTTTTGATGTAGAGTTACACTGACTCCTCCTTTTCCAGCATATCCTATATTGAACCTTTATATATGGACTTCACATACCCATCTAATGTTTTGACACATTTTTCTTTTCACAGTATCACATTTAGATAATATCACCATGTCGACTATATGCTTATTGATTAATATATGTGTATTTTGGTCTTTGTGTATATTAATTTGATTCATGGTGGTCACGGCTTCATAGGCCATAGGCCATATCTTATATTGGGTCACATTCATCTGTCCCCATTTTTCACAGGTCACGTTTGCACACTTGGCATGTGTGGACAATTTTTATATATTTTTAGAATTGGTACACAGATCAATTTTCACGGCGCCGCATTTTTACTTTCAATACTTTTTATTAGTTTTGAAAAAGGTAAACCTGTTACAGTATACAAAACACTGTTGAGAAACGCATAAGTATACAGACAAGAAGTACATATGACATCAGGATAATTGAAGCCTGGGTGTGTAAATCACAACAGGTCATTAGGTACTAAACAGATCATTCTCAAGAATCAGAACATCCTGGTGCACCAACAGAAAACTAAAGCTTAAAACAATGGAACCAAAGGGAGGGAAAAACAAAAAAAATAAAAAAAATCCCCCAAGAGGGATAATAAAACTAATCCAGGTTTCAGGTAACAGTCTCTTGGACGACGATCTAGGGTATTCGGCGCCGCATTTTTATTTTCTTGTTTACAATACGTCTGATTGTTAATGCTGGCAGCCTATTACATTAGTTTCATATTTGGTAGCACAACTTTTTTCTCCATACTGAGGCCAAGACATTGCCTTCCACATGCCGGTAGAGAGCCGGAATCGCCTTCCGTGAGAAAAAGTGGCGTTTGGGAACCTGCCACTGAGGAACCGCACATTCCACAAACTCACGGAAGGGGGCAGAGTCTACCAACTGAAAAGGCAGCAGTTGAAGTGCTAGCAATTTAGCCAAGCTAGCATTCAACCGCTGGGCATGTGGATGGCTGGGAGCAAACTTCTTTCGGCGGTGCAGCAGCTGGGGCAGGGAAATTTGCCTGGTACAATCGGACGTTGGTGTACCGATAGCAGATTGCCCGCAAGTACTTGGCTGTGACACACCTTCATTCCTCTCAGTGCAGGTTTCAGAGAGGACTGAAGGTATAGTGGGGTTGGAGATCCCAGCTAATGAGGAGCAAGGAGAGGTCCGCTTTGTTCTTTGGTGTGGGTCTTTAAGGTAAGCTTGCCAACGGACTGCATGGCAGGTCGACATATGTCTGGTCAAGCACGTGGTGCCCAAGCGACTGATGTTTTGGCCATGCGATATACGCTTTAGACATATGTTCCTCCAGGAGCATGTACCTAACACTGTGCTCAAACAGTTTGGGGGATTCCTCAAGAGGACATGGTGGGGCTAGGGAAGGAGTGACTGATGCCATAGAGCCGAGGGAAGAGGCCGCTTTGGCAGCTGCTTTGCCAGACAAAGTACCCTGAGCCTGGGTGAGAGAGGAGGAGGAGGACGGCTTGGTCATCCACTCTACCAAGTCTTGGGCATGTTGCGGCTCAACATGGCCAGCTGCCGAAAAGAAGGACAAGCATGTCCCACGGCCACGTGCCGATGAGGATGCACCGTGTCCATGACCAGCAGCATTGTTGCCTCTAGACACAGAGCCTGCTTGCCCTCTTTTATTGCCTCATGACTGTCTACCTCTCCTTGTTTGCCTTCCAGACATACTAATGGCCTGCAGTGAGATGCAGCTGCACAAAGGGATGTGTGTATATATATATATATATATATATATATATATATATATATATATATCTGTACTGATAATGCAGCTATCAGAATCAACTGCCTGCTGTGGTATTAGTATGGGGAAAGCAGCAATTGTCTTCAGTTAGTTTTAGGTAAAAACTGTGCAGAGAGGGACACAATACACTAACTGAAAATACTTGCAGCTCTCTGCCTGTGGTTTAATTATGAGAACACCACTATTAGTCACTAACTGTATTCAGGTAAGATTTAGGTGAACGCTATGCAAAGCACACAGTACACTAAGTGAAACACTGACTGTCTGCAGCTAGCACAATCACCTGCCTGCCTGTCACAGTATAGAGAATAACAGGAACGGATCTAGCTAAACTGAATACAGTGTATAAATATATATACAACACCTAGGATGGATATATATCCTCTACACACTGTAACTGCAGCTAACTGACTCGCCTGCCTGCTCTATCTAACTCAATATAAATGACACTGTCTGTCGCTGTAATCTCTCATTAAACATCTCCAACACACTACACAAGGCTGCAGAGCCAGCGGCCTTATATAGTGTGGGGCGTGTACTAAACCCCCTGAGCCATAATTGGCCAAAGCCACCCTGGCTTTGGCCAATTACGGCTCTCCGTTTTTTCGGTGCTGTGATTGACCAAAGCATGCGGGTCATAGTGCATGCTTGGCCAATTATCAACCAGCAATGCACTGCGATGCCGCAGTGAATTATGGGCCGTGACGCGCCACTCGAATTTGGCGCGAACGGCCCATAATGTTCGCAATTCGTCGAACAGCCAATGTTCGAGTCGAACATGGGTTCGACTCGAACGCGAAGCTCATCCCTACAGGTAAGTATAACATCTTTTTTTTATTTTAGGTAAATAAAAGCAGCCTTTAGAATTACTTTAATTTTATATCCAGGGTCCCATCAATTTTTTACACAAGTTTTTTTTAACCCAGAATTCTTTACATGAACCATGGGCAGCAGACTAAAAAAACCCAATAAAGGGCCAATCCCCTCATTATAGAGCAGCCATATTGCAGGTGTATTGGAAGCTTCTGTAAGGAGAATATAGAAAGAGCAGACTGTACTTTTATGCATTGTAGTGGTGGGGTCTAGTTTGCTTATTCTCCTCTTCATATTCACAGTTCTTTATTTAATCCTTTCGCTGCCAGGTCTGTATGGTGTACGGATTAACAGCACTGCTTCCAGCTGGCCAGGTTCGTACGCCGTACGGACCTGACATTCCTCACACAGGTGTTCTGTGCATTCCTGTGTAGGCAAATTCATGTCAATTGGGATGCAGCAACTGCATGGACACAGCCACTGCCTCCAACTAGACAGCCATGTGGGTGCATGTCCCTGAACTTACACTGTCTGCAATTGGGGCCATGCACCTACACCCACACGGATGTCAGATCTTTCCTTGCAGCTGAAGTCGGGTGCAGCAAACAGGATGAGGAACCAGAAGGGAAGTCAGCCATGTCTTTTATAGGAAAACACAGCAGCGAGAGTCCGGATTTATTGACCAAGGTGAAGGCACAGAAGATCTGATCTAAACAGAAAAACAAACAAGGCGCCTCTAAGTGCAGAAGTATAAAACTTTTAATATCCCCTAAAAGGGTTAAAAACACTTACAAGATAGTGGATGAAACAGGCATGTAGCAGGTAAGTGCGTCCAGGAGATGTTCCAGTAGCAAGGCAGTCTCAGTCTGTGATGGTAAAGCTTCCAGGGAAGTCCACGAGATAACAGCTAATTTGTGCTGTGAATGTTCAGAGGACACAGTAACGCTGGAGCCTGGGGATGATGTCAGAGGAAGCGAGACAGAAACAAGCATGGAACACAAACAGGAAGTGGACAGGAAGTGTGTCATAGAGGCGGGACACATTTTGGAACAGCTCATTGGTTCCTTCTTCAGCCAGTGACGATGGTTCCATAAGGGCTAGACTTCTTATAGTCTATGTGTTGTAATTGGGGCGGGACTTGTGGACGGCAATCGAATAAAAAGCACCACAGTGTTTTAGCAGCAGAACGCTGCCAATTGACTATACACTGTTTACACACACAGATAGAAATAAAAATAAAAATAACAATAGAAGGAGGACCATTGCTGGACAGCATAATAGGACAGAATCTGCATACTACTTTTTGCTCAGTCTGCATACTCATTTTTTGTTGGGGGAAAAAAATGATGTATGACATAAATATTCAACATAATCTATTTTTGACAATATTAAAATCCATATAAATTATAGTTAAAACAGGGGAATTATTATCAGGGGAAATAAAGATATGCATACACATGTGTATGCATACATAAAAAATGCATGAGAAACGCATAGTACACCAGACATGGAGGAAGTTAAAAATGGGGAATTATTATCAAATAGTACACCACACAGAGAGGAGGATGAACATTATAGAGGATTGCTTTATACAATAGCACTAATTCAAAATCCTCCAAGGGCCAAAACACTTAAAGAAAAAAATCAAAAACAGAGGAATTATTATCAGGGGAAAAAAATGCATGAAAAAGGCATAGTACATCAGACATGGAGGGAGTTGAAAATAGGGGAATTATTATCAAAGGGAATAAGGATATGCATACACATATGTATGCATACATACAAAACGCATGAAAAATGCATAGTACACCAGACATAGAAGAGGATGAACAATATAGAGGATTGCTTTATATAATGGCACTAATTTCAAAATCCTCATTTAACCCTCCAGGGGCCAAAACACTTAAAGAAAAAATCCAAAACATTTCCCTACGACAAAGCTTGCGAAAGCGCTCAGCTGATGGTAGGTCTTTGGGCATCGCCTCAATCACCCAAACCGAAAGACCTTCACTAGATTTTTGGTGATGTTCAAGGTAGTGCCTAGGGACACTATGATTGTCTAGACCAATAGTGATTAAACGGCGGTGTTCACCAAACCGTTCTCACAGTGGTCTAATGGTTCCCCCTACATAGAACAAACCACAAGGACATGTCAAGCAATAGACGACATGGTCAGAGGAACAAGTCTGGAAACCTTTGATGGGGTACCTTTTTCCCTTTACACAAAAGTCCCTCTGGCCATGCTTGACAAACCTACAGGTCTTACAAAGGGGTTTTCGGCACTGATACATGCCTGAAATAGCTAAAAATGTAGGGATAGAATACCCTGGCGGTAAGGGTTTTTCTTTTAACTTACTTGGTGCCACTTTACCTTTTTATGTTAGGGGCCTTTCTATAGGCAAAATTTGGCTTTTTTGGTAAAGCAGGCACAAGGTGTTCATCCTGCATCAATAATTGGCCAATGTTTCCGCATGATGCCCTCCATCTGTCTGTGGCGGGAGTGAAATTGAGTAATGAACCGTATATCATTTTTATTGTTACTGTCGGCTTGGATCTTAGGACGTGATGGAATAGACGTATCTTTATAAAAGGAATAGGCTGTTTTGACAATATCGGCTGGAAATTCTTTATCGGCCGGTTTTCTCGGCAAGAACCGACAAGAAAACTGCTTGCAGAGCTTTCTTGCCGAGAAAACCGGCCGTGTGTACGAGGCTTTCAGGTTTCTCGTCAGGAAAACTGACCAGAATCTCGACGAGAAAAAAAGAAGACCTGCTTTCTTTTTTCTCGTCGGGATTCTCGTCGGCCTGTTTACCGACGAGAAACCCGTGTGTGTGTACACTTACCTGTCGCCGTGGAAACCCGCGCATGCTCAAAATGACTTTGACGCATGCGCGGTAGCTTCCTAGGCATAGGTAGGGTGTAGCAAGATGGCGGTGACGGCATTGAATGTGACGAGCGCATGCTTGTTGTAGTCGATGACGTCACCGCTTTCGTGCCATTCAAAAGAACGGCGGTTCTTTTGAAAGGTACGTGTGTACACTCGGCCGGGACAAGATTCTTGTCAAGAATCTCGTCAGGAAAAACTACGGGTTTTTTCCTGACGAGATTCTCGGCTGTGTGTACGAGGCTTTAGTCTCATAAATCGGTATCCCTAGTGCAGTTCTTTTTCAAACTGCAATACTGGCTTTTAGGTATATTATTAAGCCACTGAGGGTGATGGCAACTTTTATAATTGAGAAATTAATTACCCGCCATAGGCTTAGTAAAATTCTTGGCATGGATGTCCTTCCCAATAAAGAAGAGCTCCAGATCAAGAAAGGCCAACTGGTGTTCGTCTATGACTGAAGTGAAATTAAGACCCATATTATTGTTGTTACAGTAAGCAACAAAACCATAGACTGAGGATACACTGCCATCCCAGATAATGATCACGTCATCTATATATCTTCCATAAAACACGATGTGAGATGAAAAGGGGTTGTTATGCCAAATATGAGAAGATTCCCAGTATCCCATAGTAATATTTGCATATGATGGCGCAAAATTAGCTCCCATCGCAGTCCCGTTTACCTGCAGAAAGAAGTCTTTTCCAAATTGAAAGTAATTATGAGTTTAAGGATGTTTGCCTGGAATTCAATAAGGGATCCTGACATAAAAAGGATTGGCAGCACACAATCCCACATCGTGTGGTATGGAGGTGTACAGAGACTGGACATCAAGTGAAACCCACAGGTAAGTGGGCTCCAAGAATAAGGGGAGAGCAGTTGTAACAAGTGGGTACCATCTCTGATGTAAGACTGCATTGATTGAGCAAGTGGCTGGAGGAACTGATCAACATATTGTGAAAAGCCATTGGTAATACTTCCCATTGCTGCCACTATAGGTCGTCCAGGGGGATTAGTTTGATTTTTATGCACCTTAGGTAGGTGATAAAAATATGGGGTAAAATGAACGGTCCCAACTAAAAAAGAAGCTTCATATTTAGTAATAACAGCATCACGGAGTGCATCCTTGACAAGGGAAGCAGCTTCTATAGTACTATTTGCCTCTGTAACATAATCAAATCTATTCTGGATGACTATACCCCCTCCCTTGTCAGCAGATTTAATCGTTAAATTAAAATTATTGGCAAGGGCCTCAAGAGCCTTCTTTTCAGACTAAGATTAGTCTTATTTTTACCTGAGATACACATCTCTGCGTGTACTATACGATAAAAAGCATTAATACAGGAACCTTTAGACTTCGTGGGATAAAAGACGGAGACAGGTCTGAATTTAGTATTCTGAATTGGTGGCGAGGTCATAAGATGCTGGGTATACTGTATTTGGTTATTCACTAAACTATCAAACAAAGAGGCCCTGGCAGAATGCTCATAGTCAGGTTCAGTATTAGGACAATAAAGGTCTTCTAAAAGAGCTAAACAGACATGATCATCATGAGTCATATTATCATTACACAGGGGACTGGCTGGGATAGGGTAAACCTCAGATTGATTAGGCATGTGGTGGGTAGACTTTTTATATAAAAAAATTGTTTTAAAGTAAGACGACGTATAAACTTATTTAAATCAGTAAATAAAAGAAACGGGTTTGGTTGAGCAGAAGGTGCAAAATTAAGGCCCCGACTAAGTAAAGAGATTTCATCACTAGACAGCTGGTGTGTCGAGAGATTGAAGATTTATACTGTACTCTCTTTTTCCTGTGGTCTGGACTTGGATCTGCTTCCTCTACCCCGGCATCCTCTGCTTTGTGCTTTCTTTTTAAAGGTTTGGTCCGGGGGGGGGGGGTCTACTACTAAAAAAGAGACCGGAGAGGATTCAGAAGATTGGGCCACACTAGTAGTGGGTACGTATAAGGAATTTGGACCAAAGGTTATAGGTAGGTTAGATGATATTTGGTCCACAGATAAACTAGGCATTGAAGTGATAATGCTGGTGTCATTTATATGAATAGGCATCATGGTACTCGTATTAATTGAATCTATATGAGAAGAAGGAGGACAAGATATCCTGTGATTGTAACTAGAGATTACCTGTGTATGGCTAGGTGGTAGGCCAACACCAGGTATGGATGAATGTAATAGGGGGGGACCATTTTGGTGTCCTTTCTCTGTAGGTTAGGTAGTGAGAGGGATGTAGGGGACTTGTGGGGCACTCTATCATGTGGTATGGTTTTCGGATGCTGGTTAACTATGGGGGCATAAGGGTTAATATCCATAAGAGATGGAATATTACAATTAGATGTATGTTTCCATGAGAATATATTGTTTTTATTATAAATCGGCCAAATCTCTCCGGAATTTGGCAAGTTTAAATTTAGTGAGAAGGTCTTCTGTCTTATTGATTTTTTTAGTGATGGTAGATAGCCAATAAGTAGGTAAATGAGAGGTCAATTCCGTGATTTGAGAGATCAGGATCTGTATCTGCTGTACCACTTGTTCATATTTAATGTGTCTCTGTATTATAATAATACTGATCCACTTATTTGTACAAAATTCAGAGATAGAGGACCATTCTTTCTGTTGTGCCGTATCTAAAAAGGAACATGTTTTTAAAATCCTAAAGGCCTCCAGGAGTAATATGAGCAGATATATATTTTTGAAGGAAAAATTCATCCCACCATTGTTGATTGGCAGAGGTGAGCAATTTCTCCAATCTTTGAAACGAATGACATAAGGCACCATATTGTGCGTGACTAAATTGGAGGAGTGGTTTAAAAAAATCATTCGGAAAAATAGCAAGAAGTTCTTGGACTCTAGTGTGTTTAAGTGAGTCAATCTCTGATAAAAGTGCCATAATATCAGCAAGAAATACAATGGAACAAAAGAGGAGAACAAAAAAAATAAATAAATCGCAAACACAATAAATATTAAGGAAGGAATGGGGCCAATCTCAGTCAAAACATTAATTGTTTAAATGACACAATCTGCCAGGGGACAGTCCAAATATAAGGTGCAGCAGCCTAAAAAGTTTACTTAAAACAATAGATCCAGAAAAATGTATATATCCAGGGCGCTCCAAGCATTTGAATCCTGACAGATAAAGTCTGTGTTGGAGAGGGTAGCAAATCTTCACGCACTTTAGGCAGCACTCAGGGAGACCAGCTATAACTAAGCACTAGACCTTAGTGCAAAACGCGTTAGCTGATATCCCACTGTCTGCTGTGACTTGTAGTGCTTTTATCTTTACCAATAAAGGCAACCTAAAAGTTTTTTCCGGAGCTGCTGTCCATACAATTTCTCCCCATTTCTCAATCTCTAATGGAAACAGAAAAACAAACAAGGCGCCTCTAAGTGCAGAAGTATAAAACTTTTAATATACCCTAAAAGGGTTAAAAACACTTACAAGATAGTGGATGAAACAGGCATGTAGCAGGTAAGTATGTCCAGGAGATGTTCCAGTAGCAGGGCAGTCCCAGTCTGTGATGGTAAAGCTTCCAGGGAAGTCCACAAGATAAAGGGATTTTTATAACAGCTTACCTGTAAAATCCTTTTCTTGGAGTACATCACGGGACACAGAGCGACTTAGTCATTACTAATGGGTTATATAGATACCTTCAGGTGCTGGCACTGGCAACTTCCAAAACCGGAAGTACCCTCCCCTATATAAGCCCCTCCCATCCAGGAGCACCTCAGTTTTGTAGCAAAGCAATAAGAGTCCCAAAAAGAGGGGTGGGAGCTCTGTGTCCCGTGATGTACTCCAAGAAAAGGATTTTACAGGTAAGCTGTTATAAAAATCCCTTTTTCTTTTTCGTACATCATGGGACACAGAGCGACTTAGTCATTACTAATGGGACGTCCCAAAGCAATGCCAAATGAGGGGAGGGATACACTATACATAAGCTGGGCGCCATCAGGCATGAGGATCTTTTGCGGCCTGCAACACACTGCGCCCAAAGGCGACATCCTCCTGACTTCTAACGTCTACCTGGTAGAATCTAGTAAACGTGTGTACTGAAGACCATGTTGCGGCCTTACAGACTTGAGCCAGGGAGGCCTGGTGATGCACTGCCCATGAAGTTCCAACTGCTCTTGTGGAGTGCGCCCTAACTTTGAACGGAGGCGGTCTCCTTCTCAAGCCATAGGCTTGTATTATGACCTGTCGAATCCACTTGGCTAAAGTAGATTTTGATGCTGCCTGACCCTTTCTGGGGCCTTCCGGCAGAACAAACAAAGTATCCGTTCTACGAATCTGAGCAGTGGCTTTTAGATAAGCTTTAACTGCTCTTACTACATCCAAAGAATGCAATAACTTTTCCTCTACCGAGGTAGGTTTGGGAAAAAAAGAAGGAAGAACCACATCTTGGTTCAAATGAAACCTCGATACCACCTTAGGAAGAAAGGCTGGATGAGGACGTAATACTACTCTGTCCTTATGGACAACCAGATATGGCTCCTTACAGGACAAGGCGGCTAATTCCGATACTCTTTTAGCCGAACAAATGGCTACTAAGAAAATCAATTTCCTGGTGAGAAGAACCAAGGAAATGTGCTGCAATGGTTCAAATGGTTGTTTCTGTAGAACCGACAGAACCAGGTTTAAGTCCCATGGACATATGGGAATACTAACCGGAGGGCTAATACGCATCACTCCTTGTATGAAAGCTTTGACTAGTGAATGCGAAGCCAAGGGCCTTTGAAAAAATATTGACAAGGCCGAAATCTGACCCTTGATAGTACTCAAGGCAAGCTTCCTATCCACAGCCCACTGTAGGAAGTCCAGGATCCTACCTATTATGTACTTACGCGGATGCCATTTCTTGGCCTCACACCACGCGATGTACGCCTTCCAGATCCTATAATAGATCTGCCTGGATACCGGCTTCCTGGCATTGATCATGGTAGATACCACAGGATTAGAGAGACCTCTCTTTTTTAGAATGTGGGCTTCAATAGCCAGGCCGTCAAACCTAGGGCTTGTAAGGAAGGGTGGTATATCGGTCCCTGCGAAAGCAGGTCCGGACGATGTGGGAGGGTCCAAGGACTCCCCACTGACATCTTTACGATCTCCGCGTACCATGCTCTTCGGGGCCACGCTGGAGCCACCAGAATCACTGGTTTCTTTTCTACCCTGATTCTGTGGATTAATCGCGGTAACAATTGTGGCGGTGGGAATGCATATATCAGCTTGAACTGATTCCAAGGGAACACTAGGGCATCCGAGCCGCAAGCTAGGGGATCCCTTGTGCGAGACACAAATCTGTCCACCTTTGCGTTGAATCTGGATGCTAGCAGATCTACATCCGGTGTTCCCCACCGCTGGCATATTGCCTGGAAAACCTCGGGGTGAAGAGACCATTCCCCCGGGCATAATTGCTGGCGACTTAGAAAGTCCGCTCTCCAATTTTCCACTCCTGGGATGAAAACCGCGGATATGGCTGGGACATATCTTTCTGCCCATTCCAGGATGCAATTTGCTTCCCTCTGGGCTGCACGACTCCTGGTGCCACCCTGGTGATTGATATATGCCCCTGCTGTGGCATTGTCTGATTGAATTCTGACAGGGGACCCTTGGAGTTTGGATGTCCATGCTACTAGGGCATACCGGGCTGCTCGTATCTCTAAGAGATTGATGGGCAGGGCCTTCTCTGCTTCTGACCACTTGCCCTGGATAGACCATTGCTCCAGTACTGCCCCCCAGCCTATGAGGCTGGCATCTGTAGTGACCACCTTCCAAGAAACCGGACTGAAGGGTTTCCCTTTTTCCAGATTCTGGGGCACCAACCACCAATGGAGGCTCTTGCGAACGGAAGGGGACAAGGACATTGGTAAGTCTAAAGCCTGAACTTTTTTGTTCCAGGCTGACAGTATGGCCCTCTGCAAGTTCCTTGAATGGAATTGACCGTAGGGTACTGCTTCAAATGAAGCCACCATTTTTCCCAGCAGCCTCATGCACAGGCGTATGGATGGTTTTCTTTTTGTACCCACTAAGTGGGTCAAATCTTTCAAAGACGACACCTTCTCTGGAGGTAAGAAAATCTTTCTCTGATTTGAATCCAGCCTTAGCCCCAAGTATTCCAGACTTTTGACTGGTCTTAGAGCTGACTTGTCTCGGTTGATAATCCAACCGTGATATTCCAGATACTTGATTGTCTCGTGAATAGCTACTTCCAGTTTTTCCACTGAGTGGTCTATTAGTAGCAGGTCGTCTAAATATGCCATTATCGTTACACCCCGTGTTCTTAGATTGGCCAATAATGGGGCCAGAATTTTTGTGAACACTCGTGGTGCTGTGGCCAGACCGAAAGGTAAGGCTCTGAACTGAAAATGGCGCCCTTCTACTACAAAGCGTAGAAATTTCTGGTGGGCCGGAAAGATGGGAATATGCAGATAAGCATCCTTTATGTCGATCGAGGCTAACCATTCCTGCCCTTGTAGGGCGGTGGCCACCGATCGGATCGACTCCATCCGAAAAGTCCTGATATGTAGGAATTTGTTTAGCCCTTTTAGATTTAATATGGGCCTCACGTCCCCATTTGGTTTGGGGACTGTGAAAAGGTTCGAGTAAAACCTGAACCCGCTTTCTTCCAAGGGAACCTTCATGATTACACCTTGGAGCAATAGTTGTTCTAGTGCCCGAAGGAGGGATCCTCTCTTCTGGGGATCGCTTGGCACGTTTGACCTCATAAAATGGGCAGGAGGAGTGTCTTTTAACTCCAGCTTGTATCCCAGACTTACTGCGGAGATCACCCATCTGTCTCTGATGGTGTCCCGCCAGGTCTCTGTGAACAACTGAAGTCTTCCCCCCACCCGATTGAGTGGGGGGAACCCTTCATGACTTGGGGGGAGGTTTTGTACCTCTCTTGACCCAGGGTTTCTTGTTACCCTGTGATTGTCCCTGATTTCTGCCCCCTGGATTTGACCGTGGAGGCCGTCGGAACTGTTTCACAGCCGATGTGCCAGGGACTGGAGAAGTAGGCCTCTTAAAAGAAGGACTTCTACCCTTGTTCTTAACCAGCAAGAGTGTACTTTTACCGGCAGAAATTTTCTGGATATACTTGTCCAGATCTTCTCCAAATAAGCGTTCTCCATGAAATGGGAAGCTAATCAGCAATTTCTTACAGGGAGCTTCAGCAGACCAGTTTTTGAGCCATAGAAGCCTACGCATATGTACCACAGACAGCGCAAAGCGGGAGGCCTGTTGGATTGTATCCTTTATGGCGTCCACCGCAAAACACAAGGCTCTAGGTAGGTCAGCTAGGGCAAGAGCCTGCTGATCTGGTAAGTCCCTTAAGACTTGTTTCAACTGATCCTTTACTGCTTGGCAGACCCCAATCGCTGCTACTGCAGGTTGTGTCACCAAGCTTGCTGTAGAGAAAGCAGATTTTAGTAAAGACTCCAATTTTTTATCTATTGGGTCTTTGAACATTGGAACATTATCTACTGGACATGTCAGTGATTATTCACACAAGAGATGGCTGCGTCCACTGTAGGGACCCTCCATTTTTTTATGAACTTATCCTCCATGGGATAGATCACCGGAAATCTCTTGGGGGGAGTAAATATTTTATCAGGATGCTCCCAATCCTGGTAAATAAGCCCTTCCAATAAAGGGTGGATTGGGAAGGAACAGACAGTCTGGGGAGCTTTCAGCGACCCCAGCGAGGAGACAGTAATGGTTGATGGCTCCGCAAGAGGCAATTTAAATGCTGATCGGACCATGTTAGTCAGAGACTGAACCCATAATCTTTCAGCCTGAGATGCTGAGAAAGGTTCTTCCACTGTTGATTCCTCTATAACCGAATCAACCTCATCCTGATCCCCTTCAGGTAGGTCGATCTCTGTGTGGGGCTGTTCCTCCACTAACAGGCACTCTGAAGGAGGAGACGGACATCGGACGTGCTTTCCCTGTGACAGGGAAGCAGCGATCAATGCTGTTAATCTCTCTTCCAATCCTCCCAGAGTTGAGGAAAAAACCTCCTCTGTTATATATACAGGAGCAGGTGGACTGGGGACAGCCGCAGCACCAGGTACTCCTGCGGGGTTCCTACGGCTACTAACCTCTGAAATTTCAGGGGAGATTGGTGCAGTACAAGCATGCCCAAAATCCTCAGAGCCCGATGGAGACCCCTTTGGCTTCTTGGAAGACTTATTTCCAGAGCGTCTGGACGACATATCCTTCAAGCACAAAGCTGAGGTATTCCCGTCGTCATACACCAATTTTACTGGTAATAGTCTAACACAGTTGCTGCTATATACCAGCTGGTGTCCACTAAAGTGTCTTTCTATGGGGATGCCTGCATCAACCGCCTCTGTGTGCCACCGTTTTGTTGCTAGCTCTGCTTGCATCCAGCTGACACTTGTACTGTGTCTTTTATCCATGCTGGGACGCCTGCACATGCGCAGAAGCGCTGCGGCGGGAATCAAGCGTCATCCACCCGCCCCGCCCCTTTCCTTTCATAGGAGGCGCGTGCACGCGCGCGCACCCGTGCGCCTTCGGCGCTCTTTTTTGAAAACAAGCAGGGACTAGGAGCCAGGGCCCTTTTTGCCGGAGGGCCTGTGCGGTGGATGAGCGCAGCAACAGGGCAGAGGAACTGGATTCCCACAGAGAAACTTACCAACTGCCTGGATCTTTTGACTTGAAAAAGCCAAAGATCCACATGACAAGAAAAATGGACCACAGCGGCCTCTAGTGGTTTAACACAGGTACCGCGGTCTCCTTTTTTTTTTTTTTTCTTGACTACTATTAAAATTTTACATTTTCCAGTAGTTACAGGCATGCACAGATATTAGCGGGAATACCGTTAGGTAACAGACAGAAAGACAAATTAGGCTTTGGGGTCCCCCAATAGAACCAAGTTCCTGGGGGCCCCCACTTACCTGTTCCCCGCCGCAGGACTCTGTTTGGTCCACAGAAGCCCAAACTTCACCTCTCACGGCAGGCATTGTATTTAAACCTTCAGGGACCGGGTTCCCAAGGATTCCACTCCCCTGGACCTGTATAGCACCCTGCACAGACAACATCTTGGTCGTGGGTATGACCAGAGCTCTGGATCCCAGGGTCCAGCCCTCCTAAGAGAGGCATTACAGGCAAAACCTTGCTCTTCTGTTGCAAGGCCCGTGTCATGGAGATCCTGCCAGAAACAGGCGCCCCAGACTTCCTGGTCTCCGTTCGCGCGTGCGTCCAGCGGGTGGCGCCAGAGAGACTATTTAAACCTGTCATTTACAGACAGTCCCTGCTGTCTGCTCTACAGCGTTGTGTGCTAAACCCTGATCTGAGACCATACCTGTGCTAAAAGACCCGGCTTACCTTGACCAACCTGTTATCTGCCTGCACCCGACCCCGGCTTGTTGTGACTACCCTTTGCCTGCATCCTGTACTTCTGCTGCCCGCCTGATATCTGACCCGGCCTGTTTACTACCCTGTTCCTGGTTCCGATCCAGTTTGCTAAACCGATCCAGTCTGCTGAGCTGTCCCAGATCCAGCCTGCTAAGCTGAACCTGCCTGCTAGCTGATCCTGTCTGCTGTGCTTCTTCCGATCCAGTCTGCGAGACCGATCCAGTCTGCTGAGCTGTCCCAGATCCAGCCTGCTAAGCTGAACCTGCCTGCTAGCTGATCCTGTCTGCTGTGCTTCTTCCGATCCAGTCTGCGAGACCGATCCAGTCAGCTGTGCTACTTCCGGTCCAGCCTGCTAGCCGTTCCAGTTCCGGTATTCTGCAAGGAAGCTTCCGGGTGTTTGAATCACCACCTCACCACAGTTGATCCTGCCAGGCACCCGTGCCACTCCTTACTCCTGTGCCAACTGTTACCTTACCAGGGGGCCGGGAGTGGGAGCCGTAAGGGAGGCCGTCCCCTGCAATTCGGGCTCACTACCATCAGGTACGTGACAGTAGCAGACAGCCATGCCTGAGCCTGAGCAGGGAGCCTCCCCTATGGAAGATCTGTGTCAGCATCTGGCAGATCTAACCGAAGCAGTCAAGGACCTTCAACAAAACTACACCCGGCTGGAAGAACGGTTACTGGTTCTTCCCAACGCTACCGGAACCCAAGGATTTCCCCATGCTTCCACCTCTTACTCTGGGACTGAGCCAACCCAAACAATAGTAATGCTTCCTCCAGAACCTAGGGTCCCTGCACCCGAAAGATTTTCCGGAAATCGAAGTAGCTTTAGGGCTTTTCGCAACTCCTGCGAACTATACTTCACCCTCCAGCCACGAACCTTCGCTCTGGAAATCACTAAAGTGGGCTTTGTGGTTTCCCTGCTTACCGGGGACCCCAAGCCTGGGCCCACCGTCTCCTGGAACGAAAGGACATAGTTCTGACCAACCTTGCCTCCTTCTTTGACGCTATGGCTCAGCTATACGAGGATCCCCAGCTTTCAGCAACTGCTGAAGCGGCTTTGCGTACCCTTCAGCAGGGACGCAGGGCGGCAGAGGACTACGTGGCCGAGTTTAGGCGGTGGAGCGCAGATACAGACTGGAACGATGCCGCTCTCCGTCACCAGTTTTGCATGGGACTCTCTGATTCTCTGAAAGATGAGCTGGCTAGAGTTGGGGTGCCACAGACTTTGAATGCGTTGATCGATTTAACCATACAGATCGATCGACGCCTAAGAGAACGAAGGGCTGAGAGAGCTACAGGGTTTTCTCACCCAACCTGGATGCTCCCAAGGGCTCCAAGTCACCTGCACACAGTACCCGCTGCATCACCAGCTTCCGCACCCAACGCACCTGAGCCCATGTAGCTTGGGGTTCTTCGTCCTTCCCTTACCCCGGAGGAGCGACAACGTCGTCGGATGAACAATCTGTGTCTGTATTGCGGAGGGCCCGGACATTACGTTAGGAACTGCCCTCTGAAGCTACGTAAATGTCTCTCTATGATTCCTGAATACACGGGTCCTATAGCCAAGACCGCATCTCACCTGGCCCTTTCAGTCTCATTGCAGCTTTCAGGAAAGACCCTACCAACCCCCGCCATTATTGATTCTGGGGCCTGCAGTTGTTTCATGGACTCTTCATTCGCTGCTAAACATCGGATTCCTCTCCTTCCCAAGACCCATGGACTCTCTGTTCACCTGGCTGATGGGTCTGCTATTAAATCCGGCCCTGCAGTTCTAGAGACTGCTCCTATTTCTGCTGTCATTTCCAGCTCCCACCACGAACTGTTACGTATGGACATCATCTCTTCTCCATTATTCCCTGTGATCCTCGGTATGCCCTGGCTGCAAGCTCACAACCCTGCCATCAACTGGGCCACAGGGGAAGTCACCTTTTCGTCACCTTACTGCCAGCAGTTCTGTGGCTCTCACGCCCCTCATGGGCCGTCTAACCTGCTCTGCCTGGATTCAGAAGCTGAATTACGTCAGTCTATTCCAGAAGTCTATCATGAGTACCTGGATGTATTCAGTAAACAACGGGCGGAGGTTCTACCACCCCATCGAGCCTACGACTGCCCCATTGAACTATTACCTGGGGCTGAAATCCCATTTGGAAGGATTTTTCCGTTGACAGAGGTTGAACAGGGGGCACTAAGGGAATACGTTGACGAGAACCTGAAGAAGGGGTTTATTCGCCCATCCACGTCTCCAGCAGGCGCGGGCATCTTTTTCGTCGAGAAAAAGGACCATACCCTTCATCCTTGCGTGGATTACCGCAAATTAAATAAAATTACGGTGAAGAACCGTCATCCCCTTCCTTTGATGCCAGAGTTATTCCAGAGACTGGGGGCTGCCAATGTCTTCACCAAGCTTGATCTCCGTGGAGCCTATAATTTGGTCCGCATCAGGGACGGAGATGAGTGGAAGACTGCTTTCCGTACTCGATTTGGGCACTTCGAGTATTTGGTAATGCCTTTCGGGTTGTGCAATGCCCCCGCCACGTTTCAATACTTCATTAATGATTCCCTTCGGGACTTTCTGGACTTATTTGTTATCGTCTATCTAGACGACATATTAATTTCTTTCTCGTACATCACGGGACACAGAGCGACATAGTCATTACTAATGGGTTATATAGATACCGTCAGGTGCTGGCACTGGCAACTTCCAAAACCGGAAGTACCCTCCCCTATATAAGCCCCTCCCATCCGGGAGCACCTCAGTTTTTTGCCAGTGTCTAAGGTGTTGGCCAAGAAGAAACATGTGTTTTTCACTGAGCTTGCGTACAGGTTCTTTTGGGCCTCAGTAAGCTATTCCGGATCCGACCAAAAAAGCTTCATAGCTAAACGGTCGGTACCCGGGCCTTGCAGAGAAGAGCAAGGTTTTGCCTGTAATGCTTCTCTTAGGAGAGCTGGACCCTGGGATCCAGAGCTCTGGTCATACCCACGACCAAGATGTTTTCTGTGCAGGGTGCTATACAGGTCCAGGGGAGTGGAATCCTTGGGAACCCGGTCCCTGAAGGTTTGATTACAATGCCTGCCGTGATAGGTGAAGTTTGGGCTTTTGTGGACCAAACAAAGTCCTGCGGCGGGGAACAGGTAAGTGGGGGCCCCCAGGAACTTGGTTCTATTGGGGGACCCCCAAGCCTAATTTGTCTTTCTGTCTGTTACCTAACGGTATTCCCGCTAATATCTGTGCATGCCTGTAACTACTAAAAAATGTAATATTTTTAATAGTGGTCAAGAAAAAAAAAAAATATATATATATATATATATTTAATATATAAAAAAGACTGCGGTACCTGTGTTTATCCACTAGAGGCCGCTGTGGAACGTTTCTTGTCATGTGGACTAAGTTTCTCTATATCAGAGCAAGTCCAGGCAGATGGTGAGTTCTCTTGTGGGAAACTGCTTCTTCTGCCATGTTGCAATGCTCGTCCATCCCCCGGCCTGCGGCAAAGAGGGGCCCTGGCTCTTGTCCCTAGTTCCCTTTTCGAAATTAGCACCGAAGGCGCACGTGGCCGCGCGCGTGCGCGTGCACGCGCCTCTATATATAGAGGTGAGCCGGGAAAGGGGGCGGAGCCTGGGGGATGACGCTCTGTGCGCGCCGCAGCGCTTCTGCGCATGTGTGGGCATCCCAGCATGTTAAAAACCACAATTTTGTGTTGTGAGCTGGCTATGAAGTGCAGTGACAGAGCTGGCAACATTTAAAAAAGGCATACAGCAAGCGGTTGATGCAGGCATCCCCATAGAAAGGCACATTAGTAGACACCAACTGTGATATAGCAGCAATTGTGCTAGACTATTCTCAGTAAAAGTGGTGTATTACGGCTGGAATACCTCAGCTTTAGGCTTAGGAAATATGCCGTCCAGAAGCTCCGGAACTGAATCTTCCAGGAAGCGAAGGGGGTCTCATCGGGCTCTGTGGATCTTGGGCATGCTTCTGCTGCACCAGTCTCCCCTGAAGTTCAGAGGTAAGTGACCGTAGAGACCCCGCAGGGGTACTTGGTACTGTGGCTGTCCTCAGTTCACCTGCTCCTGTGTATGTAACAGAGGAGGTTTTTTCCTCAGCTCTGGGAGGATTAGAGAGAGATTGTCAACATTGATCGCTGCCTCCCTGTCAGGGAAAGCACGCCCGATCTCCGTCTCTTCCTTCAGAGTGCCTGTTAGCAGAGCAACAGTCCCATACAGGGATCGACCTGCCTGAAGGGGATCAGGATGAGGTTGATTCTGTTATAGAGGAATCAACAGTGGGGGAACCTTTTCTCAGCATCTCAAGCTGAAAGATTATGGGTTCAGTCTCTGACTAACATGGTCCGATCAGCATTTAAAAATGCACCTTGCGGAACCATCAACCACTACTGTATCCTCGTTGGGGTCGCTAGAAGCCCCCAGACTGTCTGTTCTTTTCCACTTTACCCTTTACTGAAAGGGCTTGTTTACCAGGATTGGGAACGTCCTGAGAAAATATTTATTCCCCCAAGAGATTTCCGGTGGTCTATCCCGTGGAGGATAAGTTCATCAAAAAAATGGAAGGTCCCTACAGTGGACGCAGCCATCTCTTGTATGTATAAATCACTGACATGTCCAGTGGATAATGTCCAAATGTTCAAGAACCCAATAGATAAAAGATTGGAGTCCTTATGAAAGTCTGCTTCTTTCTACAGCAAGCTTGGTGACACAACCAGCAGTGAGGTCTGCTAAGCAGTGAAGGATCAGTTGAAACAGGTCTTGAGGGACTTGACAGATCAGCAGGCCTTGCCCTAGCTGATCTACCTAGAGCCTTAGGCTTTGCGGTTGACGCCATAAAGGATTCAGTCCATCAGGCCTCCCGCCTTACGCTGTCTATAGTACATATGCGTAGGCTTCTATGGCTCAAAAACTGGTCTGCTGAAGCTCCCTGTAAAGAATGGCTGGTTAGCGTCCCATTTCATGGTGAACGCTTATTCAGGGAAAACCTGGACAAATATATCCAGAAAATTTCCAGCGGTAAAAATACGCTCTTGCCGGTTAAAAACAGAGTTAGAGGTCCCTCTTTAAGAGGCCTGCTTCTCCAGTCCCTGGGGCATCGGCTGTGTAACAGTTCCGACGGCCTCCTCGGTCAATTCCCGGGGGTAAAAAAACAGGGACAATAGCAGGGTAATGAGAAACCCTGGGTCAGGGGAGGTACAAAACCTCCCCCAAAGTTAAATTCATTGAAGGGTTGCCCCCACTCAGTCGGGTGGGGGGAGGACTCCAGTTGTTCGCAAGAGACCTGGCGGGACACGATCAAGACAGATAGGTGCTCTCCGCAGTATGTTTGGGATACAGTTTGGAGTTAAAAGACTCTCCTCCTTCCCATTTTTGAGGTCAAACGTGCCAAGGGATCCCCGGAAGAGAGAGTCCCTCCTGTTGGCACTAGAACAACTATTGCTCCAAGGAGTAATTATGGAGGTTCCCCTGGAAGAATGAGGGTTCGGGTTTTACTCAAACCTCTTTACAGTCCCGAAGCAAACGCGGACAGGAGGCCCATATTAATTCTAAAAGGGCTATACAAATTCCTGTATATCAGGACTTTCCGATGGAGTCGATCCGATCGGTGGCCACTGCCCTACAAGGGGAGGATTGGTTAGCCGCGATCGACATCAAAGATGCTTATTTGCACATTCCCATCTTTCCAGTCCACCAAAAATTTCTACGCTTTGCAGTAGAAGGGCGCCATTTTCAGTTCAGAGCCTTACCCTTCGGGTTGGCCACAGCACCACGAGTGTTTACAAAAATTCTGGCCCTTTATTGGCCAATCTAAGAACACAAGGTGTAATGATAATGGCATATCTAGATGACTTGTTGCTGATAGACCACTCAGTGAAAAAACTAGACGTGGTCGTTCACAAGACAATCAAGTATCTGGAATCTCACGGTTGGATTATCAACCGAGACAAGTCAGCCCTAAAAACCAGTCAAAAGTCTGGAATACTTGGGGCTAAGGTTGGATTCAGGCCAGAGAAAAATATTCTTGCCTCGAGGAAAGGTGTTGTCTTTGAAAGATTTGATCCACTTAGTGGGTACAAAAAAGACAGCCGTCCATACGCCTGTGCATGAGGCTGCTGGGAAAAATGGTGGCATCATTCGAAGCAGTACCCTACGGTCAATTCCATTCAAGGAATTTGCAAGGGGCCATACTGTCAGCCTGGAACAAAAAAGTTCAGGCCCTAGACTTACAATGTCCTTGTCCCCTTCCGTTCGCAAGAGCCTCCGTTGGTGGTTGGTTCCCCAGAATCTGGAAAAAGGGAAATCCTTCAGTCCGATTTCTTGGAAGGTGGTCACTACAGATGCCAGCCTTATAGGCTGGGGAGCAGTACTGGAGTAATGGTCTCTCCAGGGCAGATGGTCGGATGCAGAAAAGGCCCTGCCCATCAATCTCTTAGAGATACGAGCAGCCCGGTATGCCCTAGTAGCATGGACATCCAAACTCCAAGGGTCCCCTGTCAGAATTCAATCAGACAATGCCACAGCAGTGGCATATATCAATCATCAGGGGGGCACCAGGAGTCGTGCAGCCCAGAGGGAAGTAAATTACATCCTGAAATGGGCAGAAAGATATGTCCCAGCCATATCTGCGGTATTCATTCCAGGAGTGGAGAATTGGAAGGCGGACTTTCTAAGTCGCCAGCAATTATGCCCAGAGGAAGGGTCCCTTCACCCCGAGGTTTTCTGGACAATATGTCAGCGGTGGGGAACATCGGATGTAGACCTTCTAGCATCCAGATTCAATGCAAAGGTGGACAGGTTTGTCTCTCAGACAAGGGATCCCCTAGCTTGCGGCTCGGATGCCCTAGTGTTCCCTTGGGATCAGTTCAAGCTGATATATGCATTCACACCGCCACAATTGTTACCTCGATTAATCCGCAGATTCAGGGTAGAAAAGAAACCAGTGATTCTGGTGGCTCCAGCGTGGCCCCGAAGAGCGTGGTACGCGGAGATTGTAAAATGTCAGTGGGGAGTCCTTGGACTCTCCCACGTCGTCCGGACCTGCTTTTGCAAGGACCGATATACCACCCTTCCTTACCAGCCCTAGGTTTGACGGCCTGGCTATGAAAGCCCACATTCTAAAAAAAGAGAGGGCTCTCTAATCCCGTGGTATCTACCATGATCAATGCCAGGAAGCCGGTATCCAGGCAGATCTCTTATAGAATCTGGAAGGCGTACATCGCCTGGTGTGAGGCCAAGAAATGGCATCCACGTAAATACGTAATAGGTAGGATTCTGGACTTCCTACAATGGGCTGTAGATAGGAAGCTTGCCTTGAGTACTATCAAGGGTCAGATTTCGGCCTTGTCAATATTTTTTCAAAGGCCCTTGGCTTCGCATTCACTAGTCAAAGCCTTTATACAAGGAGTGATGCGTATTAGTCCTCCGGTTAATATTCCCATATGTCCATGGGATCTAAACTTGGTTCTGTCGGTTCTACAGAAACAACCATTTGAACCATTACAGCATATTTCTTTGGTTCTTCTCACCAGGAAATTGATTTTTCTAGTAGCCATTTGTTCGGCTAAAAGAGTGTCGGAATTAGCAGCTATGTCCTGTAAGGAGCCATATCTGGTTATCCATAAGGATAGAGTAGTGTTACGCCCTCATCCAGCCTTTCTTCCTAAGGTGGTATTGAGGTTTCATTTGAACCAAGATGTGGTTCTTCCTTCTTTCCCCAAACCTACTTCGGTAGAGGAAAAGTTATTGCATTCTTTGGATGTAGTAAGAGCAGTTAAAGCTTATCTAAAAGCCACTGCTCAGATTCGCAGAACGGATACTTTGTTTATTCTGCCGGAAGGCCCCAGAAAGGGTCAGGCAGCGTCAAAATCTACTTTAACCAAGTGGATTCGACAGGTCATAATGCAAGCCTATGGCTTGAGAAGGAGACCGCCTCCATTCAAAGTTAGAGCGCACTCCACGAGAGCAGTTGGAACTTCATGGGCAGTGCATCACCAGGCCTCCCTGGCTCAAATCTGTAAGGCCGCAACATGGTCTTCAGTACACACATTTACTAGGTTCTACCAGGGGGACGTTAGAAGTCAGGAGGATGTCGCCTTTGGGCGCAGTGTGTTGCAGGCCGCAAAAGATCCTCATGTCTGATAGCGCTCAGCTTATGTATGGTGTATCCCCCCCCCTCGTTGGGCATTGCTTTAGGACATCCCATTAGTAATGACTATGTCGCTCTGTGTCCCGTGATGTACGAGAAAGAAAATAGGATTTTTATAACAGCTTACCTGTAAAATCCTTTTCTTGGAGTACATCACGGGACACAGAGCTCCCGCCCCTCTTTAGGGACACTTATTGCTTTGCTACAAAACTGAGGTGCTCCCGGATGGGAGGGGCTTATATAGGGGAGGGTACTTCCGGTTTTGGAAGTTGCCAGTGCCAGCACCTGACGGTATCTATATAACCCATTAGTAATGACTATGTCGCTCTGTGTCCCGTGATGTACTCCAAGAAAAGGATTTTACAGGTAAGCTGTTATAAAAATCCTATTTTTCTCTTCCTCCCTCGAATCCCATCGCAGACATGTCAAGAGTGTGTTAGTCCGGCTTCGACAACATGGCCTATATGCGAAAGCCGAAAAATGTGCGTTCGAGCAGGGAAGTATACCATTCTTGGGATTAATCATCTCCAGTGAGGGCATCGAGATGGACCCCCAGAAGATTGCTGCAATCCTAGACTGGCCAGTCCCTACAGACAAGAAGGGAATCCAACGTTTTGTCGGTTTTGCTAATTTTTACCGCAAGTTCATCAGAGGATTCTCGGCCATCATTGCACCAATCACTCAATTAACCCAACAGGGGAACCGCTTCCATTGGTCCTCCGAGGCCCAAAAGGCCTTTGAGGCCCTTAAGGGACTTTTTACCTCTGCCTCCGTCTTAAAGCATCCGGATTCCTCTTTGCCATTCGTCCTCGAGGTAGACGCATCCGAAATCGCTGTAGGGGCAATATTGTCCCAGAGACAAGGAACCAAGGCCCTGCTTCCCCCAGTGGCCTTCTTCTCACGCAAGTTGTCAACAGCAGAGAGGAACTACGATGTGGGGGATCGGGAGTTGCTGGCAATTAAGTCTGCGCTAGAAGAATGGCGCTATCTGCTGGAGGGAGCTGCCCATCCAATTCTGATATTTACTGACCATAAGAACCTGGAATATCTGAGATCCGCAAAGAGACTGAAACCACGACAGGCCAGATGGGCGCTCTTTTTCTCCAGGTTTTCGTGCCATGTCACGTATCGTCCAGGCTCCAAGAACACTAAGCCTGACGCCTTGTCTCGGATGTTTCACAAACCCAAAGAAGTTTCTCTTCCGGATACCATCCTTGCCCCTGGGAATTTCCTCTTGCTTCAGGAAAACCTGCTCTCCAGACTTAAACAAGCCTCCGCAGGGCAGTTGCCCTCTCCTGAATTGGAACTGCAGGTTAAGGACGGGTTGCTCTGGCATAAGGACAAGATCTATATCCCCGAGGATCTACGAGTATCTGTCCTGGAACTCTGCCACGACCATGCATTAGCCGGGCACTTTGGCATAGCGAAGACCACCGACTTGGTACAGCGTACCTTTTGGTGGCCTCAATTACGGGAAGATTGTAAAGAATTTGTGGAGTCCTGCACTACCTGCATCAGGAACAAGACTCATAGAACCAAGGCCTGGGGCTTATTAAGACCTTTGCCTGTTCCAGACAGACCATGGAGGATGTTATCCATAGACTTCATTGTCGAGTTACCTCCAGCAGAAGATCATACCACTATCTTTGTGATAGTCGATCTTCTGTCCAAAATGGCACACTTTATTCCGATGAAAGGCACTCCCTCTGCCCCTGAAACAGCACAGGCATTAATCAAGGAAATCGTCAGACTCCACGGGGTACCAGCCAACATTGTTTCAGATCGAGGGGTACAGTTCACCTCCCGCTTCTGGAGGTCCCTCTGTAAGGCCTTGGATATAGAACTGTCATTCTCTTCCGCCTATCACCCCCAGACCAATGGACAGACTGAGAGGACTAACCAAACTCTGGAGCAGTACCTGCGCTGCTTCTCCTCTTTTACACAAGATAATTGGATTTCCCTGCTTCCTTTGGCCGAATTCGCCTACAATAACTCCATCCACTCCGCCACCAAGCAGACCCCGTTCTTTGCCAACTTTGGTTTTCACCCTTCATTCCTACCCAATTCTCTTCCCGAATGTGCGGTGCCAGCAGTACAGGAGAAAATAAATTTATTTTCCACCAATAACCAACTTTTGCAGGAAACTATGACCAGGACCCAGGAACACAACAAATTAACTTTTGACAAGAAGAGACGGGGTGAGTTGGTACTGGTACCCGGTGACCTGGTGTGGCTGTCTACAGTGAACTTGAGGATGGCATGCCCTTCAAAGAAATTGGGTCCCAAGTTCCTAGGACCTTTTCCGGTTAAAAGGAAAATCAATGAAGTGGCTTTTGAACTGGAACTCCCGGATTCACTGAAGATCCACCCAGTATTCCATGTGTCACTGTTGAAACCATCTATTTCCAATCCCTTTCCTGGCCGAAGCTCTGTTACCCCTGACCCTGTTATTATAGACGGGGAAGAGGAGTTTGAAGTAGAGGCTATCCTGGATTACAGGAAGAGAAGGAACCAGAACCAGTTTTTGATAAAGTGGAAGGGGTATGGACCCGAAGAGAATTCTTGGGAGCCCGAGGGGAACATCCACGCTAAGAGTCTGGTACAGTCCTTTAAAAAGGTCTCACCCTGAAAAGTTTGCCCGGATGGGCATCCGGAGGCTGCCCCTTGGGGGGGGGCAATGTCATGGAGATCCTGCCAGAAACAGGCGCCCCGGACTTCCTGGTCTCCGTTCGCGCGTGCGTCCAGCGGGTGGCGCCAGAGAGACTATTTAAACCTGTCATTTACAGACAGTCCCTGCTGTCTGCTCTACAGCGTTGTGTGCTAAACCCTGATCTGAGACCATACCTGTGCTAAAAGACCCGGCTTACCTTGACCAACCTGTTATCTGCCTGCACCCGACCCCGGCTTGTTGTGAATACCCTTTGCCTGCATCCTGTACTTCTGCTGCCCGCCTGATATCTGACCCGGCCTGTTTACTACCCTGTTCCTGGTTCCGATCCAGTTTGCTAAACCGATCCAGTCTGCTGAGCTGTCCCAGATCCAGCCTGCTAAGCTGAACCTGCCTGCTAGCTGATCCTGTCTGCTGTGCTTCTTCCGATCCAGTCTGCGAGACCGATCCAGTCTGCTGTGCTACTTCCGATCCAGCCTGCTTGCCGTTCCAGTTCTGGTATTCTGCAAGGAAGCTTCCGGGTGTTTGAATCACCACCTCACCACAGTTGATCCTGCCAGGCACCCGTGCCACTCCTTACTCCTGTGCCAACTGTTACCTTACCAGGGGGCCGGGAGTGGGAGCCGTAAGGGAGGCCGCCCCCTGCAATTCGGGCTCACTACCATCAGGTACGTGACAGCCCGGGTACCGACCGTTTAGCTATGAAGCTTTTTTGGTCGGATCCGGAACAGCTTACTAAGGCCCATAAAAGAACCTGTACGCAAGCCCAGTGAAAACACATGTTACTCTTTGGCCAACACCTTAGACACTGGCAAAAAACTGAGGTGCTCCCGGATGGGAGGGGCTTATATAGGGGAGGGTACTTTCGGTTTTGGAAGTTGCCAGTGCCAGCACCTGAAGGTATCTATATAACCCATTAGTAATGACTAAGTCGCTCTGTGTCCCGTGATGTACGAAAAAGAAAACAGCTAATTTGTGCTGTGAATTTTCAGAGGACACAGTAACGCTGGAGCCTGGGAATGACGTCAGAGGAAGCGAGACAGAAACCAGAATGGAACACCAACAGGAAGTGGACAGGAAGTGTGTCATAGAGGCGGGATGCGTTTGGGAACAGCTCATTGGTTCCTTCTTCAGCCAGTTACGATGGTTCCATAAGGGCTAGACTTCTTATAGTCTATGTGTTGTAATTGGGGCGGGACTTGTGGACGGCAATCGAATAAAAAGCACCACAGTGTTTTAGCAGCAGAATGCTGCCAAATGACTATACACTATTTACACACACACACTGCCCTGCTACTGGAACATCTCCTGGACACACTTACCTGCTACATGCCTGTTTCATCCACTATCTTGTAAGTGTTTTTAACCCTTTTAGGGAATATTAAAAGTTTTATACTTCTACACTTAGAGGCGCCTTGTTTGTTTTTCTGTTTCCATTAGAGATTGCTTCTCTCCCTGTGTGTGAAGATTTGCTACCCTCTCCAACACAGACTTTATCTGTCGGGATTCAAATGCTTGGAGCGCCCTGGATATACACATTTTACAGAAGATCTGATCCATGCAGGTTAAATAGCTGGCAGAGCTAGCTCACGAAGAAGACCAGGTGAGTCACTGTGGAATGAAGAGTGCTGGCAATTAACCGACAGCTGAGCACAGCCCTGTGCTCTGAGAAGGAAGGGCTGAGCCCAGCCCTGACAGCTTTAGGCTGATGACATTATGTTATTATTGGAGGATACCCAACGATCACTTGAGGCGGCAATGAGTTTTATCACCAGATTTGGGGAATTCTCAGGTCTCCTTATAAACTGGGATAAATCAGCATTAATGCCTCTTGATGATAACCTCTTGAGAGCCATCACTCCCTTATGCCATGTGCCTGTCACATCTACTTTCAAATACCTAGGCATACAGGTCATTCCTCAATTGGGAGACTTTTGTAACTTGAATATAGCGCCTTTGCTGTGTTGTTTCAGGGACAAAATAAAAATCTGGAACAAACTTTGGCTATCACTGGCAGATAAAGTGAATCTTGTGAAAATTATCTTTATGCCCCAGCTATTATATTTATTACTTCACACCTCAATAGTTATCCCATTATGTATCTTCCTAGGTGAATTCCATTTTTAGGCACCTGCTCTGGCATAAGACGACACCTAGACTGAGGTTGGAGTACTTACAAAGACCTAAGGATGATGGAGGTCTAATCATGCCCAATCCTTGGTTGTACTAGTTGGCAGCACAATTACAACACTTATGTAAGGGCCTAGTAGTCACTAATCCAGGTCTTAACCAGCCTAACCTAGATTCCTCTCTATACATTTTGCTACATACCTGACTTACCTGCTGGTTTGGAGGCTAATGCCCTGTACACACGATCGGAGTATCCGATTGTCTAAAATACGATGGAATTTTTCATCTGGATTCCGTTCAAGCTGTCTTGCATACACACTGTCAGAGTAAATTCCGACAGTCCAAAAAAGCGGTGACGAACAACACATAGGACGGCAGTATAAAGGGGAAGTTCAAATCCAATGGCGCCACCCTTTGGGCTGCTTTTGCTGATTTTGTGTTACCGCGTGTTAGTAAAAGTTTGGTGTTAGCCGATTCGCACTTTTCAGTCTCTGTGCTTTCCAGATCGTTTTCTGCGTTTCAGTTTGTGCTTGTGGGTTCGTATCTGTCTTTCAGTGCGTGTAGTCAGGTAGTATCTGTTTTTCAGTGCGTTCTTGTCCGCTCGTGTCTGTTTTTCAGGTCGTTCTTCGTAGGACTTTCTGTTCCTCAGTGCGCTCTGTTTAAGTTCGTTCTGACCAGCCGACCGGTTTCTAGTCATGTTGGAAGTACGTTCTCATCGTAGAGCTCGTGCTGCGTATGTGCTTGGTGTTGCAGTTAATACTTTGACCCGAGCTCAGTCCATGAACAGGGTGAGGAGGAGTTTATGGACCAAGAATTGGTTGCTCCAGTGGGACCAATTCTCTCATATGCCTCTGCTGCGGGAAATCTAGGAGAATAATCCTGATGACTACAGGAATTATCTCCGGATGACAGACCCCATTTTTCACCGTTTGTTGGATTTGCTGTCTCCCTATATCACGAGGCAGGACACTGTGATGCGCCAAGCCATCACTGCCGAGCAGAGGCTAGTTGCCACGTTGCGATACCTGGCAACTGGGAGAAGCCTGTAGGACCTCAAGTTCACGACAGGCATCTACCCCAGGCTCTGGGGATCATTATCCCAGAAACCTGTTCTGCCATAATTCAAGTTCTGCAGAAGGACTATATTAAGGTAAGTTTTCTACTTTAACATCACATTCTATGTATCTTAATGCTTGCTAATGTATTGTATTTCTTTTATCCTTCCCTAATTACCATGATTGTAATATGCTGTGAATGTCCCCTTTGTCCTCATGCATGCTGTAAGCTTTTAATGCTCCTTTTTTGGCCTACATGCATATTTCCCTTCACAAACCTCTCCAACATGCTATCCTGGGCCCATACACACCTAGCCTAGTCACTTCCCAATGTATTTTGTCAGCTCCATTGTAGTGTTTTACCCCCCCCCCCCCCCCGCCTAAAATGTGCTCAAATGTTTTGGTTCTCATTAAATGTAGGCAGAGGGGCAGAGGCTTTTTTGGAGGGCCCAAACTCAGTTAGAACCCCTCCCCCCCTAGACAAATTTAAATGGGCCATCAGAGGGGATGAGGAATCTGATAATTGGGCCTTCTATTTTTGTCTTTAAATACTCCAAAAAATAAATGTTATACTGATGTTGGCCAAGAATGTTTTGTGTAATCTGCTTGCAATGTTATGTGCAAAAGTACCAATTTATTTTTCTGGTTTGACTCCACAGTTTCCTTCTTCGCCACAGTAATGGCAGACCGTGGCCTCCCAGTTTGCCGAGCGGTGGGACTTTCCCAACTGCGTAGGGGCAATAGATGGGAAACACATCCGCATAGTGCCATCACCCCATTCGGGGTCGTACTATTATAATTATAAAGGATTTAATAGTATCATGTTGATGGTGGTGGTATCGGCACAGTATGAATTCATGTATGTGGACGTTGGTAAGAATGGCCGGATGTCAGATGGTGGTGTGTTTGCACAGACGGAATTTGCCCAACGTCTCCAGACTGGTGGCCTGGCACTGCCACCTGATAAAGACAATGTTGAGGGCCTTCCGTTTGTTTTAATGCTGATGAGGCTTTCGGACTGGCACCACACCTGATGAGGCCATTTCCCCTGAGGACCCTAACCCCGGAGAGGTGGGTTTTTAATTACCGGTTGGCCAGAGACCGAAGGGTTGTTGATAATGCCTTCGGGATAATAGCCAGCTGGTTCCGTCTGTTCCTTACAGCTATACATATGGCGGAATATAAACTGAACCACATAATATTCGGCTGCTGCATCCTCCATAATTATTTGAGAAAAAATTCTCCTAATTATATTACAACAGTCGGGCCTGAGGCCGGACTTTCTGGGAATCCCCTGACGGGCCTGGATACTGGCCGTACTGGCTTGGCCCCCCAAATCGCCCGTGATAAATACGTTGAGTACTTTACGGGTAGGGGGGCCATTGCTATGCCAGACAATCTCAGATTTTGTGAGTAAAAAAATAAACAAAAAATAAATTTATGTGAAAAACTTGATTTTTCATTATTGCTTGTGTTTATTTTATCTGTCTCCCAGGTTCTCCTGGTGCGCTTTAACTGCCAAGTGGATTTGTCTTTAGTAAATAACCACCATTGATACTGTAAACAAGAACTTCATTTTCAAAATGGTATTGAGCATAGAAAGAAGAAGCCACACATTGTTGAGTAGAAAACTATTTTTACTCTGTGCACATTCACATGTGGGTTTTAAAATTTCTTAGAAAATTCTAACCAGTTTTGTACCAAAAATAATTAAATTTTATTTTTTGGGTTTTTCATAAACAGTCATGTTTCAAACAAAAAAAAAACATCTAAAACTATGGAACTTACAAAGTTCAACCTTTGAGAAACTGAAGGCAATATCAGACATTATATAGTGTTTAAAAAATGTGTTGCTGTTGCCTTCAGCAGATGGGGTGATGTCACCCCCGAACAAGCCAAATTTTGAAGATGCACACAAATTGTGCAGCAAAATGGGTATTTTCCTCCTGATCCCATGCCAAATGTCAACATGTGCTATCTCCCATCATGGTGGATCAATGGACGTGTTTTGGGGGTGCAACCCCTTCCTCTCACCTACTTGAGTTGCGAGGAAGGGGTTGCACCCACAAAACACGTACATTGATATCCCCTGATGGGAGATAGCACATGTTGACAGACTGTGTGCATCTTCAAAATCTGGCTTGTTAAATGTCACTTAAATTAGTGAAAGTAGGCCCCAAAAAAAATAAATGGTGGCATTACAAAGATCTTTACACTCTCCCCAACACATCAATCATGTTCTTTATTTGTTTGTCAAAACAATTGATTTTGTGCCTTATAATGTCGATTTCACGACTCATAGCCATGAGGTCCTGGATTATGATTTGTGCGCTCCCACTGGAGAAAGGAGGAGATTGTTCATCAACAAGCAGCACATCACCTAAAAACAAAAAGTAATATGCATGCATGCATGCATCTATTCCCTGAATCTGTGGTGACAGACACTGACCTGTTGTGATGACAATCTCGCACACTTCCTCCACCTCTCCTTCCTCCACATCCTGAGGTTGGGGTTCTCTCTGAGGTTGGGGTTCCCTCTGTTCTTTCCGAGGTGTGGGGTTCCTGGGCTCCTCAGAGTGGTGTCCTCCAAGTCTTTGCTCCGCTATGAGAATAAAACAAAAAGGTATACTTAGCACACAGATATTTGAGGCCAGAAATAGGAATATGGAACATTGCTTGGAAGTGGGGTACAATTGTCTGTTTTGGCAGAGTTCCAAGATGAAGACATGTTTTTTTGATTTTTCAAAACCTAGAATACTTACCTTTTTTGGCCAAGTTACACACATGGAGACACCCCAAGTATCCACTGTAGAACCTGTGTGGGACACCCTAAAAAGGTTGTTATGGTGTCCCACACTAGTGCTCCTGAGTCCAGATGTGTAACCAGCTGCTGAGTGTCCTCACCTTTACACTGAATCCAGTTTGTATTTCACATTCTATTTACAAACACATCATCTAGACAACAATGTTTATAAACGTTGTTTTAAAATAAATAGGCATTACCAAATGTGGTTTAACCTGTATCTGCGCAAAACAGCGTATTTTTGACGAATGATGTTTACTACGAACGATTATACTTTGGCCACTAACCTGAAAGTTGAAATTTTCAAATGTCCAACCAGTCAATCAAAGCACATGGAGCAACATGGAAGTATAATAATCAAATTAGTAATAACACAGGAGAAATATTTACTTTTTGCTAGCATTTTTTGATCTTCCTGTACTGCTCCGGCTCCCTCAACTCCAGGTCAGACCACCTTTTTCTCAGTTGCTCCTTGGATCTCCGGACCCCAAATTTCTTGTACAGACTCCTCACCACTTTGCTCATTATTTTGGCCTTTCTGAGATTCGGGGTCTTGTACAGCTCATGCTTCCCATCATAATCTCTACTCCGTAAGATCTCCACCATCTCTGCCATTTCTGCAAAGGACATATTACTGGCCTTGTATCTTCTCCTGGATCGGGACGTTTCTGGCTCTGGGCTTTCCTCGTCGGTACTTAATATAACATGCACCTGCTGTATCACTGCCATGTCATCTACCACTGTGCACCGAACGAGAAGGGGCGGGGAATAAACTAGAAAGAACGTCGGGGCGGGTGACGTGGGCGCAGTTTCACGCATGCGCAGGGTATATAATGATAACACGCATGTGTCGTAACTACGTTGTTTGCGCAGAGTAAGGAGGACCGGAAGTGTCGAACGTTAGAAACAAAGGTGAAAATTAAACTTGGGGCATCAGTGGCCTATACTGATTCATGATTAAAGGCCTATATTGGGATAAAATTAGGACAGTTTAGGCTGACCTAGTGTTTTTGTCTTGTGTTTTATCTTGCAGAATTTTAAGGATCCTGCAATAATGTCAGCATTCATTGACAAATATACGGAGCTCAGAAACTTATGGGACATAAAACACAGTTTGTACCATAACCGTGACGTAAAGAGGGCAACAATTGACAAATTTGTTGAATTTCTGAAGACCTGGATCCCAGAGGCAGACTATAACATGTTGAATAATAAAATAAATAACGTGAGGAATATGTACAATAAGCAGCACAAAGCAATCCGCAAATCACGGTGATCAGGAGCAGCAGCAGACAAAGTGCATGTCCCCAAGCTACGGTACTACAAACACTTGTATTTTCTGGATGACCAGATTGAAGCCAGGGAATCACTTTCAAGCCTTCCCTCCACCCTTCCCTCCACCCCCGCAGAGGGTGCCGAGGAGCTACCTGACCTGGAGCCGGATCTGATTATCTATAGCCAGGTAGAGAATTTTACAACATATTTATTGTCCTAGAATTATTGTTGGGAACTAGATGTTTAGTATTCCCAAATTAAGAATTAAACCCCAAAAAAATTACATATCAATAGACAGTAGTGGACAGAATTGTTTGGGACAAGAATGAAAAATGCTGGGGTCAAAATGATATTTCTATTTATTAACATTCAATGAACAGTCCTGAACTGAAAATTGTGTGTGATTGATGAACCAAAAAATAAAACTATGTCCCTTTTTTTATACACAGGATGAGGTCAGCCAGGAGGACGAGGCTCTGGAGTGTGGCAGCCAGGATGAGGCAGGGGTGAGTGGCAGCCAGGAGGAGGCCGGGCCAAGTGGCAGCCAGCAGGTGCATGCCCTCCACATCAGACCAAAAAGGCCAAGGAAGATGACACAGGTGGAGGAGGAATCCCTGAGGATCATAAGGGACGCAGCCGAGATGAGAGCCCCCCTCAACCCTGTAGAGTCCTATGGCTGCTATGTGACTAATAAGCTCCAGGAAGTGGAGGAGGGACAACGTAGACTCTCTGAGAAGCTTTTTTCTAGGGTTCCTCAGAGGGCGGTGAGGGGCCACCTGAAAGAGACCACCCATCTGTGTGATCTCGGCCATCCTTCAACTTCTCCTTCTTCTACTCCTGCCACATTTCCAACACCAGAGCCACAGCCTGCAAAGGGCATGGTGGGAGCCATGCAAGGAACGCTGCAGGGAAGGAAGGCTACAAGAAAGTGAATCCCTGGCTTCAAGCTGCTCTGCCAGAAGACGCAGACTGTTGTAGTACCACAGCTTGGGGACATATATGACATCTGCTGCTGCTCCTGATTTCTGTGAATTGGGGACCAGATTGTGCTTCCAATTCTATGGACTCCTCAAGATATTTAATTTTAGTTACAACACATTTGATGTCTGCCTTGTGGTCCTAAGGCTGCGTAAATTCAAAAGATTTCTCCATTGTTGCCCTTCCTCTTTATTTTGTTACCTGTATAAATGGATATTTTATTTAATTTAAATACTTGCCTATGTGTTTTTCATAAAAATTACAGTTTGGTTGTGAGGAGGAAGGTACATTTCCTAAATACAATGTGTAATTAACAAGGGACACCAACCAACCTCCTTGAGGGAAAGAAATACAAGATAATAATGTTATTGGGGTAACTAGACTAGAAAATAAAAATGGAGATCACAAGAAAATATTAAAACCCCACAAAAAAAATTAATAAGGAGATCTTGATTCAAATCACCAACAAAAATTTTTTTTTTGGAGATCTGGCTTTAAAAGAAAATAAGAATATTCATGAGATCACAAGAAACAATAAAGATATAAAAGTTTGTCAGAACTCTGTGTGAATATCAGCAGCGAAAAATAAAATTTGTTCTAGCATTAGAAAGAAGAAAATAATGCTCTACATTAAAACGATGCAATAATTTGCAGCATGACAAATGTGCTATCTCCATTACGAATGAGCGCTCCCGTCTCCTAATTTAGTCTGAGCATGCGTGGGTTTTTTCTCCGTCGGAGTTCCACACAGACGATCGGAATTTCCTATCGGATTTTTGTCCATCGGAAAAATTTGAAACATGTTCTATTTTGTTTTACACCGATGGAAAAAAAGTCTGATGGGGCCCACACACGATTGGAATTTCCGATTAAACAAGTCCATCAGACTTTTTTCATCGGAAATTCCGATTGTGTGTACAGGGCTTTAAACTTTTGCCAAATCTAATAACCTTCTACCCAGTTACACTCACATCCAAAAGGTCTGGAATAAGGCTAAGCAGCTTCAGCAGGTCACTGGTTTCACTTGTTTTAGCCTCATCTGGCATAATAAACACTACCCTGAGTTAGCCAATTAATTATGCTCATTTGAGGAATTAAGTACGAAGTTTTGTCTACCTAAATCTATGTACTTCTACTATATACAACTTAAGCATGCTGTGACGGCACAGGGCTCAGCGGTGGAATGGCAGCAATCTCCTACATCAGTGTTTGATATGGTGACTGAAACCGTCTCCACCAAGGGATTTATGCTATGCAATGCTTGTGACAGACCTAGCTGGGACAGAGGCTTTTGGAGAGGACTGAATGCTAGCCTCTTGCCTACCGACTATGGGCCCTGGATTTTAAGGGAACAATACTCTTTGCGAGGTGTATGCCTGGGGACCTTGAGGTGGTGTTACTTTGGATTTAGGTCCATGTCCCCCCAAGACACAGACTCTGAGAACCCTGTAAATGCCATATTAGAAATAGTGACTGATTCATACTGTTGGGACACATGCTGTTAGAAGATGCTGATGTCATCAACTCCAGCCACCTGTCTGTCTGTCGCCTGCTATAATGTAAATAAGTCTAGTATGGCTTCTAAGAGTCTTTCACCCATTGTTGTTGAGCTAATTAAACCTGCAATTGTACGAAGGAGTTCTGTGTTGATATTTATGATAATGTGCATTGTATATTCGGTGAGCTAGGAGATGGCAAGGCTGCCCTAAAAGGTCATATCTTTGAGTCACCTGTCTGGGTAAAGGATTAGTAATTAGCTCATGTTAATTAGGTTTCTTGTTACAGTTTGTATTGTCATTCTGATGTACATATTTGTGTGAGATCTCAAATAAAGCAGGCTATTTCTGATGTACTCCAAGACTGATGTTGTCTGGTCCTTGGGGGTTACTAAAGCCAGATCCATTGGTGTCCTTTTCCAGGACTTAGGAAGCGATATACTGACGGAAGCACTCAAGCGGAGTGTGGAACGTTCCGTCACAATCCTATCAACTGATTTTTTAACCTTGCTTCCCTTGAGGGCGGGTGGGAGATAGGAGCGGGATCTTGACCTTTTTATATATGATCAATGGGAGGAGGCCCTACAGGCAGTGCCCCAATGTTCCCTTGATGTGACATAAAGAATCATGCAACTGTACTTGCTTTTAAGGGTGCACGTTACCCCATTCAGATTACACACAATATGTATCCTAGACTCCCCTTTGGGTGGTAAATGTTCCATAGATCATGGGGATTTGATCCACTTAACTTGAAGATGCCCCAAGATCCACTTATACTGGGTGGGAGTGCTAAATACCATCAATTCGGTTTTCCAGACCCCCATTCAACTTGACCCCAAACCGTGCCTTTTGGGCATATTGGATGATTTTCAATTGTCGGCCCCCACGAGAGAGGCGGTAGCCAGAACTCTCTTCCAAGCCTGGAGGGTAATACCCTGAAACTGGAAGTCTATAGACTCTCCTTCAAACAAAGAATGGATATAATGTATGGGGGAAACCCTAAGATTAGAGAAGTGTATCTATTAACACAGGGGCCAACCCCGTAAGTTTGATAACTTATGGGGTCCTTGGTTAGATGCCCCAGGTTTGAGTCAATTGGACCTGGTGATGGACAGACTACTCACTGGTTAGGTTTGCTTTTAATTATTAATGTACATGACTGTGCAATTTACCAACTATTTTTAAAGGAGGGGTGTTTATTAGGGATGAGCCCACCACCCCCCTGTTCGGTTCGCACCACAACCTGCGAACAGACCTAAAGTTCGCGCAAAAGTGCTAATTATTAAGGCTAATATGCAAGTTATTGTCCTAAAAAGGGTTTGGGGATGCGGGTCCTGCCCCAGGGGACATGTATCAATGCAAAAAAAGTTTTAAGAAAAGGCAGTTTTTTCGGGAGCAGTGATTTTAATAATGCTTAAAGTGAAACAATAAAAGTGAAATATTCCCCTCCCGCCGCCTATAAGAACGATCAAGCGGCGGAACTGCCGCTATGATCATTCTTATGGTGCGCAGGATTGCTGGCAGAAAAGAATGATATCTGAATGATGCCTGTAGCTACAGGCATCATTCAGATATCCCCCCTAAATTCAGCGACGTCATATGACGTCCTCGGTGGACAACTGGTTAAATTACTTTTTTTCCTTCAGAAATTACACTTTGTGCAGGGACAGTTCTAAGCAAGGGAAACAAGCACTGCTTTACAGGCATACTATACACCCCCCCCCCTCCCAGGTACGAAATTTAATGGAATATTTCACTTTTATTGTTTCACTTTAAGCATTATTAAAATCAATGCTGCTGAAAAAACGGTCGTTTTTAAAAAAAAAATTTGCATTGATACGTCCCCTGGGGCAGGACCCGGGTCCCCAAACACTTTTTATGATAATAACTTGCATATAAGCCTTTAAAATGAGCACTTTAGATTTCTCCCATAGACTTTTACAGGGTGTTCCACGGCTTTTCAAATTTGCCGCAAACACCCAAATTGTTCGCTGTTCGGCGAACGTGCGAACAGGCAATGTTCGAGTGAAACATGAGTTAGACTCGAACACGAAGCTCATCCCTAGTGTTTATCCTGAATGTCTATGTCGATTTGGGCACTGTACTAATTATTGTGTGGATAGGTGGGACCATTATTATTCCATGTTGTGGTTACGGATGCTCAACTGTTTCTGTAAGGCCGTCTTGGCATTACCTTGTCTGTATTGTTTTTTCTTTATTTGTTCTTGATAAAAAAAAAAAAAAAATGGACAGCAAGACCAATTCTTGCTTTCATCAAGAGTACCTATATAGGGTTACGGTGTGAAGGTGCCACCAACACCCAAAGACCAATTTTTCCGCACCTGTTACTAAAGTCTGTGAAAGAGACACCAGAATTTATCCAAAAAATGTTGTTCTGAGTGCACTAAATTGTGTCCTCATCATACAGACTGGCTCCCCAAGCCAATATAGAAAGATTGCAGAGAGAATTAAATTTTTTGGGCTTTATAAATATCATTATTGCTGCAGCAAGTTCTTTACACGGTACAGATGTGCCAGTTTACAAGCAGACTAAGGGGACCCCCCAGGCTCTATATTTAACGGAAGTTAAAAACTTTATTGTTATCTCTCATTTTTATGATTTCACTTTAAGCATCAGTAAATCACTGCTCATTTAAAAATTATGTTTTTTACAAACGTTGTGTTTATTGATACTTGTCCCCCAGGGCAGTACCCAGACCCCCATACCCTTTGTATGCCAAATTACTTGGAGTCAAGCCTTTAAAATGGGCACTTTTGATTATTCCAGTTAGGGTCCCATAGATTTCAATGGGGTTTGGTATTCGGTTCTGAACTTTTCCGATGTTCGAAAGTTCTGCCGCGAACCGAACCAGGGGTCATTCAGCTCAAGTCTATTTGTGAGTAGGGATGAGCTTCGAGTTCGAGTCAAACTCATGTTTGACTCGAACATTGCCTGTTTGCCAAACAGTAAACAATTTGGGGTGTTCGCGGCAAATTCGAAAAGCCGCGGAACACCCTGTAAAAGTCTATGGGAGAAATCTAAAGTGCTAATTTTAAAGGCTTATATGCAAGTTATTGTCATAAAAAGTGTTTGGGGACCCGGGTCCTGCCCCAGAGGACATGTATCAATGCAAAAAAAGTTTTAAAAAAACTTACGTTTTTTCGGGAGCAGTGATTTTAATAATGCTTAAAGTGAAACAATAAAAGTGAAATATTCCTTTAAATTTCGTACCTAGGGGGTGTGTATAGTATGCCTGTAAAGCAGCGAGTGTTTCCCATGTTTAGAACTGTCCCTGCACAAAGTGTCATTTCTGAAGGAAAAAAAGTAATTTAAAAGCACTCGCGGCTATAATGCAGGATTTGGCGGCAGAGGAGGTAACACTATGTGGGTCTCTCCTTCTATTCTCGGATAATGCTGGGCCATTGAGTTCCGATTTCTGGATAGTGCCATTTCCTGGATATCTAGTATCGTGGAGACGGAGTTCCTCATGTGTTTCTTTGGGCTTGTATCAGCTTGCCTCTGGTAAGCACATTTGTTTGGTGGTGGTGCACGAGTGGTTACTGAGGTTTTATTTTCAAGATTCACCTCTTATTCAGTTATATCTACCTTCAAGATTTCACTGTGAATCAAAGACTGTTTATTTCATTATATATTGGACTTATTCCACACTACATATTGGACTTATTTGATGTCAATTTTATCTTGTTCAATACTGGTGATTTTTTTCCCCCACACTTGCATTTTCACTTATGGTGCATATTTTTTAGTTTATTTTACTTTTTAACTTGTTCTTGACTATCCCTGTCTGCTTATGACCTTGACCTTTGGCGTGTCCTTCATTTATCCTTGTCTGCTTGTCACCCTGACCTTGGCTTATCCCCTCACTATCTCTTGTATCCTGAGCTGCTGCTTCCCCTCTATCATCTATACCCTACGGAGTGTGAGTTAGGGGACTCTGGGGGCCGCGACCTGGATCCAGTTGCAGCTTAGTCCATCCTCATCACTAGAGGCTCTAGTGAACACCTGCTGGATCTTAGACTCTGCGCCCTGGGGAATCTTGGGCTCTAGCTCCCTGTGGGATCACCGTTGGTGCCCCAGTGGATCTGCCTTCCATAACCACTTAGTGTTCCATCCGCAGCAGTCAGCCATAGGGTTCACTACCTTGTGGTGCACTCCTGACCCCAACAGTGTGCATCTGTCATCTGGCCTCAGGTGACCTGACAAGGACCTAGGGGTCCTAGTAGATGACAGGCTCAGCAATGGCATGCAATGCCAAGCTGCTGCACACAAATCAAACAGAATATTGGCATGCATTAAAAAGGGGATTAACTCAAGAGATAAAGCGATAGTTCTCTCACTCTACAAGACTCTGGTCCGGCCGCACCTGAAGTATGCTGTCCAGTTCTGGGCACCAGTCCTTAGGAAGAGTGTGCTGGAAATGAAGCGAGTATAGAGAAGGGAAACAAAACTAATAAATAGACTGGAGGATCTTAGTTATGAAGAAAGGTTACGAGCACTGAACTTATTCTCTCTGGAGAAGAGACGCTTGAGAGTTGATATGATTTCAATTTATAAATACCATACTGGTGACCCCACAATATGGATAAAACCTTTCCACAAAAGGGAGTTTAATAAGACGCGTGGCCACTCATTAAAACTAGAAGAAAAGAGGTTTATCCTAAAACTGCGTAGAAGGTTCGTTACTGTAAGTGCGGTAAGGATATGGAATTCCCTTCCACAGGCGGTGGTTTCAGCGGGGAGCATTGATAGTTTAAAAAAACTATTAGATAAGCACCTGAACGACCACAACATACAGGGATATACAATGTAATACTGACATATAATCACACACATAGGTTGGACTTGATGGACTTGTGTCTTTTTTCAACCACACCTACTATGTAACTATGTAACTAGTAAGGAAATTAGATGTCTAATTTATGGCCCTTGAAAGCTTGAATGTGATCTTTGGATTTTGGGTCCTGGCTAGACTATATAAAAGTCTCACAAATGTGGTTTTCCCATACTCCCCATAGGAATAGCAGAATGTGTTTTAGGATGTAATATTAAGTATGCCCATGCGGTGTAGGAGAAATATAATTAATTGACAACTACATTTTCTCTGTTCATTTTCTAAAAACTTGTGCCAACAATGTGATCTTCAAAAGACTCTGTCCTGGTATTTTAGGGTCTCAAGAATTGAGATAAGCAGTCTGAACATTAGGGCTAATAAATTTCACATATACCATATACACTAAATGTAGCAGAATACATTATGGTTTAAATGTATGATGAAAGATTATTTCCTGACGCATCATGGCAGCACACACACACACACTGGGGTTGTGACTCCGCCCCCACAACCTGACAGGATAGGTTAACTATAAAAGTTGAAGGAGAGGCACCCCACCTCATTCTCTTTTTTTATCCTCACCTGACAAGGTTAAGCCTTTCCTGGCTGGAAGTCTCTCCTGTACAGCCTCTAAAGGAGCCTCTATGGAGAGAACCCCAATCTGGTGGTCTCGGGGGCACATTCTGGCATATTACAAGTGTAGCACACAGACCCCACTTTTCTTCGGCAATAGCGGGGCACACCTGCTACTTGCCCGGTATCCCCTCCCTGTGTATAGAGAGAAGCGAGCGGTGTTATTGTTGGGTCTTGCAGCAATTACCTCTCTAGAGTGAAGCCCTTCTCTCCGTTGTCTAGGCAGAAATCTTTCAGAATAAGACCAATGTCCACACAGGAGTAAAACCCAATCAGCAAGGTTTTATTCTTGAGGTAATCTTGAAGAGAGAGAATAGGAAGTTTAGAAAGTAGGGAAAGGTTCAGGCACGCAACACTTAGAGCTCAGTGTCAGTCTTTCATCGCCACTCAAGCCTGAGTGGGTATTGCTCACCCGGATAGTCCCTTTTAAGAGCGGTCCTAGCAGCCAGGATGGAACACGGATAATAGAGACGATGAATTCCTCTTTAGGCGAGTTTCCAGGCCTCTTCCCAAGACAGCAGTTCCGTCGCTAATCTCCTCTGGGACTGATACTCCCCTGGACTCCTTTCCTAAAGGTGGGCTCCCTACAAGTGGGCAGCCTGGGATTCTTCTCTAAGGTGTAGGCCCCTGCCAGCAGAGCCGAGCCTACATTGCAGCATCAAAACCTCAGGCTAAAGGTGCCCGAGGCCCAAACACACTTGCGTGCCTCGTGCCATGTGGGCCACGAGGCACACTTACAGGACCGAAGGTCCCCTGGAACACCAACCCTCGCCTAATGGCGTCTGATCCTTATGTACCCTCTGCCAGCATGCATAGCGGGTTGACCACATCCACTGCATGGCTGCCGAGAGAGGACACCCAAGATGCTGTGATACCCCCTGTAGTTCAACCTATGCCGGTGGTGACAGAGCCACCTACAGGCAACAGAGAACACTACAGCCAGGTAATATCACACCCAGAGCAGAAGCAATATTGAATCAGTGATTGGTCTGAGCCCAACTACCAGCTCAGACTACCACTAAATTTCCACATAGCGCCCCCAAATATTGGGGGGGGGGCGCTACACAAGCTTTAAAGAAGCTTAAAAAGTTACTGCAGTGACCTCCTACCTTTCTTCTATTCCAAGGTATTGCTTTTGACTTTGTTTTTTTTCCCTCTCTTTTTGTTTACAAGGGCTTGGCTGAGATCTGTAGTTCCACAGCTCGGCGTTCATTCCATTATGGCTGCATCTTTCTCTGGGCTCTACACAGGGCTGGAGGAAGTGAGGTAGAGCAACAGGTCAGTCTGCCCTTTTCCAATATGGTATGGGTGCCCGTGGAGCGTTTCTGCACATGTGCGGCGATGTAATTTCCATTTTAAAGGCCCACAGCTTGTTTGAATTTTACTGATGGCTGCAGACTGCTCATTAGGATATTTTATTTTGTTTACTTCTGCCCTCAGTCTCTGGTAGGCTGCTTTCTTGTTTTTACCTGGTTATTTGCATCTCTGTATGTTTTTCTTGCATTGCATTTGCTATACTGTTGTTTCTTATCAGGTATTACCTTTTCTGTGCACTATTTTCATGGAGGTCACTGCCCAAGCACACCACCCTCAACATATAAGGTAAGAGGTGCTCAGCATGTTTGGTAGATATGGAAGAGGAAAAAGAGTGTGTGACCTTTCTAATGCTGTGATTTCTGGCAGCCCTTCCAGGTCAAGTTTGTCAATCTCCAGGCATCAAGGTCGTTCAAGCCATACCTCAAGCCATAGGAGATCTGATGGAAGTCGCTCAAAATCTTCATCTCGCCATCACCACTCTGGTTACGGCCATTCTCGCCATAACAGTTCGCGGCATAGCCTCTCACCGAGAGAGCTATCACACCCGCCCTGCAGCAAACGCTTGCTGGGTGTGCAGAGCTCCAGCTTTGCCAGACAAGTTAGCGTGCCTGTCATGAATCAGATGTGATCAGAACTGTGTGGACTGCACAAGTGAACCAGATGTATATATGTGAAGAAAGTAATAATTTATTAATGAAATGTGAATAATATGTAATGCAACCACCTCCAATAACACACAGTGCACAACAAACCAATATTAGACAAGACCCCCAAAATAACAATAATCAGACGAATAAATATAGCCAAAAGGGAGAATGCCAGAATCGTAGTCTAGCTAAGCCATGGTCATAACGGGAGATAAGCAAATGGGGGACAAGGAGCAATGGACAGGGAGAGGGTGAAAGGGATCAGACAGCAGGGCAGGGATCCAGGGATACAGGACTATGGGAACAGGTACAAATAGGTTAGGGATCAGGATCAGAATCAGGTTCAGATAACAGGTTCAGGCAACAGGTTCAGGTTCAAAGTTCCCATCAGGGCACAAGACGAAACCAAGGCAATGTGTTGAACTTGCCAGGTTTTTATACCATTACCTGCTATCAGGTTTAGGTGATTCCTAATTGTAGGAGGAGATATCTGCTCCATCCTGCCAGGATCCACCCACTGGTGGACGCCAGTACTGTGGCCCAAAGATCACATAACACCAGCAGGGAAAGGCTCTCCTGACAGTTCCAAACTGCCAGGAGACACCTGCTGGTGGACATCAGTACTGCACGCCAAATATCAGATGGTATTACCAGCAGGTGGAACCTTTCCTGACAGTGCCGCGCATGCTTTAATGAAGCAACCAGGGAGAAGGAGTCGGACGCAAGGGAGGTATCTGACCTCATCAGAGAATCTGTGCGGGAACCTATTCTGGAATCATCATCTCCTGAACCAGACAAGGCGGGCCCAAGCACATCTAATGTAACTCATAATACTCCCATTGATTCGGATGCAGCTTCTAACAATGATGAATCAAAGATGCCTACAGGATTCGATTTCACCTTGGTGGAACCCTTTATAAGGCCAGTTAGGTAGGCCATAGCATGGGAAGAAGCTGAAGTGTCTCCTCCTAAAATACGGAAGTACTTCCCTAATTTGAAAGAGAGACGGAATCTTTTCCTTTTATAGAGGAGCTGGAAGACCTCATTAAGGATGAATGGGAAAGATCAGATAAGAGATCTAACCTGAAAAATAGGTTAGCCAAGCTATATCCACTGGAGGAGATGAAGGTGAATTTGCTAATTTATCCACCGGTGGTAGACGCTTCCCTAATGCGACTCGCAAGACAAGTAACCCTCCCAATAGAGGCTGCAGTCGGAAAAGCGATCTCTGGATGGTCTGCCAATATAGGAGGGAGCTGACCAAGAGAAAATAATTAGTTCTCTTCAAGAACTGAAACTAGCAGGCGATTTTGTAGCGGAGACTTCAGTAGATGTCATTCGTTCTTCTGCGAGGGCTATGCTGGCTTCAGTCATGGCCAGAAGAGCTCTTTGGCTAAAGCCATGGGTGGCGGATCCAGCATCAAAGGCCAATTGGTGCAAGATTCCTTACGATGGAGTTAATCTTTTTGGTTCAAAACTGGACTCAGCAATTTCCAAAGTGACGGAGGAGAATCACTCTGATAGAAGGCCTAAACCTCAGAAGGGTCCTGCTTGCAAACGCAACCTTCCGGAAAGGTATAGGGAAGCGAGATTGTATAGGCCAGGAAGAGAGTTCAAGAGAACCTGGAAGAATCCACAATCCTCTTTTTTGAGACTTCAAAAACCCAAGACCACCCCATTAGGGGATGACCAGAAGTCTTTTTGAGGGTACGCCCGTCCTGCCTGGGAAGTGGGAGCAAGGCTCAGAAAATTCAAACAGGTCTGGATGGATCACATAAAGGATGCTTGGACACTGTCCACAATAAAACATGGGCACAAATGGAGGTTCTTAGACGGGGTGCCCAAGGGCCATTTCCAGCCAACCATAATTCATTCTTCGCCAGTCAAGAGGAAGCTACTTCTCAAGTATGTGGTGGATCTGGAAAGCAAGGGGGCAATTCTGGAAGTTCCAACCTATCAAAGAGGAAGGGGGTACTAATCTCCTCTATTCTTAATAAAGAAGAAAACAGCAGATTTACACCCTGTGATGGACTTAAAAGGGATCAACAAAGGAATTCAGATTGAAGCCTTCAAAATGGAGAGCCTCCAGTCAATCCTATTAGCCATAAACTTAGGAGACCAGATGCTGTCAGTAGATTGGACGCCTATCTACATGTGCCTTTACACCACGCATTTCAAAAATATCTGCGATTTTTCAGTCAGTCATCGACATTTTCAATTCCAGTGCCTTCCATTCAGCATCTCCTCCGCTCCAAGAACTTTTACAAAGACTCTTCTTCCAGTGATTGCATTCCTAAGGGAGAAAGGCCTGAGACTTTATCACTATTTGGACAACATTTTACTTCTAGCAGACAGTCAAAATATGCCGATTCATCACCAGGAGATACTGGTCAACACACTTCAGAGTTTCGGGTGGCTGATCAACTGGGAAAAAATACATCTTCAACCTACACAGAACATGATTTTTCTAGGGGTGGAAATCAAGACTCTGTCAAACAAAGTCAGTCTACCTCGAGAAAAGATAGATCCGTTGATTCGGAAGTTAAAAAGATTAATGACAACAACATTTCTTCCAGCAAGAGGCTGAGCACATTAGGCTCCATGTTGGCCACTTTCCCGATGATACAGTGGGCACAGTGGCACATGAGGGAGATGCAATCCTCAAATCAATGGAATGGCACATCAATGCTCCAGCCGATTGCCATTCACCACAGAGTGAAACAGTCGGTTGGGTGGTGGATGAATACAGACAACCTCAAAAGGCACAGACCTATAGTTCACCCAGAACCAGATATAATCACATCAGACGCCAGTCAAACAGGATGGGGAGCCCCCTATTGGGATCAATGGCAATTTCACATGGTGGGCATGGTTTCGAATGTTCTCGAACTCAGAGCAGTCTTTCAAGCCCTACTAGCATTTGGCCTGTCCGTGAGGTGGAAAAGTGTCCTAATATGGACGGACAACAAAGTGGCAGTAACATACATTCAGAGACGGGGGTACCAGGAGCAGTACCTTACTACAGGAGGTTTGCCCCATCCTTGAATGGGCCCAGTTATTCCTAACGGATCTACGGGCAGTGTATGTTCTGGCAGCACATAACTTTCTAGCCGATCGTTTGAGCAGAGAGTTCCTGTCAAAGAACGAATGGTAACTGAACCATGAAGCATTCGATCTTTTGACTCAAACTATGGTGACTACGGAGATCGATCTGGCCGCGACTCCTAAAAACACCAAGTGTCAGAGGTTCCTGTCGAGGGCAGCATATCCATCTGTGGAGGGCGTGGACTGCCTTGTCCATCCATGGAACTTTCGTCTGGGGTACATATTCCCACCAACACCTCTAATTGCGAGGTTCCTGTCCAGACTCAGGAGGTCGTCATCCTCAGTAATAGGGATGAGCTGAACACCCCCCGGTTTGGCTCGCACCAGAACCTGCGAACGGACCGAAAGTTTGCGCGAACTTTAGAACCCTATTAAATACAATGGACACGAATGTTCAAAATCAAAAGTGCTAATTATAATGGCTAATATGCAAGTTATTGTCCTAAAAAGGGTTTGGGGACCCGGGTCCTGCCCCAGAGGACATGTATCAATGCAAAAAAAAGTTTTAAAAACGGCCATTTTTCGGGGAGCAGTGATTTTAATAATGCTTAAAGTGAAACAATAAAAGTGAAATATTCCTTTAAATTTCGTACCTAGGGGGTGTGTATGATATGCATGTAAAGTGGCGTATGTTTCCCGTGCTTAGAACTGTCCCTGCATAAAATGTCATTTTTGAAGGAAAAAAAGTAATTTAAAACTCACGGCTATTAATGAATTGTCGGCTCCCGGCAATACATAAAAAAGTGATTGATAAAAAAAAAAAAAAAAAAAAAAAAGCGTGGGGGTCCCCCAGAATTCAATTACCAGGCCCTTCAGGTCTGGTATAGATATTAAGGGGAACTCCGCCGCAAATTTAAAAAAAATGCGTACGGTTCCCCCAAATATCCATACCAGGCCCTTCAGATCTGGCATGGATTTTAAGGGGAACTCCACGCCAAATAAAAAAAAAATGGCGTGGAGTCCCCCCAAAAATCCATACCAGACCCTTATCCGAGCACGCAACCTGGCAGGCCGCAGGAAAAGAGGGGGGGACGAGAGAGCGCCCCCCCTCCTGAACCGTACCGGGCCACATGCCCTCAACATGGGGAGGATGTCCCCATGTTGATGGGGACAAGGGCCTCATCCCCACAACCATTGCCCGGTGGTTGTGGGGGTCTGCGGGCGGGGGGCTTATCGGAATCTGGAAGACCCCTTTAACAAAGGGGACCCCCAGATCCCGGCCCCCCCCTATGTGAATTGGTAAGGGGTACATTGTACCCCTACCATTTCAGGAAGAAAGTGTCCAAAAAAAAAAAACACACCAACACCTTGGAAAAGTCCTTTATTAAAAAATAAAAAAATAAATAAAAGTTTTAAAAACTGACGTGATTTTAATGATGCATGAAGTGAAAAAAATTGAAATATTCCTTTAAATATCGTACCTGGGAGGTGTCTAAAGTATGCCTGTGAAGTGGCACGTGTTTCCCGTGTTTACAACTGTCCCTGCACAAAATGACATTTCTAAAAGGAACAAAAGTCATTTAAAACTGCTTGCGACTTTAATGTAATGTCTGGTCCCGGGAATATGGATGAAAATCATTGAGAAAAATGGCATGGGTAACCCCCCCCCCAGCCCACTACCAGCCCCTTTGGGTCTTGTATGGATATTAAGGGGAACCCCGCACCCAAATTAAAAAAGGCCCTATATACTCTGAACAGCAGTATACAGGCAGTGCAAACAAGACAGCGACTATAGGTTTGTTCTTAAGTAGAATCTGTTTGTAATTTGGAACAGGTACATTGTTTAAGTGTAGCTCCTGGCCAAAAAAAAATTTTTAAGCTGTAACATTTGTTTTGCTGTCTGTGCATCTGTTCATAACATTTCACCTCACTTTCCATCCCAATGACAAATGTTTTTTTTAAATTTGGGTTTTTTATTGAAACAAGGATTGGTGATAAAGCATCAGTGGAGAGGAGACATGTTTTTCCCCATATTAACTCTTACAGGAGAGAATTTCCCTTCCTAGGGGTAGATTTCCTTACTTCCTGTTGTCTCCTTCCGTTTGCAAGTAGGAGTCGTTCGTAAGTTGGATGTTTGAAAGTAGGGGCCTGCTGTATATACTCTGCAGAAATCTGGCCCTTAGGTCTTGGTGTTGCCACAACACTGTAAGCCCTCACAGTTTCTCTTGGTGGGCGCAGGAATGGGCCCAGCTGTGAAATATTAGATCAATAATTGTAATTACATGCCCCTGTTGAACAGGGACAGAAAAATTGTGCCTAAGGCACTGGTGCCACAACACTGCAACCCCTCACAGATACTGTATGGGAGAAAAAGAAACCCTGGACTGCCTGTTTCTGTCTCTGTCTCTTTTTCCTTTCCTCACAGATACTGTACTTGGAGCGCAGCAATGAACCCTGCTGCAAAGTATTGCATTAAAAATTGTATTTACACGCCCCTGCTAAACAGGGGCTGAAAAATTGGTGCCTTAGACACTGGTGCTGGTGCCACAACACTGCAACCCCTCACAGATACTGCAGTTGGATCACAGCAATGAGCCATGCTGCAAAGCATTGCATCAAAAATTGTAAATACACGCCCCTGTTAACCACTTGACAACTGGGCACTAAACCCCCTTCGTGCCCGGACCAATTTTCAGCTTTCAGTGCTCTCACACTTTGAATGACAATTACTCAGTCATGTAATACTGTACCCAAATTATTTTTTTGTCTTTTTTTAAATACAAATAGAGCTTTCTTTTGGTGGTATTTGATCACCTCTGGGTTTTTTATTTTTTGCGCTATAAATGAAAAAATACGGAACATTTTGAAAAAAAAAACGATTTTTTTTTAGTTTATGTGATAAAATTTTGCAAATTAATTTTTCTTCATAAATTTTGGCCACAATTTATACTGCTACATATCTTTGGTAAAAATAACCCAAATTAGTGGATATTATTTGGTCTTTGTGAAAGTTTATAGAGTCTACAAGCTGTGGTGCGGATCATAAACAATTGATCACACCTAATGTACTGGTGGCCTATCTCATTTCTTACGACCCGAACAAGCCAGCAAAGTACAAATACCCCCCAAATTACCCCTTTTTTGAAAGTAGACATTCCAAGGTATTTAGTAAGATGCATGGTGAGGTTTTTGATGTTGTAATTTTTTCCCACAATTCATTGCAAAGTTATGATTTTTTTTTATTTTATTTTTTTTTTCCACAAAATTGTCATTGTAATAGGTTATTTCTCTCACATGGCATGTGTATACCAGAAATGACGCCCCAAAATACATTCTGCTACTCTTCCTGAGTATGGCGATACCAAATGTGTGAGACTTTTATACAGCCTGCCCACATACAGAGGCCCAATATTGAAATGGCACCTTCAGGCATTTTAGGAGCATAAATTACACATCTAATTTCTCAACCACCTATTACACTTTTGAAGGCCCTGGAGCACCGGGACAATGGAAATGCCCACAAAGTGACCCCATTTTAGAAAGCTAACACCCCAATGTAGAATCTATGAGGCATAATGAGTCTTTTGAACGGTTCATTTTTTTCCTGAAGTTTTTGGAAAATGCGGGAAAAAAATGCTACTCCTCCTGAGTATGGCGATACCAAATGTGTGAGACTTTTATACAACCTGGCCACATACAGAGGCCCAACATGCAAGGTACACCATCAGGTGTTCTAGGGCAGTGTTTCTCAACTCCAGTCCTGAAGGCACCCCAACAGGTCATGTTTTCAGGATTTCCCTCAGATAAAACGGCTGTGGTAATTACTAAGGCAGTGAAAATCACCTGTGCAAAATAATGGAAAGCCTGAAAACATGACCTGTTGGGGCGCCTTGAGGACTGGAGTTGAGAAACACTGTTCTAGGGACACATAGCATGAACATACCAAGAATTACACCCCAAAATACATTCTGCTGAGCAACTGGTAAACAAAAGATTACCTGTGGTTTTAGTAGCGCAGTTTTCCACAGGAAGATAGCACTGGTCCAGGCAGCAGGCAGGGACTTGGTCAGCAAAAGCGAATGCAATTGTCCAGGCAACAGGCAGGAATACTGTCCATAGTCAGTACAGGCAGCAGGCAGGGATACTGTCCATATACAGTCCAGGGTCAGTGCAGGCAGAGATTGTCAGCAGTGCCAAAATATTGGTCCTGGTAGCAGGCAGGTCCATGTGGTTTGGTCAGTTCATGCGACAGGCAGAGGCATGATGGCATAGGTCCTACAGACAGTTGGTGGAAGTAGGGCCTCGTTCAGGACTGAATGGGGACAGCGGTAGAGGTTTCTCCCACCCAAATCTCTTTGATGCCTCCGAGTCTCCAGACCCTAATCTGGGAATGAGAAAAACAAAAACAATTGTTTTCTTCATCCAGAAAAACAATTCTGGAGCCCCTCACATATGTGAGACCACTGTGTTATGAATCCCACTAGTCCACTGGTAGGGTAAAAGATCAGTCCAAGCGGCAGGCAAAAAGCATGGTCAAACAGTCCAGGGTCAGTTCCAGATCAGGCAGAGGTATAAACAGAATCGGTAGGCAGAAGCGTGGTCAAATAACAGTCCCGGGTCAGTTCCAGATCAGGCAGAGGTATAAACAGAATCGTTAGGCAGAAGCGTGGTCGAATAACAGTCCAGGGTCAGTTACAGAGAAAGCAGAGGCATAAGGGGTGTGAAGATAAATGGCAGGAAGTGAACTAATAATTTATTTTGGTATGGTAATTGCGGAAGCAGTCGCCTATGCAGAGGCCTGGTTCTGAAGGACATTGGGCACAATAATAAATGGTGTCTTTTCTCTCTCATCTTTTGGTGCACACCCGGCATTTTTTCTGGCGTTTTTGGCCTGTTGGTCTGGGAGGGATTTTATCTGGGAAGTGGCGCTCGGAGAGTCGGCTAATGACATTGGATCTAATGTTTACTGGTGGGCTGTTCGGGTATAAAAGGGCAGTGGTGATTTCCTCCTGGAAGAAAAGGAAGGATTTGGGTCTTTCAGTGGATTTTCGATATATTACATATGAGTTGTACATGGCCAAATGAAACAAATAAATGGAAACTTTCTTATACCACTGGTATGATCTTCTTGTGGAAAGGTAGGGTTCGAGCATCTGGTCGTTGAAGTCGACACCCCCCATGAACTTATTGTACTCGTAGATGCATTTGGGTTTTTGGATCCGGCCATTCCTCCTGGTGATCTCAACAAATTCATTGTGGATGGAAGAAAGTACGTAGACGTCCCTTCTGTCCCTCCACTTCACAGCCAGGATTTCCTCATTACATAAACTCGCTGTCTCCCCTCTTCTTAATTTTTTGGTGACCAGGCTTTGAGGAAAGCCCTTCCGGTTCGTCCATACGGTGCCGCATGCTGCAGTCTTCATTCTGTGTAGGTTTCGGAACAGGGGCAAACTTGTATAAAAATTGTCCACATACAAGTGGTATCCTTTCTCCAGGAGTGGGTTTATGAGTTCCCAAACTACTTTCCCACTGGTTCCAATGTAGACTGGGCAATTAGGGGGGGTGCAGTTTGGTGTCCTTCCCTTCATATACAATAAAGGCATACACATACCCAGTTGCTCGGTCGCACAATTTATACAGCTTCACCCCATAGCAGGCCCTTTTGCTGGGTATAAATTGTTTTATGCCCAGCTTGCCAGAAAATTTGATAAGGAACTCATCCACGCATATATGTTGGTCTGGGGTAAACAACTGGGGGAAGGTTTCAGAAAAATAATTTAGTAGCGGCCGAATTTTATAAAGCTTATCAAAATTTGGGTCATTTCGGGGAGGGCACTGGGTATTATCATTGAAGTGTAGGAATCTCCTAATCATTAGATATCTGGACCTGGGCATTACTGAGGAAAAGATGGGCATGTGATAGATGGGGCGGGTTGACCAATAGGAACGCATCTTATTTTTTCCATTTAGTCCCATGCAGAATGTGAGGCCCAAAAAAATTCTAAACTCCTCCACCGTAAGGGCTCTCCACACGTAGGGACTGGCATAAGAGGACGTTGGGTTGCTGGTTATAAACTGTTGGGCATATAAGTTGCACGGGGCCACAATTGTTGCCAGCATGTCCTCAGTAAAAATTTAATTAAAAAAATCAATTGGGGAAAAGTTTTCTGTATCCACCTGGACTCCTGGCTGGGCAGTGAAAGGGGGAATGTTGGCTTCTCCTGAATTAGGAGGAAGCCACAAGGGGTACTGAAGGGAATAGGGAAGGCTGGCATGGGACCTAACCCTTTGGGGCTGAGGTGACACCCAACTGGTACGTGGCCTTGCTTCCCCAGGGAATGCGGTGCTGTTGGATGGCACTGCAGTGGTGGTGGTGGATGGCACTGTGGTGCTGGTGGATGGCACTGCCTCCTCAGCAGAACGCCTTTGTCTGGCGGACGGGACCTCCTCCTCTTCTTCTTCCTCCTCCTCCTCCTCCTCCTCCATCTTCTCCGTCATTGATCCACTGCTTAGGACAGGCTCATAGTCCACGTCAGACTCATCTGAATTTGTGGAGGAATCCAAATCGGAGAGCTCCCCGTTGCTCCCGTCGGCCGCAAGAATTTCGTACGCCTCCTCGGCAGACAATACTCTTTTAGCCATTTGATGAGATGGCACTGACAGGTTGCACTGATGGCAGATGGCACTGACAGGTGGCACTGATGGCAGCTGGCACTGGCAGGTGGCACTGGCAGGTGACACTGGTGGCAGATGGCATTGGCAGGTGGCACTGATGGCAGATGGCACTGACAGGTGGCACAGATGTCACCGACTGGCAGGTGACACTGATGGCAGATGGCACTGACAGGTGGCACTGGCAGGTGGCACTGGTGGCAGATGGGACTGGCACTGGCAGCAGGTGGCACTGGCAGGTGATGGCCCTGGCAGGGACTGTGAGCACTGTTTTTTTACTTGTGTGTGTATGTGTTTTTTTCACTCACAACTGATGCTGCAGCACAGATCTCTCTGCCTCCTCACACGCTGTCTCTGTGTGAGGAGAGAAAGCCGGCAATGAGAGATGATCTCATATGTTTACATTTGAGATCATCTCTCATTGGACAGTGAGATCGAGTGCTGAATGGCCTCTGTGATTGGCTATTCAGCACGATCTGTGATTGGCTGTGTCCAAGGGACACGGCCAACACAGATTTTCCCCGCGGGGGGGTGCGCGGGGGGGGGGGGGGAGGAAAGAGGAGGACGTCCAGTCAGCACTTCAGCGCCGCAATGCAGATGTCCTTTGAGCATTGCCCGGGCGTGAAGTAGTTAAACAGGGGCTGAAAAATTGGGCCTTAGCCACTGGTGGCAGTGCCCAGAACCAAAAATGTGCTTTCAAGCTATCAGCATGATTATTGAGGAGGAAGAGGACTTGAGCATAACAGGATAGTCACTCAGCATCAGCATAGGCAGTCTTGAAGGGATCTGACATTTCCAAAAAAATAATTCGGTTACATCAGCATCAGGTGCTTGGTAGCTGGTGGTGATCCAAGACTGATTCGTTTTTTCAATATAGATGTTTATTTAATGAATTTCCCTTAAAGGTACACATCCATCAAAATTAAAAGTTAAATGTCAGGGCAAAAAAATATACAGTACACTGTATCTCAGTACATACATGTTTCCACATTTTTATTTTTTATTTTTTTTTATTCCTTTTTAAAATGCTGCAAGTACAAAAAAATGTCCTACCAGAATAGATTGATTTCTTCCCAGCAAAACAACGCAGCTCCTTTGACTCCCAACAACCTGCCTACAATGTACAGGTCCTTCTCAAAAAACCAGCACACTGCGACAAAGTTCACCACCCTCTGCAATGCACTGACAAACACCAGACCCCCACATATCCCAGACCCACCACACACAACTGAAGCAGCTCAAGCCCCCTCCCGCTTCAACACTGACGATTCCGGCACACAGCCCACGACAACCCAAAACTCCCATCCCAAAAAATCAGCATATCATGAAAAGGTTCTCTAAACGAGCTATTAACCTAATCATCTGAATCAACTAATTAACTCTAAACACCTGCAAAAGATTCCTGAGGCTTTTAAAAACTCCCAGCCTGGTTCATTACTCAAAACCGCAATCATGGGTAAGACTGCCGACCTGACTGCTGTCCAGAAGGCCATCATTGACACCCTCAAGCAAGAGGGTAAGACACAGAAAGACATTTCTGAACGAATAGGCTGTTCCCAGAGTTCTGTATCAAGGCACCTCAGTGGGAAGTCTGTGGGAAGGAAAAAGTGTGGCAGAAAACGCTGCACAACGAGAAGAGGTGACCGGACCCTGAAGAAGATTGTGGAGAAGGACCGATTCCAGACCTTGGAGGACCTGCGGAAGCAGTGGACTGAGTCTGGAGTAGAAACATCCAGAGCCACCGTGAACAGGCGTGTGCAGGAAATGGGCTACAGGTGCCGCATTCCCCAGGTCAAGCCACTTTTGAACCAGAAACAGCGGCAGAAGCGCCTGACCTGGGCTACAGAGAAGCAGCACTGGACTGTTGCTCAGTGGTCCAAAGTACTTTTTTCGGATGAAAGCAAATTTTGCATGTCATTCGGAAATCAAGGTGCCAGAGTCTGGAGGAAGACTGGGGAGAGGGAAATGCCAAAATGCCTGAAGTCCAGTGTCAAGTACCCACAGTCAGTGATGGTCTGGGGTGCCATGTCAGCTGCTGGTGTTGGTCCACTGTGTTTTATCAAGGGCAGGGTCAATGCAGCTAGCTATCAGGAGATTTTGGAGCACTTCATGCTTCCATCTGCTGAAAAGCTTTATGGAGATGAAGATTTCATTTTTCAGCACGACCTGGCACCTGCTCACAGTGCCAAAACCACTGGTAAATGGTTTACTGACCATGGTATTACTGTGCTCAATTGGCCTGCCAACTCTCCTGACCTGAACCCCACAGAGAATCTGTGGGATATTGGGAAGAGAAAGTTGAGAGACGCAAGACCCAACACTCTGGATGAGCTTAAGGCCGCTATCGAAGCATCCTGGGCCTCCATAACACCTCAGCAGTGCCACAGGCTGGTTGCCTCCATGCCACGCCGCATTGAAGCAGTCATTTCTGCAAAAGGATTCCCGACCAAGTATTGAGTGCATAACTAAACATAATTATTTGAAGGTTGACTTTTTTTGTATTAAAAACACTTTTCTTTTATTGGTCGGATGAAATATGCCAATTCCTTGAGACAGGACCCCGGGGTCCCCACGAGCTGCACGCCAAAACCACCAACACCAAAACAAGAAAAGGCCCGAACCACCCCAGCCGCGCGCAATGAATCCAAAACACACGAAAGTCCAATGTCCATCAGCACACCACAGAAAACAATGAACTCCACCACAACACGCCAATTTCCCGAGAAGGACCTGCATGTAGGGAAAGGGCCTTTGGGAGATGTAGTTCTGGGCGGCATACCTAGATAAATAGGAACAGAGTTTTTTTTTTTTTTTTTTTTTGAGAAAAAAGTTTTTTATTGAACAATTTACATTTGGAACATAATTCTGCAAGTTACAAGGCAATACTGGAGAAATGCATAAAACAAGAAATGTGGCTTATACATATATAGGCACAGTAGATCAAAAAACTTGTTCAGATTGAACACTGGATTCAGTGACTATCAATAAGTGGAAAACCCTATGTCCACGCTATTCATGGAATTGCACGCTAGAAGGATGTATAGTATTACGGACCATCAGTGCATGTGTCTGCGGACTCAAGCCATCGATCCCAGATTTTGTAGTACTTATCTGGACAACCTCTGTTGATGTATATGAACTTTTTGTAGGGAAGAGTGTTATTTATATCTAGTTTCCAATCGTTGAAGCTGGGGGGAGTGGGTCTCATCCACTGTCTGGCTATAATTTTTCTAGCATTAAACAATGTTTCATGCAAGAATGTTTTAGTGAATTTGTCCATCTCAGAGTCGGGGAATATCCCCAGTAAGCATTGTTTGGGGTCCAGGGTCAATGGGGATCCCATGTCATCATGGAGGAAGTCAACAATCTGCTTCCACAGACCCTGAAGGACCGGGCACGCCCAGAGTAGATGGAAGAATGTGCCCGTCGTTTGGTTACACATTGTGCACAAGGTAGAAAACTGTCGTCTAAAGCGGGCGATTCTTAGGGGGGTGAGATACGCTCGGTGCACCACGTATAACTGGGTCAGCCTGTCAGAGAGCTTGGGGGATACAGTCTTGCACGAGTCTAGTGCTTCACTCCACTCCTCATCCTCCAGTGGGCCCACCTCTCTTTCCCATCTTGGTTTAAGGCTGTAAGCTAGCGTGGTAGATGATGGGGTGAGAAGCATGACATAAAAATCAGAGATCAGCTTTCGCGGGTCCACACCTTTAACCACAGCCATAATAACATTAGGCGTAGATTGTGGCAAAGGCTGGGGAAACTGAGCTTGGGCTGCGTGACGCACCTGGAAGAATCTAAAAAGCATAGAATTGGGCAGCAGGAACTCATTTTGGAGGTCCTCAAAGTTTTTAAGTGTGCCATCGGAAATTATGTGGTGCAAATAATATATTCCATATTCGCACCATATCTCTGTGTCAGGGATCAAGAGAAACTCTGAGAGTAGTCTATTGTGCCATAAGGGGGTATAGTTGTTGTGTTTAGGGGTCGTTAATGTTTTAGTGGTGATGTCCCATACGCGCCTATATTGGTATAATAGGGACCCACGGTCTCTATTGGAGTTATTCCCACTATGTCCCACTGCAATTGCAGTGAGTGGGTCAGTGGTCAGTTGTGCCCACCGTGGACAGAGGAGGGTGAGGAATCTGAGTCTGTCGGTTTTATCTATGTGGTATAGTTGAGACAGTTGGGACGCAAGGTAATAAAGATTTAAGTCAGGGAGGGCTGTTCCACCTAGGTCAGTAGGGTTCTTAAGGACTCTCCAGGCCAGCTTGTGTCTGTTGTTACCCCAAATAAATGTCTTGAGTATGGCCTCCATTGACTTGAAAAATTTCAAGGGTAAGTATACGGGTGTGTGCCAGAGTATATACAATATTTTCGGAAATAATATCATTTTAACAATGTTAATACGGCCCCACACGCCGAGCGGCAGTCTCGCCCATACCTGGGTTCTAGACTTGATGAGATCGAAAAGGGGTTCTATGTTCAGGGATATATAGTCAGCCGGTGTTCTATTCACCAATACTCCAAGATATTTGATAGTGTTCACTCGCTGGAGTGGTAACTGTGCCTGTAGCTTGGGAGAGGGGAAACTATCCATAGGCAGTATTTGAGATTTCTCCCAATTAATTTTAAGGCCAGAGAACTGACCAAAGTGTTCAATTGTATGCAACGCCTTCTGAAGCGATGTGGCAGAGTCGGCCAGGTATAGTAGCGTGTCGTCTGCGTATAAGCTAATTTTTTCAGTCAGGGAACCAAGGCAAAGACCCTGAATCTCGGGGTCCCCTCTAATGGAGATTGCAAGGGGCTCCGCCGCCAAGGCATAGAGGAGCGGAGACAGTGGGCAGCCCTGTCTAGTGCCCCTGGATAAGTCAAATGTCTGGGAGGCCCTCCCGTTGGCCACTACTTTACCCCTGGGTGCCAGGTATAATAATTGAACCCACTTAATAAATTTAGGTCCAAAACCAAAGCCACGGAGGCATCCCCAGAGGTACCGCCACTCCACTGAGTCAAAGGCCTTGGCAGTATCCAAAGCCACCACCACCCGGGACCCAACATTAGTATGTGTCGCTTGTAAGTTAATATACAATTTTCTGAGGTTGAAGGAGGTGTTACGCCCCGGCATAAATCCAGCTTGGTCAGCATGGATCAGGGTTAGAATCACTTGGTTAAGGCGTAGGGCAAGTACTTTAGCCAGAATCTTTATGTCTACCTGGAGTAGCGATATTGGTCTATAAGATTCCGGGAGGCCTGGGTCCTTGCCTGGCTTAGGTATGAGGATAATTACCGCCTCGCCCATCGATGGGGGTAAGGTGAAATTGTCAAATAGATGGTTGAAGAGGGACAATAACTTGGGGGCAAGTATCTCGATGTATTGGGCGTAAAATTCTATGGGCAACCCATCTGAACCCGGGGCCTTGGATCTGGCGAAGCTCCCAATCGCTGTGGTTATTTCGTCGAGTGTAATAGGTGCGTCTAGCATAGCCATTTGGGCATCGTCTAGCTGTGGAAAGATGATTTCCGCCAGTAGATCTTCCAATTGAGAGTCAGTGGTAGAAACCTGGGACGTATATAGTTGAGAAAAGAAGTCCCTAAATTCAGAAGTGACAGCCTGGGGTTCCGTAATCTTTTCCCCATTAGGACCAGTGAGGGAAATGACAGTAGGGGGTCTATCCTCACTATGTGCCAAGTAGGCCAACAGTTTACCCGCTCTCTCCCCATGTTCATATAATTTTTGTCTGGCAAAGAAAAGTTTTTTCCTGGCCGTCTCGTGTTGTAGCTGATTGACCACCCTGGTTTGTAACCTGAGTCGGGCAGCTCCATCAGGAGAGGGGTTCGACATGTACCCCTGTTCAGAGGAGGACAGATCCCGCATTGCCCCGTCCAGTATGGCTGATGAATTAGCCTTCAGCCTGTTGATAAAGGAGGTCAGAGTCATACGTGCATGCAGTTTGAAGGCTTCCCATACTACGTCTGGGGATGCAGATCCGTCATTCTCTAAAAAGTAAGTTCTCCAACTGTTACCAAGCTCGTCATCCTCCGACAACAGGGTGAGCCAAAACGGATTCAGGCGCCACGTACGGGGCGGTTTGTCTAATGGGATGGAGAGGCTAATGAAATATGGGCTATGGTCTGAAAGTAATCTGGGGGCAAATTCAGCTTCCAGTAATCTTGGGGCAAGGGTACTAGAGATGAATATAAAATCTATACGGGACATGGTGTTATGGGTAGTTGAGAAACAGGAGTAAGCTCGAGTGAGCGGGAATTTAAAACGCCAGGTGTCAGTGAGATTAAAGGAAGAGATAAGTCGGGAGAATCTAGTGTGGGTTGGAGCTGTAGTAGATAATGGCGAGGGCGACAGTTTGTCTAATGTAGGGTTCAACGTAGCGTTAAAATCCCCCAGCCACACCGCCTGAATCGAAGGATGACGAGTCATATATAGCAAGCCCTCTGTGACTATAGTAGAATTAAATGGTGGAGGTACATAGAATGCCATCAGTAGGAAAGGTTCACCATACAATTTAACCGAAAGAAAGACATAGCGCCCCTGTGGGTCAGACTGAACATCACACAGCTCAAAATGTACCGTCTTGGCAATCAAAACTGAGACTCCGCGGGCGTGGGACGAGTGGGATGAATGATATGCCCACCCAATCCATGGCCGGCGGAGTGCCATCTGGAGCCGACCCTCAACGTGTGTCTCCACTAACACCACAATGTCGGCTCGTTGTTTTTTGAGAAATGAGAAAACTGCAGATCTCTTTACCTTGTCCCCAAGCCCACGCACATTCCAAGTGAGCAGTTTTATCGATGCCATAATTCAAACATTAAAACATATCGTGGGACAGTAGCATTACATGAATACAAGGTTTGCCATCTATGCAGTATCAATGTTAGCATGCACTTCGTTGTATTGCAGTCCATCAAGAAAAAACAAACCTCCCCCTCCCCCCTCCCCACCCTGCATCTTCCCCAACTGATGCGGGTATGTTCCCAAAACCAAAAGAAAGTAACAACCGGTAGCAGATAAAACCAAAATATCTTGCTGTTACGTAAAAGATCTGCAGCGATCTCCTCACATGGGAGGTGTGGAAGATCCAATGCCCGCAAATAAAGAGCAACAGGCTCTTCTTGTACTGTGAACCAGAAGTACAGTGCGGGGTCGGTGGTATAGAAAGTTCTGCAGTCACATAATAAAGAGATGCGTGTTCCGGTTGCTGGGGGGCGAAAATTCGCTGTGTTAGGCATGTGGAGTGTAGGACTGATTGTGCTCCGCAATTACAGTCTCCAGGGTAGTTACATGGATCAACCAGTCAGTGGGGGCCCTAAGTATGGGAGACCCCCTCTGCAGGTTACAATTGAAAGAGGATTATAGCAGGGGAAGGCAAAAGGGGGTCCCAGGGGTAAGGAGCAATAGGGTATGCGCCGCGGGCAGTAAAGGGGAGACAAAAAAAAAAGGGGGGGTAACATACCAGGATTTGCAGACTCCCGCTGCGGCGTATAATGTGCTGGTGATGATGACAGGCAATCAATAGTGCTGATGAACATGCTCGGTCAGGTCACTCCGCCGCCCCTCTGGCGGGCCCCGGACGCTCCAACCAGGCAATGACTTCCTGAGGATCCTCAAAAAAGAACACACGGCCGTCCCTTTCGACTCTAAGACGAGCTGGAAATAGCATAGAGTATTTAAGATGTTGTATCCGGAGCCTCCTCTTCGCCTCCATGAAGCCTTGGCGGCGGCGCTGCACCTCGGCAGAAAAGTCGGGGAAGATAGCGATCTTGGAGTTTCCAAGGTGGATGTTACCTTTTTCCCTGGCCATGCGCAGCGCCGCATCTCTATCTTTGTAATTCAAGAATTTTGCTATAAACGTGCGGGGGGGAGCCCCCTGAGGAGGAGATCTGGCAGGCATACGATGAGCCCTCTCCACCGCCAGGGTGGGGGAGAAGGCCTCGCGGCCATAGGTGTCAACAAGGAGTTTCTCCAAGAAGGTGGTAGGATCTTTGCCCTCAGCTCCCTCGGGGAGCCCGATGAAACGGAGGTTGCACCTCCGGAGCCTATTTTCCATATCATCTTGCTTGCTTAGAATCTGATTGATTTGGAGCTGCATACGATCGGAGCTGACTTGGAGCGGCGTAACGGTGTCCTCCACCTCTCCAATGCGGGTTTCGGCAGTCGTGACACGCTCACGAAGTTTCTGGAAGTCTTGTCGCATGAGTGAAAGGTCCACCTTGACCCCCTCTATTTGCGCCGTCAGGGACGTCCGGCAGTATGTGATCGCCTCGAGCAGTTTAGCTGTGTCGCCTCCCGTAGCGTCCCGCTCACCGCCCGCGGCACCGCCATCTCTTTCCTCCTCCTGGCGGCGGTACTGGTCCAATTTCGCCAGGGTGGCCTTTGGCGTTTTTGGCGGAGTCATGGCAGGTATCCGCTGTGATCCCTCCCCCCTCCAAAGCAGGCAGCTCAGTCTATACCGAATGGTAGGGAGCTGTAGGGCTGGTGGGCCAGGAAGAGTCACTAGTCAGCAGGCCGGGTGAAGCAAGATGGCCACCGACCAGCACTAGGCCGAAGCCGGGGCCTTTCCTGAACGCGGCGGCCGCGCAGTCAGAGGCTGATGTATCTGCCTCTGTGGGCGTGAGGGGTCCTCAGGGGGACCCGGTGGGCCCCTGCAGGCTGTTACCTGAGAGCAGGAGGGCCAGGAAGCAGCACAGGCGGCAGGTCGGGTGGAGCAAGATGGCCGCCGACTTCCAGGGCTAGGCCGAAGCCGCGGACTTTCCTAAATGCGGCACCCGCGATCGGGATCGCGGCCCTGCGGAGGCCGCCGTACGAGCGGAGGATGGTGGATTTGCGGCCACGGATGTTCAGGGTCCCCAGGGGGTCCCGCTGGGCTGGTGCAGGATGACGCTGAAGGTCAGGATGGGCTGTACAGGAGTAATGGACGGAGCTCAAATCATGCACGTCCTACTCCATGCTATGTCAGGCCACGCCCCCCCAAGACTGATTCGTTTTTATGAAGGTCAGTCGTTCGACCGAGTCAGTGGACAGGCACACACTGTGATTGGTTGCAAAGCCTCCAGCAGCACTAAATGTGCGTTCCGAAAGAACGCTGGATGCAGGACAGGTTAGTACCTCAATTGCAAAGGTTTCCAAGTCTGATCTTGCCCCTAGGTATTCCTGCACCGTATAAACCAGACGCTGGCGATGGTTGCTGGAAGCGATCATACCATGGGGCTGCATACTAAAAATTGTCTGAACGCATCGGTCAGATGGCCACCTTCTCCACCGCTCCTTCTTTGACTGACCGGAGCCTCAGCAACACGTTGTCCAGGACCAGGAATTTGTAACCTCCCAGTCTCTGGGAACGCGTTACACAGACCTTTCTGCAAAGCCTCCCAAAGATGCTTCATCCTCTGCTCCCTCTGCGACGGCAAGATAATGTCTGCAACCTTACCCTTGTAACGTGGATCAAGGAGGGTTGCCAGCCAGTAATGATTCCTCTCCTTGATCGCATGAATACGAGGATCCTTCCGCAGGCTTTGCAGGATCAGGGAGGCATTCGGTGCAGAGTCCTCTGGATCACTGAGGACGACTTGATCCGCAGCCACCTCCTCCCAGCCACGTACAAGTCCATGGGTGTCTTGGGACTGTAATTGATCCCTTGAAGACTGCTGCTGATGCTGAGTACTAGGCTCCACCTCCATGCTGACACAATAATACTCCTCCTCCTCCTCGTCCTCTTCCTGTGTGATAGCCGGGCCAGCAGGAACACTGTCTGGATAAAGGGGGCCTTGAGAGGTAAGGAAGTCCTCCTCTTCCTGCCTCTGTTCTGCCTCAAGTGCCCTGTCCATTATTCCATGCAGCGTGTGCTCCAACAGGTGGACAAGAGGGACAGTGTCACTGATGCATGCACTGTCACTGCTCACCATCCTCGTGGCCTCCTCAAATGGTGCCAGGACAGTGCATGCATCCCTGATCATGGCCCACTGGCGTGGGGAAAAAATCCAAGCTTCCCTGACACTGTCCTGGTGCCATATTGCAACAGATACTCATTGATGGCCCTCTGATGCGTGTGCAGCCGAAGCAGCAAAGCCAACGTAGAGTTCCACCTGGTGGGCATGTCACAGATTAGGCGGTTCTTGGGCAGGTTGTAATGCTTTTGCAGCTCAACCAGCCGAGCACTGGCATTATATGACCAGCGGAAATGCCCACAGAGTTTCCTGGCCTGCTTCAGGACCTCCTGTAAGCCCGGGTACCTGCCCAAGAACCGCTGCACCACCAAGTTAAGGACGTGAGCCAAACAGGGCACATGGGTCAGTTGTCCCTGTCGGAGGGCAGAGAGGAGGTTGGTGCCATTGTCGGAAACCACCATTCCTGGCTTAAGCTGGCATGGCGTCAACCACCTCTGAGCCTGCCCCTGCAGAGCTGACAGAATCTCTGCCCCAGTGTGGCTCCTGTCCCCCAAGCACACCAGCTCAAGTACCGCATGGCATCTCTTTGCCTGCGTACTTGCATAGCCCCTTGAACGCCTATGGAGCACAGCTGGTTCCGAGGACAAAGCACAGGAAGAGGCCATGGAGGAAGAAGAAGAGGAGGGAGTGGAGGAGAGAGGTGTGTCAGAATCACCAGTAGTAGCATTTTGGAGGCGTGTTGGCGGAACCACCTCCAACACTACTGCACCTTGTCTTGCATCCTTCCCAGCTGCCAGCAGAGTCACCCAATGCGCAGTGAAAGATTGGTAAAGTCCCTGTCCATGCCTGCTGGACCATGAGTCAGCGGTAATATGCACCTTACCACTGACCGCCCTGTCCAGCGAGGCCAAGACATTGCCTTCCACATGCCGGTAGAGAGCCGGAATCGCCTTCTGTTAGAAAAAGTGGCGTTTCGGAACCTGCCACTGAGGAACCGCACATTCAAACAAACTCACGGAAGGGGGCAGAGTCTATCAACTGAAAAGGCAGCAGTTGAAGTGCTAGCAATTTAGCCAAGCTAGCATTCAACCGCTGGGCATGTGGTTGGCTGGGAACAAACTTCTTTCGGCGGTGCAGCAGCGGGGGCAGGGAAATTTGCCTGGTACAATCGGACGTCAGCGTACCAATAGCAGATTGTCCGCAAGTACTTGGCTGTGACGCACCGAATTCTACACCTTCATTCCTCTCACTGCAGGTTTCAGAGAGGACTGAAGGTATAGTGGGGTTGGAGATCCCAGCTGAGGTCAGCTTTGTTATTTGGTGTGGGTCTTTCAGGTATGCTTGCCAACGGACTGCATGGCAGGTCGACATATGTCTGGTCAAGCACGTGGTACCCAAGCGGCTGATGTTTTGGCCACGCGAGATACGATTTAGACATATGATGCAAATTGCAACGGTGCGATCTGCTGCACACGTCTGAAAAAAGGCCCACACCAAATAACTTTTGGAATAATGCACAGAGACAGCAGCGCCCTGCACATGCGGAGCTCTGTGGTGTGATGCGGTCGGTGTGCTGCCCTTAAGCTGGCCCCTGGAGGGCATCCTGCCTCGTTGGAGATGTGCCTCCTCCTCCTCTCTCCTATCAGGCACCCACGTGGAGTCAGTGACCTCATCATCCCCTCCCTCCTCATCACTGGAGCCAATCTGGCAGTATGCTGCAGCTAGGGGAACATGACTGCCAGATAGCTGTCCTTGTTGGGCACCCTCTCTCTCTGGGCTCAAGGTACTACCCCCTCTCTCTGAGCTCATGTTACTGCCTTCCTCCAGTTGGGTTCCATCATCGGAGCCTTCAAAACGCTGGGCATCCTCCTGCAGCATGTACCCAACACTGTGGTCAAACAGTTCGGGGGACTCCTCGGGAGGACATGATGGGGCTAGGGAAGAAGTGACTGATGCGATTGAGCCGAGGGAAGAGGCCGCTTTGGCAGCTGCTTTGCCAGACAAAGTACCCTGAGCCTGGGTGAGAGAGGATGAGGAGGAGGAGGACGGCTTGGTCATCCACTCTACCAAGTCTTCGGCATGGTGCGGCTCAACATGGCCAGCTGCCGAAAAGAAGGACAAGCGTGTCCCAGGGCCACGTGCTGATGAGGATGCACCGTGTCCACGACCAGCAGCACTGTTGCCTCTAGACACAGAGCCTGATTGCCCTCTTTTATTGCCTCGTGACTGTCTGCCTCTCCTTGTTTGCCTTCCAGACATACTAATGGCCTGCAGTGAGATGTAGCTGCACAAAGGTGGAATGTGTATATGTATATATGTGTTGTCTGTACTGATAATGCAGCTATCAGAATCAACTGCCTGCTGTGGTATTAGTATGGGAAAAGCAGCAGCAGCAGTTAGTTTTTGGTGAAAACTGTGCAGAGAGGAACACAGTACACTAACTGAAAATACCTGCAGCTCTCTGCCTGTGATTTTTTTTATGAGAACACCACTATAATAGTCACTAACTGTATTCAGGTAAGCTTTAGGTGAACGCTATGCAAAGCACACAGTACACCAAGTGAAACACTGACTGTCTACAGCTAGCACAATCACCTGCCTGCCTGTCACAGTATAGAGAAAACTAGGAACGGATCTAGCAATTGCTTTTTATTTGTTATTTTACTGCTTCACAAAGTCTGTTTTACAATCTTCCATTGTCTGGCCCAGAAGTCTGGCTGGCCCCTCTGGTGGTGGACTCACATACTCCGCAACTAAGATTTAGTCTAATTGCTCCTTGTTTATTCATATCACTGCAAGCTCACTATATTCCTCTTATACAATGGGTCTGAACATAATTTCTCACAATGTGAGGGGCTTTAACTCCTCGCAAAAAAGGAAGAAAGCCTTCCGAGATTATAAACAATTGGGGGCGGACATTGTTCTTTTGCAAGAGACTCATTTCTCTACTATGTCCCACCCCAATTTCTTTGATAAGTCTTATAAGTTGCATTATTTCACTACCTTTGGGTCCAAAGCTAGAGGGGTAGCCATTTTTATTAGAAATTCTACGCTTTTTGATGTTAAACATGTCTATAAAGACCCTGATAGTAGATTCTTGATCCTCCAAGGCGAAGTTCAGGGTAAAGCCTTAACAGTGGCTAACGTTTATGCCCCTAATAACGCTCAGAGTTCCTTTTTTAGGTCATTCTTTCTAACATTGGATAGATACATCTCGGCTCATGTGATAGTGGGTGGAAATTTTAATTTGGTAGCATACTCCACATTAGACCGGAGCAAAGTTATCCATTCATCAAAAGCCTTTCCCAAATCCCTTGTGAGGTCCCTTGAGACACACCAACTCATTGATTCCTGGAGGGCATTAAATACAGGTGCCAGGGTATTCACTCACTACTCGTGCCCGCACGATAGCTATACAAGGCTTGATTATATCTTTAGCTCTCCAATCCTATTGGCCAACTCATCGTCTGCCTCTATACATACATGCCCCTGGTCAGACCATCATATGGTCTCATTTAAAACATCCCATGTTGGTCTTTCCCCTATGACAGCATCTTGGAGACTAAATGACTCCTTACTAGCAGACCCTGAAATAGTTGGACAAGTGGCAGACCAGCTGGCTGAGTATTTCAGGCTGAATGATGTGGAAGATATCTCCCCTCCTATTTTATGGGCGGCCCACAAGGCAGTGTTATGCGGCCGCTTGATTGAATTGGCTACCATAAAAAAAGACAAAAGTTAACCAAAATCAAATCTCTAACTATAGAACTTAATAAACTTTACCATGATCATTCACAATCCCACTCCCTAGACATTCTTAGGCAAATTGATCTGAAGAGGGTAGAATTAGATAGATTTCTCCGTACGATCCGAGAGAATAGTATCAGATGGTCTAAGGCAAAGTTCCTATTGCATAGTAATGCAGCCTCTGCTATGTTTACTCGTAAGCTGCACCACTCGATTCAGCCCACTCATGTTTACAGGTTGCGGAATGCTTCTGGCCAGCTGGTCTTCCACCCCAAAGAGGTGCTCAGCACTTTCACTTCTTTCTATAGCTCCCTATTGTCTGCCCCAGAGTCTCCCCCCCCCTGATGGTATTGATGCTTGGTTGGACTCTCTCCACCTTCCATCCCTATCACAGGACCAACTGTCTGCTCTGAATGCCCCATGCACTGAACAGGAAATCATAGCTATCATTAAATCACTTAAAACTTCTACAGCTCCTGGCTCTGATGGATTTACTACCACGTATTATAAAAAATTTGCAGGCACACTGGCCCCCAAGTTGACTAAGTTAATCAACTACATTCTCCAAGGTCACACACTTCCAGATGACATGCTTGCTGCTAATATGTCTCTTATCCCTAAACCCAATAAGGACCACTCACTTCCCCAAAATTATAGACCGATTTTGGTTTTAAACAATGACATTAAAATTCTGGGCCGAGTTCTGGCAGATAGACTAGCCCCTATTATTTCCATCCTGATAGGCCCTGAACAGACTGGATTTATCCCCACTAGGCAGATCATGGATAACATCCACCTGGCGTCCAATATTATCCAGGATGCTGACCTTTTCTCCCGCAGGGTTCTTATTTTAGGCCTGAATATACATAAGGCCTTCGATAGCGCCTTGTGGTCTTATATGGACACGGTCCAGGCTAGGTTTGGCTTTTCAGGGGAGTTTGTCAACGGATTTAAAGCGTTGTATCACAACCCTCACACCTGCATCAAAACTTCCCGGTTGCTCTTCGGAGTACTTCCCCCTTGGAAGAGGCACTCACCAGTGCTGCCCTCTGTCCCCTTTGATGTTTTCCATGGCCATTGAACCTTTGGCCAGGGCGATCATCTCTAACCCTAACTATAAGGGATATCAGAAGGGGGACGGAGAGTATAAGATGAGTCTATATGCTGATGATGTCCTTCTGTTCCTTCAGGACCCAGTTGTTTCCCTCCCCAATTTAATTACTACTCTACAATCCTTCCATGCGTTTTCTGGCCTTGGCGTTAATCTAGCAAAGTGTTCGGCCCTTCCTATCAACATCCCTCCCTTAGTCGCCTTGAACCTTAAAAATACGTTTGGCTTCTCCCTGTCCAATAGTACCCTCCAATATCTTGGAGTACGTCTGGCTCCCTCTCTCTGAGCATTGTATAACGCTAACTACCCACAGGCCTTTGCTAAACTCAAGCAATGGTTGCGTCTATGGTCCACATTCCACATTACCCTATTAGGTAGAGTCATGGCCATCAAGATGTCCATTCTCCCGAAACTATTGTACTTTTTTAGGGCCCTACCTCTATATGTGTCATGACAAATTCTAGTACAGATTCAGCGAGAAATAAACCACTTTATATGGAATAATGAGCGCCCCAGGTATGGAGGACTCCTCACACACAGACCTATGTCTCAAGGGGGCTTGGGACTTCCCAATATCTGGTTCTATTACCTGTCGGCCAGGCTGGCTCAGACGGCCCAATGGCATGCCTCCCCACATAGTATTCCCTGGCTCCAATTTGAAATTTCCTCTGTCCGCCCATACTATGTCCCAGGCCTCCTTTTGCAGACTGGCCTAAAACCTAAGGAAATTGGTACACTGAACAACATAGTAGGTCAGACTATCCACTTATGGCCACATTATCATCACAAATTCAAACTCCGGTCATGCAGACCTCCCCTTACTTCTTTTATAGGCGTCCCGAAGTTCCCCCCAGCTTTCCGTTCCCCTGAGGACTTTCTTTGGTGGGAACAGAATTCTCTCAACGACACTAACTGCATTGACACATGACGCACACTTTTATTCTTTTACTCAACTCCAAGAACAATTTGATATTCCAAGAACCGAATTCTATACATTTTTACAAATTAGACACTTTTTTTAATCTCTTTTCACACTTAACGCCCACCCTAACATTTCCTCATTCTAATTAATCTGCCAGAACCTCTCTAGAGGAAAGGGTACTATTTCTACCATATATAAAATCCTCAATGAATCACAACTTCCTGTGAAATCTACTGCCATGAACCGTTGGGAGACTGATTTGGGCATGACATTCTCCTCTGATGACTGGATTGATATGCTTCAGAATATGCACAAATGTACTCGCTCTATAGCTACTAAAGAGACTATTATGAAATTACACACAAGATGGTATCTCACCCCAGACGGGGTTCACAAATTTTATCCCACTGTCCCGGAGACGTGCTTTAGGGGCTGCCAGACCCCCGGCACCTTGCTCCACACCTTTTGGAGCTGCCCTTATCTGCAACACCTCTGGAGTCAAATCGCCTCCAGGGTGGCGCAGATCACGGGTACTATTCTTGATCTGACGGCCCCGATGTGTCTGCTCTTTACCCCTATTCCTGATCTGCCCCCACCCGCCCAGAAACTAGTTAATACCCTGTTCTGTGCAGCCCATTGGGCCATAGCCTTGAATTGGTGATCCCAATCGGTGCCTTGGACACAGGTACTCCGCAGGATGGAAACTATCCGCCTTATGGAAAGGATCCATCATACCATCATGGACCCAATGCAGATTTTCCACAAAAAATGGGCCTCATGGTCCACTTATGATTCTATACTGTAGCCAGATCCCCCCCCCCCAAGCCCCTAGTACCTTTCCCATTGTTGAAGGACCAAGGTTTTCTCGTCTCCCATTGGTTTCAGACCCGGGGGGACAGAGAAGTGAATTTGGTGGCTACCGGCTATTACATATCTCACCCTGAGTGTCATGCTGAAATGGGTCGTCAAAATGTGAAGTGGAAGCAGTTTTTTAATTGTTTGTTTTCGATTCTATTTTTTTATCGTTCCTTTTTCCTTTTTTATTTTTTTTTGCCCTTTATTGGTTACTTGTATGTGCTTTAATATTATTTGATCCTGGGATGCATCCTCCATAGCTCATACCGTGTCTGACTTTGCTTATCACATTAAGTGGATACCATGTATACTTTGTACATTGACATTTGGGTTGCATCCTGACACTATCTGTACCTTTCTTTTTGTCTATACTTAATAAAAAATTGTTTGTATTAAAAAAAAAAGTGCTTGCCAGCTTCCCTACACCACTTTGAAGGAAAATACAGCAATATAAGGCGTCTATGTCCACAGTGACAAGTCACGCTTCTATAGGGATGTACATTCCTTCAATAATCTGTAAAAAGTGTATTGTATCATTGATATAAGAAGGTATTTTGTACCTCCAAAGGATGCAAAATTAATGACCCATGTTCAGCTGTGGGCAAAAGCTTAAACCCTTCAATAAAACCTGTTTTTCAGATTCAGTTAATTAATCAGAAGATAAGTTAATAATTTACATCTTTACCTGACCCGTTTCATTATCTACTTCTCCACTGTTGGCACCGTCTTAATCAGGTACTGGTCCATTCCCCCGTAACCCATATTCTGTTTGTATTTGTACAGACTACATTGTGAAAAAAAGAAGAAAAAGACAACGGGCTGGGGGAGGGAGTGTATGGTGGAATCCCAATCCCACACTTTTGTTACCCACTAGCATGTGTCTGATTACCAATGAATCTCCCATTTCCATATTCCTGATTAAGGATGGGGTGTGTCTTTACATCTTCTATTCAATTACGGACAACTGTACCCTGCACAGTTGGGGTTCTATAGTTAGAGGAAGTAGAAACAGATGCATTAGATGCTGTACCAGAGGTTACGTCACTATTATACGGTTCTTCCCCTCTTTTTGTGTTTTGTCTTTGTGTATAGTAACAAATCAACTTCTAGTTTTTATTGTCAAAGTTTAATTGAACAAGCTGAAGTAAGAAGCTGATTGGTTATAATGCACAGCTGCAGAGGTGGCTTTAGGCTTTGTGAGAAAACTCAGACATGAATCCCCACTCACGCCCATAATGGGAAAAATAATTCAAGCAATAAAAATTAAGTGTATAAATTGCATATATTAAGAGCCTTAAAGTGATTGTAAACGATCACCTTGTAAAACAACCCAAGAAATGAATAGATATAAAAAATATATAAATATCTCCTCTGTGCTTAGTTGCCTACGAGCTAGAGGGAGAAGAATCAGCAGCACACTGAGATTCTCTGTGAATGGCTGTGCAGCGGGGACATGTCAGGACAAGTATGATCATTGGAGGAGAGCACACTGAGTTTCCAGCATAGCCAGAGAACTGATCACGGTGTGCTCTCATGCAGTGGCGGCTGGTGCTCAAAATTTTTGGGGGCACAAACAAACTGAAAAAAATAAAATCATCAATTGCTGCCACTGTGCCCATTAAACGCAGCCACTGTGCCCAAACGCCACCAGTTTGCCCCCTCAAATGCAGCCAGTTTCCCCCCAAATACAGCCACTTTGACCCCAAATACAGCCAGTTTGTCCCCAGCCCTGCACTAACCTTCCTTGGGTCAGCGCCGTCCTTCTCCCGCCCTCGATGTCGCTTCAGCCAATCAGGTTACCGGTAACCAGACCCGGTGAACCTGATTGGCTGAGACGCCTGTCAGTGTTAACCAAGAAACACACCCCCCCTGTGCGTCCCCTGGTTAACTATTTGGCTGTAATCGGGAAGCCGCTGGCTCTGATAGGCACTTCCAAAAACCAACCAGCCGCTGTTATTCAGATGGCTGGCGCTCAGCAGGGGCAGACCATCTGAATAGTGGGCGGCAGCGGCGGCAAAAATACATAGGTTCATGCAATGCATGAACCTATGTATTGTTGTTGTGAGTGACGGGCGCAGGAGAGAGAGGGGGCGGCGCTCATGCGTCCACTATGGACGCACCGCCACTGCTCTCATGTCTAGTGGGGTCAATTTTTAATAGGAAAGCAGAGGGACTGGCAGGAACACCAGGGATTTCACATAAAGGAAGCAATACAAAGAAAACTTTCTCATACACGTACATGGTTCAGCAGGCACATATCAGGAATATGAAGTGTTGAGGTAGCAAACGCTTTAAATCCTGTGAACTATGAACATAGCAGTGTTAAGGTGTCCTGTCACCTCTAAAACAAAGTCATGCTGCAAATCAGCTGTTCGGCTGCCACAAGGCCCACTTAAGTGAGACAGGATTCTTAATGCAGCCAGAGCACAGCAGCGTTAAGGTCCCTTGTCCCTAAAAACTGGGGTAATGTGCAGGGGTGTAGCCTGGGCTGTAAGCGTCCAGGGCAAGGCAAGTGAATTGTGCGCCCTAACCTGTGTACTTACCTATTCTCATATCACTCTGGTTTGGTCAAATGATCCCCTGTGTCAGTCAACAGTAGCTGTGGGGGAGAGGAGAGAGCGCTTAACAATGGGCGGTAAAGCCTGGAGCAGTGACATCATAGGTTCCATGTCCTGACTGTTTTTGGCACTCCCTCCTCTCCGCTGCAGCTACCGCTGGCTCACACAGGGGATAACATGACCAGACTGGAGCAGCCTAAAAATAGGTGTATACATCTTTTGTACACAGGTTAGCCAACATAGGCATTAGGAGGGGGTGGGAGAATTTGTAAGGCTAGTTAGGTTTAAACTAGAAATTCTACTTTAATCCCTCACCATTTGTGGGTATTGGCAAAGTTAAATAAACTTTTGGGCTGCATTAGTGGCCACTGGCAGTGTTTTTTACCCCTTCATAAAGGGGTTAATTAACACTGATACTGGTGCCATTAATGCAGCACAAAGGTGTTAAATAACTGTCACTGGTCACTAATGCACCAGTGACAGAACATTATCCCTTTCTTGCTACTCTTTACTAATGACATTGTTAATGAATTAACCCATTAACCCCTCCAGGAGTTAACCAGTCCCCAGGAAAAAGAGAAGAGGGAGGAGAAGAGGGGGGAGAAGAGGGGGGAGAAGAGGGGAGAGGAGAGGGGGGAGAAGATGGGAGAGGAGAGAGAGAGAAGGGGGCTGTGAGAAAGAGACGGGGTGAGAGAGGGGAGGTAAGAGAGAGAAGGAGGCTGTGAGAAAGAGATGGGGTGAGAGGGGAGGTAAGAGAGAGAAGGGGGCTGTGAGAGAGAGGAAGAGGGGGTGAGAGAGGGGAGGTAATAGAGAGGGGCAGTAGAGCGTGGGGAGGTAAGAGAGGGGGGCTGAGAGACAGAGGAGCTGAGAGATGGGTGAGAGAGCGGGACGAGAGGAGGGCTGAGACAAGAGGGTGAAAGAGAGAGAGGGGCTGAGAGAGAAGGTGGGGTGAGAGAGAGAGAGGGAAAGGCGTGAGAGGGGGTGCTGAGAGAAAGGGGGGTGGGAGAGAGAGGGGGGGAGAGAGAGAGAGAGAGAGAGGGGGCTAAGAGACAGTGGGTGAGAGAGAGGGGAGAGAGAAAGAGAGAGGGGGTTGAGAGAGGGAGTGGGGGGTTGATAGAGGGGGCATAAGGTGGGAAATGAGAGAGAGACCCCTAGCTTTGTCCCTATCTGTAGTCCCTCCTCTGCCCCCCTGGTCCCAGTCTATGTCTGTGGGTAGGTCTGTCTATGATGCCCAGTACCTGATGGCCAGCAGTGGGTGTTGGCTCCTTGAGGGGTGCTCTGCTCCTTCCAGTGGCTCGCTGGCAGTCTGTGCATCCCTTCCGTCCTCGTCCTCTGGGCCCCCAGTCAGCCTGTCTTCCAGGCCTCACTGTTGATGTTGGAATAGAGAGAGGGTTTGAGGAGTCCCGCTTCTGGCAGGCGCCCGGGATGCTGCGCCCACTGCTATTCACCTCTTAGGGGGTCAGGGAGGTGATGGAGCTCTTCCCCCTGCTGGGCTCTCACAGGCCTAGCTTCCCTCCCTGTCTACCTTCCCTGTGGCCTCCTTCTGCGGGGCTGCCCGCATCTTGAAGAAGCGGATGTTTGTTACAAACTCTCCATGACAACAAGGGCCAGCGAATTAGGCAAATTAGGCGGCCAAAAGGCCCTTGTGAGCGTGAGGCCTTAGACAACCGTCTAATTTGCCTAATTAAAGAGCCACCTCTGCACAGCTGCACCAGGTTTTGTGTGCAACAGTTTTGGTAAATCTCCCCCAAAGGGTTATTTAGGGAGGTGAAGGGAGAGGCTGAGATTCTGGGTCAATGGAAAACGGAAAATTGAATACTTACCTTTCCGTAATTTTCCTTTCCTGGTGCCGACCCCTGGGCAGCATACCAATGGTTGATGGCTCTGCCCCTGATCAACCCCCAGGACCACGTAACTCTATAAATGAAAGAGTTACTCCCCCCCTCAGGCATTCTTGTAGCTAGTCTTCAGAATCTTAAGGATTATATAAGGGAGGGTGTATGCTGCCATGGGTCAGCACCAGGAAAGGAAAATTACGGAAAGGTAAGTATTAAATTTTCCGTTTTCCTGGTGCCTCCATGGCAGCATACCAATGGTAATTAACTCGCTCACAGGGAGGGTACTGCAATAATAATTTTAATGATTTTACAAGACTGATAGTTCTAAAGTCCTTTTCCCAAAATCTCGGGAGGTAAGGACCGCCGGATCTAGGCTATAGTGTGACATAAAGGTGTTGAAGGATGACCAGCTAGCCGCCCTACAAATTGTCTCCGGGGAGACCCTAGCCAGAGCTGCCCAAGATGAGGCAATTGCCTGCGTTGAGTGTGCATTCACCGCATTTGGTACTGGCAGACCACTAGCCCGGTAAGCCCTTTGGATTATCTTCACGATCCAGTTGGCCAATGTCGACTTTGAGGCCGCCATTCCTCTTTTGGTGCCTTTGGGAATGACGAAAAGACGCTGATCCCTTCTGAACTGTTGTGTCAGTTCCAAATAGCGCTTTAGAGACTTGGCTACATCTAGCTCATGTAGTTTTGAGGAGGTTGGGTCTTCTCCGAAGGCTGGAAGTACCCATTCCTGGTTGGAATGGTAGACCGAAGGTACTTTAGGGACAAACTGATGAATAGGCTGCAGGACTACCCTGTCCAGAAAGAAGGTGACTTAGGGCTCCTCTGCCCCTAGGGCTTGAATTTCTGATACCCTTCAACCCTAGGTGACGGCGATCAGGAAGGCTGTTTTGCCGGTGATGTCTTCCAAGGAGCACTCTTCCGTGGGTGCGAAGGGGGAGTTTGCTAGGACATTAAGAACTACCGTCAGGTCCCATTTAGGGTATAGCGTTTTCCTGGGAGGGCGCAATCTCAATACTGCCTTCAGAAAATGATCCACCAGGGGATTTAGTGCCCAGCGTGTATCTGTAAGGGCTGACAGGGCTGAAATTTGGACTTTTAGCGTGCTGAGACCTAAGCCTAGGTCCAGACCATTTTGTAAGAAAAGCAGAATATCTTGGACTCCAGGATTCAGAGGGTTGAAATGGTTTGCCTCTGCCAGAATTGTAAACTTTTCCCATATCCTGTAGTAGGTGGTGTTAGTGGATGCCTTTCTTGCCTGTAGCAATGTTTGAACAACGTCACGAGAGCACCCTAAGTCGCCCAACCTTTTCCGCTCAACTTCCAGGCCCTCAAGTCTAGAATCTCTGGATGCGGGTGGAGGAAAACGCCTTGGGATAGCAGATTGCTCGTGAGCGGGAGGGGTAATGGGCTGCACAGGGCCATCTTGACTAGGAGCGGGAACCATGGCCTCCTTGGCCAGCATGGAACAATCGTCAGGATAGTGACTTTCTCTAGAGTCAGACGCTGGAGAAACCTCAGTATCAGGGGTATCGGAGGGAATGCATATCCCATTTGAAACTCCCACGGTTGGACTAGGGCATCTACCCCTGCTGACCTCAGAGACGGAGACCTCGTGAAGAAGAGAGATGTTTTCGAGTTGAGCGGGGAAGCGAAGAGATCTATCTGGGGAGTCCCCCACTGTTGGCATATCCAGCTGAAAACCTGCGGATCTAGTGACCATTCGTTGTTGGATGTGAAAGATCTTGAGAGATGATCGGCTAGTTGATTCTCGGGGGCTGGAATGTAGGTAGCCCGAAGATCTAGTAAATTCTTCTCGGTCCATGCTATGATTGGGGCCACTTCACCAGCTAGCGACCTGCTGTGTGTCCCTCCTTGGTTTTGGACATAGGCTACTGCTGCCCTGTTGTCCATTTGGAGTAGCACGGACTTGCCCTTGAGGAGGGGGGCTAGATGCAGGATTGCCATCCATGCTGCTCTTAGTTCCAGGATGTTGGAAATCATCCCTTCTGCATTGAAACGCCATTTGCCCTGAACTAGCTGGTTTTGGTAGTGTGCCCCCCATCCCAGCTGACTTGCGTCTGATGTGAGGACGGTCCATGAGACAGGACCGAGAGGGCAAGCAGTTAGAAGATTTGGAGGTCTTGTCCACCACCAGAGACTGGATTTCCTTGTAGGAGTGATAATTATCATTGGTCCGAGATACTTCTTCCTCCACTGTGCCAGAAAACCTTGTTGAAAACCTTGCAATGACCCCTGGCCCACTTCACCATTGGTATACAAGCCGAGAGGGATCCTATGAGGCTCAGACAATCTGAAGCTGGCATGGCACGGCTCCCCAATGTTCGTTTCACCTTCTGTACTAACATAGGGATCTTGGCTGGTGGAAGCGACACTGACTTTTTTGGAGTATCGAATAAGGCTCCTAGATACGTCATTCTTTGTGTAGGAGTGAATTGACTCTTTGAGTGGTTGATAAGCCAACCGAACTGTGTCAAGGTGTTCAGGGCCATCTGTAGATGTGACTGCAGAGATTCTCTGTGCTGAGACAATATCAGGATATCGTCCAAGTAGTGCAGGACTCGTATCCCCTTCTCCCGAAGGGGGGCTAGGATGGCTACCAGAACTTTGGTGAAGGTTCTGGGCGCTGATGAGATTCCAAAGGGGAGACACTGAAACTGAAAGTGGAAATTGTCTATATTGAATCTAAGGAAATGCTGGAAGTTGTGGCGGATGGGGATGTGAAGGTATGCGTCTTGGAGGTCTATAGACACCATCCAGTCTCCTGGTTGTACCGACAAGATCACTGTGTTCAGTGATTCCATTTTGAAGTGCTCTACCTGGATGTACCTGTTTAATTTTTTCAGGTCTAATACCAGCCTCCAGCCCCCTGATTTCTTGGGGACTAAAGAGACTGGGGAATAGAACCCTGAGTACTTCTCCGACTCTGGCACAGGCAGTATCGCCTGTTGGTAAAGAAGTATTTGTATGTATTGAATGAGAACTTCCTTCTTCTCTCTGGAGGCTGGTATCTGGGTTGGTTGGAAGGAGAAGGATGGAGGGTGGGATTTGAATTTCCAGAAATGGCCCTGAAGGATTGTGGAGACTGCCCATTGGTCTGTACAGTTTTCCACCCAAACCCGGACGAAGGACTTGAGTCTTGCTCCTACTGGACCGGATTGGGTGGGGGAGCAGTCAAAAAGACTTCTGGTTCTCTATCGCCAGCGTAGGGGTCTTAGGTTTCCCCAATTTGAGGACGGACGCCTGTGAGCCCTTCCAGCCTCTTCTGTATTCCTTCCCCGGACGGTATGTCTTGGAGTCTCTTGTCCTTTGTTGAAAAGTTAGCCGCAGAGTAAACTTTCTCCTCCTACTCCTGTCTTGGGGAATAAGGCCGCTTTTTCCACCTGTAACCCTGGATATTGCCGTATCCATCTTATCTCCAAACAGGGACTTTCCATCATACGGGATGCGACACCATGATTGCTTCGATAAAGGATCTGCTGACCATGGTTTTAGCCATAACGCTCTCCTAGCCGTGATAGAATAAAGCATCGCTCTGGAGGAACATCTTAGGACGTCGATGGCTGCTTCTGCCATAAAATCAGAGGTTAGCTTTAGTTCGTCTAGTACCTTAACGATTTCGTCCGTACTCAGACCACGTCTGAGGGCCGTTTCGATATTATCCGTCCACACTCTGGTGGCCCTGGAGATGGAAGATAGTGCCACTGCCGGTCTGCAGGCTCCCCCCGATGCTTGATACACTCTCTTTAGATCTGAATCTATTCTGCGGTCTAGGACATCTCTAAAGGAGACTGCGTCCTCTAGAGGCAGTGTTGTATTTCTGGCCAGCCTCATGACGGATGCATCTACCGACGGGATGGCATCGAAGAGCTGGGCATCCGCGGCTGCTAGTGGATATAGCCTAAGAAAAGGATTAAAGGCGATGGGCCTTTTATCTACTTTTCTCCATTCTTCCATAACCACCCCTCTAATTTCCTCTATTAGGGGAAAGGCTGACCTTTTCCTGGTGAGATGAGGGAAATATTTTCCTGCTTTGGGTGGAGGCTCAGGATCTTCCTCCCACTGAATTGCGTCTTTAACAGCGTTAATAAAGGGTTCCACTAACCCGAAATCAAATGTTGATGTGCTCTCCTTAATTGTGATAGCATCATCTTCCGAATTGATTTCTGACTCAGGCTGGAGACTAGCTGTCTCTACTGCTCTTTGCTCCATGGGTGGAGTAGGCTGATCCTGGGATAAGGCCAACTCTCGAATGGTATCCTTGACCAAATCTTTGATTGAGTTTATGGACCCCTGCTTGTCTGTCGTAGCTTCCAAAAAACATTGGCCACAAGACTTGCTTACCACACACCCAGCACTCTTTCCTTTCCGGCTGCAAAGGTTTATGCTGGGAATCATGCCTGTTTGTCCCGATCGTCCCGATCGTCTATCGTGAGAATCTCGATGGGAAGAACTACGAGCTGACTCACGGTGTGGGCTGTGAAGAAACAGAACAAGAGGTGTTTCTATTTACCCCGCAAAATAAGGCTCTTTGAATAAGAAACTTACCTGATTGTTGCAGCCCTTACCTAGTGGAATGTTGAGGATCTTTTTGATGCGGCATTGCAGGGGCAGCTGAGTAAATTTAATTTGAAAGGGAACTGATCAATAGGAGTTAAATGCCATATATAAAACGTAGCATTTGAATGTAAATATGATTAGCATAGTATAAAAACCAAAAGTGGCGCATATATATATAAATGTGATATTAAACACAAACCTATAAACCTATAAACCTATAAACCTATTTCTTTTGGACACTGTTTATGAACTTTTTGGATCACTTAAATCACCTTTACACACGGGATTCTTTTCTATTTTTGTTTTAATGATATATGTTTTTTCTCAGGATTTAATCACTTGATTTTTTTCATACATCAATTTATAGGTTTGTGTTTAATATCACATTTATATATATGCGCCACTTTTAGTTTTCACTTCATTATTTTGTTGTGACCACTATATTATTTACATATTTCATCATTTAGGGTGGCTGCTGGTTAGGTAAATTTCTTTATTATTATTATTATTTTTGGTTAATCACTTCCTCAGACAGCGCAGTGGTGGTGATCATTAGGGCGGTTTTTGTTGATCACTATTGTTTATAGTATAAAAACCATTGGTATGTGTAACGGATCTCAGATACCCCAGATGGGCACATCCGCCAGACTTGTGTCTCCTGTCCTCCAAACGCACCCGCAGCCTGCAGATTCGCCATAACCAGCCCTTAACCCCTCAATCACGAGACAATCCACACAGGTGTTGAGGGTTAAACATGCAGAGCATCAACTGTTTATTAAATCCAAAACATACACTTTTACACACAGTTAGGGACACTCCCCTTAGCCTTGTCATAGAGGGGGGGTAGGGGACAAGGAAGAATCAATGGGAACTGAGCACTTGTACATTGAAACAGAGACTACAGATAAACATAAAGGGATTATGGTAAGCAGGCAACCCCTCAATACACATCCCCTGCGGAGAGATGTCTGCAGTCCAGACCATTGTCTGTGTGCCATGAACCAACACAGCTAAACACAGCAACAAGAGGGGGGGGATGGGGAAGAAGGGATGTAGCATTACATTATCTCAATGCCAGCTTCTCCCCGAGTCTCCAGTCTCCTCTGGGCCATAATCTGTGGGTAGGAGGCCCGCCCTCAGTCCCTTCCAAAGCACACAGTGACAGTGGGTTCTGTCACATTATGTATGTGTTTTACCTTGGCCGGGCTCCATTTGAGGCAGACAAGGGCAGGTTCACCTGGAGATGATCTCTCTCTGACAGCCTGCCTTTGACTGAGCTAGCAGGCTGTTTAAATAGGAAAGCCTGCCTGGGTGTACCAAAATGGCCGCCATTCGGCTTCGCCCGACTACTGCGCCTGCGCCATTGCGTCACATCGTGACCCCGCCTCCCGAGATGACGAGGGTAAGCTCCGTGGCGCGCGCGAAGCATCCGCACAAGCTGGAGGGGGGCAGGGAGCCGAACAGTGCAGCGGCAGCGGCGTGAATGACTATGGACCGGGTTACCGGTCCCACTGAGGCTAGACAGGCGCTGCAGAATGGGTGAGATGATCTGTGACCCGGAGTGCTTTCAGAGAGGGGTAGTCAAAGCCTATAGAGGAGTGAAAATATGCTCCTGTGATGTTTAGCCTAAAAAGATCCACAGAAAAACAGGCTCCCATACTTATCTGGCGCATTTAGCAGCCCAAGCTATGGGACTCTATACTGCAGGAGAGCGTGAACCTGCAATGGTAACACCATAAGACGGTGAGGCAGGGCTGAACTGTGATCCCGCAGGCACCAGGAAAAGAGTATTTAGACACTCCTAAAGGAGGAAAGGGCTATGACGTGCACGGAGGGTGGTATGCTAGGGAACTGACTTGAAGTAGTCAGATATTTTTTCATTGGCACATTGGAAGTAAATAAAAATCAATTTATGGAAAGGAAAACTGCTACAAGTAAGTATTTAAAAGACGTGATTTTTCTGCAATTTTACCTGAGAATAGTTTAGGTTGGTGTCAACATCACTTTAAGATACTGTAATGCAATTTTTTTATACAAATATTTCATTACACCTATTACAGCACATACCAATAAAAATGATATTTGGTGTATTTGTAAGAGCTGTTGAACGTTGAATTTACAATCACATTTTTCAGCATAGCAATGCAATTAATATCTTTGTATTAGCTATTGGTGTAAACTTGAGCAAAAATATACACTATATTTTTATTTTATAAACAATAATGTTACCTTGCATGATGTCCGGTAAAAAGGGGATATTCATTTATCTTTCATCATGCAATGAGCAGTGCACATGACAGATTGCTGCTTGTTCGATGCTCATGCTGTCACTGACAGCTGCCTGGGAAGAAAAACCAGAACTATTTCTAGTACTTCCTGATGATGCTATCACCATGTCAGCAATGATGTCACGGTCACATGGCTTTCTTTATAAATAGCTGTCAGTGACAGCTGCTAGAGTATTTATTTCTGTATGCTCTCACTAGTATATAGAAATACTTTTTTTTTTAACCCCTTCCAGACTCGCCACCTTTAAAGTTATTGTCTTCCTGGCATCTACTGTGTGCTCGGAGGTTGTTAAAGTGGTTGTAAAGGCTGAAGGTTTTTTACTTTCTATGCATAAAGGTAAAAAACCTTCAGTGTGCAGCTTGCCCCTCAGCCCCCGTAACACTTACCTAAGCCTAAACTCGATTCAGCGATGTGCACGAAACCCGTGGCTCTCCCGGGTCTCTCCCTAGCGATAGGCTGAGATGCAGGAGCAATTGGCGCTCGCTGTCAATCGCAGCCAACGAGGTGGGAGTGGGGGGCGGGGCTGAGCCACACTCTGTGTCCTATGGATGCAGAGAGTCAGCCCGGAAGCGAGCATGCAGGAGTGCCCCCACAGCAAGCAGCTTGATATTGGGGCACTCGGCAAAGGGAAGGGGACAATATCGCCGTCGGGGGACCCGAGCAGAGGAGGATCAGGGCTGCTCTGTGCAAAACCACTGTACAGAGCAGGTAAGTATAACATGTTTGTTATTTTTTTTCAAAATCCTGACACAGGTGCTGCGTATACAAGCAGATCTGAACTCAATCTGCTTGTATTATTATTATTTTTTTTTTCAATGTTTTTTTTTTGAGGTTTGTACATACATGGGAGGGAAATAAAACTGATATGCAGTTGTATTATAACTTGTTATACATTTGAACCTGGATGTTACATTGGTAAACAGACATAATCAGATAACTTTATGAGCTTTAGTTTAGGCCTTGTTCCTAAACAGCATGAATATTGGCCCCTCCCCCAGGCACCCCTACTGGGATCAAACTGTGCTGTGGGGTGGGAGGAAATAGTGTATGCCTTAATCAGAACCATCTTTACATTAACAGAATGCATTTACTGGGGTAAACTCAAGAGGGCACTGGTAAAATTGAGTGCCATTTGTAATAAACTTGTTGGAAAAGATTGTCTTATCCTATTCCTAACTGGGAATCTGCTTGTATTATTATCTGCTTCTCACTACTGTCACAATAAGTGCTTACTATACATACACATATGTTCAGTAACCATTTTTGTAGAACTTTCTGGTTGAGACTCTGTAAATAAAAGTTAACTCTGCAATTGCAGGAACAGATTTACAGAACGGAATCACTGTGTTTAACCACTTACAGACCGGAAGATTTGGCTGCTTAATGACCAGGCCATTTTTTGTGATACAGCGCTGAATCACTTTAACTGACAGTGTGCGACGCTGTAACAAAACTGACGTCCTTTTTTTCTCAAAAATAGAGCTTTCTTTGAGTGGTATTTGATCACCTCTGCGGTTTTAATTTTTTGCGCTAAAAACAAAAAAAGAACGTAAATTTTGAAAAAAATATAATTTTTTTACTTTTTGCTATAATAAATATCCCCAAAATGTTTTTAAAAAACACATTTTTTCCTCAGTTTAGGCCAATATATAATCTTCTACGTATTTTTGGTAAAAAATTGCAATAAGTATGTGTAGCGGGGGTCTTTAAATCTAGGGGAATGTTTGAGTGGTAGTTGAACTCAAACACACTATTTGATAGGGTTCTGTTAAACCATTTTGTACTGCAGGTGGGATACTGGTGTATAGTTCCCTGTGGCCTGTTGATGGCGCTGCCATCGGAGGCTAGGGTTGAACAGCTGGTACAGCGCTGTGCCTTGGATGTCTCCTCCCGGCGGTGGTGTGGTGGGCGTATCGGCCTGCTGTGCATGCTGGGAGAGGATATAAAAAAGGGCAGACACTGCCTGTGTGTAGGTAAGTTCCCGGGGGTCCGACCCGGGGAGTGTGTTGTTTTGTTTGTGGGCAACCCCAGGCACCTTTAGCCCTGGGGTGGGGTTCCTGGCCCGGTACACTGGCGGATCAGTCCCAGGCACCTTTAGCCCTGGGACTGCAACTGAAGGCCTTGGGTCCAGCACCTTCGGCTGGAGCCCACAGAGGGAAGAGGAATCCCAGGGTGCTGCCTTGCAAAGAGACCCGTATCTGGAAGAGGAGGCCGGGGGAGGACCGTTCCGAGGGACTGGTGAGAGATCACAGTGAAGGAAGGGGCCCGGTAACTCTCTGGAGGGATGTCATCTTCCTGAAAGAGGCCTAATACCAGAACCAAAGTTCACCAGGTCTGTGGCAGAGACCCAAAATTCACCAGGTCTGTGTCAGAGGCCTAAAGTTCACCAGGTCTGTAGCAGAGTCCTAAATTCACCCGAAACAGTTTGTGCAGAGACTGTGTGTGTTATCTAATGGGAGACTATCCGGGTGAGCTGAGACTACTTGAAGATACAGGTAGTGAATGTGTCTTCGTTTGTGCCTGGACCTACTCCAACACCTCTTGCTGTCCTGTTCTCCATCCATCCTTTTCTATCTAATGACTATGCATATGAGAAAATAAACTCTACGTTGGAGTTTCAATTGGTGTGGACCTTGGAGTTATTGGGGAAAGGAGACTTGTCTTTATTGCAGTAGAGATGAGAACCATTCTCTGGAGAACATAGCCGTGGAGACCCAGGTACATTACACTGCTCAACCTCTTCACACAGGAGGATACGGGCATGTGGTACGGTGTGCCCCTTTTCTTACAAGTGAGCCAAAGGTAGGAAGAGGGGTCTGTGTGCTACATGTATATTGATTGGTTTGCGCAAAAGTTATAGCGTCTACAAACTATGGGAAAGATTTATGGCATTTTTTTTTTTGTTACTAGTAGAGGCGTGATCTGTGATTTTTTTGTGGTACTGCGACATTGCGGCGAACAGATCGGACACTTTTGACACGTTTTTGGGAACATTGACATTTTTACAGCAATCACTGCTATAAAAATGCACTGATTACTGTGTAAATGTTACTGGCAGGGAAGGGGTTAACACTAGGGGGCGATCAAGTGGTTAAATGTGTGTTCCCTAGGTGTGTTCTAACTGTGAAGGATAGGACTGACTGGGGGGGGAGACATATCGTTGTTCCTACTTAGTAGGAACAAACGATAGGTCTCCTCTTCCCTGACAGAACAGGGATTTGTGTGTTTACACACACAAATCCCTGTTCTTGTGCACGTGATCGCGTGTGGTCGGCGGCGTCCCTGATATCAGCCTTACGTACCCATACGGCAATTCGCGGGAACTAACCACTTTGCCGCCATATATCGGCGTGAGGCGGTCGGAAAGTGTTCAAAGTGTCCGTTCTGACAAAATGTATTTTAACATTTTATTTTATACATAGAAAAATAAGGGGTGGTGTGAGATGTTATTAAAAACAAATAGAAATAGGTTATTAAAAACTAGCGAATAGAAATAATATCATAACAATTGCAAAAGTAAAACCTTGAGGGGGAGGGAGGGGGGGAGATAGAGAGAGCTTCTAGCAGAAGTTGTGTCTGTGAGTGAAGATTACAGAGCACATTTCAACATTGTAGAGTAAGATAGAGTCCATGTCACCATTTAAAGACTGGACGGTTACACCCCCTTCCAGTCCAGGCCATTTTTCAGTTTTAAGCATTGTCACACTTGGAAAAATGACAAGTACGCATGCAGCACTGTACCAAAAATACTTATTTTTTTTTAGCATTTTTTTTTGATAGATGGAGCTTTCTTCTTGTGGTATTTAAGCACCACTGTGTTTTTTACCTTTTACTATATAAAAGGAAAAAAAAAAACTACGCTAGACTTAAACGGTATTTCTACGAACCTTCCAGGATGGCACACCTGAGATGAGGGCTCCCCCCCACAGGAAACACAATCAATTGACAGCTTGTTATAAGTCCCCACCCTTCCCCTTGATCCCCAGTATGTAATAAAGTAATCCTGAACTGGTTCACAAGCAGCATCGCTCCATATAGGTACTTACCACCTAGCGTTTAGCTTATCTTTCCCTCCACATAGGGCGGGAAGTAGGCCTGCCATCCTGGAAGGTTCGTAGAAATACTGTTATTGGTAAGTCTAACGTAGGTTTTCTCCTATCACCTTCCAGGACGGCACACCTGAGAGGATAATCAAGTAACCACAGGCCTACTTTAGTGTGGGACCCCTGCCTGCAAGGCCTTTCTGCCAAATGCCAAGCTTTTGACTTGAATTTTTTACCTCCACTCCCTAGAGCAGTGTTTCTCAACTCCAGTCTTCAAGGCGCCCCAACAGGTCATGTTTTCAGGCTCTCCATTGTTTTGCACAGGTTATTTGATCAGTTTAACTGCTTTAGTAATTCCCACAGCTGTTTCATCTGAGGGAAATCCTGAAAACATGACCTGTTGGGGCGCCTTGAAGACTGGAGTTGAGAAACACTACCCTAGAGCGTGATGAAGGTATCCTAGCTGGATCATGTAACTGATCTGCAGGTCTGCTCCACCTATGTCCCTGCCTTCTCTTTGGATGCAGGATCTAGGTGGCATGGGCTCTTAAAGATAAAATCTGAGAGCCTGTGAATTTTGTAAGTTAGAAAAATTGACTGTCAACCTATTAGCAATCATGGTTTATAGTGTCTGTAACTGCTGCACAAGCCCACTAAAGAGACTAATCAATGACTTGTTCTGTGAAACACGGAACTACTTTGGTCAACAAAGAACATCTGGTTTTAAACCATTAGTCTGTTCAGGAGAATGATTTAGAAAAAAAAAGTCTCCCTGACAGACAATCCTTGTGGGTCCCCTTTTTATTTATTTGCCATAGCCATGGTGAAAAGGAAAAAACCCACTTAAGGATAATAGATTAAGGGAAGCTTACTCCCTGGGCTCAGAGGACTGGACAGGTATGTAACCAAGCATACCCACTTCTGGCTTTCTTCCCATCTGAATGCTGACATGTCAGATGTGAAAGTGTTCTATATCCCCAGGCTCCTTATAGCCCTGCGGGTAGATGCATTAAAACTAAGCAGAAAGGAGCCTTGTAAGAACTGATGGTAACCATTTCATAAATATCAGGTGTCTGAGACCATAGTCCACTCCAAGCACAAATGGGAACCTCTTGGTAGCAATGAGTGTCAAGTTAAGCAGATCCCTACTACAGAGAATTAGTTCTATAGTATGAGTAAAAGACAAATATTGGCTAGCTACATCCAGGTCGTCCAAGGTGGTGGCATGAAGGATACCTGCCGAGCTGTAAACTTATCGGGTCAGGTAAACAGGTCAGATAAGTTCTGATGCTGCAATCTTCAAGCCTAAAAAAAAAATAATCTTATGAACATAGAAGTTCTTAGTAAAAAATCATGATAGGTGATTTTATGACCTTCTTCCAGTGTCTTATAACCCTACTGGGTTCAAGCCTAGGGAATGCCTCTGGTATGACTGAATGTAAAGGACTGCATTTTTTGCAGTCAGAAATCCTGTTCCTTCCAGGTGCATGGAAAATAAGGTCTGAAATAAAAGTGACAAATATATAATTAATATCACAGATATACAGGCCATAAATCTTGTATTTCTGAAGGGTAGCAAGCTCAAGCTTTATATGGAATACAAAACAGAAAGACACACCCAGCCTTCACTGTTAAATTTTCTGATATACAGTCACCTGTAGAACGGAGAAGACACAAACAAAAACGTAAAATGTTGTGTATTTCTAATATGTATTAAGATACCATCATATAACCTAAGCAAAGAGAAAAGGACACAAACTTCAAAATGTGTGCTTCTAATGCTCAACAAGTTAAGGTCACACATCCAACAGAAAGGACACTAACAAGTGCAAATGTGGTGTTTTTCTGAGCAATCAATATGAAGAACAGAGAAGACACAGACCCCCTTTTACTGCGGTGTTTTTCTGATGTACAGCAAACAGGTAATAGATGCAAGACAGAAGGACAAGAAACACTTTGGTGTTGTGTATTCCTGATACCGAACGCAGTACGGTCATATAACCAACAGAAATTATACTAACACATATTGTGCATTTCTTTTTTTCATCAAAAAGGTTTTTATTGCTCACAAAACAAACATGTTATAAAAAAGAAAAATATGCAATACGGTACATGTATTTCAGGCAGTATGATGATACACCGATGTTTCTTGAATACAGCAAATACTACAAGAGGTAAACATTTCGCTCATAGTCTCATCCTGCATAAGGTGCACACCACTTACCCCCCCTGGCCTGACCTCCCCCCTCCCCCCCCAACCCCCCCTTGTCCGAGCATATGTACAGAGGTCTAACCATTGGATCCCCACCACAATGTCCCTATCTATATCCCCCCTAACATCCTCATCCGTACTAGTTCCAAGGGGCTTAAACCAGGTACATTGAGCCATAAATCCCATATTTTTTCTAATTTTTCAGCATTACCTCTGTGCTGATAAATGTACTTTTCCATAATGAGCATTCTACCAATCTGCTGTATTCACATTTTGGCCGTGGGCGGTGTGTCTGATTTCCAGTGTAGGAGGATGGTTTTCCTAGCCTGGAACAATGCCATGGTGAATGCCATTCGGGCCATCTCCTCCGGTATCACCCCCCCCAGAACCCCAAGCAGGCAGTGTATTGGGTATAGAGGGACGTTGGCCCGGAACACTGAATTTAGTGTATCCATGACCTTCGCCCAGTATCTGTGGAGTTTGGGGTAACGCCAGAGCAGGTGAATCAGATCCCCTGGCATCGTCCCACACCTACCACATAGCGGATCAGGCATCCTGCCCATTTTGAAGAGCTTCACAGGGGTATAATGCACTCTCAATAAAATGTACAGCTGAGATACTTTCTGTGACACATTTAGCGAACAAGTATTAACCGCCTGCAGCGCCTCCTCCCACATCTCCCCATCGATGGGCCCAACATCAGCTTCCCATTGACTTGCTAGCTTCATGGGGTGCCCATCTAGGAATGATGACAACATCATATTATAGCACTGGGAGATGAAACCCTTAGTCTCCGAAGCGTCCTGTAATATATGGAAAACCGGAGTGGGGGACTGAACCCACTCCATCGCATCTCCCTGAGCTCCAACCGCGTGCTGCAGTTGCAGATAATAAAATAACATGTTAGATGGAAGCGCAAATCTGGACTGAAGTGTGCTGAAAGGAAGCAAGGCCCCATTACGAAAGACATGTCTTAGGTGAGTTATACCCATGGAGCGCCATCTAGGTCCCTGCTCAATTTTGGCTAATTCACTATATGTGTCGTTCTCCCACAGCGGGCTGTACACAGTGAACCCCGTGACCTTCTGGAGTTGTTTGGCCTTATTCCACACCTTCTGTAATAGCGAATAAGTGGTCATGCGTCTAATGGGTTTTTGAAACCATTGAGCCTCCAGCCCTTCTGGGATTGAACCGGCTCCCGAATCAAGAAGCAGAAGTCGGGCCGAGGAACCTGTAGGAAAGGGGCCCATTGCACCAATCAAGTGCTGCAGCTGCGCCGCCAAGTAATATAACCAAGGGTTGGGCAGGGCAAGCCCCCCCTCCTTTGGACGCTGTAGTTGCTCCAGTTTAATCCTGGGGGGTTTGGTGTGCCACAGCAGTTGCCTAAAAAGGGAATTGACAACTCTAAATATTTTAAGTGTGATAACTACGGGAGTATTGTGGAGCAGGTACAGCAGTTGGGGCATAAGAATCATCTTAATGAGGTTCGTCTTGCCGGCTAGGGACATTTTCAGCCTATTCCATATCTGTATCTTATCTCTAAACCTAGTCAATAGGGGATATATATTTAGTTGACAGAAGTCCGTCACCTTAGGGGAAACGTACACACCCAGATATTTAAAGGAGTTCACTATGGGGACCGAGCATGAGGGCCTCTCAATATGCCTGGGTGGCTCATCCAGGAACATCAGAGCAGACTTAGACCAGTTAATCGTGAGGCCCGAGAACCGTCCGAACTCTGCAATAATGGACATAACCTGAGTCAATGAGTCATCCACATCCTCCAGGAAGAGGAGCATGTCATCGGCGTACAGCATGATTTTCTCATGCATGTCACCATAACGGAAGCCCCTAACCATTGGGCAGTTCCTAACCTGCGCCGCCAGGGGCTCAATAGCCAGAGCAAAATGCAGGGGGGACAGGGGACAGCCTTGTCTGGTCCCCCTACCCAATGCAAAGGCATGTGACATCCTGTCCGACATACGTATGGCCGCCCGAGGTGCGTCATACAGCAGTCTCACCCACCTCTGAAACCGGGGTCCGAAACCAAACTTGGCCAACACAGCCCACAGATAACGCCAGCCAACACTGTCGAATGCCTTATTAGCGTCAAGAGACAACAGTGCCCTGTGATCGACGGAGTCCGAAGGGGTCTGCATGTTCAAGTATAGACGCCTAAGGTTAGTTGCGGTGGAGCTGCGGGGCATGAACCCCGCCTGATCCGGATGTATGATGGACAAAATTATCCTGTTAACCCTCACAGCCAGCACTTTAGCCAAGACCTTTACATCACACTGCAATAGCGAAATGGGCCTATACGAACCGGGATCCAGAGGGTCCTTCCCTGCTTTTAACAATAGGATAATATTAGCCTTGGTCATAGCTTCCCGGACTTAAATGAGGAGTTGAAAACTGCGAGCAATCTGGGCAGTAGCACCTCGCCAAATTGGACATATACCTCCATGGGGATCCCGTCATCCCCCGGAGCTTTACACGTGGGAAAGGAGGCAACCGCCTCCTGCAGCTCTTCAAGAGTGAGTGGAGCCTCCAGCTCCGCGCGGGCTAACCCGCCCAGAGACGGAAGGGCCACACCACCCATATATTGTTCCAGCTCCTCATCCGTGTAGTCATCACAGGGTTTGTATAGTTCAGCATAAAAAGTGGCTAATTCCGCTATAATTTGCTCAGGGTCATTCACCAGCCGACCCCGAGATCCACGGATCGCTCCAATGACAGGGGACGTCTGTTGTGACCTGGCAATTCGGGCCAAAAGCCGTCCAAGTCTTCTCCCCCTCTTCATAATATGCCTGATTAGTGAAAAAACGCTTCTTTTCTGCGGCGGAGGCTCTCAACCGGTCCAAAGAGTCCTGGGCGGCAGTCCAGGCCTCCCTCGCAGAATCCGTCGGGTCAACTATGAACGCTAGTTCTAATTGTCTCACCTGGTCCTCAACCTGCTCCAGAAGTGCAGACGAATTACGTTTGATGGCTGTGATTTCAGCTATAAAATGTACCCCGTATGCAGGCTTTAAAGGCATCCCACCCCACCGCCAGGTCAGCACACAGTCGGTTGTCTACAAAATACTGCTCTATCTGGCGTTCCACCCTCTTATGAGATGTAAAGAGCTTTAGCCAAAAGGCGTTCAGCTTCCAAGGGGCCCTAGGTAGGGAGGGGGCGGGACGGGTGACAAGATATGCAACCAGTGGAGAATGGTCTAACACCCCTCTAGGGAAGTATTCTATCTTGGGTACCAAGGGTAAAACCTGCGGGGATCCCACACAGAGGTCTATGCGGGATAGTGACCCATGCGTTTTAGAGCAACATGAAAATTGCTTGGTTGTCGGGTATCTAGCTCTCCATACATCAATCCAGCCCACCTCCACCAACAGGCGGCTCAAAACAGTGCCCCTACCCCCCAGTGGAGGGTGGGCTAGCGGACGCCTATCCACTCTAGGGTCCAGGCATCCATTGAAATCCCCCACGATCATAACAGAAACATCAGGTTTATCCACCAAGTAAGACAGAAAAAGTTGCAAAACCTCCCTAGAAAAGGGAGGGGGTATATATACACAAGCCAGTATTATCGTCACAGTAAATACTTTGCAGTACACAAATACATATCTCCCGAGGGGGTCCACTGCCACATCCATTTCCTGGTAGGCCAAGGATTTGTGTACCAGCACACTCACCCCCCGCGAATACGCGGTGTGAGTGGAGTGGTAGGCCTTGCCCACCCAGCAAAACCCCAGGCAGCCAACCGTGTCCCTCGTGAGGTGGGTCTCCTGGAGGCCCACAATGGCTTGGAGGAACTTTTTCAAGCATGAGTTAATCATGGTGCGTTTCAACGGATCACTGACTCCGCTGATGTTCCAGGTCACAATCGGGGTGGTGGCCATGATGAGTGGAAGAGAGGTACGCAGCAAGGGGCCAATGGCCACTGTGTCAGAGTCCAGGGCCAGTGGGGAAGGGAAGCCTGCACGATCCGAGCACAGGTATCAGTCAGGGGGTGGGCCGCCACACTTTGATATGACCATAAACAATGTCTGTGAGGGAGCAAAAAGGAAGGGTCCAGCAAGTAATGCAATGTGAGCAAAAAAAGAAGAAAAACAGAAAAACTCGTGCCAACATGGCCCCGAGGAACACGTCCCTTCAACTGGGACTCTGCAAACTCAATAGAGTCATAACGGGCAGGTAACCCCCACCTCAGTTCAGTATCCAGTGTAGTGAAACTTTTTCCTTTCAGAGCTTGTTAACAAACGCTAATAATACAAAGGGTTGTAATTTCCCGATATGCAAGTGGTAAACTTAACTAGTCAGCAGGTACTCTACCGACCACTCGTGAAGAAGGCCGGAGTCTCAATCACCTCTGTCCTCAACTTGACGTCTCCTCAGGTCTTGTTCATTGCGGTCCAGCCATTCCGCTGCTTCCGCCGCATTTTCAAAAAAGGTGGCTTGTCCTCTAACTGTAATTTGTAGCTTGGCAGGGTACAGCATTGCGTAGGCGAGTTAAATCCTCTGCAAGCGTTTCTTCACCTCAGCAAACTTGGCTCTCTTTCGTTGTACTTCCGCTGAGAAGTCTGGGTAGAATGATATCCTAGCTCCATTGTAATGTACCGCTCCCTTTTCCCTGGCCAGTCTCAGTATGATCTCTCTATCTTTGTAATTTAACAGCCTGGCCAGCATGGACCTGGGTGGACTACCCGGGGGAAGGGGCCTAGGCGGAGTACGGTGGGCTCTCTCCACCACAAACAGCGCGGTGAACGCCTCCTTGCCAAATATTTCCTGGAGCCACATTTCTGTAAATGCCGTGGGGTCCCTGCCCTCCACCCTCTCAGGGAGCCCCACAATGCGAATGTTGTTTCTCCTTAGGCGGTTCTCGATGTCGTCAGTTTTTGCGTTCGCCTGCGCTGATTGCTGTAGTGCATATCTGGTATCTCTGGTAAGGGGTGGCAGCTGGTCCTCCACCTCACTGAGCCTCCCCTCCACAGCCGTGGTTCTCTCCCTAATCTTCTGGAGGTCATGCCTTATGAGAGATACTGTCTCTGTGAGCTCCCCAAACTGCACCTTCAGGCCATCCACAGAAGCCGTCACAGATGTAGTGCAGCGCTGCACAGCACGCAGGATTTCACTCAGCGTAGGCTGCAGAGTGTCATCCTGCCCCTCATCAAATATATCAGATACATGGTCAGAGGAGATGTCTAGTGGCAACGTATCGTCCAGTGCAGGGACTCCATTTTGCTCCAGGGCCTGTGCCTGCACCTGTGGTGGCGGGGGGAGAGAGCAGCTGGGGCCCTGTAACTTTTGGGCATAATACAACATGTCTCTGGGCTGCTCTTTCCCCAGTTGTTTAGGGGTATTGGAAGTCTTACCGCCAGCCTCATGCAGTTTGTCTGGTCCACGCGCCGCACGCTGAGGCTGAGAGGAGCCGGCGCCATCTTGGTTTTCCATGGCCGCCGCTGCTGCAGCTGCTTTCTCCCCTTTGTGGGTCATCCGGAGCTCTGAGAAGCGTTGAGCCTCCGACCACTGCTTGCAGCGAGGAGAGCCTGTGCCTCCGATCCGAGTGTCGGTGAAGGAGGATCGCGGGAAAAGGATCAGATGAGGATTGTTAGCGGGAGCTCCGTGCAAAGCGACCGCTCACATGCCCGTCTAGGCCACGCCCCCCATATTGTGCATTTCTGATGATCAGGAAAATACAGTCGCATAGCCAGAATGACAACAGAAAAGACACATGCGACCTACAGTTGTGTATTGCTGGAGCTGGACCACGTGCAGTCATAACCGGCAGAGAGTGACACTAAAAGACTGGCCCACGTGCAGTCATGACTGGCATCACTGCACAGTGCTGCACAGTGCTGTGCGTTTCTGAATAGCAGCCTTATAGAGTCATATAACCAACAGAAATGTCACTAGCAAAACTCAGTGCTGTGCATTTCTGAATAGAAAACTTGTACAGTCATATAACCAACATAAAAGTCGCTATCAGTAACTCAATGTTGTGTGTTTCTGATTAGCAACAGTGTACAGTCATATAGCCAACAGAAATGTCACAAATAATAATTCAATGTTGTGCGTTTCTGAATAGCAACCTGGTACAGTCATAACCAACAGAAATGTCGCTGACAAATCAACGTTGTGCATTTCTGATTAGCAATAGTGTACGGTTATATAATAGAAGTGTCATTAACAATTCAATGTTATGTGTTTCTGATAAGCAACAGTGTACAGTCACATAATCAATATTATGCATTTCTAGTGAGCCATAAGATAGTTACATAACAGAAAAGACACAAAACAAACTTCCAATGTTGTGTATTTCTGATGTGTGGTCAAACAATCTATCCTAGGCATAGCCTGAACTCCAGATACTAATCCTTCACCCACCAGTGAAGGAGCATGGTAGTTCCAAATAATGGAAGTCTGATGTGTGTGACTATACCACACTAGTGGTAGCGGTTACCCTACTACTGCATAAGTCTGAGTAGATGTGGCTAGCCCAAACACAGGTGGGAGCGAGTCCAAGCCTCCCAAGCATCTAAGGTCTTAACGAGCACAGACCCAGAGATCAATTAAGTCATTCTCAGGAAGAGAAGAGGTGATCACAATCTTAGCCTGGAGGCAATCAGACACCTGTAGGGCTTCACACTAAATACAGGCTAGTTTATATAGCTCTAGCATAGAGGTTTGCACCAGAAACCCATCAATTAAGGGTTGCAGGATAGCATTTTAGGCTTCTCGTACAGCCCACAAGTGGGTTGTAGCCCAAACCACAAGAGGTCTTGAGTAACTCTTTCACACTGATAGATATAGCAGCAGTGTAAGGAGGAAAGAATAGGTTGGAACTTGTTGAGATGTTGCGCATAACAAGCAACCCCCTCAAGGATAATATGTTCACAAGGGTGCCCCTTACTGTGCCACCCCACCCTATGAGTAAATATTTAGGAGGCAGGTTTTTAAGAGCAAAAAAAAAAACTCTAAATGCACCATCGTGGAGCTACCTGCCAGATTCATAGCAGCTGGCCCTGATCCTTTAGGGATTGATGGAGTGGGAACACCCTGGATTTGAGCCTTGCTCAGCCCCCTATATATCTTGTCCTGTGCTGAGGTTACTCTAGGGGCTTCCGGAATCTCCTCAGTGGCATATATTGCCTGCAGGGGTCCATCCAGATCCACTAGTGTAAAAAGGTGTCTCCTTAACCTTGCATCCTCCTGAGTCTGGCTTAACAGGTCTAGATCCAACTCCCCCTCTGAGCTATGCTCTAACCTGGCCTGGCTTTCCATATCCCCCCATCCTCCTCTTCTTCCTCTGCCTGGACTAGAGGGAGTGATTGTGAGGGTGGGTAAAGGGCATTAGGTCCCCCTCCAAGGAGGCTCTCCTTGGAGGATGTGCCTTCTCTAGGGGTAAGCTCCTCTGTGTCAGGACATATAACTAGAAGAGTGCAGCGCAAAAAAAGGAAAATTAATAAAATGATAAAAGTCCATATAAAGAGGCAGAAGTCCATACAGGGTGAATGGTGCACTATTGTAGCATACGATGTGGATCACAACAAGTTTGACCAGAAAGAGAAATCCCTCCACCGCACACAGAGTGGCCTCTCACCTCAGCAATTCGACCTACAAGAGGTCACAGGGCATAAAATGATAACAAAGTTGTCCTCCAATCATTAAGCCTCCGACATCCAAATGACCAGTAACAGTATGACACAGAACAGCCACCTCATTTGCTCCACCGATATCCAGTTATGCAAAAATAAACAAGAGGGAGACTTCCTAGTGCTCTCTGAATATAAGCCGTTTATTGTTCCAAAATATAAAATGAGGTACTCACATTTAAAAGCACTCCCTATGAGTGCAACATATCAGCTTACAAACAATGATCTGAGACGAGCGCAGCGGCGTCCAGCGTAGCTCCCCTCCCCGTACGCGTTACGTCAATGAGCGTGACTTCATCAGCGTGGGGCGGGGCCAAGTTCAGACACGCCGCAGCTATTAAATATGCACAAAACGGAAACAAAGAACCAATCACCTAACCCTAAATAGACAGCCAATCATGACTAGTCTATAGAAAAGACCAGCTTCTCTAGAATCAAAAGGGGATTGGACAATAGAAGTTAAAACCAAGCAGCAGGAGAACCGCTGACTGCAGTCGGTCAAAAGACTACAGCATATGATTATATCATTACAGCAGAACCTCCTAATACTTAGAAGATATATATACTCATTGAAATTATAAGAGAATCATTCCCAAATAAATGTTTATACACCGAACGCCTACTACGATCGTCTCAGAAATTCATACACAATACATAAATATATTAAGAAAAAATAAATAATATACATACAAATATATAAACAAACACAAACGTTTCTGCGCTGCTACTAAGTGCAAAAAAGCGGCTGCAAAACCTGTGGACAAAAAGGTGCATAGAACAAAAAAACTAAAAAAATTGCAGCGCTAAATGGGTGTGTGTCAACAAATAAATGAGTGAAGAAAACCCAAATGTGCAAGGAAAAACTAAATAATTCCCTGTGTGAATAACAATGCAGTTTTTGAAAAAGTCCTTGATGGATGATCCTCAAAAACACATTCAAACAATAGCAAAAATAAAGTCCAATGGTGTTCCACAACAATCCGAAATAAATCTGTGATGATTGAACAACAAACACTTCCAAGTTTATAATGAAAGAAAAAGAACCACAACCAATATAGAGGAGGCTTACCAGACTTAGTGGACCCTATTGAACGTATGTCCAGAGGGTCAACACAGGCTTTGGATGTATGTTCCTGAAGGGTCAACAGTTGATAATTGAACCAAGGAATGTCTCTCACAGCAGCTCACAATGGAGAGGTTGATAGAAACTTGAAAGGTGATGGCTCAATGGTGTTAAACCGGATCGATAACAAAATGTGAAAGGAAAAAAGAAGAAGGCACATAGCGTGATACTGCTAAAAACAGTATGTTTAATGTAGGTAGTTACACTTACATTCAAGTAGTTAAAAAGCGCTTCATGAAAATCAATGGCAACAGTGGAAAAAGCCCGACGCGTTTCGCAAGAAATTTGCATCATCTGGGGTATCAAATTGGTTGTGGTTCTTTTTCTTTCATTATCAACTTGGAAGTGTTTGTTGTTCAATCATCACAGATTTATTTCGGATTGTTGTGGAACACCATTGGACTTTATTTTTGCAATTGTTTGAATGTGTTTTTGAGGATCATCCATCAAGGACTTTTTCAAAAACTGCATTGTTGTTCACACAGGGAATTATTTAGTTTATCCTTGCACATTTGGGTTTTCTTCACTCATTTATTTGTTGACACACACCCATTTAGCGCTGCAATTTTTTTAGTTTTTTTGTTTTTTTTATACATACAAATATATGAATATTAAAGGATAAGAAAAACATTAAAAAAAATATAAAAAATATATGGAAAAAAGGAAAAAACCAATAAAAACACAAAACCACATAAAATTATCTATTGGAAATAAAGCAATTAAGATCAAAATCAACATTAAGGCCTGCAGGCGAGAAAACTTTTGTCTCGAAAATCCAAAAGGATTCTCGCTGACTCAGCTGGCGAATGTAATGTCCGCCTCTCCAGTGCCTTGGCACTTTTTCTATGCCCCAAAATTTGAGGCCCTTAGGGTCACGCTGGTGGCATTTTCTAAAATGACGGGACACACTGTGGGTCTTAATCCCCCTTTTAATGTTGCTGATATGTTCCCCAACATGCACATGTAATGCTCGAGATGTACGCCCCACATATTGGAGCCCACAGTCGCACTCCAACATGTAGACCACACCCTCTGTTGTGCATGTAATAAGTTGCTTAATCTTATACTCCATCTGTGTGACTGTAGAAGTAAATGCCTTACGCTTTTTTAAATTATTTCTAGCATGCCTGCAAGTCGCACAGCAACCACATGCATAGAAACCAGAAAAGAACTCGAAAAGCTTAGGTTTTGCAACAATAGGCGGGTCAATAACACCTGGGGCTATGCTATCACGCAGACACAGTGCTTTCCGGTATATGAATTGGGGGCGTTCGGGCAACACTGGACCGAGGATGCGATCATATTTAAGGATAGGCCAATGCTTGGCAATAATCCTTTCAAATTTCTTATACTGGATACTGAAATCCATAATGATCTTATAACTGGTCTCAGCACCCTGGGTAACAGAACCAATAGGTTTATCAGCCACAATGACACCCCTATCCATAGCCCTTACTCGTTCAATCTCCTTATCAATGTCTCCGGAAATATAGCCCTTTTGTTTAAACCTGGTTGCAAGGATTTGGGATTGAGCAAGAAAATCAGAATCCAGTGGACAATTACGGCGGAGTCTGACAAATTTCCCCCTTGGTATGTTACACAACCATAATCTATGATGACAGCTAGACAATGGTATATAACCATTACGGTCCGTGGTTTTAAAATGATTTGTGAAAGAACCCGTCTTGTTTGAAAATCTCCAGATCTAAAAAGGTTATATGATTACGGTCAACATTCCAGGTTAACAAGATGTTTTTTTTATTGCCATTCAGTTTATCCATAAATAACTGGAGACTAGGCATATCGCCCTCCCAAACCATGATCAGGTCATCAATATAGCGTTTAAAACAGCGTAGCTGCGATGGGCGATCACAGAAAACCACCTCTTCCTCCCAGTGGGCCATAAACAAATTGGCCACACTGGGAGCAAAGCGAGCGCCCATCGCAACTCCGCATAGCTGTAAATAATAGTCCTTGTCAAACCAAAAGTAATTTCTGGAGAGACAGAACTTCAAACTATCCACCATAAATTCTACACGGTCAGGAGAAAAATCAGTTCCTGCCAATGCCCACCTAACGGAAGCAACAGCTGCATCATGATCTATAATAGTATACAATGATCCCACATCGGCAGTGATAAGGATAGAGTCAGGTGTACACGGTAGAGTATTCAATATTTGGATGATTTGTTTGGTGTCACGGAGGTAGGCCTCCGTTCCGCGCACCAAAGGCTGTAGTAAAAAATCCAGATACTGACCCAACCTGGAACTGACTGAATCAATGCCGTTAACAATCGGACGACCAGGAGGTCGTTCAGAATCTTTGTGCAATTTGGGCAGAAAATAAATAATAGGGGTACGGCAATAAAAGGGATCAAGGTAGGAAGCTTCTTTAGCATTTAAAATGCCCCCACTCTTACCCATCTCAATCAGGGAATGTAGTTCATTCTTGAACTTAACCATGGGCTTACCATTCAGAAGAGAGTAGGTGCCACGATCATTAAGTAGCCTCTTCATCTCTTCCTGGTAATAAGTTTTGCTAAGTACCACCAAACCCCCCCCTTTATCCGCCGGCCGGATTACAATATCATTTCTCTGCTCAAGAGATAGAATACCTCGTTTGATATGTTGAGAATCCCTAACTTTTTTCATTTTAAGGGAATCCAAATCACTACATACTATATTCCTAAAGACATCAAGGTGTCTATTATCGTTCAACTGAGGGTTAAACACCGAACGGTTCCTTAAATTGGAATGACTAGTAGCCGTCTGAGAAGAGTTTCTCTGAATACTTTTTCATATTTAAACCCCTAACAAATTTCTGGACATACACATATGTCTGAAACTTGTTGAGGTTACGTATGGGGGCAAATTTGAGGCCTTTATCCAAGACACGTGTCTCATCTTCAGATAGAGGGACACCGCTCAGATTAAAGATACCCGTCCCTAGTACGGTTTTTGCCTTTTGGGCTCGTCTCCCCCCCCCCCCTTGTTCCTCTCGGTTTTTTCTTTTTTGACTGGGCTGACCATTTCCAATATGACTTTGAGGTACAGGATACTCCCTCCAGTCCCCCGACCAAGCAGGGGTCTGAGGTGGAGGTCCCCTCCAGGGGCTCCTCTCCTGACCTAAAAAATGATGATTATCCAATGGTAATTCCTCCCAATGATCCTGCAAAAGGGCGTAGCTATTATGAGCAGGCGGAGGTCCCCTTAGGGGATAACTCCCCCTACCCCTCGGATAGCCACCTTCCCTATTAGGTACAGATCTCCAAGGAGGATTATCCTGGTAGTTAGAATATTGACCCTGTCCAGTATTATTTGGAACTGGAGCAGAACCCCCCCTTCCTTTACCCTTGCCCTTTCCTCTAGGGCGAGAAGGTCCCTGCCCCCTAGGGATGGGAGAGTTGGATCTATTAGGTGTATCACGGGCTAAATTAGCCCAAGAGGTCTGAGGGCCTTGACTAACCGCTCCCGAAGCATTGGTAGCAGCTTCAGTAATATCCATAGAGGACTGCTCAGGGACATTGGGTTGTACAGAGCCTTGAGGTACTCACATTTAAAAGCACTCCCTATGAGTGCAACAGATCAGCATACAAACAATGATCTGAGACAATCGCAGCGGCATGCAGCGTAGCTCCTCCCCCCGTACGCGTTACGTCAAAGGGCGTGACTTCATCAGCGTGGGGCAGGGCCAAGCTCAGACACGCAGCAGCTATTAAATATGCACAAAACGGAAACAAAGAACCAATCACCTAACCCTAAATAGACAGCCAATCATGACTAGTCTATATAGTGTTTTCTTATCTAGAGAGTAGAGAAGTTGTTCTCACTGATGTATTTTTCAAAAAAAATCAGTACCTCTAATCAAGGTGATCTGAGTTTTTCGTTTAGAAAATTAGGACACTTATTTGATAAAAAAAATCAAAACATGGTGGGATATAGTTTTATTCGAACAGTATCTGACTGCTCAGATTATCCCTAGACGTCTTAGGTGGGATTTGCCACCGAATGATGGGTTATTTGATGAAGAATCAAATAAGGAATGGTGTGATTTCTTTGTTTGCAAGGGTTTTGAACTTATGCGTTTATTACTCCTTCGCAAACAACGGAAGAAAAAATGGCTTGAGAGTCAGATCAAAGACATCACTGATCTGATTGAACCTTTTAAGGATACCCCTGAGTTTATACAGCTATCAGGGGAACTTAAGGTGAAATTGATTAAATGGGATAAGGAGACTCAGGACAAAAAACATAAGAAATTCTTGCGTGATTTGAATGACTTTGGGGGTCAGCAAGTCTTTAAGTGGCAATCTCAAGGCTCTGTACAACCCAATGTCCCTGAGCAGTCCTCTATGGATATTACTGAAGCTGCTACCAATTCTTCGGGAGCGGTTAGTCAAGGCCCTCAGACCTCTTGGGCTAATTTAGCCCGTGATACACCTAATAGATCCAACTCCCCCGTACCTAGGGGGCAGGGACCTTCTCGCCCTAGAGGAAAGGGCAAGGGTAAAGGAAGGGGGGGGTTCTGCTCCAGTTCCAAATAATACTGGACAGGGTCAATATTCTAACTACCAGGATAATCCTCCTTGGAGATCTGTACCTACTAGGGGAGGTGGCTATCCGAGGGGTAGGGGGAGTTATCCCCTAAGGGGACCTCCGCCTGCTCATAATAGCTACGCCCCTTTGCAGGATCATTGGGAGGAATTACCATTGGATAATGATCATTTTTTAGGTCAGGAGAGGACCCCCTGGAGGGGACCTCCACCTCAGACCCCTGCTTGGTCGGGGGACTGGAGGGAGTATCCTGTACCTCAAAGTCATATTGGAAATGGTCCGCCCAGTCAAAAAAGAAAAAACCGAGTAGAACAAGGGGGGGGAGACGAGCCCAAAAGGCAAAAACTGTACTAGGGACGGGTATCTTTAATCTGAGCGGTGTCCCTCTATCTGAAGATGAGACACGTGTCTTGGATAAAGGCCTCAAATTTGCCCCCATACGTAACCTCAACAAGTTTCAGACATATGTGAATGTCCAGAAATTTGTTAGGGGTTTAAATATGAAAAAGTATTTTCTGCCTGGAACTGAGATCTGGCCACTCAATGTGTTACTGTTTGTTTGCCCTCCAACTGGACCTATTGCCTTTATAGCAGTGACAGATCATAGGCCCCTGTTGTTGTCCTTTTTTGGAGGGATTTGAAGCTGTGGCCCCGGTCCTGTCCCGACATACTCACTTTCCGGATACCTTGAACTCGTTCACTATTTTTCACTTTTTTACCTTACAGACTTGCACTTTGCTTTTTAGGGGTTCTCATGTTTTTATTTTTTATTTTTTGGAAGCACTCTCTCCCCCCTTGTATGTTACCTACTTGTTAGTACATGGCGGTGGATGGGGACTGACCCCCACACCCTTTCCTCCAGTGTTGGTCCACGTTCCCCACGTAGACCGTACCTTCTTAGGTATAATTCCTAGTTCGGAAATGGGGGCGGGCATCGGGCGCTCCCCTCCTGTAGGGCTGGGTGTCATGGATATGCATTAATGTCTGTCTGCCATCTTACCTTCCTCCTCATGTGTTCATCTAGAGACCAGACCTCCTTCACCTGGCTTCCTTTATAATCTCCTCCCAGCCTGACTCCACCCCAGGCCCTATCACTGAACACTATATTAACCTGTGCACTGCAAGCCTGCTTTGCTGATCAACGTGTTTGTTAGGCATTGTGTGTTTGGGTTCCTGCCTGCCGTGTGCTACGTCTGTCTCTCTGTTACGTTATTGGCTTGTCCCCGACCATCCCTGTCTGCTCGTGACCCTTGACCTTCGGCTCGTTCTTCGTTATCCTTGTCTGCTTGTGGCCCCTGACCTTCGGCTTGTTATTCGGTTCTCTCTATCGTGTGCTGCTGCTTCCCCTTATCCTACGGGGCGTGAGCTAGGAAACTCCAGGGGCCGCGACCTGGCCCCAGCCTGCAGCGTAACATCCTCACCACTAGAGGCCCTGGAGAAGACCAGCTGGGTCTTAGACTCCGCGCCCTGGGGAATCTTGGCTCTCGCTTCCGTTGGGATCCCGGTTGTGCTCCTCTGGTCCCGCTTTCCACAACCACCCAGTTTCCTATCCACAGAAGCCAGCCATAGGGTTCACTACCTCGCGGTGCACTCCTGTCCCCCTACGGTGTGCATCTGTCACCTGGCCACAGGTGACCCTGACAGTTTGATCAGCCATGAACCCGGCTGACATCCCGCTTCCCGCGGATGATCCATTGCAGGGCATAGTTCGCAGACTTGAGACCCAGGAATCAAATCAGACCCAGGTGATGCGATTCCTCCAGGATCTGGCTTCTCGATTCGAGCAGCTTCAGGTCTCCTTGGGAACCCCGAATCCGCAACCCCAAGTACAACCAGCGGCTGTACCTATCGCACCAGTCGCAGCCTCACACTCACTAAGATTGCCAGCTCCGTTCCGTTTCTCTGGGGACTCCAAGGCCTGCAGGGGGTTTCTCAGCCAATGCACTATTCATTTTGAGCTTCAGCCTCAAAGCTTCCTATCTGACCGGGCTAAGGTAGCCTATATCATTTCCCTCCTCTCCGGTGAAGCTTTGGCCTGGGCTGCCCCCCTGTGGGAGAGGAACGATCCGGTGGTTTCCAGTCTGTCCGAATTCTTGAAGCTCTTTCGTAATATCTTCGAAGAGCCGGCTCGGGCTTCTTCAGCGGCTAGTGCTGTCTTACGTCTTCGCCAAGAATCTAGTTCAGTGGGGCAATATGCTCTTCAGTTCCGTATCCACACAGCTGAATTGAGCTGGAATAATGAGGCCCTGGTCGCTACCTTTTTACATGGCCTCTCTGACCGAGTGAAAGACGAATTAGCGGGAAGAGCCATTCCCGTCGGTCTGGACGATGTAATTTCATTATGCAACCAGATCGACATTCGTTTTCAAGAGAGGTCCTTAGAAAAAAGACGCCAGCACTCTCTGGGTCCTAGCCAGTCTGAGCTCCCCTCCCTTCATTCCGTGGAGCATCCTCTACCTGCTGAAGAACCTATGCAGCTGGGCCGGACCAGACTAACCCCCGAAGAACGTGCTAGGCGCAGAACTCTGGGCTTGTGCCTCTATTGTGGGGGCAAGGGTCATTTTCGTGACTCCTGCTCGCTTCGTCCGGGAAACGCTCGGGTCTAATACATTTGGAAGGTGGAGTATTGGACCCAGAAACATCACCTTCTCGCCTGCTCTTGCCGGTGTCCCTTCATGTAGGCACTTCTCCTCAGTCAACCCTTGCATACCTGGATTCCGGGGCTGCCGGCAATTTCATGGATTGGAGAACTGCTTCTTCTATGAAGCTTACCCTTTCACCTCTCACTACCCCATTGGTAGTCTCGGCAATTGATGGCACTGTTCTCCCAGGGGGCCCTATTCGCTTCCAGACGCTACCCATTAGGATGTCGGTAGGGATTCTCCACCAGGAGTGGATATCCTTTCTTATTCTACCCAAGGCCTCTACCCCAGTTGTATTGGGCCTCCCTTGGCTACAGCTCCACTCTCCACATGTGGACTGGGTCTCTGGGCAGATCCTGGCCTGGGGTTCCTCATGTTTCTCGTCGTGTCTTCTCAAGGTGACCCCCAAGGAGAGTCTTCCGGTTGCTGCCACTTCTGTTTCTTCTGATCTTCCCGCCGCATACAGCGATTACCGGGATGTGTTCTGTAAAAAATCAGCTGAGGTGCTTCCTCCCCACAGGTCTTTTGACTGTGCTATTGATCTTGTCCCCGGAGCAACTCTACCCAGGGGTCGTACCTACCCTCTGTCCATCCCAGAGACCCAGGCCATGTCGGAGTATGTAGCAGAGAATCTGGAGAGAGGGTTCATCCGGAAATCCTCATCGCCTGCAGGGGCAGGGTTCTTTTTTGTTGCCAAAAAGGATGGTACCTTAAGACCCTGCATCGATTATCGGGGTTTAAATGCGGTTACTATTAAAAATCGATACCCCTTACCCTTAATATCTGAGCTATTCGATAGGTTGAAGGGTGCCTCCATTTTCACCAAGTTGGATCTCAGAGGCGCGTACAATCTCATTCGAATACGGGAGGGTGACGAATGGAAGACTGCATTTAACACTAGAGACGGGCATTACGAATATCTGGTGATGCCTTTTGGTCTGTGTAATGCTCCAGCCGTGTTTCAAAACTTTGTCAATGAAATCTTCAGAGATCTGCTGTACCAGTTTGTTGTCATCTATCTGGATGACATTCTGATCTTTTCTGAAAATCTGCTCGTCCACAGAAACCATGTCCGCACTGTACTTCAACGTCTTAGAGAGAACAATCTCTATGCCAAGCTGGAGAAATGTTCCTTTGAATGTTCTGAGGTCCTGTTTTTGGGGTGCTTTGTCTCATGTTCGGGGCTTCGTATGGACCCTGGGAAGGTCTTGGCTATCACCAACTGGCCTCTTCCTGCTAGCCTCAAGGCCACACAGCGCTTTCTTGGCTTCACTAATTATTATAGGCAGTTCATAAGGAATTACTCTTCCATTGCCGCGCCTATTATCGCTTTGACCAAGAAGGGTGTGAATGCCAGAGACTGGCCTCCCGAAGCTGTCTCTGCATTTCACAACCTGAAACAGGCCTTTGTTTCTGGCCCCCTCTTGAGGAGACCAAATCCTGGGAATGCATTTTTTATTGAAGTGGACGCTTCCTCAATGGGGGTGGGAGCTGTGCTTCTTCAAATCTTTGAGAAGAGACGCCAACCATGTGCGTTCTTCTCCAAAAAATTTTCTCAGGCAGAGAGGAATTATGCCATCGGTGATCGGGAACTTCTCGCAATTAAATTGGCGTTAGAGGAGTGGCGCCATCTCTTGGAGGGTTCCCCTCACTCCATAACGATCTTTACCGATCACAAGAATTTACAGTATCTACAGAATGCTAAACGTCTGAATCCTAGACAGGCCAGGTGGAGTCTCTTCTTTGCCCGTTTTAATTTCACGATTACCTACAAACCTGGTTCCTGCAACGGTCGGGCTGATGCGCTCTCTAGGTCATTTGACACTTTGGACGAGGAGTCCGCCCCTGAACCTGAGCCGATCATTCCCACCTCATGCATTGTTGCCCACTCTACCACCCTGAAGTCTAAAATTCCGCCTGGTAAGACCTTTGTCCCCACTGAGCTAAGAGCTAAGATCCTTCGTTGGGGACATGATTCCAAGGTGGCAGGGCATTCTGGATTCCTCCGATCCTTCCTACTCATCAGTCGTCACTACTGGTGGCCTAATCTCCGCTCAGACGTCAAAGACTACGTTAAAGCTTGTCATGTCTGTGCTCAGTCCAAATCCTCCACACAAGCTCCTGCTGGTCTCCTCATGCCCTTGCCTATTCCTAAGGAACCCTGGGCCCATATTGCCATGGATTTTATCACCGATCTCCCACTGTCTGAGAATAATACAGTCATTTGGGTGGTAATCGATCGATTCTCCAAGATGGCTCATTTTGTTCCTCTTCCTGGTCTTCCTTCTGCCCCTGCCTTGGTTCCCATTTTCATTCGAGAAATTCTCCGCCTACATGGGGTCCCTTCTCATATTGTTTCCGACAGGGGAGTCCAATTCACGTCTCGTTTTTGGAGAGCCTTTTGCAAATCCCTCAATATTGTCTTGGATTTTTCTTCTTCTTACCATCCCCAATCCAATGGACAGACTGAGAGGGTTAATCAGGAGTTAGAGGTCTTTCTTCGCACCTTTGTGTCTTCTCACCATGACGATTGGTCCTCTCTACTCCCGTGGGCAGAATTCTCCCATAACAATCATGTGAATACCAGTTCGCAGAAGACACCCTTTTTCACAGTTTATGGAAAACACCCTCAACTTCCTCTTCCCATGATCTGTTCTCCAGACATTCCAGCTTTGGCTTCGGTTCAGGAGTCTCTCAATTCCGTTTGGGGTCACGTTCATGATTCCCTCCGGGCAGCTGCTGAAAAATTCAAAGGCTTTGCCGACCGCCGCAGGCGTAAACCGCCTTCTCTTCAGCCAGGGGACAAAGTCTGGCTCTCTACCAGGAACATCAAGCTCCGAGTTCCTTCTCTGAAGTTTGCTCCACGATTCATCGGTCCATACACGGTAACTGCTAAACTGAATCCGGTTTGTTTCAAACTCCAGATTCCTAAGAGCCTTAAAATCACTAACTCCTTTCATGTTGCTCTTCTAAAGCCTTTAGTCCTCAATAAATTCTCTCGTCCTCTTCCTACCGTGGCGCCTGTCTCGGAGGATAATCAGGAGTACGAGATCAGTCAAATTCTGGACTCCCGACTCTGTAAAGGCGTTCTTCAGTACCTCGTTCATTGGAAAGGGTTTGGTCCTGAGGAGAGGTCTTGGATCACTGCATCTGAGGTCTTTGCACCTCGTCTGTTAAAGGAGTTTCATCTGAAGTTTCCCTCTAAACCTGGGCCCAGGCGGGGAAGGGGGAGGCCTCGTAAGAGGGAGGGTACTGTCATGGATATGCATTAATGTCTGTCTGCCATCTTACCTTCCTCCTCATGTGTTCATCTAGAGACCAGACCTCCTTCACCTGGCTTCCTTTATAATCTCCTCCCAGCCTGACTCCACCCCAGGCCCTATCACTGAACACTATATTAACCTGTGCACTGCAAGCCTGCTTTGCTGATCAACGTGTTTGTTAGGCATTGTGTGTTTGGGTTCCTGCCTGCCGTGTGCTACGTCTGTCTCTCTGTTACGTTATTGGCTTGTCCCCGACCATCCCTGTCTGCTCGTGACCCTTGACCTTCGGCTCGTTCTTCGTTATCCTTGTCTGCTTGTGGCCCCTGACCTTCGGCTTGTTATTCGGTTCTCTCTATCGTGTGCTGCTGCTTCCCCTTATCCTACGGGGCGTGAGCTAGGAAACTCCAGGGGCCGCGACCTGGCCCCAGCCTGCAGCGTAACATCCTCACCACTAGAGGCCCTGGAGAAGACCAGCTGGGTCTTAGACTCCGCGCCCTGGGGAATCTTGGCTCTCGCTTCCGTTGGGATCCCGGTTGTGCTCCTCTGGTCCCGCTTTCCACAACCACCCAGTTTCCTATCCACAGAAGCCAGCCATAGGGTTCACTACCTCGCGGTGCACTCCTGTCCCCCTACGGTGTGCATCTGTCACCTGGCCACAGGTGACCCTGACACTGGGACCGATGCGTACCCCCCAGGTATTTTATGTCATGGTATTGTTACCATTGCTGTCTTTTGTGCCTTATGTGTGTTACCCTGTCTCTCACAGTTTTTTCTTCCCTCCTTTCTGTTTTTTTTTTTTTTTTCCCTTTCTCTTCTCCATGCCTCTTTATAGGGTCTGCCTCCGGCTCCGTCTCCCGCCCTGCGCCTGCAGTCATACTAAGCGACTCGACTACCCCACAGACTTCCCATGGCATCCTTAAAGGTAATTTCTTATAACGTGCGTGGTCTCTGCTCCCCCTGCAAACAAAGTAAACTCTGGTGGGAACTGAAGCGTTCAGGGGCACATGTGATTCTCTTGCAAGAAACGCATTTCACCCCCCAGTCAACTCCCAAATTGCCCACCCATCTTTATAATCAGTGGTTCTTGAGCAACTCACCGGTCTCGAAATCTAGAGGCACGGCTATCGCCATTCATAAGTCTTGCCCCCTTCAGGTCATTGAGAGTAAGGTTGATCCTCAGGGGAGGTATGTTTTCCTGAAAGGGGTTGTAGAGGGTCAAAAGCTTACGGTAGCTACAATATATGCCCCTAATTCCAATCAGCTTACCTTTCTAGACAGTGCTCTGGACAGCCTGACAGACTTTAGAGAAGGTCCTCTGATTTTAGGTGGTGACTTTAATGTGAGTCCTGACCCCCAACTTGACACCTCGCACAGACGTCCTTCCCACTCTCACGCCTTCCTTAAACATTTTCGCAAATCCCTGCAGTCCCATCGCCTTCTGGATAGCTGGCGGCTGCTTCACCCCTCAGATAGGGATTACAGCTATTACTCAAAGGTTCACGATGTCTATACCCGTATTGATCTGATATGTGTGGACCAATTGGCTCTGGAGCTGCTGCAGGCCTCGTCCATCGGGAATATAACTATCTCTGACCATGCCCCGGTGACGGCCACTTTGGCCCTGCCCCAGGGCACCCGTAGGGCCTGGTCATGGCGCCTGAATGAATCCCTGTTGGACGACGCGGCCGCGGTCTCCGGAGTCACGGACGTCCTGTCCCACTATTTCAAGGAAAATACCACGGAAGGTATGAATGAAGGGGTTATCTGGGAGGGTCATAAGGCGGTGGTATGGGGAGAGCTGATCTCCCAGAGCGCTAGACTTAAGAAGGCCCGACAAGCAGACTTTACTAGGGTTCTTCAGGCGCTACAGCAGGCGGAACTTGCACATAAACAAGGCGGGGACCCGGAGGCTCTTGGGAAACTGACAGAGTTGAGAATATTGTTCTTACGCTTATTAGACCGGCAGGCACGTAAACAACTATGCTACTTGTCGCATAAATATTATGAACATGGCAACAAGTGTGGCCGCATGTTGGCCAGAGCCCTCCGGAAGAAACGCGCGCTTATGTATATACAGAAGCTGCGCCTTCCCTCGGGTGAACTCACGGTCAGATCTTCCCAGATAGCCTCTGGGTTCCGAGACTATTATGCCACCCTCTATAATTTAGATTCAATGCAGACCCCTGAGGCCCAATCCGAGAGACTGTCTGACATCAGAACTTACCTGAACGCAGCTGGACTTCCCCCGCTGACTGACGACCAGTGTTCCATGTTGGAATCCCCTATTACGCCTGTTGAGCTTGGGGCTACGGTGAAGTCCCTGCCTAATGGGAAGAGCCCTGGTCCCGACGGGTTCACCAAAGCTTACTACAAAAAGTTCTTACCCCTGCTATCGGATTCGATGTGCAGTTATTTTAATTCTATAGCAAATGGGAATGCGATCCCTAGTGAGGCCCTTCTGGCCCACATCACTGTCATTCCCAAGGAGGGGAAGGACCCCACCGTGCCCCAGAGCTACAGGCCCATATCCCTTCTCAATGTAGACATAAAAATCCTTGCTAAAATCCTTGCGTCTAGGCTGAAACACCTAATCCCACTCATTGTACACCCGGACCAGACGGGGTTTGTCACGGGCCGAGAGGCTAGAGACAACTCCATCAGGGCCATACACCTTATTCACTGGGCTCGTGCTGCTCCTGATACCCCCCCCCTACCTGATCCTGTCCACCGATGCAGAGAAAGCTTTCGATCGGGTGGACTGGACTTACTTGCGCACTGTACTGGAGGCTCTGGGCTTGCGCAAGCATATGTTGACATGGATCATGGCCTTGTACTCGGACCCGAGTGCTCAGGTCAAGGTCAATGGCTTTCTCTCTCCTAGATTCTCGATCAGAAATGGCACGAGACAGGGGTGTCCTCTTTCGCCTCTTCTGTTTGCCCTGGTGCTGGAATCGTTTCTACGCACTGTACGGGCGAACACTGATATCAAGGGACTGACGGTGGGTCGTACGGAGCACAAACTTTCGGCGTACGCCGATGATGTGCTCTTCCACCTGACGGACCCCCTGATCTCTTTGCCTAATCTGATGCGGGAACTTCAACACTTCGGGTCAATCTCAAATTTCAAGATCAATTACGCCAAGTCAGAAATACTGCCCATCCAGTTGCCGCCCTCTCTGGTGAGCAGGCTACAAACTGCCTTTCCTTTCACTTGGGCTAAATCGTCCTTGAAATATTTGGGTATACGGCTGACGGATAGGTTTGACACTCTTTACGCGACTAACTTTCCTTCCTTGATGACAACTGTGAAGGCTGACCTGGCCCTATGGACCAGGACGGCTTTCACCTGGATGGGGCGACTTAGTATCATAAAAATGAACATTCTCCCACGCATACTGTTCTACCTGCAAATGATACCCATGTCCTTGCCTAGGCGGTTTTTCACACAGATGTCCAGCTTGATCTCGACCTTTGTGTGGAATAATAGGAGGCCGAGAGTTGCAATCCGACTGTTGAATCGACCGAGGGATGTAGGGGGTCTGGGCCTTCCGGATATTCAGCGGTATTATAGGGCTATCGTCCTCCAGAGGATTCTTGACTGGCGCTTTCATAATAAATCCAAACTTTGGGTCTCCCTGGAAAAATACTTGGCGGGCAGGAATTTATCCTATGCCCCGTGGTTGGCCCGGGAGCACAGGGGACTGTCTGATTTTGTTTCTCCGCTGACGGTCCAGACCCTTCGGTCCTGGGATCGCCTCAATGCCACTCTACCGATGGCGCCCCCTGTCTCCCCGTTGGCCCCCCTGGGAGGCTACCTTTGGTTCCCACCTGGGGAACAGACGGCCTTTTTTGGCCCTTGGGTAGACGATGGTAGCGCCAGTTGTGGAAAACGTATGCAGGATGGTATGCTACTCTCTTTGGCGGCCCTTAGAGACCGTAAGGGGGGTTTCCCTATGGACTTTTGGCGCCATAGACAACTCCAGCATTTTTTTAAGGCTCAGGGGAACTCCATCCGAGATATCTCCAACCTCACGCCCTTTGAACGTCTCTTTGTGGCAGAAGAACCGGTCCCACACATGATTTCTGAGCTCTACCGCCTGCTCGGGTCCACTGCCTCAGTAATGAAACCTGCGTACATCAGGGCCTGGGAAAGGGACCTGGAGCTGGTCTTTTCGACTAACCAATTATCTTCTCTTTACCAACTGACTCGGTCTAGCTCTATTGACTCCAAGACGCAGGAAACAAATTACAAACTACTGCTACGCTGGTACCGTGTACTGGCGGATCTCGCCAGGATTTACCCATCCATGTCAGATCGATGCTGGAGGGGTTGCGGATATAGGGGCACCCTTCTGCACATATGGTGGGACTGCCCAGTGATTAGACCCTTCTGGGAGGAAGTTAGAGCCCAAATCAAAGAGATAGTGGGTATTGACATCCCTCTCTCCCCGGTCCACTTCCTGCTTCACGTTCCTCCCATGCCGGTGAGCCGATACAAGAAAAGTGTACTGCCTCACTTATTGAACGCGGCTAATCGGTTGCTCCCTATATAATGGAAGTGTTCTCAAATTCCAGGCAGGGAGGAATGGCGCCGTAAGGTGGGTGACATCAGGGAGGCGGAGGATTGGATTTCCACCTGCAGGGGTACCCGGGATCGCTTCTCTGCTACCTGGTCGACCTGGGACGCATATGTCCTAGATCCCGGCCACGTGTCCTCCAGCTTGGATGTGGCCCTGTTGGAGCTTGCGGATCCGTCCCTCATAGGGCGGCCTCGAGGTTCTCAGGCGGGAGCGGTGAGCTGAAACGTTTTGGGAATGTGACATGGTTGTCTAGCTGAAGGTGGGAGTTAGGCCAAGTGGTTCTCCTCCCCCCCTTTTTTTTTTTTTTCTCCCTTTCTAGCTACAAAATAAGTGCTGGGAGACTGGCGGGGCCTGGGGCGGAGACGGAGCTGGATGCGGGATTCCAGGTATGCTCTATACTATCTTGTCCTCTTTCTTTTCTCAGTCTGTACCTTCCCCCCTCCCTTATCTATAATTATTTTTTTTTCTTTTATTTTTCTTTTTTTTTTCTTGGTTCACTTTGGCTTCAGTCTGTACGGACCGACTGTTGGCGGGCGGTCCGCTTGATATGCATTAGGCGATGGGTGCGGAGCTGGAGGACCGGTTGGCTTGACGGACTGAGGCACCTTATCATCACGAGGCCCCCTCCGCGGGATCCCCTGGACAGTTTGAGGGTCCGACACTTTTGTGTCACCGTGGTAAGGAGGCCTCGAATGAGGGGGGGCCCGGGCGTAGGTGTGTTATGGGGGGAGGTTAGTTGGAGGTGTTTTGTCGCCCCCCTCCTCCCGTGCGCGCTCGCCTGACCCTCCCTTCTACATTTGCTGGGCCCTGCACTACTGGTCCGGTCCGGGGAGCTGGCCGGCCTTGCCGCATGATTGTTCACATCTCTTCAGAGGGTGAAATTTTGTCTTATATTCTGCACCCTGGCGATTGGGGACTCGGCTCGCTCGTTGGGTGGTTGGAGTCCTCGACGCTGAAATATCACTTGAATTTCTACTTTCATTTCTTGCATTCCTTATGCTTATGGCTGATTGGACTGTTTTTCTCTTGTAAATTTTGTTGTCATTTATGTACTTAGTGTCTGTACCTCTGTTGTGCTATAACTTTAAAAAAAGAAAAAAGGGAAGGGCTGGTATATTACTTGATGTTTCTGCCTTTAGATCTTGTAACCTGTGCTGTAATGTCCTGCCTTCCATAAATAAAGATTATACAAAAAAAAAAGTATTTTCTTTCAGATCCTATTCAGAGAAACTCTTCTCAGACGGCTACTAGTCATTCCAATTTAAGGAACAGTTCGGTGTTTAACCCTCAGTTGAACGATAGACACCTTGATGTCTTTAGGAATATGGTATGTAGTGATTTGGATTCCCTTAAAATTAAAAAAGTTAGGGATTCTTAACATATCAAACAAGGTATTCTATCTCTTGAGCAGAGAAATGATATTGTAATCTGGCCGGCGGATAAAGGGGGGGGGGTTTGGTGGTACTTAGCAAAACTTATTATCAGGAAGAGATGAAGAGGCTACTTAATGATCGTGGCACCTACTCTCTTCTGAATGGTAACCCCATGGTTAAGTTCAAGAATGAACTACATTCCCTGATTGAGCTGGGTAAGAGTGGGGGCGTTTTAAATGCTAAAGAAGCTTCCTACCTTGATCCCTTTTATTGCCTTACCCCTATTATTTATTTTCTGCCCAAATTGCACAAAGATTCTGAACGACCTCCTGGTCATCCGATTGTTAACGGCATTGATTCAATCAGTTCCAGGTTGGGTCAGTATCTGGATTTTTTTCTACAGCCTTTGGTGCGCGGAACGGAGGCCTACCTCCGTGACACCAAACAAATCATCCAGATATTGAATACTCTACCGTGTACACCTGACTCTATCCTTATCACTGCCGATGTGGGATCATTGTATACCATTATAGATCATGATGCAGCTGTTGCTTCTGTTAGGTGGGCATTGGCAGGAACTGATTTTTCTCCTGACCGTGTAGAATTTATGGTGGATAGTTTGAAGTTCTGTCTCTCCAGAAATTACTTTTGGTTTGACAAGGACTATTATTTACAGCTATGCGGAGTTGCGATGGGCGCTCGCTTTGCTCCCAGTGTGGCCAATTTGTTTATGGCCCACTGGGAGGAAGAGGTGGTTTTCCGTGATCGCCCATCGCAGCTACTCTGTTTTAAACGCTATATTGATGACCTGATCATGGTTTGGGAGGGCGATATGCCTAGTCTCCAGTTATTTATAGATAAACTGAATGGCAAGAACAAAAACATCTTGTTAACCTGGAATGTTGACCGTAATCATATAACCTTTTTAGATCTGGAGATTTTCAAACAAGACGTGTTCTTTCACACCAAAAATCATTTTAAAACCACGGACCGTAATGGTTATATACCATTGTCTAGCTGTCATCATAGATTATGGTTGTGTAACATACCAAGGGGGCAATTTGTCAGACTCTGCCCTAATTGTACACTGGAGTCTGATTTTCTTGCTCAATCCCAAATCCTTGCAACCAGGTTTAAACAAAAGGGCTATATTTCCGGAGACATTGATAAGGAGATTGAACGAGTAAGGGCTATGGATAGGGGTGTCATTGTGGCTGATAAACCTATTGGTTCTGTTACCCAGGGTGCTGAGACCAGTTATAAGATCATTATGGATTTCAGTATCCAGTATAAGAAATTGTAAAGGATTATTGCCAAGCATTGGCCTATCCTTAAATATGATCGCATCCTGGGTCCAGTGTTGCCCGAACGCCCCCAATTCATATACCGGAAAGCACCGTGTCTGCGTGATAGCATAGCCCCAGGTGTTATTGACCCACCTATTGTCGCAAAACCTAAGCTTTTCGAGTTCTTGTCTGGTTTCTATGCATGTGGTCGCTGTGCGACTTGCAGGCATGCTAGAAATAATTTAAAAAAGCGTAAGACATTTACTTCTACAGTCACACAGATGGAGTATAAGATTAAGCAACTTATTACATGCACAACAGAGGGTGTGGTCTACATGTTGGAGTGCGACTGTGGGCTCCAATATGTGGGGCGTACATCTCGAGCATTACATGTGCGTGTTGGGGAACATATCAGCAACATTAAAAGGGGGATTAAGACCCACAGTGTGTCCCGTCATTTTAGAAAATGCCACCAGCGTGACCCTAAGGGCCTCAAATTTTGGGGCATAGAAAAAGTGCCAAGGCACTGGAGAGGCGGACATTACATTCGCCAGCTGAGTCAGCGAGAATCCTTTTGGATTTTCGAGACAAAAGTTTTCTCGCCTGCAGGCCTTAAAGTGGTTGTAAACCCACTTTTTCAACTTGCACCTACAGGTAAGCCTACATTAAGGCTTACCTGTAGGTGCAAGAAATATCTCCTAAACCTACACGGTTTAGGAAATATTTACTAAAAAGACAGGCGCCGCTGTCTACAGCGCATGCGCGCCGTAGACAACGGCGCATTCATGGGGTTAATCCCATTCACAAATTCGGCTAGGTCGCAGCATTCGACGACGTAGCCGAATTCGACGGATCATGCGCGCATGCGCGGAGTCACGTCTTCGCCGCTCCGGCCAATCACAGCGCCGGAGCGGCACTGTGATTGGCTGGTGCGGCGATACCCGGAAGTAACATTCCGGCTATCGCCGCAGTGATGTCTGCGGCTGGACAGAGGGACGCGGACTGCTTCGGGGGCCCCGATCTAAGGTAAGTGGTACATAATGAGCTAGTATGCTAGTCATACTAGCTCATTATGCCTTTCTCTTGCAGGTTGACAAAAAAATAAAAAATAGTGAGTGGGTTTACAACCACTTTAATGTTGATTTTGATCTTAATTGCTTTATTTCCAATAGATAATTTTATGTGGTTTTTTGTTTTTATCGTTTTTTTTCCTTTTTTCCATATATTTTTTATATTTTTTTTTATATGTTTTTCTTATCCTTTCATATTCATATATTTGTATGTATATTATTTCTTTTTTCTTAATATATTCATGTATTGTGTATGAATTTCTGAGACGATCGTAGTAGGCGTTCGGTGTGTAAACATTTATTTGGGAATGATTCTCTTATAATTTCAATGAGTATATATATTTTCTAAGTATTAGGAGGTTCTGCTGTAATGATATAATCATATGCTGTAGTCTTTTGACTGACTGCAGTCAGCGGTTCTCCTGCTGCTTGGTTTTAACTTCTATTGTCCCATCCCCTTTTGATTCTAGAGAAGCTGGTCTTTTCTATAGACTAGTCATGATTGGCTGACTATTTAGGGTTAGGTGATCGGTTCTTTGTTTCTGTTTTGTGCATATTTAATAGCTGCGGCGTGTCTGAGCTTGGCCACGCCCCACGCTGATGAAGTCACGCCCATTGACGTAACGCGTACAGGGGGAGGAGCTACGCTGGACGCCGCTGCGCTCGTCTCAAATCATTGTTTGTATGCTGATCTGTTGCACTCATAGGGAGTGCTTTTAAATGTGAGTACCTCATTTTATATTTTGGAACAATAAACGGCTTATATTCAGAGAGCACTAGGAAGTCTCCCTCTTGTTTATTTTTGCATAACTGGATATCGGTGGAGCAAATGAGGTGGCTGTTCTGTGTCATACTGTTACTGGTCGTTTGGATGTCGGAGGCTTAATGATTGGAGGACAACTTTGTTATCATTTTATGCCCTGTGACCTCTTGTAGGTCGAATTGCTGAGGTGAGAGGCCACTGTGTGTGGTGGAGGGATTTCTCTTTCTGGTCAAACTTGTTGTGATCCACATCGCATGCTACAATAGTGCACCATTCACCCTGTATGGACTTCTGCCTCTTTATATGGACTTTTATCATTTTATTAATTTTCCTTTTTTTTGCGCTGCACTCTTCTAGTTATATGTTCTCTGTGAGGGATTTTTCATGAATTACCCTTAAGTGCTGGCTGCAATATACATGTGTATTTTTATTTTATTTTTGGATTTTCAGCGCTGAATACTTTTATTGTCAACCTCTGTGTCAGGACCCTGGGTTGCTGACTGCCCGGCAGCTTCACGGAAAGCTTTGACTGTTGCCAGCATTTCCATCTGCATTGATGAGACATTTTTTCATCAGTGTAGAAGCCTCTTTCCCTGCTAATTTATTGATACAGTTATAGCAAAAGGGCTTCGAGTGGGACTTTGGGATTTTATCCTTACAGTACCCACATTTTTATTAAATTTTTTGAGGAGCTATGCCCTGTTGTGGCATGAGGTTGTTTATGTGAGGCCTCCTGGGCTCCGCTGGGGGATTCTGTAAGACAAGAGATATAACATATATACATAACATTACTCTGTCTTCCCCTAGAACTGCAGGTTTGTACTGGGGGGGGGGAGGGTAAGGTGAGTGGTGAAGCCCAGTCCTGTTCTGGCTGGCCCAGAGATTCTCAGACCCCTGGAAGCCAGGACCTCTCACTCCCTTCCCCTCCTCCCTTTCCAATGGGGGTTTGTACTCACCGGGCCCCCGACCTGGATCTGCCCGCAGTCGTTGTTGCCTTCCCTTCCTCTTGTTTCATGAGGAGGTTGGCTGGGTCCTGGGCTGCTGGTACTGCTAGAAGGGCTGGTACAGCAAGCCGACCGCTTTTCACCACCTTCCTATGCTCCACGCCACTCTCCACGCAGTCTCCCAGCGTTTCTAGCACTCCCGAGTTGTGCTGTAACTCCGGCACCGCCCACTTCCTGTGATGCGGTCGTGTTCAGAATGAAGCTTGGAGTGCAGTGCTTCCTGCAATAGGAAACCCGGAAGTGAAGAGAGTGGCTAATGGCGGTGGTTTATGCAATGCGGCGATGGCACGCACTCCCTGCGGCAAGAGCGCTGGTGCACACTTGGGGCGACCTGTGAGAAGGACAAGGCCTACAGGCTAGTTCAGCCCTCCCTGGTCTCCCTAAAACCTGTCTCAACAGGGGTACCATCAGACCCTCCCCGGTCATTAGGTCTTTAAAACAAAACAAACATGTCGCTGTATTCGGGAGAAACACAATTAATACTGGGGATCAAGGGGAAGGGTGGGGACTTATAACAAGCTTTCGATTGTGTTTCCTGTGGGGAGGAGCCCTCATCTCAGGTGTGCCATCCTTGAAGGTGATAGGAGAAAGAGTTTTTCTATGTTTCTTTTTATATAGCTTTGCAAATAAATAATCTTTCTATATAAATTTAGGCCAAAATATATTCTGCCACATTTCTTTGGTGAAAAAAAAACAAACAAACATATTATTCAGTCTGTGTGAAAGTTATAGAGTCTACAGTATATACATATTTGAGAATTGATCAATACTGATTTACTGACTGAATTATCTTGAGGCCCTAAAATGCTAGAACAGTACAAATACCCCCAAAATTAACACTTTTTGGAAAGTAGATACAACTCCTCCTCACTGCCCGTCAAATGCTCTCTGAAAAGCGATCTGAACATAGATTGCTCTTTAAAGAGCACCACTGGCCTGATGGTGACACTAGGACTGGTGGTGTGGTGGTGATTGGGGACACTGGGCTCCATTCACAAAAGCATATCGCATGCGGTATTATAGGTGCTTTCCCAAATACCGCATGCAATCCTGAAAATGTCAATTTACTATTGATTTATGCGGTACTTACAGCATAAAGCAAAAATGCTGGGTAAATACCACATAAAACAGGAGTTAGTCAATTCACAAAAGAAAATAAATTGCATGTGGTAAATAAGTAGTGGTCCTGGCATGCAATATTTAAGGAACTGTCAGCCGTCGGTATCCTTAACAACCAGTAAACAACATGGTTGTTAAAGGATCAGTAAAGGATTTTTTTGCACACAGTGGCCCCGATCCTGGTCTTCTGGGGTCCCTCAGCGGCTGTCTCGGCTCCTTCCTGCAAGGACTCCACACTTTCATGCGAGCGAGTTATTCAGGTCCGCTCAGCCAATGACGTAGGCGGGGTCTGACATATGAGGGGGCGGACCTGATGGGGAACTTCCTCCACAGTGTAATAAATGAATAGACCCGCCCCTTCTCACGTTCCGCATCTGGTCCGCTTAGCCTTACACCTACGTCATTGGCTGAGCAGACCTGATGGGGAACTTTAGAAGGGGCGGGTCTATTAATTTAATAAACTGCCAAGGAAGTTCCCCATCAGGTCCGCTCAGGCTCAGCCAATGACGTTTCGTGTGGACAGTGCTGGACATTGGATCGCCGCGGGACACTGGATTTCATCGCTGGAATGTTTTTTTTTCTTTTTTTCTTTTTAATAAAGGACTTTTCCAAGGTGTCTGTGTGTTTTTTTTACACTTTCTTTGTGAAATGGTAGGAGTACAATGTACCCCTTACCAATTCACATAGGGGGGGCAGGATCTGGGGGTCCCCTTTGTTAAAGGGGGCTTCCAGATTCCGATAAGCCCCCAGCTCCCACAGACCCCCACAACCAGGGGGCAAAGGTTGTGGGGATGAGGCCCTTGTCCCCATCAACATGGGGACATCCTCCCCATGTTGAGGGCATGTGGCCTGGTACGGTTCAGGAGGGGGGGGGGCGCTCTCTCTTCCCCCTCTCTTTTCCTCCGCCCTGCCAGGTTGCGTGCTCGGATAAAGGGTCTGGTATGGATTTTTGGGGGAACTCCACGCCATTTTATTTAGAAAATTTGGGGCAGAGTTCCCCTTAAAATCCATACCAGACCTGAAGGGCCTGGTATGGAAATTTGGGGGGACCCCCACGCTTTTTTTTTTATCAATGACTTTTCTATGTATTGCCGGGAGCCGACAATTTATTATAGCCGCGAGTGAGTTTTAAATGACTTTTTTTCCTTCAGAAATGACATTTTGTGCAGGGACAGTCCTAAGCACGGGAAACAAGCGCGACTTTACAGGCATACTATATACACACCTGAGGTACGAAATTTAAAGGAATATTTCACTTTTATGGTTTCACTTTAAGCATTATTAAAATCACTGCTCCCGAAAAAACGGCCGTTTTTAAAACATTTTTTTGCATTGATACAAGTCCCCTGGGGCAGGACCCGGGTCCCCAAACACTTTTTAGGACAATAACTTGCATATTAGCCTTTATAATTAGCACTTTTGATTTCGAACGTTCGAGTCCATTGTATTTAATAGGGTTCTAAAGTTCACGCGAACATTCTGGCTGTTCGCAGGTTCTGGTGCGAACCGAACAGGGGGGTGTTCGGCTCATCCCTAGTCACACCGTATTTGTGCAGCGGTCTTGCGAGTGCACTTTTTTGGGAAAAAATACACTTATTTGAATTAAAAAATAAGACAGCAGTAAAGTTAGCCCAATTTTTTTTATATTGTGAAAGATAATGTTACGCAGAGTAAATTGATACCCAACATGTCAGGCTTCAAAATTGCACCCGCTCGTGGAATGGCGATAAACTTTTACCTTTAAAAATCTCCATAGGCGACGTTTAAAAAATTCTACAGGTTGCATGTTTTGGGTTACAGAGGAGGTCTAGGGCTAGAATTATTTCTCTTGCTCTACCAATCGCGGTGATACCTCACATGTGTGGTTTGAACACCGTTTTCATATGTGGGTGCTGCATACGTATGCATTCGCTTCTGCATGCAAGCTCGGCGGGACGGGGCGCGTTTAATTTCATTTATTTTTTCTTATTTATTTGACCTTTTATTCTTATTTTTTACACTGTTCTTTAAAAAAAATTGTGTCACTTTTATTCCTATTACAAGGAATGTAAACATCCCTTGTAAAAAAAAAAAAAAAAAAAAAAGAAGCATGACAGGGGTCCTCTTAAGTATGAGACCTGGGGTCAAATATCATATTTACACTAAGGCCCCTTTCACACTGAGGCGTATTTCAGACGTTTTAGCGCTAAAAATAGCGCATAAATAACGCCTGAAATACTCCTGCCCCAGCATTCTCAATGTGAAAGCCCGAGGGATGCGCTGGCGAGAGATAAAAAAATCTCATGCAGGCCGCATCTTTGGAGCAGTGAAGGCACGGTGTGTATACCGCTCCTTTACTGCTCCTTCCCATTGAAATCAATGGGACACCGCGGTAATACCGCCCGCAATACCACCACCGCACATGCCCGCCCCAGTATGAAAGGGGCCTAAAATGGAATAAATAATGCTATGGTATGGAGACGGGTGGGGGCCATCTTCCCCTCACTCATCCCCATACCCAGCCACTTCATACCTCCCAACTGGCACGGATTGTGCGGGTTTTACCCGCAGAGGCTCCTCCTTCCCGCACTCCCGCGAGACTATCATGTTTCCCGCACAGCAGGAAACATGAAGAGAAGAAGAGGAGCAGCAGCAGCAGGTAAGAGCCCCCCCCCCCGCATTTTTAAATGTTCCGGCGGCAACCATCAACCACCCCCCCCCCTCTCAACAACTTCTGTGGCAATTCCCGTTTTTTTTTGCCAATGTCCCGCACCCCCCCCGCTCAACAACTCTGGTTGGCAGGGGAGAGGGGACATCAGAATGTCCCGCAAAGGGACTTTACAAAGTTGGGAGGTATGCCACTATAAGGACCTGATCGCCTCCGCTGCTGCCGACCGACGGCTCCAGTAAGTGGCGGAGGGCATGGGAGAGCGGCGGGAGAGGGGGCCACTCTCCCGCCGCAGAGAAAAGACATCTTGCGGCAAATCCGCCACAGAGACCACCATTATCAGAAACCGGACCTCCTGCTGAAGAGGAGGATACCTGGGTTATGGCAGCTGCTATAACAAAGATATCCCTCTTCAAACAGCCAACGTATATTGGCGTGCGGCGGTCCGGAAGTGGAGAACAGGGATGTGTCATTATACAGCAAGAAGAAGACAACTCGTCCCGCCCCGCCACCCCTTCATGGCCGTAGGTATAAGGTTTTGTCCCTTTCACTGAAAGGGGATGTTTGGTTGGAGTCAATTTTGCCTGTTTGTTTGCAGGATGTTGTGTTTAATTTTAAGTAATAGATCGAGCTCTTATAGCTGAGCTATAGTTATGATGATAGAATATGTTTTAAAACTAAGATATGAGTAGTGCTTGATTTAATTGATTAAATTAATTATTTAATTTATTAAGGCTGTTGATAATAATATAAAATTATTTATTATACCTATAATAAAGGACCATGGCCTATTGCAACAACAGGTTGTGCATTTATTATTAGTTTTAAAGAGTTCTGTCTATGATCCCAGATGAAAATGTAGCCTAAATGGTAGACTTGTGCACAACGGAAAAATTCGTTCCGTTTCGGTTCGCTTCTTGTGCACAACGGAAAAATTTGTTCCGTTTCGGTTCGTTTCTTTCCGGTCCTGTTGATTCGTAATCATTCGTAATTTTGCTAGACGGGATTTTTCGTGTTCGGACTAATTCGTATTTTCGCAAGCGACATTTTTCGTTGAATTTTTTGTTGCTTTATAATTCGTACTTTCGGTAGAGTACGTTGTTTTTCGTTGATTCTGGACACAACTCCTACTTTCGTAACTTTTTTTGGGTTCGTTGATTCGTAATTTTCCGTGTCTCTCTCACAACGACGCTGCCTATTATGCCTAATGTGCTTCGAATGGATTTGTACTTTTCTAAATACATAGCGGTTATTTGTAACGATTCGAAATCTCGTATTTTACTTTCATTTTTTACATTCGGCTATAGGCTCCGCCCCTGTACACCATTTTGAGAGGGTTCAGCACGGTGAGGGAGAAGCAGAGAGCAGAGCAGAGTGTTATTCTGCTTCGAATGGATTCGAAATCTCGTATTTTACTTTCGTTTTTTCATGCGGCTATAGCCTCCGCCCCTGTACACGATTTTGAGAGGGAGTTCAGCATGGTGAGGGAGAAGCAGAGAGCAGAGTGAGTGTTATTGTGCTTCAAATGGATTCGTACATTCGTAACTTTTTTCATAACGAATTATGCCGAAGACATTCGGGCATTCGCTATTTTGCGGTATAATTTATTTCGGATTCGGTTTTATTCGTAATTGCTTTGTTCGGAAATTCGAATGCTTCCGAATGTCCGAAAGTTGCTAAATTCGGACGAATTTCGATTCGTTACGAAACGAATTGCACAAGCCTACTAAATGGTAACACATTGCTACACATTTTCAAAGACATGGCGAAGCATGTATTTTCTTGCGGCTTGCTGTGCATTTGGAAATATGCAGATGTGAACGGTAATGCAAGCGCACTGCCGCACGTTTTCTAAGCACGCTGAAAAGCATAAATTTTCTTGCGGGTTGCTGTGCAGATGCGAACAAATGGTAATGCAAGCACAATGCGCGTTGCTGCATGTTTTTGAAAAGCATGGCATGGTGTGAATTTTCTTGTGGGTTGCCATACATTCAGAGATGCACAGTGGAAATGAATGTTAACGAAAGTGCGCCATGTGTTTTTTTGTGGATTACTATGCATTTGGAAATGTGCAGATGTGAACGAATGGTAACGCAAATGCAACATGTGTTGCCGTTTGTTTTCTAAACACATGACAAAGCACATGTTTTCTGTGCTGGATGCTGTGCAACCAGCACAGAAAACATGACACACATTGCTGCACATTTTTGAAACGCATGGCAAGGGGGGCATGTTTTTATTGCAGGTTATCATGCGCTCAGAAACACGCAGGTGCAAACAAATGGTAATGCAAAGGAGCCACACGTAGCCACGCATATTTGAAATGCTTACCAAAGTGTGCATTTTCTTGTGCGTTGCATTCGGAAACATGCAGATGCAAATGAATAGTAACAAGTGTGATGCACGTTGCCATGCATTTTCAAAATGCACCGCAAAGTGTGCATTTTTGTTGCCACACATGCGTTGCTATGTGTTTTTGAAACGCACAACAAAGTGCGTGTTTTCTGTGCTGGTTTCATTTGGAAACATGAAATACATTGCTGCACATGCCGCAAAGCATCCGTTTTTTATTTCGGGTTGCTGTGCATTTGGAAACAGACAAATGCAAACGAATGGTAATGCAAAAGTGATTTTGTTTTCAAAAACACATGGCAAAGCGTTAATTTTCTTGCAGGTGGTGGTCATGCGCTCGGAAATGTGCAGATGAGAGTGCAGCCTAAATGGTAATGAAAGTACGACGTGCATTGCCGCGCATTTTAGAAACGCGCATCAAATCGTGAATTTTCTGTGTCGGTTGCAGTGCATTCAGTAACACGCAGGTGCGAACCCAACCTAAATGACACAGTGAGAGCAATGTGTGTTTGGTGGGTTTTCTGTGTGGGTTGCGTCAGTGGTGTATATACGTTTTGTGCTGCCCTAGGCCTGACTAAACTCATGCACCCCCCCAATTTAAATATGACCCACCCCTTCCTGTCAATGCCACACCCCTTCATTTGTAAGACCCGCCCTGTCATATGTAAACCACTTCCTCTTTAGGCTCCACCTTTTCCTCTTAGAGCTCCACCCCTTCCTCTCTGTACATTAGGCCCAGGTTCACATTAGGGAGGGTTTGAAATCGTGCGAGTTCAGCTGAACTCGCACAATTTCAAACCGGCAATGCTGTCCAACTTCGGGGATGATTTGACAGACATCTGTGTGGGTTCATGCACAGATGTCTATTCAAATCACCCCCAAAATCGCCAAAAGTAGTACAGGAACTGCTTTTGGGAATCGGTGCGGCGCAGCAAAGTTGGCGTCACACTGATTCGAACTGTGCAATAGCTGCAGATTTGGCATGCGATTTGACATGCCAAATCGGCCCAATGTGATTGTGGGCTTAAAGTGGGTACCAAGTGCAGCCTCACCAGTGCCTATCAGTGCAGCTTCATCAGTGCCCATCAATGCAGCCTTACCCGTGCCCATCAGTGCAGCTATACCAGTGCCCATCAGTGCAGCCTCACCAGTGCCCACACAGGTGGTGAGGAGGAAGCATATCGCTACCTCCACTGCCTGTCAATTGCCTCTGATAAGAAATCTGTGTGGATTGCTTTTCAGAGGCGTGGCAGTCTTTTTTAATCAGAGCAGCAGAGGGAGGAGGTGATGTTTAAACTTACTAACCAATTTTCCAGCCTCTAGTGTGCGTGTAATCTGATTTGCCACCTGTCCTGCACACCTTAACACACACACAGAAAGTGTGTCTGTGTGTGCATCAGGGGGTGGAGTATGGACACAGCTGATGGGGCAGGCACAACAGAGATTGGATAGATCATGAGGAGGTGGGGCAAAATCATTGGCCTTTTCAGCAAACTGCGTTTACTCCAAATAGAGACAAAAAAAAAAAAAAGAAAGAAAATAAATATCCGTCAGTCTTAAATGTAGTTAGCAGGATGGACAATAAAATCCAGACTGATCTATAATGAGAAAACAGAAAATTGTATCATACTTACCAGTAATTTTCCTTTCCTGGTGCCTATCCATGGCAGCATACCTGTGACAAGCTCCGCCTTGGCTCCTCCCTCAGGACTAGTGAATATTATAAAAGAGTTGGTTAGCACAGCCCCAGCATTCTCCGTAATATAGAATACTGAGGGTGGGATTGTATGCTGCCATGGATAGGCACCAGGAAAGGAAAATTACTGGTAAGTATGATACAATTTTCTGTTTTCCTGGTGCCTCCATGGCAGCATACCTGTGACAAATAACTAGCTTATATGGGTGGGATGATGCTCAGAGGTTTATTTTAAAGAGATTATTATCATCATTTAGAGGAAGAAGCAAAGGCCGATTTGACCGTCTGTCTGCCAAACTTCACCGATGAGAGAGCTCCTGGGTCTACTCGGTAATGTTTCAGAAATGTATGTTGGAACGACCAAAGTCGCTGCCCTGTAAATAGTTTCAATTGACACATTCGCTCTTGCCGCCCAAGAGGCAGAAACCGTTCTGGTGGAGTGCGCCCTGACTATCGAAGGGGATCCCAGTCCTTTTGCCCTGTACACCTTGTGGATGAGTTTAGCGAACCATGAGGCAATCGTTCTTGCTGATGCCTCCTTGCCTTTGTTTTTGAACAACCTGATAGTGTCCCTGAAGGATTCTGTAGTCTGCAGATAGCATCTCAAAGTGGAGGCAATGTCCAGCTCGTGAAGAGAACCTGAGTCCTATTTTGAAAATGTTGGAAGTGCCAAAGGCTCCGACATGTTCGGGGATGATGTGACCTTGGGGCTAAGTCCTCGCACCGTTCCGAGTTCTACCCTGTCAGGAAAGAATATGATATGATTATGATCCGCTCCTAAAGCTTGGAGCTCTGAAACCCGTCTGTCAGAAGTTATGGCTATCAAGAAGGATAGCTTCATGGTTAGATTCCAAAGTGATGCTGACTCTGAAGAGGCAAGAGGTGGATTGGTTAAAAGACTCTAGGATGATAGCAAGGTCTCAAGTGGGAAAAGATTGTTTAGATGCTGGTCGGATCTTTTTGACAGCTTTGAAAAATTGGATTATTAATGAATCCTCAGCCCATCTTTTACTGGATGCCGCTGAAATTGCCGCTACCTGCACCTTTAGTGTACCTAAGCAAGACCTAGGTCTAAGCCTGCCTGCAAGAAATTTTAGAATTTGAGAGGATGATGGAAAATCTGGATCGCAGTTTCTGCCAATCATGAAGGCCCTGAATTTGTTCCACACCTTATCGTATATACTGTTTGTGGATGGCTTTCTTGCGCTGAGCAGGGTTTTGATAACTTTGTTGGGACATCCTAGGGATTGGAATCTTTCCCTTTCAGCTGCCAGATGTGAAGAATTAACCTGCGGGAATCTGGATGGGTGTGACATCCCTGGGACAGGAGAAAAGGTATTTTTGGAACCTTGACTGGAGGCTGTGTATTCAGGTACATTGCTGTGGGGAACCAGGGACGTCTTGGCCAGTACAGTAGGACCGCTATCACAGTTGTGATTTCTACCATAAGCCTCAACAGGAGTTTTTTTGGAATGAGAGGCCATGGAGAGAAGGCATAGGCCAGATTGCATGCCCAGGGGCTGAGAGAGCATCTACTGCCTCCGCCTGGGGATGAGGAAGTCTCGAGATAAACCTTGAAAACTTGGTATTTAATGCTGTTGCAAATAGGCCCAGCCTGAGGGGACCCCACTGGTCCACTAACCAGTCGAAAACTTTCGGGTGCAGAGACTATTCGTTGGAATCTACGAACCTGCGAGATAGGCGGTTGGCCCTTGAGTTGAGAAGACCGGGCAGACAGACTGCCCTTAGGTCTTTTAGATTCCTTTTTTCCCAAAAGAATATGGTTTCACTTCTTTCAGCAGGAACCTGTGCGCGTCCCTCCTTGTCGGTGTATATAAGACACCGCAGCCCTGTTTTCCATTTGGAGAGGAACTGGTTTGCCTGTAATCTTGAATTCTAGGGCTAGCAATGCAAAAGGTAGGCTGCCCGGACCTCCAGGATATTTGATACCAGGCCTGTTGTATTTAAGGACCATCTTCCTTGCCCTGAGATCTGGTTGCAGTGTGATCCCCACCTGCTTCACTGGCATCGGTAATAATTGTGATCCAGTTGACATGTCCTAATGGACGTGATTTCATAGGAGTGTGTTTCTTCATCCACCAATGTAGACTCCTGAGCATCAGGGTCGTCAGGTGTATGGGTTGGGATAGATACCGTCTGTTCCACAGCCTCGAGAACTCCAGCTGGAAATGTCTCAAATGCCAATGGGCCCAAGGGACCATAGGGATGCATGACGACATCCGGCCTATCAGGCTCTGACAGTTCGAGTATGACAGGTAGGATCTCACACTGACTTTCTTCATCTGTCGAATAGTCGATGTCACCTTTTGAGGTGGGAGGGATACTGTACCATTCTGTTCCACTTACTGGGCTGGATCCTTCGCCCCAAAGATGAAGGTCATCCAAGTAATGGTATACTCGAAGCCCTAATTCTCTTAGAGGGGCTATGATGGCAATTAGGGTCTTCGTAAAGACTCTTGGTGACGTGCAGAGGCTGAATGGGAGACTCCAAAATTTAAGATGTACAGGCACCACTGCAAACCTCTGATATTTCTGGAAAGGAGGGAGTGTCGGTATATGCAGGTAAACTCCCTTTTGAATTTTTTTAGGAAGATATAGCGATTTTGCCTCTTCAGGTCTAACACAGGTCTCCAACCTCTGTTTCTCTTGGGGACTAGAAACAGGGTGGAGTAAAAACCGAAAATCTTTCTGATGGAGACACTGGAACCACTGCTTGCTGTTCCTGCAAGGAGAGAAGAAATCGCTGTAGTGCTTCAGTTTTTTTGGGGGAACCTTGACACCCTTGTCGGAGAGAAGAAGTCTTTGGAGGGTTTGTCTAGAAACGACCAGAAGTGACCGTATTTAACTGTGGAGACTACCCACAAATCCCTGCACTTTGTTCCCAGATCTTCAAGAAGTGTTTGAGTCTGGCCCCCACAGGCATCGCTTGGGATGGCCTGGCGTCAAAAGGATTTAGCAGAATCCTGAGGGATAGGCACGAGTCTCTGTCTACGGGTCTTGAGGAAGGTAGACTGCGTGCTTCTCCAATTTTGCCTGCGAAGGTCCTGGAGCACCTGGATCGCCTGTCTTGGGGTAACAGGCCCAATTTCCCGGCCATGACTGCTGACCAAGGTTCCAGCCAGAAGGCCCGTTTGGCCATAACTGTGTGGAGCATTGACCTTGTGGAGTATTGAATTGAATCGATCGTGGCTTCACCAATAAGATCTACTGAGAGCTTTAGCTCCACTAAGGCCCTGATGATGTCCTCCCCTGGGGTATCCTGTTAGATTGCAAACTCTATATCATCTGTCCAGACGCATAGGGCGTTGGACACTGACGTCAGGGCTATCGCAGGTTTACAAGCGTTGCCCGCCATCTTTTGGGAGATCAAGATCCATCCTTTTGTCTGGTGGATCCTTAAACAAAGTCGAGTCTTCCATGGGCAATGTGACGTTCTTTGCCAACCTTACTACAGCTGCATCAACCACTGGAGGGCCCTCCAGCATTGCGGAATCGGCCTCTGAGAGAGGGTATAACTTTCCCAGTCGATTAATGGAGAATATTTTCTCCGTCTTTTTCCACTCTTCCTCAATCACATCCCTGATATCCCCCATGAGAGGGAAAGAGGGTAATCTGGCGTTTGAAAAGAGGGGAAGTACGACTAAGACTTCTGTGTCGGTCTCTTCCCAGCCGATCGCTTGTTTTACCGCCTGCACAAAAGGCTGGACCATGGCGAAAGCAAAACCAAAAAGGTATCTAGGTCATCAGAGAGACCCCCTGAGATGGCATTCTCTTCCTGATGTTTAGAGGAAGAAGCAGGCGTCCGGCGTGAGATTTCACTTGAGGACGGCCCGGGAATGGGGATGTCATAGGAGATGCCAGATGTTGCGGTGGCATTGTGGCTACCAATTCCGCGAGGGAATTCTTTACTGCTTTCTTAAGTAGGTCCGCCACTTGCAGGCTTTCGGACTTTCTGTCCGCTGGGCAATTTCGACAGATCACTTTGTCTGGAAGTGGGGTGTCTCCACAGGACTGACATCCTGGAGATCTCGGCTTCAGGAGCGTTAGGCCACTTTCACACTGAGGCGCTTGAAAAACTGCCAGTAAAACACTGAGCGCTTTTGAATCGCTTTTCAGGCGCTTTTGAAGCGCTTTCAACTCATTTCAATGGAGATGGGCGTTTTTTCAGTGTACTGCCCCAGTGTGAAAGCATTCATTGATTTTAATGGAAATAAGTTTTCAGGCGTTTTTTTTTTTTTTTTTTTTTTTTGCGTGAAAGCGCCTGAAAAGCACCTCAGCGATGACTTCCTGCCACTTCTATGATCCGATGCCTGGACAACCTGTCTCTACTGGGACTAGAATCATCATAGTCCTCATTTTGCCTTGAGGTCTTTTTAGACGTCTTCTGGCGTATAGGGCTGAAATACATAAAAGTACCAGCTTCGGTGCACTCTTTTTTTTTTTTTTTTTTTTTTAAGATGTGTAAGCTTACCTGGACATAGGTCCTTACCTCAGAAGTACAGTAGGATCTTTGTACGGGTGGCGAATGGCTCATGCTGAGTGGCTTAGCAAAGGTAGCAGCTAAGAAAGGAACAGGGAAGGGTTAACGACCATGTCCTAATCTGGCTAAGAGAAACAAAATCTCTGTTTTTTTTGTTTTTTTTTAAATATTAATTTATTTATATAAAATATTTTTTTATTTCATTTTTTTGGGGGGAGGGGGTTTCTCGCACGCATGCATATAAAAATTTTTTTTTTTTTTAAACAATTTTTCCCCTTTTTTTTTTTTTTCAAATAATATAATTTATTTAAATTTTTGTAAGAGTTTTACTTGCACACCTGTATATACTATAATTAATTTTAAAAACAATTTTCCCCCCTTTTTTAAAAAATTATTATACATACATACATACATACACATATATATATATATATATATATATATATATATATATATATATATATATATACACACACACATACACACACATATATATTTTTACTTACCTGAAACGACAGGTATTCTTCCCTGGAGCTTTCTGTTAAGTAGATCTCAGCCAGCCAGGGAGATAAATGGGAACAGGTGGATAGAGGAAAACGCCTCTGCCCTGTAATTTAGGGTTAAGGGCAAGAAAACAAAATTTTCCCTAACCTAAGATGGCCACCGAGGCTTCCGCGCTTACCGCGCATGCGCGAACCGGCGGCTCTAGGACCCGGACGTCCCGGGCGTCGGCGCATGCGCAGAACGTGGCAAAAGACGCCGTAAGTAAACAAAAAGGCTGGGGGTGAGCGTGCGCGATCCCTAAGGGGGACGAGGAGGTGATAGAGGGCGAGGGGGAGACAGGGGGCATAAAGGAAATGGGAAAAACTGAGAAAACAGCCAGAAAGAAAAAGCTAAAAAGGAAGGAAAAAAGGGAAGAAGAAAAAAAAAGAAATGCAGAAATAGCTGCTGCCTCTGTTGCCATGTGTGAGCTAATGCCTGGACGATGTGCTGCAGGTAGAGCTCTTAGTTAAGAGACAAACTGCTTGTCCCAAAAGATCCTACAGAAGGGACTCCCAACCTTATAAGCGGGTTTAGCTGCCCAAGAGAAGGGACCGTGTCCGGGAGAGGCTTGAACCCGGACGGAAGCTGCCAAATGCAGAAGGTTAAGGACGTTCGACCATGAGGTATGCGGAAAAAAAGGAGAATGCTGGGGCTGTGCTAACCAACTCTTTTATAATATTCACTAGTCCTGAGGGAGGAGCCAAGGCGGAGCTTGTCACAGGTATGCTGCCATGGAGGCACCAGGAAATGACACTTCTCTTCATGTCAGAAGGCAGCATGAACCATACAGGTAGCTATGAAAGGTGAACCAATATATACTAGCAGACACTAAGGTGTTAAATGCCATTTTTTACCAGAAGCACCAGCCTGCAGATGTTGAGCTGTACATAGTCAGGATGCATTCACACCTCATAAAACACCATCAAAAACACCAGAAAAATGCCTAACAAGCAAAATCCCATTCATTTAAATGACCCCTGTTCACATCTGAGCGTTTTATCGCCGTTAGTAAAACGCCTGAGGCTGCATTCACACCTGAGCGTATAGTTTTTAGGCAGAAAGTCACGCTATTTTTGCCACGATTTTGTACAGGTCAAAAGGTCACCAATGTAAAAGAATAGAAAATGCCTGTAATCTGCCAAAAAAATAAGCTCATGTACTTTTTTGAGCAACAGGCATTTTTCTTTAGGTGACAGAGTGCTCAGATGTGAACAGGGGCCATTGAAATTAATGGGATTTGTCTTGTTTTTAGAGCTGAGGCTGAGGCCTCGTACACACGGCCGAGATTCTCGTTGAAAAAAACATGTCGTTTTTTTCGACGAGATTCTTGGACAAGAAACTTGTCCCGGCCGAGTGTACACACGCTCATTTCAAAGAACCCGCGGTTCTTTGAATGGAGCGTACGCGGTGACGTCATCGACTACGACGAGCATGCGCTCGTCACATTCGATGCCGTCGCCGCCATCTTGGTATACCCTACGTATGCCTAGGAAGCTACCGCGCATGCGTCAAATTCATTTCGAACATGCGCGGGCTTCCGGGAGGACAGGTAAGTGTACACACACTCACTTTTCTCGTCGAGAAACATGCCGAGGAGAATCTCGACGAGAAAATAGAGAGCAGGTTCTCTATTTTCTCGTCGAGGTTACTTGTCGGTTTTCTCGACGGGAAACCCGATAGCCGCGTACACACGACCGATTTACTCGGCAAGACCTCTCTGTCAGCAAGTTTCTTGCTGGTTCTTGCCGAGAAAATCGGTCGTGTGTACGAGGCCTGAGAGCAGAAAAATGCCCAAAAAGGCCTAGGTGTGAACAGAGCCTGAGCTCAAAATAGTACATGAACTTCTTTGTAGGCAGATTACAGGCGTTTTTTTGCTTTTTAAATTAGTGAACTTTTGACCTGTACAAATCGTGGCAAAAAACGCAGCAAAAATCGTGGTAAAAAAGCGTGACCTTCTGCCTGAAAAAAAAATACGCTCATGTGTGAGTGCATATGCAAAAAGAAACAAGTGCGCAATCACCATGAATTAAAACAACAATCCTGCAAACAGGAAAAAATTATTTAAAACATCAAGTGAAAAATAAATATATATAGTGAAAAAAAGGGGTTGATGTAGAGAATCTTCTATTATAAGGAATCTCCAAACAATATTCATTTAACAAATGTGTATAAAAAGTGTCCCAAAAAGAAGTTGTATATTTAAATGTTTTACATTTTAAATAATCAGCTCCACCAATCTTCATATGGGTAAGGAACAGGGATGAGCCGAACACCCCCCTGTTCGGTTCGCACCAGAACCTGCGAACAGACAAAATGTTCGTGTAAACTTTAGAACCCTATTAAATACAATGGACTCGAACGTTCGAAATCTAAAGTGTTAATTATAAAGGCTAATATGCAAGTTATTGTCCTAAAAAGTGTTTGGGGACCCGGGTCCTGCCCCAGGGGACATGTATCAATGCAAAAAGAAGTTTTAAAAACGGCCGTTTTTTTGGGAGCAGTGATTTTAATAATGCTTAAAATGAAAAAATAAAAGTGAAATATTCCTTTAAATTTCGTACCTGGGGGGTGTGTATGATATGCATGTGAAGTGGCGCATGTTTCCCGTGCTTAGAACTGTCCCTGCAAAAAATGTCATTTTTGAAAGAAAAAAAATGCATTTAAAACTGACTCGCGGCTATTAATGAATTGTCGGCTCCCGGCAATACATACAAAAGTCATTGATAAAAAAAAAAAAAAAAAGCGTGGGTGTTCCCCAGAATTCAATTACCAGGCCCTTCAGGTCTGGAATGGATATTAAGGGGAACCCCGCCGCAAATTTAAAAAAAAATTGACGTGGGGTTCCCCCAAATATCCATTCCAGGCCCTTCAGATCTGGCATGGATTTTAAGGGGAACCCCACCCCAAATTTTTTTAAAAAATGGCGTGGAGTCCCCCTAAAAACCCATACCAGACCCCTTATCCGAGCACGCAACCTGGCCGGCCGCAGGGGAAAAGGGGGGGGACGAGAGAGCGGCCCCCCTCCCTCCTGAACCGTACCAGGCCACATGCCCTCAACATGGGGAGGATGTCCCCATGTTGATGGGGACAAGGGCCTCATCCCCACAACCCTTGCCCGGTGGTTGTGGGGGTCTGCGGGCGGGGGGCTTATCGGAATCTGGAAGACCCCTTTAACAAAGGGGACCCCCAGATCCCGCCCGCCCCTTATGTGAATTGGTAAGGGGTACATTGTACCCCTACCATTTCACGAAGAAAGCGTAAAAAAATGTTTAAAAAAAAACACACAAACACCTTGAAAAAGTCCTTTATTTAAAAAAACAAAAAAAAAACAAAAACATTCCAGCGGTGAAATCCAGTGTCCCGCGGCGATCCCAATGTCCAGCGCTGTCCTTCATTGGTTGTGCCTGAGCGGACCTGATGGGGAACTCCCTCTCAGCGGACCAGATGCGGAACATGAGAAGGGGCAGGTCTATACATGTATTACCAAAGTGAGAGCAGTCCCCCATCAGGTCCGCCCCCTCGGTATGTCAGACCCGCCTACGTCATTGGCTTGAGCGGGGAACTTCCTTCACTATGTAAATTTAAATTACACAGTGAAGGAAGTTCCCCGCTCAAGCCAATGACGTAGGCGGGTCCGACATACCGAGGGAGCGGACCTGATGGGGAACTTTAGAAGGGGCAGGTCTATACATTTAAAATACTGAGAGGGAGTTCCCCATCAGGTCCGCTCAGGCACAACCAATGAAGGACAGCGCTGGACATCGGGATCGCCGCGGGACACTGGATTTCACCGCTGGAATGTTTTTTTTTTTTTTTTTTAATAAAGGACTTTTTCAAGGTGTTTGTGTGTTTTTTTAAACATTTTTTTACGCTTTCTTCGTGAAATGGTAGGGGTACAACGTACCCCTTACCAATTCACATAAGGGGCGGGCGGGATCTGGGGGTCCCCTTTGTTAAAGGGGTCTTCCAGATTCCGATAAGTCCCCCGCCCGCAGACCCCCACAACCACCGGACAAGGGTTGTGGGGATGAGGCCCTTGTCCCCATCAACATGGGGACATCCTCCCCATGTTGAGGGCATGTGGCTTGGTACGGTTCAGGAGGGAGGGGGGGGGCGCTCTCTCGTCCCCCCCTTTTCCCCTGCGGCCGGCCAGGTTGCGTGCTCGGATAAGGGGTCTGGTATGGATTTTTAGGGGGACTCCATGCCATTTTTTTTTAAAATTTGGGGTGGAGTTCCCCTTAAAATCCATGCCAGATCTGAAGGGCCTGGAATGGATATTTGGGGGAACCCCACGTAAATTTTTTTTTAAATTTGCGGCGGGGTTCCCCTTAATATCCATTCCAGACCTGAAGGGCCTGGTAATTGAATTCTGGGGAACCCCCACGCTTTTTTTTTATTTTTTTTTATCAATGACTTTTGTATGTATTGCCGGGAGCCGACAATTCATTAAGTTTTTTTAAAAGACTTTTTTTCTTTCAAAAATGACATTTTTTGCAGGGACAGTTCTAAGCACGGGAAACATGCGCCACTTCACATGCATATCATACACACCCCCCAGGTACGAAATTTAAAGGAATATTTCACTTTTATTTTTTCATTTTAAGCATTATTAAAATCACTGCTCCCGAAAAAACGGCCGTTTTTAAAACGTCTTTTTGCATCCCAAGGGATCTCTCCTCGCTCCACCAGCTGATCGGATGTCCAACACACAGGAATCAAGGTAAGCAGAGATAATGATTGCTCCAGGTGCACTCCTAGGAGTTTGTTCAACTCAGCAGGAAGGGATTGAATGAAAAAAACTTAATGGTGCAGTATTTCAGAAAAAAGTTTCCAAATGATTTATTGAAAAAAATCACAGCAAAGACCAAAACAAGTTCACATCCAATCCACACTTCATAAAAAGATATATATAAAAACAGGAACACAAAAGAGGGGGAGAGGGTAAAAAAGGAAAAAATATCCGAAAAATCAGTCAGAGAGCAAACACTGACTGCTTCAATGAACAAATACGTGATAACGTTTTAGGGATGTATGCTCCACCCGACGCGTTTCCCCACAAATGGCATCAACTGGGAACGGAGGCTGATTCCCAACGTCATCACTTCACGTATATATACTCATGAGGCAGTCGTGACACCGGAAGCTAGATTTTTCAAATATAGCCTTGTAGTCACCAAATTGGTAGGCTGAATCCAACATGTTGTAGACACAGAACATACCAAAAATATTCTCTTCAGCTCAATAGGAGAGATAATTAACATATTATAAACATTAAAAGAATATATATATAATAATGAATGTTGAAATTTAGAATTAGCCTCTAAATGCTGCATGACCAATTGTTATGTGTGAGTGCAGCCTTAACCATTTAGGTAAGCAGCAGTGTACACGTGTTCATTAAGCCCGGGTTCACACTGATGCGATGCAGGAACCAGTGTGATTCCAGCGCCGGTTGCCGCATCGTATCTCTCCCGCGGGTAGTTCACACTGACCTCTGTGAACCGCAGCTGGTGTCAATACATTGTTAATGACACCCCCAGTTTAGATCGCAGTATGAACTGTTAACTCGCACAGGAATCAGATCACATGGGCATACCTCCCAACTTTTAAAATGTCCTCTGCGGGACATTCATTCAGATTTTTTACCCCAGCATTAAAGTTGTTGACTGGGGGGGGGGACGTTTTTTTTTTACTCTCAGAGTGAAGTTGTTGAGCGTGGGGGGGATGGGTGCCGCTGGACGGACGTTTTTAAAAAAAAAACAGACTGCTGAGAGCACAGTTGTTGAGGGGGCGTTTTTTTTAACATGAACTGCATAGTTATTTGTTAATGAGCGGGGGAGGCGGCGGACTTCACTAAACACACAACAGGGACGTCTGTCAGAACTTACCTCCTCCCTCTGCCTCCTGTGTCCTGCTGTGACTGTGCGGGAATACAGAAGGTATCGCGGGACTGCGGGAAAGTGGGGTCACTGTGGGAAAAACCCGCAGAATCCGTGCGGGTTGGGAGGTATGCATGGGAGAGAACACCCATGCGATCTGATTCTAGTGCGGGGAAAAACAAGTCCCTGCAATTTTTTCTGTGCCAATCCAATGCGAGTTCAGCCATACAACTGTATGGCTGAAGTCGCATCTCACACACAAACATTGCATGCGATCAGCACCACAGGTGTGGGTGCGAATCACATGCGATGTCTGTGATCGTACTGGTGTGAACCTGGGCTAAAGCAGAGAAGAAAAGCACAGTTCTCTCCTAGCAAGGACACAGAGGGTTAATTACTTGAGAGTCTTTATTTCAGATAACAGGGAGATAGGAGAAACAAAGTGGGAAAGCCTGAGCACAGATAAGTCACAGCATGAGGTTTGCAAGGAGACACAGTGAGGATCGGTATTTACTCTCACCCCTCCTGCCAGGTCAGATATACACAATGAACACAGTAGCTGTGTCCGGTGCCGCCCCCCCCCCCCCCCAAGTGCCGCTCTAGGCCTGGGCCTTGTCGGCCTAGGCCAAGAAACAGCACTGGGTTGCGTGCAAGAGTGCCCTCTTAGCAAGTGGCAGTGGGGGATAAGGACGATCAGGGCTGCTTTCTGCTAAACCATTACACAGAGCAGGGAAGTATAACAAAACCATTGCACAGAGCAGGGAAGTATAACAAAACCATTACACAGAGCAGGGAAGTATAACAAAACCATTACACAGAGCAGGGAAGTATAACAAAACCATTACACAGAGCAGGGAAGTATAACAAAACCATTACACAGAGCAGGGAAGTATAACAAAACCATTACACAGAGCAGGGAAGTATAACAAAACCATTACACAGAGCAGGGAAGTATAACAAAACCATTACACAGAGCAGGGAAGTATAACAAAACCATTACACAGAGCAGGGAAGTATAACAAAACCATTACACAGAGCAGGGAAGTATGACATTTTTTATATTGTTAGAGAATAAAAACATTGCCTTTAGAATCACTTTAATTTTCTGACTAAAGTTCCACTTTCCGCTTGTTCCCCCTTCACTGCAGAGAGGAATGGAGTGTGGGTGGGGATAACACAATTCCATTCCTAACCTAATTGTCACCCACTACATTAAGGCCCATAAACACCCACAGTAACCCTTAGACTAGGGTGACCAGACATCCCCGGTTTCCGGGGACAGTCCCCGGATTGAGGATAATGTCCCTGGACCAAGTCTGTCCCCGGATTGGATTTGAACAGAGGCTGGGGCAATTTCAAAGACAGTCAGTGCAGAATAAAAAAAATAAATCTGAATTAGCTTAGGGGGGGGGGGGTGAGTTTTTTCCATTATCTGTGCCCCTTTCTAATGATCATGTGCTGGTCGGAAGGAATATTTCTTCAGTTTCGGGTGCATGCCCATTCAGCACTGCTCATATGTTCTTCTTCCTTGAGTCAAGTCCTGGCCAGCTGCGTGCCTGCTTATCTCCTTGCCTTCCCTGGCAGAGTGATCTTCCTCCGCTCCCCACCCAGTAGTAGCCATGGCCTGGGGGGTAAGACTTGAGAGGCTGTGAGGTGGGCGGCGGCGGCGACAGGCAGAGAGAGGCAGCTGAGCTCAGCTGACGGTGTCCAGCAGCAGGAATAGAGGGGAAGTGGATCCGATCGTGGGGCTGCCAGTGCCTTCAGGGCTTCAACACAGGTGTGCTTTGGGGGTGTCTGTGAATAGACTACATTGCACTTTGCCTGTCTCTCTGGCATATTGGTCATAAGTTAACAAAATCAGAACCCAGCAGCCATATTATGTGACACACTGTGACGGAGCCAGCCAAAGCTATGATAGTGCCTGCTACCTGTGAGTTATCGTAATGCTGATGATCTTAACCAGTTGCCGACCGCCCGATAGCAGATTTACTGCAACAGGGCGGTCGCGCTGTGAAGTATCACATATATACGCGATTCTGCATTTCTGGGTCCACCGGTACCAGCTAATCATTATGTACACAGGCAATACGGTGATCTGCCTATGTAAACAAGGCAGATCGCTGTTCTGTCAGTATGGAACACATTGATCCTGATCCCCCACAGTGAGAAAGAACTTGTTAGGCACACATTTAGCCCTTTGATTGCCCTAGATGTTATCCCCTTCCCAGGCAGTGTCATTAGTACAGTGACAGTGCATATATTTAGCACTGATCACTGTATTAGTGTCACTGGTTCCCACAAAGAGTTAAAAGTGTCACTTAAGCCCCGTACACACGGTCGGACTTTTGCCCAACAAACTTTGTTTTAAGCAAGTTGGACCAACAATCCGACCGTGTGTACGCTCCATCGGACAAACTTTTTTCCGTTTGGTTTTGTTTTCATCGGACAAAAGTTGGGTCTGCAAACGGACAAACTTTTGCCCAACAAAAGTCCGATGGAGCAAAGTCCTACCGTGTGTGTAGAGAAAACCATAGGACTTTTGTCTGATGGACAAAACAACTAATGTTAAAATCAACCAACAATAGCAGAAGTTGACCAAAGGGTGGCGGTAAAGAGCAGAAAAGAGCAGAAAAACCATGTGATGTTGCAAAAAGTTTTGGGAAAGTTTGCAGAAAAGTCCTGTGGTGTGTATGCTATGGGTGTGCCCGGCCAACTCCGTTCGGACAAAAATCCACGGAAAAGTCCGATGGAAGTCCGACCGTGTGTACGAGGCTTTAGTGTCATATTTGTCCACGGCAATATCGCAGTCCGGCTTTGAGTCACTGATTGCCGCCATTACTAGTAAAAAAAAAATATGTCCCCGGATTTCATTTTAAAAATCTGGTCACCTTACCTTAGACCTGCCCATATCAACTCCCACAGCTGCTGCAAGTGACTCCTATAGCCTGCCTTGAGTTGAAACTACAGAGGCTCAACGGATCATGTGACATGTAGTATCAGGACTGGCAAAGCAAGGAAACAGGAAGTCAGAGACTTAGAAATTCAGCCAGGAGGAGGAGTGACATCACAACACAGAGACCTGCTGTATACAGCTAAAATAGGTAATATACAGAAAAACTGACACTGTGGTTGTGATTCATTTACATGCACAATGGATCTGTTGTTTTAGGGAGGAAAAGCTGGAGTTTTAAATTAGAAGGCTTGTATTTTTTATATGGGCTTTTCTAAATTGGTGATCCCTTTATAATTTCTTCAGTAAGTCTATGTAAATAGGTGTGTGGAGCTCTGACAGTCACATGATTGGTTGATTAAAAAAAAAAATAACAATCTGAATATAAATGACATTATGTAATGTGTAAATATACGAAAGAAATGCTTGTGTTCATTTATGGGGCAGTGCAATGTTTATCTTGCTTTCTATATGACTATGTGGGCAGAACTCTGGCATGTGATTGGCTAAAAAATGTAAATAACACAATGTAAAAAATAAACAAAAGCATTGCTTTTACGTGTTCTGTTTCAACCACTAGCCACCCGCCGTACGACTATATACGGCCACAAGGTGGCTCTACAATGCCGGGAGGCTGTCTTTATACGGCCTCCGCTCCTCCGGCCACTGGGGGGCGTGTGAGAGACGCCAGCGGCGCGCGTGCATGTCCGGTGTGTCACTGAGATGCCGATGCGCGTGCCTGGTGGCCGCGATGTCCGCCAGATACACGCGATCGGCCGTTACACAGACAAGGATGTGGATCTCTGTGTGTAAACACAGAGATCCACGTCCTGTCAGGGAGAGGAGACCGATACTGTGTCCCTTGTACATAGGGACACAGATCGGTCACCTCCCCCAGTCAGTCCCCTCCCCCCACAGTAGTAATCACTCCCAAGGCACACATTTAACCCCTTCCTCGCCCCCTAGTGTTAACCCCTTCCCTGCCAGTCACATTTATACAGTAATCCGTCCATATTTATAGCAATGTTCGCTGTATAAATGTGAATGGTCCCAAAAATGTGTCAAAAGTGTCCAATGTGTCCGCCATAATGTCGCAGTCATGAAAAAAATCACTGATCGCCGCCATTACTAGTAAAAAAAAATAATAAAAATGCCATAAAACGACCCCCTATTTTGTAAAAGCTATAACTTTTGCGCAAACCAATCAATAAACGCTTATTGCTATTTTTTTTACCAAAAAATATGTAGAAGTATATATGTATTGGCCTAAACTGAGGAAAAAAAAAATTGGGATATTTATTATAGCAAAAATCAAAAAATATTGTGTTTTTATCAAAATTGTCGCTCTTTCTTTGTTTATAGCGCAAAAAATAAAAACGCAGAGGTGATCAAATACCACCAAAAGAAAGCTCTATTTGTAGGAAAAAAAGGACGTCAATTTTGTTTGGGAGCCACGTCGCACGACCGCGCAATTGTCATTCAAAGCGTGACAGTGCCGAAAAGCTGAAATTTCGCCTGGGCAGGAAGGGGGTATATGTGCCCAGTAAGCAAGTGGTTAAATAATGTTATTTACATTTAGATAATTTTTTTCTATCATGTGACCTCCAGAGCTCCACCTACATATTCACATAGACAGCAGAGCTTGAGGAAATCCTTGAGCTGCCCCACATGATGTGTTGCAGAAGTGTCTTGGGGTTCAGATTGCTGTGGAGGACAATTATGAGTATGCATAGAATGAAGGGCAATGCAGAAAATTTTAAGTTGCCCACAATACTCTTGTAGCGGGTATTTACTTTCCCGCAGTAATTTTTGAATTTTTCGGTGACACCAGTGGTGTGTCTCTGGCGGTCCACTGGGTGGCGCTGTCACCATGGTCCGACGGACGGATACCGCTGTGTGCTGGACTGCTTTTGTCCTCTCTGGGCAGCGGTATGGTGGGGCGGGGAACCCGCCGTGCTTGCTGGGAGAGGGGATAAAAGGGCCGGCCATCTTGGTCACGGGAGTCTTGGTCCCTGGCACCTTCAGCCTGCGGATGGAGTTCGTGCTTGTCCTCTAGGCGGACTAGGCCTAGAGGACCACCGGAGATCGTGTTCCACCTCAGGCACCTTTAGCCTGAGGTGAGGTACTCGCATGGTGGTCCGGAGCTCAGTGCCCAACACTGAGTTCCGTGAGGGAAGGAGCCTAAGGTACTCCGGAGATGGATGCCTGAATCCAAGGTGGGCGTAATGGACCGGGGAGAGCTCCTCACCTGAAGACCCGGTGCAGCATACTGCCGGTGACGGGTGAGTCTCTTGTCGGAGACCGTCCGGAAGGTGAATTTTCCTTGTGCGGAGACCATAACCCACTCTTTGGAGAAGAGTGGAGGATCGAACTTGTGTCTGGGCCTATTCGTACCAACACCTCCTTTTCTGTTTTATAGCCAAGGGAGTCCATGTTATGTTCTAAATAAAGGAGTGTTGGACTTTAACAGTGTGTGGCTCAAGTTCCTGTCAGACGAGGTTCTCGGAGACTCTTGGAGGGAGGATCCGATGCACAACACAGGCCCGAAGGTAAAGAAAGGCATTGCCGATACCACTTATACATCTGTGGTGGAAGCCAGGCGTAGCGCACCCTCTCCCTCCCCTATCATACCCCTAGACCAGAGACATTGCAAGCAGAACTTTAATAGAGGGGACGGGGAGAGGTCACCAGGTCTTGCTACCAAAACACAGAAATTTCATAGAGATCAATAACACACAAAATCAGACATATACTTTTACATCTTAACCACTTCAGCCCCGGACCATTTGGCTGCCAAATGACCAGGCCACTTTTTGCGATTTGGCACTGCGTTGCTTTAACTGACAATTGCGCGGTCGGGCGAAGTGGCTCCCAAACAAAATTTACGTCCTTTTTTTCCCACAAATAGAGCTTTCTTTTGGTGGTATTTGATCACCTCTGAGGTTTTTATTTTTTGCGCTAAATATATATAGCACTACCCCCGGAGGGGCTGCTGGTTTAGTTTGGGTCAGTACTCTGTTTGCAACCCCCTCAACTGGCTCAGACCCTCCCTTGGCATAACTGATGTAACTAGCAATTGTGAGACCCACTGAATGCTGGGAATACAATTCTGCATATATATAGATATATCACAATAACATGCAATAATATTGTTACCTTTCTCTGGTAGCAGTCCCTAAGGAAACAAAGATACTTCCAACAAAATGTTTTGCTTAACCAAGGAGGGGTACTTTACTTGGTATGAGAAAAAGGGAACAGTAACACACATATGCATACAGTTGACTCAGCAGGGCCCTGCAAGAGTCAATAAAGATAAAGACAAAAAGAGTTTCTAAAACAATGTTAAATCTACTTATGATCTAATGAAACAAATATAGTGCTCGTGAGCTCCCCCTAGCCGGCAATACCACTCGATGTCCCGTAGTCTTAGTTCCACTCAGGCCTGACAATATCACTACACAAGTTCCTCAATGGTGGGAGTCTTTGCTAGCAACGCTGGTGCACGTTATACTTGTAATCCAAAGGGAATGAAGAGGCAACTAAAGCTTCACAATGTTTATGGAAGTGAACTTTCAGTCAGTATAACTCTATCTCAGTCAGCGTAGTAACCACGCGTTGCACTATGTCCTGATATACGTGTGGCACACTATTCTGCTGCTGTTGGGCCTTCAAGAGTCAATGGGCCTAGAACAGAGTGCCCTCTCACCAGAACAGGCTTAGTCAACCTGTTTTGTTGTGCTGAAAGTGATTCAATCTGTGGCCTCTCCGCAACGTGCAGACCCCGGTCCCTCTCTCGGCAGCTGGAGATGTCAGCAGACGGACGACTCTGGAATCTAGGAAATGCGAGCGGGTCACACAGAAGAGGTCGCCCAATTGTCTCAGTGATCCCCTTCAAGGTTGTAGGCCCAGGCTTCAGGCCTAGTCCCCCAGGCAGCAGGCCTCATGCAGACGTCTTGCAGAAAGGAGGCGAAGATCCCAAGAGACCGAACAAAGCTCCTCCCCTCCTTTAAGTAACCTCTCCCACAAAGCTCCACGGGGATGCAATGCACTCTGGGAGGACAACTGCATTGTGGGTACCATGGTCTATTACCTACTCATGTAAATGGAGTCCCATTCTCCTGGTACCGCAAGTTCCACAATGCATTGCTTCAAGGTTAATGACAGTCTTATATCACACTACAAACCGCCACCCCGCTACATATAAACAAAAAAAGAGCGACAATTTAAAAAAAAGCTATATTTTGTACCTTTTGCTATAATAAATATCCCCATTTTTTTTTTTTAAAAAAGCTAATTTTTTCTCAGCTTAGGCTGATACATATTCTTCTACATATTTTTGGTAAAAAAAAAAATGCAATAAGCGTTTATTGATTGGTTTGCGCAAAAGTTATAGCGTCCACAACATAGGGGATCGTTTTATGCCAATTTTATTATTAATAATTTTCTTCTTACTAGTAATGGTTAATGATTAAGAATAAAGGGGAAAGTGGGACTTTTCACGAGGTCAGGACTGGGTAGGGCCCTGCACCTCCATCCCTCTCGTATTGAGAAAAAAAAAAAGGAGCAAGAGGGAAGCCAGTGAGGCTGCAAAATTGCACCAAGGGGGAAGGGCGGGACTTTAAGTGAAGCCCATGGTAACAAAAGAGGAACAGATATGGTGGATATAAAATATTTAATAATAATAGTACATTTTACATTTTTACATGTTGCAATACATGGCTTATATAAACAATACATAAGTTGCATAATGGCGAATGCCAAGTACCGGACACGGTAATGCCAGGCGGAAGCCGGCAACATGTCTGAAAACAATGTACATATGATGAGTAAAAGGGTCCACCACTGTTCATTAATGGGGTAAAAATTTGAGGAAAGGTACAGTCTGCATTGTCTAATATTGACTAATCCCTGTGGATAAAATTTGCACATAACGTGGTAGACAGGTAGCTCGACGCGTTTCGCGGCTTAAAACCGCTCTTCAGGAGCAGGTATATGAGGTTTCTGCAACAAAAAATGCATTGCTGAGTAAAATAGACTTGTGTCAGTATACGGATGGCTGGGTGCAATCAAGCAGCCATCCCAAGGTAAAAGAGTAACACTTACATGTATAAGTGCAGTGAAGGGCACATCAACAGGGACTGTGAACCACTCCAGAGGGGCCGATATTGGGAGCTGAGGGGGCGCGCTCAGCGGAGGCACCCACCACGAACAGCGCCCCCGGCGGGTCCGGGCACAGCAAACACTCCTGGGGAAGGAGGGGGGGGGGAGAAAAGAAGACATAAGAGTATGTTGTGAATATGATGAAAACTAAAATCGCAGATTGAAGTGGACAGTAAGGAAGGCAGTGGAAGGAGGTGTGGGTAGAGGACCAGAGAGAAGGCCGACCCCAACACACCAGTGAAGGACGGCAAGCGGTATAGTGAAGTGCCGGTGGCGGGAGTGAATTAAGAGGTAGTAACCAGGGAAGGGAGTGTAGGATAATGATAGGAAGGGGGTGCCAGTGGAAGGCCATGAGAGAGATCGACCATACCACACCGGTGGTTGAAGGGGAAGGTGAGGGAGAGGAGGGGTGACAAAAGAGTGAACGGTGAAAAAACGTTTTTTTACCAAGTGCCGGAAGGGAGAAAAGAAGTCCAATCCAGGAGAGATGTGCAGAGTGGTGTCCAGGAGGGCTCGGAGCAGTCCAGACCCAGCCCGGGGAGAGCCGCCCATAAATGTGCGCCGCCGCCGACCACGCCCCCAACGTCACACACACCGGCGTAGGAGGAGGGGCCGAGGAGGCCGGCACCCGGGCGAAGATTCGCCCAGCCGTCAGTCCCAACACACCCCCAACCTGGTCCGTGAGATGGAATAACGCCGGAGGTGCAGCGTCACCAGGACGCCGCATATCCGGCCTGTAAGTGTGGCATCGATGCGCAGTGACGGCGCGCCCACCCCCCGACCGCCCAGAGGAGGGGGCGGGAGGAGGAACACCCACAGTGCGCCTCGCAGCTCCCAAATCAACAGGGCCAGGCAGCGCACAGTGAATCCATTGGGGCCAATGTACATGATAGAAGAGAATATAAAATAAAAATAAAAAACAGGGAGCTTATGATAGTATTGGATGGCAAAGGATAAGGATGTAAAAGGGTTTTGAGATGGTGGCGATCAGCGATTTTTATCATGACTGCGACATTATGGCGGACACATCGGACACTTTTGACGCCATTTTGGGACTATTCACGTTTATACAGCGATTAGTGCTATAAAAATGCACTGATTACTGTATAAATGTGACTGGCAGGGAAAAATATATATATATATATATATATATATATTGTGACAGCAGGAAGGTAAAGTCACCTGGTTGCATCCAGGGGGGTAGATATATTTCGCCCAGATTCCGGCTTTACGCCGACTTATACAACTAGGTGGAGAGTTGTATAAGCCCAGCTGAGGCTAGTGGGCTCATGGATGACTCATACCTCTAGGGAGAGTGTGGGGCGTCGTGCAGACAGGGAGTTGATGAGACCAGCTGAAGCTGGTCAGCTCATTTAGGCCTCTATAAGAACTCCCAGATTCATTAGGTGTTTGCTCATGCCTGGACCCAGACCTGTGTGGACTGTCTAGGGAGAGTGAACCCCTGTGCGGTGAGACAAAGCCTGTGTGGCTATTTGCTTGGACATTTAAAACCAGGGACTTAGGGACTAGGACAGCACTAGGCTGATCCCAGTTGTTAGTTAGGAAACCTGTATGTTTAGTCAGAGGTCAAGTTGACCAGGATTTATTTTGTTTATGTTTCTTTTGGCTTTGCTGTGTTTTGTCACTGTAAATAGAAAATAAACCGCACCTTTTTTTGATTTTGAAAACCACAACCTCCGTTTGCTGGGCCTGTTTTTGTGTGGGGAGCCCATCCCGGGGGTCACACACACCCGCTGCCGAGCTAACCCCCTCACAGTTGGTGGAGAACCAGTGGCAGTTTTTTTTTAAGCCAGCATGGAGGAGATACTGAAGCAGCTGGCTCTAGCAAATGCCAATCAACAGCAGACAAATGCAGGTTTGCAAAAGAGCCTTGCAGCTCATCAACAGAGCCTTGCAGCTCAACAACAGAACTTCGCAGCCCAGCAGCAAGCTCATCAACAGAGCCTTGCAGCCCAGCAGCAAGCTCACCAACAGAGTCTGGAAGCTCAGCAACAAGCCCAACAGCAATCTGAGGCCCGCTTCATAGACCTGTTACAGAAGCAAGAGCAGAGACTACAACAAATGGAAGCAGTAATGCAGCAACGTCCGCAGACCAGTGAGGAAAGCCGTCCCACTAATACCGCGTCCTTTGGGGTGAGTCGTTTATTGACAAAAATGACTGGAGAGGATGATCCAGAGGTATTTTTGACCACATTTGAAAGGACTGCTGAAAGAGAAAAGTGGCCTGAGGAGCAGTGGGCTGGACTGGTGGCTCCTTTGTTAACTGGTGAATCGCAGAAGGCTTACTATGACCTAGAGCCTGACCAAGCAAAAGACTATGTGATGCTAAAAGCTGAAATATTGGCAAGGCTGGGTGTCACCCAGGCTGTCCGGGCTCAGCGTGTGCATAACTGGACTTTCCAGCTTGGAAAACCCCCCAGGTCTCAAATGTATGATCTCATTCACCTGAGCAGAAAGTGGCTACAGCCAGAGACTTTGTCCGCACCAAAGATTGTGGAACGTGTTGTAATGGATCGGTTTTTGAGAGCTCTTCCTACTGCCATCCAAAAGTGGGTAAGCCATGGAGACCCAGAGACGGCCGATGGTCTTGTGGATCGTGTGGAGAAATACTTGGCTACAGAGAACCTGACGGCCTCTTCCAGAGACACTCGGACTTTCCACCCTAAGACCAGACCATCCCCAGGGGCGGATAAGAGGTTTCCAAGGGGTAAGGGTGGAGAGAGTGAGAGGGTGGGAGCTCTACCCCAAGTTTGGCGAGAACAGCCTGGGAAATCAGCGGCTCAAGAGGCGGCAAGAAGGATCGTTTGCTACCGCTGCCGGCAAGCGGGACATATTGCAGCCAATTGCCCGGTTGTGGAGGAACCCATGCAGTGTGACTTTCTGACGGGCAGACGTCAGTCGCTGTGTGCGACAGTCGCATGCACTGCCATTCGAGGAACTGAGAAACATTTATGCAAAATGTGTGTTAATGGTAGAAATGTTGTGGTATTGCTGGATTCAGGTAGCCTTGTGACCCTGATAAAGGCTGAGTTAGTTAAAACAGAGGTCTCTGGGAATAGCAAGGTAGCTGTTATTTGTGTGCATGGGGACACCCGAGAGTATCCAGTGACTACAGTGTGTTTCGAGACCCCCAAAGGTACCCTCTCTCATCCAGTGGGCTTAGTATCTCAGTTACCGTATGACGCCATTGTGGGAAGGGATTTTCCGAAGTTCTGGGAACTGTGGGATGATCCTGAGCCCCCCACTGGTGCCCCTATGTACCAGGAATGTGATAGCCAGAACTCCCCTGAGAGTGGTGAGGACTCTCCGGAATTTCCCTTATCAGTATTGGCAGGGGAGACTCAAGAAACTGGAGAGGAGCCCACCTCCTCAGACGAAAACCTACCGTCTGTGGAGTTTTCTGATCTTGAGGTTCACAGGGAAAACTTTGCCACAGAACAGTTGAAAGACCCCGCCCTAATAAAGGCACGGGAAAACGTAGTGAAAATAGATGGCGAGTTAGTGAACCCAGATAATACCTGCACTTACCCATACTTCAGCGTAGAGAAGGACCTACTGTATCGGGTGGCAAAAAGGGCAGAAGAAACCGTTGAGCAGCTTGTGGTGCCCAAACCTTACAGGAAGTTGGTGTTGGAGTTGGCCCATGGGCACATTCTTGGAGGTCATCTGGGGACAGAGAAAACCCGAGAGAGGGTATTACAGAGATTCTATTGGCCGGGGGTGATGAAGGACATAGAAAATTATTGTTCCTCCTGCCCTGTGTGTCAGAGGTCGGCCCCGATGCCACATTTCCGTAGCCCGCTGGTCCCTCTACCCATCATTGAGGTCCCGTTTGAGAGGATCGCCATGGATTTGGTAGGTCCTATAATCAAGTCCGCTAGGGGGCACCAGTACATATTAGTTATAATGGACTATGCCACCCGTTATCCAGAAGCGATCCCTCTCCGAAATACCTCGGCCAAAACCATAGCCAAAGAGCTATCTCTTGTGTTTAGCCGGGTGGGTATTTGTAAAGAACTGCTTACGGACCAAGGTACACCCTTTATGTCCCGGGTTATGAAGGAGCTGTGTAAATTGTTCAAAGTGACGCAATTACGTACATCTGTGTATCACCCCCAAACCGATGGGCTGGTTGAAAGATTCAACAAAACCCTAAAACAAATGTTGAAGAAAGTGGTGGATAGAGATGGAAAGGATTGGGACTGTCTACTTCCTTATCTGATGTTTGCTATTAGGGAGGTGCCCCAATCCTCTACGGGATTCTCCCCCTTTGAGTTACTGTATGGGAGACACCCAAGTGGGCTGTTGGATATTGCCAAGGAAACTTGGGAAAGTGAGAGTTCTCCCCACAGGAGTGTGATTGAGCATGTCGCCCTGATGCAAGACCGAATTGCACAGGTAATGCCCATCGTGAAGGAACATTTGGCCCAAGCGCAGTTAGCACAGCAGAGAGTGTACAACCGTGGAGCCAAGACCCGTACCTTTTCCCCGGGGGATAGGATACTGGTACTTGTCCCTACGGTTGAAAGTAAATTCCTTGCCAAATGGCAAGGCCCCTACGAGATAATGGAAAAAGTGAGCGAAGTGAATTACAAGGTCAGACAACCAGGAAGGCGAAAGCCCGAACAGATCTATCACGTTAATCTGTTGAAAGCCTGGAGGGATAGAGAGTCCCTAGTCGCAGACACTTGGTCACCAGCTCAAACTGGTTGCATGATTCCTGAGGTTGGAATAGCAGCCACCTTGTCACAACCCCAACAACAGGAGGTTAAGGAGTTTGTGCTTCGCAACAAGGAGGTATTCTCTGAGCTGCCGGGACAAACATCTGGGGTAGAGCATGACATCATTACCCCGCCCGGTGAAAGGGTGAAGTTAAAACCCTATCGGATCCCAGAGGCCCGACGGGAGGCAATACGGGAGGAAGTACAGAAAATGCTGAACTTAGGGGTGATAGAGGAGTCCCAAAGTGATTGGTCTAGTCCCATTGTGTTGGTGCCTAAACCGGATGGGAGCTGGCGATTTTGTAACGATTTTCGTCAGTTGAACAAAGTTACAAAATTTGACACCTACCCCATGCCACGTATAGATGAGTTGATCGACCGGCTGGGAACAGCCCGATACATGACGACTCTTGACCTCACAAAAGGGTATTGGCAAATCCCCCTGGCCAAATTGGCCAAAGAGAAAACCGCATTTGTAACCCCAGACGGGGCGTTCCAATATAAAAGAATGCCGTTCGGGTTACAGAATGCGCCGGCCACATTCCAGCGGAAAATGGACCAGATGCTGAGGCCCCATCGGAAGTATGCTGCGGCTTACCTGGATGACGTAATTGTCCATAGCACAGATTGGGCCTCACATCTGCCAAAAGTGCAAGCAGTCCTGGACTCTGTTCGGGAAGCGGGGTTTACGGCTAACCCCAAGAAGTGTACCATTGGGCAGGAGGAGGCCAAATATCTTGGGTACACCATTGGGAGGGGAGTAATAAAACCCCAACTCAACAAAGTCGAGGCCATCCAGAGTTGGCCACGTCCCAACAGCAAGAAGCAGGTACGAGCCTTTCTGGGAATCGGTTATTATCGGCGCTTCATTCCCCACTTTGCTTCTAAGGCTGTGCCCCTAACCAACCTGACGAAAGGGAAAGGGTCGGTCATGATTAAATGGACCCCCGAGGATGAGGCAGCATTCCAATTCTTGAAACAAGCCTTATATAGCCAGCCAGTGTTGTACTCACCCGACTTCTCTAAAGACTTTGTCGTACAAAGTGATGCGTCAGATGTGGGGTTAGGAGCAGTATTGTCCCAGGTCTGGAACGGGGAAGAGCACCCAGTCATTTACCTCAGCAGGAAGTTGAAGTCCCATGAGGTAAATTACGCCACGGTTGAAAAGGAGTGTTTAGCGGTGAAGTGGGCTCTAGATTCCCTTCGGTACTACCTGCTAGGTAGGCACTTTGACATGGTTACGGATCACGCTCCGTTAAAGTGGATGGCTCAAAACAAGGAAACAAATAGAAGAGTGAATAGGTGGTTCCTGGCCCTCCAGGAATTCAACTTCACAGTAAAGCATCGCCCTGGCGTTCAAATGGGGAATGTGGATGCTTTGTCTCGAGTACATGAATGCCTGATTGCTGGTGTTCCAACCCCGAGGTTAAAACAAGAGGGGGGGTATGTGACAGCAGGAAGGTAAAGTCACCTGGTTGCATCCAGGGGGGTAGATATATTTCGCCCAGATTCAGGCTTTACGCCGACTTATACAACTAGGTGGAGAGTTGTATAAGCCCAGCTGAGGCTAGTGGGCTCATGGATGACTCATACCTCTAGGGAGAGTGTGGGGCGTCGTGCAGACAGGGAGTTGATGAGACCAGCTGAAGCTGGTCAGCTCATTTAGGCCTCTATAAGAACTCCCAGATTCATTAGGTGTTTGCTCATGCCTGGACCCAGACCTGTGTGGACTGTCTAGGGAGAGTGAACCCCTGTGCGGTGAGACAAAGCCTGTGTGGCTATTTGCTTGGACATTTAAAACCAGGGACTTAGGGACTAGGACAGCACTAGGCTGATCCCAGTTGTTAGTTAGGAAACCTGTATGTTTAGTCAGAGGTCAAGTTGACCAGGATTTATTTTGTTTATGTTTCTTTTGGCTTTGCTGTGTTTTGTCACTGTAAATAGAAAATAAACCGCACCTTTTTTTGATTTTGAAAACCACAACCTCCGTTTGCTGGGCCTGTTTTTGTGTGGGGAGCCCATCCCGGGGGTCACACACACCCGCTGCCGAGCTAACCCCCTCACAATATATATATATATATATATATATATATATATAAAATTATTTTGCCATTATCCACATACGGAAATAAAAGGAACAATGAAAAATAAACCGTGTGTGTTTACTATCACTTTAAGATAAAAATTCATGTTCTGAATTTAGTGACAATTGTGCTGCAATTTTGTGTCAGAAGTAGAAGCTGTCTACAAGTATCTCCATAAGCATAAAGATGTTTCTCTTTCGTTCATGGACGGACACAGCCTTAATCTTGACAAAGTGGGTATTAGCCTTCCTTCAGGAGTGACTAGGCAGAAAGTGTTAACAACTTCAAAGCTGAACAGCCCCGCCCAGGGGGCAGTCCTACTGACTATATCCCCTCAGCCTGCACTAAGCAGATCATTTTTTTTCTGCCTAGCTAAGGAGAAGACATGGCTCCTTTCGGGCCCATAGGCCTGGGGGTTTTTTGTTCCAGATTTAAATTTTATTATTTTATTTTTATTTTTGTTCCTGTGATCTTCGATCAACTGCCGATTGGGTGACAGGCTGGATCCCAGATCCTTGTTGTCTCCCCAGTTTCAGCCATCGAGCATGTGCCGACCCTAGCTACGCGCTGGGTTTTCCACGACAAGTCCGTCGCTCTACGGGTGGCCTGTGACCGGTCTATAGGGCCGAGTCACAGCAGCCGGGCCGACAGTCCCCTCCATCATTATGCGGAAGGTGGCCTGTCTGGGATGCTTCCAGCACAATCCACGCAGGAAGGGTAAGTAGTAATCCCCTGCTTCGGCAAGAAGACAAAGCTGGGCATTCCTGGAGAGGTGAGTAAAAGATTCTATCCTTCCCCTCCCTCCCTTCCTTCCCTCCTCCCTAGGCTCTCTGAGCTAGGCTGGCTGCTGGGGCGGGGGTTCACCTGGGGGGGGCTCCACCTGTGTGGGAACTGTGCATGTATGTCCGCTAGATAAATGTTATGAGCTGCTATTAAAAAAGTTTGCTTACCTGTGTGTTCTGCTCCACGCTGTCGGCGACCATTTTGCTGGTGATCCATGTTGTGTTTGGCCTCTATCTGCATGGCGGCCAATTTTCTTGTGATCCATGCTGTATTTGGCCCCTATCTGCGCTCGACGGCCATGTACTTGTGGTCCGCGCTGTGTTTGGCCTCTATTGGCCGCTTGGTGGCCATTTTTCTTGTGATCCACGCTGTGTTTGGGCTCTTCTGCGCTGGTGGTCATGTTTTTGTGGTCCATGCTGTGTTTGGCCTCTAGCTGCTGCTCGGCGGCCATTTTCTGTAGCCTACAGACACACGCTGCAGAGTCGTCAGACTGATAGCTGACAAGGAAGCAACTATGCTAAGGAAGCGGACGGCAGCTGTACTACTGTTCTAGGGTGGTGAGTCCTCTGGGGGGGAACCCCTCGTCTCTGTTGCAGCTAGGAGGGTGGGCTGTTGGTACCTTGAACTGGAGTCCTTTTGTCAGGTGGCTGACATCACTGGCACTTCTGTCCGGGAAGTCGTTCTTTCCTTTTTACTGGATGGTGGTCACGACGGACGCCAGCCTTATCGGTTGGGGGAGTCTGGGGGGTTCAGTCGACCAGAGTCGCTGGACTCCGGAGGAATCCCACTTGCCGATCAATGCCCTGGAACTCCGGGCGATCAGGCTGTGCCTCTCCACATGGTCGCAGAGGCTACAGGGGCGTCCAGTCAGTCAACGCCATGGCGGTGGCGTAGGTTAACCATCAGGGAGGAACAAGAAGCGTGGCTGCAGCATCGGAGATCGCTCACATCCAAAGGTGGGCAGAAAGGAGCGTACTGGCCCTGTCGGCCGTATACATTCCGGGCGTAGAAAACTGGCAGGCAGAGTCGTCAGATGCTGGACCAAGGAGAATGGTCTCTACACCCGGAGGGGTTTTCAACTCCTTTGCCATAGATGGGGCACGCCAGACTAGTGCGTCTGGTAGCAGACGCCTCTGGCGCCTATCGCTGAGAAAGGACCTGCTGTCGCAAGGTCCCATACGCCATCCTTTTTTACAGTCACTGGCTTAACAGTATGGCTATTGAGAGCCAGGTGCTAATGCTAAGAGACCGGGGCTTGTCAGACTCAGTGATCTCTACCATAAGGAGTGCTCGGAAATCGTCCCCTGGAAGATTTACCATCGCACTTGGAAGACCTACATATCCATTGGAGGAAAGGAGGTGGCATCCGCGTACTTATTTGGTTCCAGAGTTCTGCTGTTTTACAGTGTGGGGCGGACCAACAATTTTACTTTAAGTACAACTAAGGGGCAGATATCTGCCCTGGCTGTCTTCTTTCTACGACCCCTGGGGGCTCACTCTTAGTAAGAACGTTTGTACAGGGGGTTCGGCATGCGGCCCTCCGGTCTGCCCTCCACTACCTCCGTGGGACTTGTATAGCAGACGTCCCTTGGCGTCTACCGCTACGAGAGGACTTGCTGTCGCAAGGTCCCATACGCCATCCTGCTTTAAGCCCTGTACACACGATCGGATTTCCTATGGATTTTTAACCGATGGATTTTTCCATCGGAAATCCGATGAAGCTGACTTCCATCAGTCTTGCCTACACACCATCCGTCAAAAAACCGACCGTTCCAAACGCTGTGACGTAAAGCACTCCCACAAGCCGAGAAAAATGAAGTTCAATGCTTCTGAGCATGCGTCGACTTGATTCTGAGCATGCGTGGGTTTTTTATCCGATGGAGTTCCCCACAGACGATAGTAATTTGCTATCGTTTTTTTTTTCATCGGATAAATTTAAAACATGATCTATGGGGCCCATACACGATCGGTTTGTCCGATGAAAAAAGTCCATCGGACTGTTTTCATCGGTAAAACCAATCGTGCGTACAGGGCTTTACAGTTAAGGGCTTTAACGGCATGGCCTCTAGATGCCTCAGAAACCACTGTTTGAGAACATAGGGAGATTCCCTTGTTGACACTTTCTCAGAAAGTGGCCCTTTTGGTGGCTGTTGTGTCAGTTAAGACGGGTTTCTGAGCTGGCAGCCTTCTCATGCAGGCTCCCTATCTGATCTTCCACAAGGATAAGGTGGTGCTGCGTCTGCAGCCTTCTTTTCTTCCTAAGGTCATTTCGACCTTCCATCTCAAGGAAGACATTGTACTGCCATCCTTGTGTCCTCATCCGTTGAATCCTAAGGAGACGATGTTGCATTCCTTGGACGTTGTCCGAGCTCTAATGCCGCATACACACAATCATTTTTAATGTCATTTTCCAAAGCGACGTTTTTCTCGACGTGATTTTTCTTGTTTCCTCTCAAGCCTGTCTTGCATACACACGTTCATTAAAAAAAAATGCTCGAGCAAAGCGCAGTGACGTAGAACACGTACGACGGCACTATAAAGGGGAAGTTCCGTTTGAATGGCGCCACCCTTCATGTTAGTAAAGTTTGTTGAGCGACGATTCGCGCTTTTCAGCCTCATGCTTTTCAGTCCGTTACAGCGTGACGAATGTGCTATCTCCATTACGAACGCTAGTTTTACCAGAACGAGCGCTCCCGTCTCATACTTGATTCTGAGCATGTGTGTTTTTTTCCCCTCGTAAAAGCATACACACTACCGTTTTTCACAACGGGAAAAAAAACGACATGAAAAACGACGTGAAAAAATAGAGCAGGTTCTGAAAAAATTTAGGGCGTTTTTCACGTTGTTAAAAATGCTGTAGAGCCTACACACGATCGTTTTTAATGCCCAAGTTAAAAAATTGCATTTTTAACGACGTGAAAAACGATCGTGTGTACGCGGCATAAGAGTATACTTGTCTGTTACAGCTCCGTTCCGGAGTTCAGACTCACTGTTTATTTGGTGGCTGGTCCCAAGAAGGGCCCAGCGGTCTCGTCGGCCACCATCTCGAGGTGGATCCGACAGATCGTGATCAGGCTTACGCCATAAAGGGTCGGGAGCCTCCCTTTCCCAGCGCATTCGACCAGGGCAAGAATCCTAAGGAAACAACGTTTATTTCTTGGAAGCTGTCCGAGCTCTGAGAGCATCAAGAGTCTGTTTCCCAGGTGTGTAAGGGGGCAATGTGGTCGTCCGTTCACACTTTAACTAAACTTTACAAGTTGATGTGTGTGCATCTTTGGATGCTTCTTTCGGCCGCAAGGTATTGCAGGTGGCTTTTTAGAGTTGCAACTCCTCCGTTGAGGAGCTCTGTTTTGTTTTGGGGTGAAGTTGTTTTAATGCTGTTCCCACCCCTCGTTTTTGACACTGCTTTGGGACGTCACACTTTGTCAAGATTAACCACTTGATCGCCCCCTAGTTTTAACCCCTTCCCTGCCAGTCACATTTATACAGTAATCAATGCATATTTATAGCACTATTCGCTGTATAAATGTGAATGGTCTCAAAATAGTGTCAATAGTGTCCGATATGTCCGCCGCAATATCGCAGGCCTGACAAAAATCGCAGATCGCCGCCATTACTAGTAAAAAAAAAATATAATAAAAATGTCATACTTCTATCCCCTATTTTGTAGGCGCTATAACTTTTGCGTAAAGCAATCACTATACGCTTATTGCAATTTTTCTTACCAAAAATATATAGAAGAATACGTATCGGCCTAAACTGAGAAAAAAAATTATTATTTTTTTAAAAAATTGGGATATTATTATAACAAAACCACAATATTTATTTACTTTTTTTTTCTAAATTTTCTGTCTTTTTTTGTTTATAGCGCAAAAAATAAAAACCGCAGAGGTGATCAAATACCCCCCAAAGAAAAATATCATTTGGGTACAGCGTTGTATGACTGCGCAATTGTCATTCAAAATGCGTCAGCTATGAAAGCTGAAAATTGGTCTGGGTACGAAGGGGGTTTAAGTGCCCAGTAAGCAAGTGGTTAAGGCTGTGTCCGTCCATGAACGAAAGAGAAAATAGGATTTTTATACTCACCGTAAAATCCTTTTCTCTGAGTTCATGGACGAACACAGCACCCACCCCTCTTTTTTAAGTTTGTACTGCTTTTGACGAACTGATCTGCTTAGTGCAGGCTGAGGGGATATAGTCAGTAGGAACGCCCCCTGGGCGGGGCTGTTCAGCTTTGAAGTAAAAAGGAGGAGGGGGGATATTGCGCTAAAGTATAAATACACTCAAACCACAAGTGCAAATAGTGGTAAAACAGTGACACTGTAACTTAATAATAGTGTAGCGGGGTCTCCTTTAAGGCCCCAGGACTATGTTACCCAGAACCCCGTTTGGCACCCAGGGTGCAGTTAGCCACCGCAGAGACTCATGGGAGGGGTTATTTAAGGAGGAGGCGAGGCGGAGCTCGGCCTCTTTGGACACCGCGCTGCAAGCAAGAGTTTCTTCCTGTGCGGATCTGCTGCAGTGCAAGGCCTGAAGCCTGGGCCTTGCGCAACCTCCAAAGAGCCTTCCACCCCACTGCGGAGCCTGGGTGGCACCGGACTTGTCGAGTGAGGACATCAGTTAGATCGGGGACCCGATCGTTGCAGACGCTGTGTGCGGAGACACAGCAGGTGGAAGTCCCGGACTGGGATCGCGTCCGGAGTGGTGAGCGAGCACTTTCTCAAACCAATAGACTGTACCGTGTTTAGGCCTATAGACTGCCTTGGCCCACCTATCATTGTTTATTGTTCCATTAGGAGACCCATAGCAGGACAGAGTTGAAGGGTCTCCATTTTAGTGTTTAGTGTTCCCTGAGACTGCCTACTTGTGGATTACAAATATTGTTTCATCAAGTGCACCACCGAAAGTTTGCATGTGAAGAAATACTAAGTGAAAAGACTGAGGTTTATTCTATGTCAGGCCTGACTAGGGGGGAGATAGAATATTGTTTAGTGCGCCACAGGGCGCGTGCACCATAATAGCTGCGCGCGGTGGGTTACCGCGCTGGGCCATTGTTGTGTGCTACACCTATTGCTACAGGGCTCTGTAAGCAAGTTGCATGTGTTCTGTTCTGCCTATGCTTTTGATATAAGTAAAGCCGTTGCATTTGATCTCTCGCCTCAGTGTGTTGTCTTACTGCTAAAAGAGATTGCCCCTTTGCAATATTACTGAATGTGATATAAGTTTAACCCTAGACTAACTGTGCCAGTGTGGGTCGAGTAAGATTGCCGGGGGTTGGCGGTGCTGTATGCAGGGCCCGAAATCGAACCAGCGGCTCTCTTAACTGGGGGTAGCGCTACACGTGGGGACTCTCGAGTCCGGGATCCTGTTGCAGCAAGTAACGCGCCAAAAGTACCAGCATGGACCCGCTAGAAGTAGGACAGTGGTGCAAAGTGGTCGGCACAGATCCAGCCAGGGTAGTAGTCATAGAACTCCCAGGGATCTGGCAAGAAAAAGCGGTGAAGCAGCTAGTGATGTCACTGTCACCGTATCAGAAAGCATGGGTGGTGGATGTCAGGACGAATTCCTCACTGACCCACGCATTAATAGAGTGGGAGGATGGAGTCCCAGAACATTTCAAGAACCCAAGTGTAGAAGCTATAGATGATCAGACTTATAGCCTAATACACGCACTGCCGCTCAAGTCAGGAGGACGGTTTCAGACGCCGAAACTATCTCTATCGCCCACCCCAAAAGCAGAAAAACTGCAGAAAAGGGAGAGTCCCGGGTCGCCATCTGCCACCCTCAGCACAGAGTTGTGCACGTCCTAGGGGAACTTGTAGCCCAGTGTAAGAAGGATCCTACAGATTACCAAATGTCAGGATACAGAAAACTTAGAATATTCTCAGGAAGGAAACCTGTACCTTCGGGTGAAGAGGGGTTTGAGGAGTGGTTAGATGGTGCCACTCAGGCCCTAGAAGAATGGGAAGTCCCAGACCACAGAAAGAAGCAGAGAATTTCTGAGAGCTTGAAGGGGCCTGCTTTAGAGGCCATACGCAACCTCAAGATGAGCAAGACAGACTGTGATGCACAGGACTATCTGGACATTCTGCAGAATGTGTTCGGTGGAACAGAGAAAATCACTGAGCTCACCTATCAGCTGGAGCACTGCTACCAAAAGACAGGAGAGAAACTGTCAGAGTTCATGAGGCGCCTGGATAAGATCCTGCATAAGATGATTCTTAAGAAGGGGATTGACCCACGGAAGGTGGATGAGGCCCGTGTTCAACAGGTGATGAGAGGATCTCAGCCCCTGGACCCCATCGCATTGGCGCTACGCACAAGACGGGACGGGAAGAGCCTGGAGTACCCTGACTTGATTCGAGTGGTCAGAGAGGAAGAAGCTATGCTGGAGGAGAAGATAAGGAGCCTACCAGTTGAGTCTGTAAATCCTCCTCCAGTGATGGTCAGGACGGCAATGACCCTGGAAAGAGACTCAGAGGCGGATACCTTGAAGTCGCAGATGTCCCAAGTATTGGGGATGCTGACCTCCCTGATGGAAAAGAAGTCAAGGGAACCAGAGAGTGGAAGTCCAAGGAAGGAGCTGTTTCCCAACACCTCAGCGCCCGCATCCCTGGAATATTGGGGGGATGTGATTTGTTTCAATTGTGGAGGAGCTGGCCATTTTGCCAAAGTGTGTGCCAGTCCAAAGAAAAAAAAGATGAGTAACTGCAAGCCGCCGGAAAACTTCAGCGGGCCCCGGTGAAGGAGTCAACCGGGTGCCCATCATCTCCAGTGAGCTCCAAACTGAATGACAAGCACATGAAAAGAGTGGACAAGACCCCTCAGAAGAAACGCAAGGTTCCTCAGAAGGAACGCACCCCAAAGAAAGAGAGTAGTGTCCCTCAGCGGGTAGTTACACCCATCAAAGGGAGGGAGATCAATGCATACCAGGCCCAAGAGAGACTTAAGTCCAAAGAGAAATGGAAGAAAGAGAGTCAAAAGGGAAAATGCAAAGATCAAAAGAAAGAGACCCCTTCGAAGCGATATCCAGAGAAGCTGGTGGGTCCCTCCCCCGATAGTACCAGTTCAAGTGGAGGGAGTCTACACAAGAACCATATTGGATACTGGGGCACAAGTGACCCTGTTGTACCGGGACTTTTATGACAAGCATTTAAGTCACCTACCTATCCAGAAGATTGAAGAGCTGGAGATATGGGGAATTGGGACAGAGAGTTTCCCTTAAGATGGCTATCTGCCTATAAAACTGACTTTTGACCCGTCCATAGCCGGGAAGGCTGAAGTGTTGGATACCTTAGCTGTGGTGTGCCCCCGACCGCCTGGAGCTAACAAGAGTTCCTTAATAATAGGGACCAACACGGATCTGGTCCGAAGACTTCTGGCCCCTCTGACAAGAAGGAAAGACCTCACAGTCAATGAGATCCACCCAATGTTGAAGACAGCCTACCAACGGCTGATCTTGGAACAGAAGGCCCCCGGAAGAGGGGGTAGGGAAGATCTGGAGGCTGGGAAGAAGGGGAATAGTGCTGCAGCCCGGTGAAGTAACCTGCTTAAAAGCCACAGTGAAACTCACTTGGGAGCAGCCTGACCCTTTTGTCATGTTGGAACCCGACCCAAGGGAAGAACATTCGGGCTTAGAAGTAGTCCCAGAAGTGGTCCCGGTGAGGGCCCTGAAGAAGGCTCATTGTAAAGTGCCTGTGAGCGTCAGAAATACCACGGATGGTCCCATAGAAATCCCAGCCAGGCTGTTACTGGGCCGGGTGAGCCCAGCTACCCCAGTTGCTTCATCAGATGTGGAGAAGACAGATGGAGAAAGTACTGTGTGGGAGAAACTTTCCATGGAGAATCCAAACCTGCCCAGGGCTTGGAAAGAGAGAGCCAGGGCCCAGTTGACCAGGTGGGAAAGGATCTTTTCCCAAGATGAATTTGATGTGGGGTGTGCTAGGAGTGCCACCCATCGAATCCGCCTCCAGGAAGACAAGCCCTTCAGGGAGAGGGTTAGGCGGGTTCCGTTAGCAGACCTCGAAGACTTGAGGGAGCAGCTCGCCGAGCTCAAGCGAACAGGGGTGATTTGAGAATCTAGAAGTCCCCTATGCCTCCCCTATAGTGGTGGTCCGTAAGAAGAATGGGTCACTGAGGCTGTGCATAGACTATAGGACCCTCAACAGGAGAACCATACCGGACCAGTATACCACTCCAAGGATAGAGGATGCCCTACAGAGCTTGTCTGGAGCCAAGTGGTTCAGTGTTATGGACCTCAAGAGCGGGTACTATCAGATCCCGATGCATCCAGAAGACAAAGAGAAGACGGCTTTCATAACCCCGGTAGGGTTCTTTGAATTCAACCGGATGCCTCAAGGTCTGTCTGGAGCTCCAGCCACCTTCCAACGTCTCATGGAGAAGACTGTGGGAGATATGAACCGCATCAAAGTCCTCGTATACTTGGATGACATCATTGTCTTCGGAAGAACCTTGGAAGAGCATGAAGAGAGGCTGGAGAAAGTTTTGAAGAGACTGAGTAAGGAAGGACTCAAGCTCTCACCTGAAAAATGCCAATTCTACCAGTCATCAGTCAACTATCTGGGGCACATAGTGTCTGAAGATGGGGCAGCCACAGACCCCTGAAAAATTGGAGGCAGCCACCTCCTGGCCCAGGCCCACCACTGTGACAGAGCTCAGGTCCTTTCTGGGGTTCTGTTCCTATTACAGGAGGTTTGTGGAGGGGTTTGCTCGGATAGCCAGGCCTCTGAATGAGCTGCTTAAGACGGAGGGGGAAGAGGATGACACAGGCCCCAGAAAGCCAGGGGAGTCAGTCAAGGACCAGTGGAATGAGAAGTGTGAGAATGCCTTCCAGATGTTGAAGAAGACATTAACCACTGCCCCTATCCTGGCCTACGCAGACCCTAAGAAGCCTTATGAACTTCATGTAGATGCCAGTCATGATGGTTTGGGAGGAGTGCTGTACCAGGAGCATGAAGAGCAACTGAGGCCTGTTGCGTATGTGAGCAGAAGTCTGACTCTCTCCGAGAAGAACTACCCACCCATAAGTTGGAGTTCCTGGCCCTTAAGTGGGCGGTAGTTGACAAACTCAGAGACTATTTGTATGGGGCGGAATTCACAGTGAAAACCGACAACAACCCCCTCACCTATCTTTTCACCACAGCAAAGTTGGATGCCACAGGACATAGATGGCTGGCGGCGCTGTCTGCCTTCAATTTCAGCCTGAAGTACAGACCTGGGGCTGGAAACCGAGATGCAGACACTTTGTCTAAAAGATCTCACGTCCCCACTTGCAGTACAGAAGACTGGACCCAAGTGGCACCCGACGGGGTGCGGGCCCTCTGTCAAGGGGCTGAACTCCAAGCCAGTGGCGGCTCAAGAGCAGAGGAGATAGGGGTTACCATAGTAGGATTTCCCAAGCAATACTGTGGAATAACCCAACTGGGGGAAGATAACTTGCCAAAATTGTCAAAAAAAGAGTTGAGATCTGACCAATTGGAAGACCCCATGGGGAGATTGGTCTTGGAGGCCCTAGAGAATCAGGATCCGAATAGACTCTTACGCCACCCTTCAAAGGAGGCTTGCCTATTGAGGAAGGAGTGGGACAGGTTGCAGGTGCATCAGGGAGTGGTCTTCCGAAGGGGCCCCTCTGATGACCTAGAAGACAAATGGCAATTGTTCTTGCCTGAGAAGCACCGAGAGACAGTCCTGGTTGCTCTGCACGACAACCATGGCCACCTAGGGGCGGAAAGGACCTTCCAACTCGTTAGGGACTGTTTCTATTGGCCCTGCATGAGGGCTGAAGTTGAAGAATACTGCCACTCATGTGCACGATGCATCCAGAGAAAGACTTTACCTCATCAAGCTGCCCCAATGGGCCATCTGCAAAGTCAAAGCCCACTTGATCTGGTATGCATTGATTTTCTCTGCCTCGAACCCGACCTGAGTGGACTAGGAAATGTTCTGGTAGTAACCGACCATTTCACCCGGTATGCCCAGGCCTTTCCAACCAAGGACCAGAAGGCTTCCACCGTGGCCAAAGTGCTGATGGAGAAATACTTTGTATACTATGGGCTACCACAATGGCTCCATTCAGATCAGGGAAGGGATTTTGAAAGTCGATTGATCCGGAAACTCCTGGATTCTTTGGGGATCAAGAAGACAAGAACTACCCCTTATCATCCACAAGGTGGTGCTCAGCCGGAGAGGTTCAACCGAACCCTGCTCAACATGCTGGGGACCCTAAGCAGTGAAAAGAAGCAGCATTGGAGCAACCACATAGCGGCAGTTGTGCATGCATACAACAGTACCACCAGTGACGCTACAGGGTACTCACCCTATCGACTTATGTTCGGGAGAGAAGCAAGACTACCCGTTGATCTGGCCTTTGGCACTTCCATAGACCATTGTTCTGCTGCTTCCCACAAGGGATATGTCGATAGACTCAGACGCAATTTGAAATTGGCCTATGAACTGGCCCAGGCGGCCTCGGAGCAAAGGGGGGCCCGCAACAAGAAAAATTTTGACCTGAAAGTTAGGATTCAGGATTTGCAACCAGGAGACAGAGTGTTGCTACGGAACTTGGGGGTCCCTGGAAAACACAAGCTTGCAGACAGATGGAGACCTGAACCTTATGTTGTTTGCAAAAGGCTGCCGGGCCTGCCCGTTTACAGACTTAAACCAGAAGGGAAGGTGGGACCTTTGAAGACCTGGCATCGGAACCACCTACTCCCACTAGCGGAGGCAGTTCGGATACCCCCTGTGACGGATTCCCCTGAGCCAACTTCCATCCTGGATACTCCCAGACCGAACACTCGGTCCCAGACCCCTCAGATTGGGGATACAGAGACCTCGGAGATAAGTGAAGATGAGGGAGAAGAACTTGACTGGCTTTGGCCTTCACAGGCCCCAGGAACCTCTACTATTGATCTTCCACCTGAAGAAGACACCATAGATCAGACGCTGAATGCAGAAGCTACTGAGTTCATTCCGTCCAGTCCTTGGTCAGATTCTTGGGAGAGTGCCTGTGACTTACTCCCTGAGGAAGATCCAAGGGAGTCTCTGTACCTCCCTGCTCCAGAGTCCAGTGCTCCTGAACCAGGGGAAATCCCTAGGTCAGTTCCAGAGGAAGAGCCCGTTCTAACAGAAAGCCCAAGAGGACAGAGGAAGCGAAGAGCCATAAAACCTCCCATAAGATTAACTTACCCACAGATGGGGCAGAGTGCGGAGGACACTGTGGTTACTGCTAGGAGGAGTGTGGAAGACCCTGATCCTCCCACTGTTCATTTAGTGGGGGGCAACCCCAACTTACTCTCTGGCACAGTTAGGCAGGACACTGCTGATAGTGTGACCTGTGGGCAGGGAAGTTCACCGCCTCGGTTTTGGTGGGAATTCCCTCTGCCAACATCATACGAAACTTTGATTGATGTTGTACGTTCTGTGATCTAGTGTTATGTTATCTTTGGGGACCAAAGAGTTTAAGTGGGGGGAGTGTGTAGCGGGGTCTCCTTTAAGGCCCCATGACTACGTTACCCAGAACCCCGTTCGGCACCCAGAGTGCAGTTAGCCACCGCAGAGACTCATGGGAGGGGTTATTTAAGGAGGAGGCGAGGCGGAGCTCGGTCTCTTTGGACACCGCGCTGCAAGCAAGAGTTTCTTCCTGTGCGGATCTGCTGCAGTGCAAGGCCTGAAGCCTGGGCCTTGCGCAACTTCCAAAGAGCCTTCCACCCCACTGCGGAGCCTGGGTGGCACCGGACTTGTCGAGTGAGGACATCAGTTAGATCGGGGACCCGATCGTTGCAGACGCTGTGTGCGGAGACACAGCAGGTGGAAGTCCCGGACTGGGATCGCGTCCGGAGTGGTGAGCGAGCACTTTCTCAAACCAATAGACTGTACCGTGTTTAGGCCTATAGACTGTCTTGGCCCACCTATCGTTGTTTGTTGTTCCATTAGGAGACCCATAGCAGGACAGAGTTGAAGGGTCTCCAGTTTAGTGTTCCCTGAGACTGCCTACTTGTGGATTACAAATATTGTTTCATCAAGTGCACCACCGAATGTTTGCATGCGAAGAAATACTAAGTGAAAAGACTGAGGTTTATTCTATGTCAGGCCTGACTAGGGGGGAGATAGAATATTGTTTAGTGCGCCACAGGGCGCGCGCACCATAATAGCTGCGCGCGGTGGGTTACCGCGCTGGGCCATTGTTGTGTGCTACACCTATTGCTACAGGGCTCTGTAAGCAAGTTGCATGTGTTCTGTTCTGCCTATGCTTTTGATATAAGTAAAGCCATTGCATTTGATCTCTCGCCTCAGTGTGTTGTCTTACTGCTAAAAGAGATTGCCCCTTTGCAATATTACTGAATGTGATATAAGTTTAACCCTAGACTAACTGTGCCAGAGTGGGTCGAGTAAGATTGCCGGGGGTTGGCGGTGCTGTATGCAGGGCCCGAAATCAAACCAGCGGCTCTCTTAACTGGGGGTAGCACTACAATAGTATAAAACGTAATATAAAACTGCCAAGTGATCAAATATCAATGGTGATAAAGGTAAACAATATATCAAAAAAGTGCTGTCAAAAAATGCGATGCTAATCATCCAGTGTAAAAAACTAAAGTGCAAGAACATGCAGTAACTTAAAAAATGTGCAAAAAAAGTTCAATATTGCAATTGATGGTGATAGATGAGAACTTATGCCGCGTACACACGATCATTTTTCCCGTCGGGAAAAATAGGATTTTTTACTCACCGTAAAATCCTTTTCTCTGAGTCCATGGACCGACACAGCTTCTCTATTGACAAAGTGGGTATTATCCGTTAATTAGGAGTGACTAGGCAGAAAAACTTGTAAAAAGTGTTGCATCACACCTTCTACAGTACCGCCCAGGGGGCGGACCCTCTGGGTATACCCTCTCAGTCTGCACATCGCAGATCAGTTCGTCAAAAAGCAGTACAAACTTAAAAGGAGGGGTGGGTGCTGTGTCGGTCCATGGACTCAGAGAAAAGGATTTTACGGTGAGTAAAAAATCCTATTTACTCTTTCGTCCATGGACCGACACAGCTTCTCTATTGACAAAGTGGGACGTCCCAAAGCAGTGTCAGAGAAAAAACGAGGGGTGGTAACAGCATAAAAACAAACTTCACCCCAAAACACAAAACAGCACTCCTCCAACGGAGGAGTTGCAACTCTAAACAGCCGCCTGCAAAACCTTGCGGCCGAAAGAGGCATCCGAAGATGCACCTACATCAACTTTGTAGAATTTTGTGAAAGTGTGAGCGGACGACCAAGTCGCCGCTTTACATAGTTGGGAAACAGACGCTTGATGTCGGAAAGCCCAAGAGGCACCTATTGCCCTGGTCGAATGCGCCGTGACAGGAAAGGGGGGCGCCTGACCCTTTAAGGCGTAAGCCTGGATTACTATCTGTCGGATCCACCTAGAGATGGTGGCCGATGAGACTGCTTGGCCCTTCTTGGGACCAGCCACCGAAACAAACAGTGAGTCTGACTTCCGGAACAGGGAAGTAGCAGATAGGTATACTCTCAAAGCTCGGACAATGTCCAAGGAATGCAACGCCGACTCCTTAGGATTCGATGGCTGAGGACACAAGGATGGAAGTACAATGTCTTCGTTGAGATGAAAAGCCGAAACGACTTTCGGAAGAAAGGAAGGCTGCGGCCGCAGCACCACCTTATCCTTGTGGAAAATCAAATAGGGAGCCTTGCAGGACAAGGCTGCTAGCTCAGAGACTCGTCTAACTGACGTAACAGCCACCAAAAAGACCACTTTCTGAGAAAGTGTCAACAGGGGAATATCTCTAATATTCTCAAACGGTGCCTTCTGAAGCACCGAGAGGACCAGGTTTAAGTCCCACGGAGGTAACGGGGGACGGACCGGAGGGGCCACCTGTCGGACCCCCTGCACAAATGTACTCACGAGAGAGTGAGTCGCCAGGGGTCGCTGAAAAAAGACAGCCAGGGCAGATATCTGTCCCTTAAATCGTACTTAGGGCAAGCCCTTGGTCTACCCCATGCTGTAAAAACAGCAGGATTCTGGAAACCAAATAGGTACGCGGATGCCATTTCATTTCCTCACACATGGAGATGTAGGCCCTCCAAGTGCGGTGATAGACCTTCCTAGAGGACGGTTTCCGAGCACTTCTCATAGTAGAGATTACTGAGTCTGACAGGCCCCGATCTCTCAGTACCTGGTTCTCAACAGCCATGCCGTTAAAGCCAATGACTGTAAAGCAGGATGGAATATGGGACCTTGCGATAGCAGGTCCTTCCGTAGTGGTAGGCGCCAGGGGACGTCTGCTACCAGACGTACTAGATCGGCGTACCAAGGACGCTGAGGCCAATCTGGAGCGATTAGGATCATTGGAATTCCCTCTGCCTCCACTCTGCGGAGCAGAAGAGGAAGAAGCCTTAAGGGAGGGAAGGCATAGATTAGCCGATACTGACCCCACGATGCTACCAACGCATCCGTTGCGTCTGCCCATGGGTCTCTTGACCGGGCCACAAACCTCAATACCTTCCGATTGAGTCGGGAAGCCAGAAGATCTACGTCTGGTGTGCCCCATCTTTGGCAGAGGAGTTGGAACACCTCCGGGTGTAAGGACCATTCTCCCTGGTCCAGCATCTGGCGGCTCAGGTAGTCCGCCTGCCAGTTTTCCACACCCGGAATGTACACGGCCGACAGTGCCGGTACGCTCCTCTCTGCCCACTTCAGGATGCGAGCGATCTCCGATGCTGCAGCTGAGCTTCTTGTTCCTCCTTGATGATTGACATATGCCACCGCTGTGGCGTTGTCTGACTGGATCCTGACTGGACGCCCTTGCAGCCTCTGAGACCATTTGAAGAGGCACAGCTTGATCGCCCGGCTCTCCAGGACATTGATCGGCAGGAGGGCTTCCTCTGGGGTCCAGCGACCTTGCGCCGACTGGACACCCCAGACTCCCCCCCAACCTGTAAGGCTGGCGTCCGTCGTGATCACTATCCAGTAAACCGGAAGAAATGACTTCCCGGCCATTAGAGCCGGTGCTGTCAGCCACCATACCAGGGATCTCCTGACTAGGTGGCTCACTCGGATTTGATAATCCAGAGATGAAGGGCATCTGTTCCATCTGGACAGAACTTCCTTCTGTAACACTCGAGTGTGGTATTGAGCATATGGGACCGCCTCGAAGGAGGCTACCATGAGGCCCAACACTCGCATGCAAAAACGGAGTGACGACCAATTCCTGGAAGTCAGCTGCCGTACTGCAGCCCGGAGGGTCTGCAACTTCTCCACAGGGAGGAATACCTTTGCCTCTGAGGAATCCAGAATCAACCCCAGGTACACTAGGCGTTGAGTGGGCACCAATACTGACTTTTGCGTGTTTAGTATCCAACCACAGTCTCGAAGAGTCTGACAGGTAATGGACACGCTTACCTCTAATTCTGAGCTTGAAGGGGCCTTCAGCAGAAGGTCGTCCAAGTAACCTGTGATAGCGATACCCCGCTGTCTTAGAAGTGCCAGAATCGGAGCGAGCACCTTGGTGAACGTCCTGGGTGCTGAGGCAAGGCCAAACGGGAGAGCCACAAACTGGTAGTGGTTCTTCCCGATAGCAAATCGCAGAAACCTCTGGTGTCTGGAGTATATGGGGACATGCAGGTATGCGTCTTTGATGTCCAAGGAGGCCAGAAAGTACCCCGGATGGAGAGCCGTGACTACGGATCGAACCGACTCCATCCGAAATCTTTGTACCTTCACAAAGCAATTGAGGGCTCTGAGATCCAAGATTGGACGAACCCCCTCCTTCTTTGGCACAATGAACAGATTTGAGTAAAAACCCTGACCCCGTTCCTGTTCTGGAACTGGAATAACTACCCCGCGTTCCAGTAGACCCTGGACCGGCCCCATACAGGGCCTCCCGACGGGTCGGTAGTAGCTGGAGATTGGAGGTGATGAATCTGTCTGGTGGACAAGAGAGAAATTCTATCTTGTAGCCTGAGGAGATTACTTCGCAAACCCACCTGTCGGAGACTAGAGCAGTCCACTGAGTCGCGAATTTGCGAAGACGTCCCCCCACCCGAGAGCTGGGTGGGGGCGGACCTTCATGTGGACGCAGATTTGTCCGCAGGCTTGTTGGGTCTGCGGAACCAAGGACGCTTTTGTCCTTGGGCAGGCGCTTTATCGGCCTGGGGTCTTTTCCCTGTCGCCTTAAGGGGGCGAAAAAACCGCTTACGTGCAGTAAAGGAGGGCCCTTGCCCTTGGCGTGGTCCCTTACCCTTGCTAGTTTGGGGAAGCAAAGTGCTTTTACCTCCTGTGGCATCCTTGATGATGTCATCCAGAGAAGCCCCAAAAAGTCTGTCGCCCTTAAAAGGCAGATCCAATAGGGCTTTCTTGGAAGTCTGGTCCGCAGACCAGCCCTTTAGCCAGATCAGGCGGCGTATTGCTACTGCATAAACCGAAGCTCTTGACAGCAGGGGAATAGTATCCATGTCTGACTCGCAGACAAACTTAAGGCCCTGGACCAACTGGTCGGCCAAAGTTATCTCATTAGGAGGAGCATCTCGCTCCTTTAACCCCTGGAGTAGCAATTTTGCCCATTCAGTAAGTGTCTGAGACACTAGGGCCCCCGCCAATGCCGGGCGTACTGCCGAGCCTACCACTGAGTATAGGTAGCGAGCGAGTGCTTCAGCCTTCTTATCCACAGGGTCCTTGAAAACAGGAGCCCCTTCTACTGGAATAGTGGTGGCTCTATTAAGTCTGGACACCGAAGGGTCCACTATAGGGGGAGAGGTCCATATCTTCAGAAAACTCTCCTCAAAGGGGTACCGTACTGCAAACCTCTTTGGGGCTGTAAAGACCCTCAGTGGGTTCTCCCATTCCTTGTATAAGAGTTTGTCAAAATAAGACACACAAGGGAACACCTTAGCAGTGCGGGCAGGTTTACGAAACCCAAAGAGGACTGGAGTATCTGCTACTTCTTCAGTCCTTTCCAACTTTAGTGTATCCCGCACTGCAGTAATAAGGTCAGATACCAAAGCCGTCTCGCGTACTGACCTGGACTTGGAGTCCTCCTCACTGTCCGATCGGTCACGGTCTGCAGTCTCTGATGCATCAGAATCTGGGCCATGAGCCGTAGCTGGACCTGGTTCTGCATCAGAAATATCCCCAGAAGATTGCAGGGGACGGGGGCGTTTATTACCCCCTGTATTCCCGTGTGCTGCTTCCACCCTGGCAGCAAACGCCTCTAGGATTGCCGACATAGCGTCCATAGACACCTCAGGGACACCAGCTGCTAAATCTGGTGTTTCAGGGGAGAAGACATCTGGCTCAGATGCCATGCTGACCACACGCTGACACTCACAGGGCTCCAGGCAAGATATCAATAGGCCACCCTCCTGTGCTGCAGAGATGCTGGGTTACCCAGAGGACTCACCACCCTGGATAGGTACTGCTATGCTGCGCCTGTGATGCTGTCCCCTTGCTGCTGTGTCAGTCTGCTTCTTTTATCAGCACTTCCTGTGTGAATTTTCGCGCCAGTGTAATGCACCCTAGAGGCCGGAGGCTCTCGCAAAATGGTTGCCAAAAACGTCTGTATGGAAGATAATGTGGGCTCTAAGAAAATGGCCGCCGACAGAAGATAGAGGTCAGGCAGCCATAGCCCACAAAAAGATGGCCGCCGAACGGCAATATCTGCATACAGGGTGGACAAACATGGCCGCCGATCACCTGATAGGGGCCAGTGGGTGTGGCCGAACCACAGGAAGATGGCCGCCAGGCAGTTACAAGAGGCCAAACTTGGCATGGACCACCTCAAAATGGCCGCCGACAGCATGGAGACACAGAAACACAGGTAAGCAAAAATGACATTTCTTTTAAATGTTAGTTACAGCCAGCCCCGCTCCAGTGGGACCCCCTAGGTGACCCCCAGCACCCAGCAACCTTTAGCTAGAAGCCCAGGGAGGAGGGAAAGGCAGGGAGAGAGGGAAGAAAGGGGCCACAACCACTTACTTGATCTCTCCAGGAATGTCCAGCTAAATCACCCAGCCGAGGCAGGGGAGTTTTACTTACCTATCCTGCATGTATTCTGCTGGAAGACATTCCAAACAGATCATCGTCCGCGCACGGAAGGTGACTGTTGGCCAGGCATGCTGTGATTGGACCCAGAAGGGACGATCATATGTATGCCCTGGAGCATGACGCTCACCGGACAGGCTGCTGCGACTCGGCCGTAAGGTCAGCCGAAGCTGAGCGGTCCGATGCAAGCCTTGGAGCGCAAGCTCACCGGCCAGGCTGCTGCGACTCGGCCGTAAGGTCAGCCGAAGCTGAGCGGTCTGATGCAGGCCCCGGAGCGTAGGCTCACCGGCCACCCGTGGAGCGACGGGCATGTCGTGGAAAACCCAGCGCGTAGCTAGGGTCGGCACACGCTCGATGGCCGAAACTGGGGAGACTACAAGGATCGAGGATCCAGCCTGTCACCCAGTCGGCAGTTGATCGAAGATCGCAGGAAACAACAAATGTAGCAAAAAAAAAAAAAATTATATATATATATATATATATATATATATATATATATATATATCTTTTTTCCCCGGACCAATGGGCCCGAAGGGAGCCATGTCCTACTCCTTGCTAGACAGAAAAAAACTGATCTGCGATGTGCAGACTGAGAGGGTATACCCAGAGGGTCCGCCCCCTGGGCGGTACTGTAGAAGGTGTGATGCAACACTTTTTACAAGTTTTTCTGCCTAGTCACTCCTAATTAACGGATAATACCCACTTTGTCAATAGAGAAGCTGTGTCGGTCCATGGACGAAAGAGTAAATTACATTTTTTCCTTTGGACGAGAAAAACGATCGTCTGTGGGCTTTTTGTCATTTTTCCCGACGGGAAAAACGGCATTAATCACGACGAGAAAAATTAGAACATGCTCTAATTTTTCTCGTCGTGATTCCTGTCGTTTTTTTCCGGTGCAGTTTTCCCATAGGGAAACACTGCCGGGGAGCCCACACACGGTCGTTTTTTTCGGAAAAAAAAATGTAATTTAAAACGGCCGTGTGTGGGGGGAACAAGCTGTTCCTCGTTTTTCACGTCGATTTTCTCAACGGCGTTTTCACCGTCGAAAAAATCGATCGTGTGTATGCGGCATTAGTGTCCAAAAGTTTCCAATTAGGTGTCTCCAATGACAAACAATCCTGGATGGAGTCAGAGCCTTCTACGTTTGGTACACAATTGAAGTATTGAACCAATGGTGAATCCTACACCTGTCTCCCAGTATTCTCACCTCACTAATAAGGTAACTGGCATAAGGGGTGATCTTGTCTCTCCTCTGTATCTTATCCACTTATGGGCTTAATAAGGCTATGTCCACCGCCACTCACACTAGCTATAGGAAAAAAAGAAGGTTTTGCTTTTCGTCTATCTAGCCAGGTTACTCTGTGGTATAACAAGGAAGCTGAGACTTCTGCAGTGTGTAAATGTGCTTTTACTATACAAGATGCTGTACATACAAAACTATCACAATATTAGGAATATACTACAAGACTGACAGATCTCTATAACAAGCAAAATGCCTAGCAAATAGAACAGCCTATGGTCTATAACAGTAAATACATTTAAAGGTTACTTAACTTCGATTACTCTATGTTCATGATCTCCATTCCTGGTAACCAGGCATCTTCTTCTTATGATGAGTGTCTTTTTCTGATGTTACAGCGACCTCATCATGTCTCTCCTAGCTTATGCCTGCTTTTATGTGTGTTGTTTACCATTGTTACCAAACAGAAAACATAGCTGTTTACTGTAGCTGTATTTCAACAATAGCATTGAATACAAAAATGCTATCTACCTATTGTCTACTCAAAACGAAACCTGTAATCTAAACTGTAATTCTTTTCAGTTTGAGAGCTGAAAGAAATCTCAAACAGGTAATGTACTAAATACAACAATGGTATCTAATCCCATTGTATAAAAAAGCATTTGTTTGAGAAATCTACTCAAACCAAAAGAATGACAGGTAATCTGACCAACTCACTATTGTAATATTGTCCCACGTATCCTATGTCTGATTAATATAATAAAAATCAAATTTTTAACAAACGCAATCCATTCCGCCCTATGATTTTTTTTTTCTCTCAGACCACACACAGAAAATCTCTTCATTACTAAAAACTCAATATACACATGAATTTTCCTTAAATGCAACCCCTCCCATATTTCTGTCACTGGGAAGGTGTTTCAGTCTTTGGATAAAAGTTCATTAGAAAGTCCATTCTAAAGTTCTTTAGAAACAAGTCCAGGCTTGAAATACATCAAAGGCCTTGTTCTCCACAGCTCTTGCGATCTTCTGTCATTCTTTCCATCATGTAACCATTTTTCTCTGGTCTTCCTATGGATCAAATCGGAGACAGCCTGTGGAGTGGAAAACAAAGCGGATTATCTGTTCCTTCTAACAATACATAAACAGAAGATCCTGGCCCTTCAGCTACAATCTCTCCTCTAAATGGCTTCTTGCCTGGATATCTGACCAATACTTTGCGACCTGCCTGTATGCACCTCTGACCCTCCCAAAGAACATCAATAGGGAGGAGAGGAAATATACTGATATTTCCCAGAAAATCACTGCTGTTTATTTTGGAAGGTTTGATGTTATGTAGCCTCACTTTCCACTCTTGCTGAGAAGTATCCACTAACCAGTCAGAGTCCCAGCCACTGTCTTGAAGCTCATCTGCCAATGCAAATATAACTTCAAACCTTCCTGCCAGATTCCCTCTCATTCCTAGATAGGCTTCAGCTTCAGATACGTCACTCTTGGTTTCTATGTCATGGGAAGCAGTAACATGGTATCTGTTAAACCCTGTTCTTTCAGGAACCTTACATAAATACTGAACTCTGCACTCCAGCTGTGGAATATGTGCCTCAGCCCCTACCATCCTCTCATATGGTGTGCTTTTGGCTATTGGCCTAGAATTTAACAACATGACTGCCTGTGTGAGGACCCGATCCCACCCCCTTAGTGTATGTGTGGGTGTAATTTTGCGTATCTGGTCCTTCAATAGCCCGTTGTATCTTTCAATCAAACCAGCTGCCTGTGGATGGTATGGGATGTGGCACAACCAGTACACTCCAGAATCTTTGGCCCACTGCTGTACTGTTAATCCGGTGAAGTGTGAGCCATTATCACTTTGGACTTGTTTGGGACAACCATAAGCAACGACAAGTTTCTGAAGCAGTTGAAGCGTTACGGCTTGATCTGCACGTTTGCAAGGATGGACAAGCATAAGTCCTGAATAGGTGTCCACTGCAGTGCAACAATATCTCAGTCCGTTGTTTCCCCGGGACAGGGGACCAATGAAGTTAATCTGCCAGATCTCTGCAGGCCTCTCACCCCTCTTAATCGACCCGCTGGAGTACTTTTGCAATGGCCATTGTCGCACTTCTCCACACACTGTACAGTTCCCTATTACTGTCTTTATCATGTCCATGGATATAGGCAATCCTCTCTGCTGTGCCCATTCATATGTTGCTTTCTGCCCCAAATGTCCAGATTGCTTGTGGGCCTAGTTGGCCAAGTTCATCAAAACAGGATCAATTGGCACAACTGCCTTCACTTTGGCGATTTCATCTGCAACTCTGTTATAGTTCTCAAAGTCTGGTACTAGGGGCACATGTGCATCAACATGCCCCACTTTTATGGTGCGGGAGTGAGCTTCCTTCCAGATGTAGTCCCAGACTTCCTTGCCTCCCCACACCACCTTTCCATGAATCATCCATTTATTGGACTTCCACGTGGGCATCCAAGTTGTCAGTCCTTTAAAAACCGCCCAGCTGTCAGTGTAGATAGTGACATGGGAAGAAGGATCCCCCTGAAGAGTCATCACTACAGCTTTCAACTCTGCATACTGACTGGACCCTCCGATTCCGGACTCCTGCAGGACTGTGTCTGTACTTGGGTTGTAGGCTGCTGCTGTCCATTTACGCCCAGACAAGGCGATTATGGCTGAACCATCAGTTAACCACGCTGACTTCTTCATGTCTTCTGACAGAGACTCAAAGGGTGGAGCCTCTTGAATGGGGGATGACTGCAGCACAGGAATTTCTTCTTCTGGCCGGGTGCTGGTAAAAGTAACAAGCCCTGCCAACTGTTTTGAAATGTCTCTAACATCCCCAGCTGCAATACCCCCTCTTTCTTGAAGGTACCACTTCCATTTCATCAGTGTCTGGTTCTGGGCTACAGCTGCCCTAGTGGTCAGTCCATTATCTCTCACCCATCCTGCTATAGGCAATGCAGTATGGATGGTGACTGTGTCCTTTACTGTAATGGTCTCTACATGTTGAAGTGCTGTGTAGGCCCCAAACAGGTACTTCTCTAGGGTTGTGTATCTCGTCTGTGCCCCTGTCAGTTGTTTGGACCAAAATCCAATAGGTATTGCTCTCAGTCCTTTCTTTTCATTTGGCTGCCACAGACTCCAAGATATGGTACCATTCTGCTCCACTACATCCAGCTGAAATGGTACTCCTTGTCTCACGGGTCCCAATCCCTGATGCTGCAAAATAGCTTCTTTAGCAGCCAGGAATGCAGTCCGCTGCTCTGAACCCCATGAGAACTCAGTTTTCTTTCTGGTAACATTGTATATAGGCCTCAGAATCAGTCCAAGATGTGGGATGAACGATCTCCAGAATCCCACAACTCCAATGAACTTCTGTGCCTCCTTTTTTGGTAGTAGGGGGCAACAGCGCCTGGATAGTTTGCACAACTGTCTCTGGAATCTTCCTCTGTGGCCCAGTCCACATCATTCCTAGGAATTTCACCTCTGTGGCAGGTCCTTGGACTTTGTCTCTGTTGATAGCCCATCCTCTGTTCTCCAAGTGCTGTATCAGCAGGTGCAGTGCTTCAGTTACATCTTCTTTTGTCCCAGAGATCATGATGTCATCAATGTAGTGAAACACAGCGACTTTCAAATTCAGGGTACTTAAATCTCGGGCAATCAGTACATGACAAATCGTTGGAGAATGAAGATAGCCTTGCGGAAGGACAGTGAAAGTGTACTGGCGGCCGTCCCACACCATAGCAAACTGGTCTTGATAATCTGGGTCTATCAAAATTGAAAAGAAAGCATTAGCCAGGTCTATCACAGCATGATATTCTCCTGCATCTTTAGCAATTTTGTCAACAATTGAGATCATATCTGGTACAGCTGACTTCAATGGAGGTGCCACTTTGTTTAGACCTCTGTAATCCACAGTCATTCTATATGTCCCATCAGGTTTCTTTACTGGGAACACCGGAGACGAGAAAGGACTTACAGCAGGTCTAAGGGTCCCTACTCTCAACAGTTCTTGAATAGTCTCCCCAATTTCTTTGTGGCCTCCAGGAAGTCTGTACTGCTTGAGACAGACTGGCTTCTCTGGTGGAGGAATGTAGACAGGGGTCCATTTCGCATGACCTCTGACCACAGCCTTCACCGCCCTTACCAGATACGCTTTATCAGGATACCCGAATGTGAATGTACCTCTTTCAGTCTTAATTGACTGACCTTGAAGTACATCCATCCCAAGAATATTTTCGGGTAACTCTGATATCAAAACATTTGTCATAAATCCTGATCCCTTGCCAATAGCCAATTTCACCCGTATCCTAACTGCTGGTGTAGTTTGCCCTCCCAAACCTTCTACATAAATCATTTCTACTTTGTGATGGGAAGGATTTCCTTGCAAAAGTGTAACTTCAGCTCCGCTATCAACTAAAGCCATTACATGTGTAGGAGAAGATGACTTCCCCCACCATACAGTGACAGGTGCATATGGGCGTCGGTCTCCTGCTGTCACTGCCCTTGCTGCTATTACAGGAGACTCACCTTCCCTTCATAAAGGATAAGGAACCTCCTAATCCCCTTTTCTGATTCTCTCTAACTCCTCCCCAGGATAAAGGGATTTGGGTTCATGTTCAGTTTTGGGAATTGGTTTGGGGCTAACAGGAGGGGTCTGTTCTGTTTCCTCTAAGTCTAGGCTGATGTTATCTTCACTAGGAGTAGTGTTTCTAACCCTGACAGTTTTCCCTACTAAATGTTTCCACCTCTTCAGCATTTCTGCAGTAGAAATGCCATCTATCTCATCTTTAGGTACTCCTGCCTTTAATAGATCCACCCACATTTCTTTCCTAGAAACAACTAGCCTGGTTTTCTCTCCACCTTCTGTCTTCTCTACCCCATTCCGTTTCTTCTCTGTTATCTTCTGCTTGTATTCTTCCTGTCTGGCCTTGACCTTATCTACTGCCCTGACAGGTTTTGTTTTAGTCTCCTCTATCTCCCCCAACTGGCTTAAAAGGGTTGTGGCTTCATGAATCTTGCTGTTTAATCCCAGGCCTCCCAACAAGGACAATAATGGAGCCCTGAGATTAAATGGCGCAGACTTCATTAGCTTAGAGCGCAGAGCAGACGTAAAGGGTTCCATATCTGGACCTATCCATTCTGGAAATGTATTTAATCCGGTTATACAGCCCATCTCATGTAACCTGGAAATACCCTCTCCTATTGATCTCCAAGAGTAGGTATTTTCCAGGTCAGTAGGACTAGCGTATACTCGGACTATTCCATCTCTCACGAGGTCTAACAATGAAAAATTCACGCTAAACAATCGGGCTTTTCGCATTGCCTGACGCAATTGTGGATCATGGGTTAACACTCCCATAGCCACTGCTTCCTTACCTGACAAAACTTCACTGTCCGCCCCTTCATCCCATAAGCGTAGGAGCCAAATCAATAGGGGCTCCCCAGACCTTTGTTTGTATTGTTTTGCCAGCTCATGGAGTTCAGTTTGTGAAAACTCCCGTACTTCTTCAAATTCAACATCTCTGGGGTTGCGATAATGCACCTCCCCATCTGCCATATCCTCTCTATCATGTTGCCGTTTCCTATGCTTAGTAATGAGAGGTCTGGCATACTTTTTCTTTCCCACTAGCAGATCATCCTCTGAAACATCAAACTCTATCTCCTCATCCTCACTATCATTTGAGGAGAACACATCCTCACAATCCCAATTTTGGGATGTGACAATGGCACGTACCCTGGCTTTACTAACAGGTTTACGCCCCTTCCTTTTCCTTAAGGCATTAATTGATTTGGTCATGAGGGCTGCACACCGCTCTTGCAAATCATCAGCCCGACTAGCGGTTGAATGTACACACTCTGAAGCAACTGCTAGCTGGTCTTTTAATACCTTAACTTCTGCCTCTGCCTTCTCCCTTCTATGTGATTCAGTATAGAGAGCATGGAGGAAGTACCAACCCACTGTGGACACTGTCCTCTTCTCTTTCTTACTTAAATCCAACCCCTTAAGGCTAAAATCTACAAAATGATCTGAGACTTTATCACCCTAAGTCAGCTTCAAGGGAGAAGCATACTTCACAAATTCTTTAGCAAGAGGCTCCCACTCATTATTTCTGGCCCAGATAGGTAAGCTGCACACTTTCTTCTGGTCACTAGAACCCTCTGCAGCCTTGTTTTTCCTAAACAGCTTACGCAGCATTTTACCTAGCACAAGCTACACAACACACTACAGAAAAACAAGTCTGCTTCAATTGAATTATAGCACAGATCCCGGACGAGCCCCCAAATGTTTTGCTTTTCGTCTATCTAGCAAGGTTACTCTGTGGTATAACAAGGAAGCTGAGACTTCTGCAGTGTGTAAATGTGCTTTTACTATACAAGATGCTGTACATACAAAACTATCACAATATTAGGAATATACTACAAGACTGACAGATCTCTATAACAAGCAAAATGCCTAGCAAATAGAACAGCCTATGGTCTATAACAGTAAATACATTTAAAGGTTACTTAACTTTGATTACTCTATGTTCATGATCTCCATTTCTGGTGACCAGGCATCTTCTTCTTATGATGAGTGTCTTTTTCTGATGTTACAGCGACCTCATCATGTCTCTCCTAGCTTATGCCTGCTTTTATGTGTGCTGTTTACCATTGTTACCAAACAGAAAACATAGCTGTTTACTGTAGCTGTATTTCAACAATAGCATTGAATACAAAAATGCTATCTACCTATTGTCTACTCAAAACGAAACCTGTAATCTAAACTGTAATTCTTTTCAGTTTGAGAGCTGAAAGAAATCTCAAACAGGTAATGTACTAAATACAACAATGGTATCTAATCCCATTGTATAAAAAAGCATTTGTTTGAGAAATCTACTCAAACCAAAGAATGACAGGTAATCTGACCAACTCACTATTGTAATATTGTCCCATGTATCCTATGTCTGATTAATATAATAAATATCATATTTTTAACAAACACAATACAGGGGGGGGGGGGAACTCCAGCCAGGAGCCAAGGAGGGGAACGAACAAGAAGCCTCTGATGGTGTAGTATTAAAATATATAGGGCTTTATTAAATAAGCAAGAAGTGGACTCTTACATCACAATCAATCAAAACATGCAATACAGATGGATCGTGGCGTGATGTGCGCCGTCTTACTGTTACTCTGCTGCTTCCGATCTAGATGCGATGCCTCAAACGTTTTCCCCCACAAATAGAGCTTTATTTTGGTGGTTTTTGATCACCTCTGCGATTTTTATTTTTTGTTAAAAAAATTAAAAAAGACAGAATAAAAAAATAAAAATACAAAAGCATTTTATATTTTGTTATAAAATTTTGCAAACGGGTAATTTTTGTCCTTCATTAATGTACGCTGAAGAGGCTGCACTGATGATCACTGATGGGCTGCACTGATGGGCAAGATAAGGTGGCACTGGTGGGCACTGATAGGCGGCATTGGTGGGCACTGAGGGGTGACACTGATGGGTGGCACTGAAGGGCATTGATAGGTTGCACTGGTGGGGAACTGAGAATTGGCACTAATAGGTGGCACTGATAGGTGGCGGTGATGGGCACTGATGGGTGGCAATGATGGGCACTGATCAGCACTGGTAGGTGAGACTGATAGGCAGCACTGCTAGGTGGCACTGATGAGGCACTAATTGGCACCACTGGTGGGCATTGATAGGTGGCACTCGTAGGCATTGATAGGTGGCACTGTTTTGCACTGGTGGTCACTGTGGGCACTGGAAGGTGGCACTGGCAGGGGGCACTGGCAGGCAGTACTGGTGGGCACTGATAAGGCAGATGTGCCTCTTCCACTCGGGACCGATGTCCCTTACACAAAATCCGGTGATCAGCTTTTTTTTCTCCTCACGCTGTCAGCGTGAGGAGAAAAAAAAAAAAGATTACCGAGCTTTTGTTTACATCACGTGTTCAGCTGTCATTGGTTGACAGCTGATCACATGGTAAGGGGCCGGGACCGACCCCTTACTCGGATATGTGATCACCCGAGTCTCAGTGACGGCCTCCCGGGCAATTCAGGTCCGCGCTGTAGCCGTCATTTGGCTATTCTATCACATTCGCCCAAAATGAAGATAGGAATGGTATGAAATTATTCCTGAAGCAAAATGCTGCAACATGCATCATTATTTGCTTCCATTGTTAAAAATGTAAAGGTTTTGAGGCCTTTAAAAAGGATGAGCTAACTACCTGTAGTATTCAATTTCTGTAGCAATTGGGAAATATGTATAAAAGATGTGGACAGCCGTGTGAGGTGCTTCATTAATGTTGCCTTTTAAATAAGAGTTTATGGAAATGTTTTACCACAAGGTATGTAGCCAGACTTTCACGCATACCTGCTTCGGTTCTTTTTTCCCAAACAATTTTCTCTGTTTAAGAGATTTGTATCATTAGCAGGGAATAGCGTGGTGTTTTTACCTTAAAAAAAAAAGAAAAAGTCAGTGTGCTCCATTTTCCAGATATATCAGAAAGGTATAGTTCATTGTGTCCTGTCTTTGACCAGTTGCCTTTGTTATGACTCCTCAGTAAGAAGCATATAGATTTCCCAGCATAATTCAAACACTCATTCCAGTACTTTTTTTTACAATTCAACCAAGGAACCTCTGTATAAAATAGCAAGTGTAGAACTACCCCTGTAGGAGCAGCTGGTTAGTTTTGGTCTTCCGTTACCCCACTGTTCTCCGTGTTGGCTCAAAGTCTAGGGTTGAAAAGTTGCATAAAACACGGTCGCTAGTCACTGAGTCTTTTCCAATGCTTTTTTTTATTAACCACAATGTTAGCAGAATGAGGGATGGAGGATTAGGGGAAGTTCAGGTACCTGGTGTAGATCACTGAGACACTTGAGATCCTGGAGACAGGTATACTTGCTGTCACTGGATCTTGCTCACCCGGATAGGCCCCTCTCACCGGCCTAGCAGCCGGGATGATGCACGAACAAAATGAAAGTCTCTGCCACAGACTTGGTAATCAGAATTTCCAAAGTTCAAGCACAACTGCACAGTATAAGAAAGTCCTTTAAGCCGACCCGGCAATACTGTGAGGCAGATTGGTTGGGATGCATCCTCCAATTGAGGCCCCAGGCTCCTCTTGAGATACCAGCCTTCCGCTGCGTGCTCTCCAAGGTGAGTCCTCCCCTGGTTCCATTAATTGCTCGGCTTCTTCCCGCAGTACAGACAGCACAGGATCACCCTCAAACCAGTAGGCCCCAGATAGCTTCTGAGCCTACCTTCAGTAACGGAAGCCTCAGGCCAGCAGGCCCCGAGGCAGAAGAGGAGTTATCACATACCTCTGGCCAGGGTGACCACGAGGTGAGAGAGAGACTCCCAAAATGGCATCCGCCCCTTAAGTACCCTCTCCCAAGTAACCTAGCGGTATCAACCTCCTACTAGGTTACTTCTGGGAAAGAGCACTCAATACGTCTCGGCTTGTTGCACCTTCCAACATGAACCAGAGGTGGTAGCGACACCTGCTGGTAACCGCGGGAAATACACCCATCTCAGCCAAAGCTGGAACATGAAAGCCAATTTATCCAAAACATGAAATCTGAGCTAACTACAGTTCAGACATCCCACTAAATTTGGATAATAGCGCCTGGTCAACAGGAGCAGGGTGCTACATACTTCCCCTACTACAAAAAGACACTGTCCTCCGTGTCTGGAAAAAAAAACTTGCTCTCAATACTGAGAGCCAGTACCTGAACCGCAAAACTTGGATGGGAGGGGAAAAGGTAAGGAAAATAAACAGTTTTACAGATCTTAAAACACAGAGCATGAACACATAGTAATACCACATTCACATTTGTCAACCCCCTAACCTCTACCTACACTACCCACTCTCTGGCAGTCTTGACAAAACGTCAGGTTCACTTAAAAAAAAAAACAAAGACACACAGGCAAATATATAAAATAACATTACTGTACATTGTGGAAGCAAAGCTACACCTCCTAAGAAGTGGAACTTCCCTTCTTGCTTTAAATATATGTAAGCTAAATTGTAAGCTTAAGAAGTCCAACCCCTTTCTAGAGGAAACTTCCACCACCTAGTGGCAGAAATCCATAACATAACAAAAAATCCTTTTTAGTGCAAAGTGATGAAGTAAGTGAAAAATCTTGACCTCAACGTTCTCACCATCCCCAACACTATCTGGCTATATAACCCCATAGTCCATTTTTTTGACATAGAGACTCTTTTCCTTTGTAGCCTATAAAGTCAGAACAGCCCCTCTGAACATTTACCAATAAAATCGGGGATCTGGTAGAGTCGCTGGTTTCCCCTCTTTATCCAGTGTAGTAATAAAGTAAACAATGTTGTCCTTTCCGGGCCTGCAAATGACCATCTTGTCAACATAAATGTGCCGGCCGTAACTCCAGTGTAACAAGCACCCACTGAAACGCTCATCCATCTTGGAAGAATAGCCAGCTCTCCTGAAAGGCTTTGGTACTGCCAAGTAGTCCCAAATAGCTTCACCGTACCAATACTCTCGGTTGGACTCAATTTCCTGCATTACTTCCTTAGGAACATAGGGAAATTCCAGTCCGTACTCTGTGGCAACTCTCTTATTGAGAACCCTTTGCATACGGGCAAGCCTCGGCAAAGCTCGGGTGCTTCCCAGTCCTGGAGGTACACACAAGTTAGGAGACTTGTGCACCATGGACCTGGCAGACAGCTTTTTGGGTGCAAAACTACTGGCAACTTTAGACATAGTCTTGTTAATAGTGCTGTGTGGCTCCACACTAGGCGATGTTCTCTCAGAGTCCATGACTGTCCAATCTGTGAAAGCATAGGTGGAAGCAACATCTTCACCTTGAGCCCACAGCAGTTCCTGTGACATTGTCTCAAAAAGATCGCCGTCCCCTGAGACATCCGACAGGGAGTCTATTTCGGAGTCCCTTAACTCCTCTGCAGGCAAATATTTACTAACAGTCCCAGATATGTTCCCCCTTGATCTCTCACCTGTTCCTGTCATGGATTCTCCAGGGTTCAGGCTCTTCTCTGGCTCCGGTTCGGGTAGTCCTTGGGGTAGACCTCAGCCGCGGCCGCGGGAAGCTTTCACATATCTCACCTTTTTAAGAACAGGTGCAACGGGGACAGGTGTAGCGGAGGTAGATACAGCGGAGGCAACAGCAGTGGCAATGTCCGCTGATGACTCCTCAATGGCAGTAACAGCGCCATCTCCCTCAGGAGCACTCGTTGTAGCAGATGCGGCAAGTGTAGGTCCAACCGCAGAAGCAAAAGCAGCGGCCTCTTCTGCAGCGATGCCCGTGGCCCAGTCCATCCGGTAGGCAAGGGGTGGCATGGTGGGTTGCTCTACGGCGAACAGGTACTCCCCGCAGTGTAGGCACCGAACAAATGGACGGGGGTTTACGGCCAGTCCTTCGCACCTGTTGCACAGCATACCCAATGCTTCAACATCTCCAATCATGTACAGTACGAACCGCCCATGCGATCTCAGACGAATGCCAGTATCCGTCAGTATAGTTCCCGGCAGCATAGCACCTGTAACGATGCTGGAAGAAAGCATCCTAGGCCCCAGGGCCGATGATATTAGAGAAAAGGAATACATAGCTGCACGCCGACTTTCTCTGTATGGTCACGCAACTTCTTTCTGGCGCCAGACACACACACGCATCTCACGCAGCAATGGGCGGGAACTCCTCCCACTTGTTCTTCTAGTCACGTAGCTCCCGGGCTTTCTTGGTCCCGCCCGTAGCCCACGTGACTAGAGAGTGATCCGCACTTAACCTCTTTCTTTCCGTACAAAAACAGTCCAGGGCCCTCTTTAGTGCAAACCCTCAGTGAATGGATTTCTTAAAGTTGCTAGGGGCAACGGCAATATCCCGGACGAGCCCCCACGTGTAGCACTACCCCCGTAGGAGCTGCTGGTTAGTTTTGGCTCAAAGTCTAGGGTTGAAAAGTTGCATAAAACACGGTCGCCAGTCACTGAGTCTTTTCCAATGCTTTTTTTTATTAACCACAATGTTAGCAGAATGAGGGATGGAGGATTAGGGGAAGTTCAGGTACCTGGTGTAGATCACTGAGACACTTGAGATCCTGGAGACAGGTATACTTGCTGTCGCTGGATCTTTCTCACCCAGATAGGCCCCTCTCACCGGCCTAGCAGCCGGGATGATGCACGGACAAAATGAAAGTCTCTGCTACAGACTTGGTAATCAGAATTTCCAAAGTTCAAGCACAACTGCACAGTATAAGAAAGTTTTTGGTTGGGATGCATCCTCCAATTGAGGCCCCAGGCTCCTCTCGAGATACCAGCCTTCTGCTGCGTGCTCTCCAAGATGAGTCCTCCCCTGGTTCCTCTAATTGCTCGGGTTCTTCCTGCAGGACAGACAGCACAGGATCACCCTCGAACCAGTAGGCCCCAGATAGCTTCTGGGCCTACCTTCAGTAACGGAAGCCTCAGGCCAGCAGGCCCCGAGGCAGAAGTGGAGTTGTCACATAACTCCGGCCAGGGTGGCCATGAGGTGAGAGAGAGACTCCCAAAATGGAACCTGCCCCTTAAGTACCCTCTCCCAGCATGCCCAGCGGTATCAACCTTCCACTAGGTTGCTTCTGGGAAAGAGCACCCAATACGCCTCGGTTTGTTGTACCTTCCAACACGAACCAGAGGTGGCAGCGACACCTGCTGGTAATCGCAGGAAATACACCCAACTCAGCCAAAGCTGGAACAGAGGCCAATTTAGCCAAAACATGAAATCTGAACTAACTACAGTTCAGACATCCCACTAAATTTGGATAATAGCACCTGGTCAACAGGAGCAGGGCGCTACATAAGCATATCACTACCTATTTCATTGCAAGTTGCCACAAACCACTAAATTTCATATAGCTGACAATTTTTGACATTGATTACAATACTGCATGTCTTTTGCCGCGTACAAACGATCGGACATTTCGACAACAAAACCGTGGATAAATTTCCGACGGATGTTGGCTCAAACTTGTCTTGCATACACACGGTCGCACAAATCTTGTTGAAAATTGGGAACGTCAAGAACGCGGTCACGTACAGCAAGTACAACGGCACAATAAAACGGAAGTTCCATACCAAGTGTGCCACCCTTTGGGCTCCTTATGCTAATCTCTTGTTAGTAGAAGTTTGGTGAGAGACGATTCACGTTTTTAATTTCAGCTTCGTGCTTTTCAGTCCGTTACAGCGTGACGAATGTGCTATCTCCATTACGAAAGCTAGTTTTACCATACCGAGCGCTTCTGTCTCATACTTGATTTAGAGCATGCGTGGAATTTTGTTAGTCGGAATTGTCTACACAAGCTCGGAATTTGAGAACCAGCTCTCAAATTTTTGTTGTCGGAAATTCCGACAGAAAATGTCCGATGGGGCCTACACACGGTCGGAATTTCCGACCAAAAGCTCCCATCGAACATTTGTTGTCGGAAATTCCAAGCGTGTGTATTGTGCGGCATTTTAGTTGTGGAGACATGGATTTCACAGACAAACTTTCTCTGTGGAGTAAACACTGACTACTTGTACAAGAAGGGTGGACGCAGATTTAATTATTGTAAAAACTTTAGAAACTAAACCCTGCATTGTTTTGGCACCCTCATCACAGATGTCAATGCAATGATTATAGTCCACACCATAAGTATTTATTTATTAAAGACATTTATATAATGCACACAATTTATTTAGAGCTTTACGTTCACATCAGACCCTGCCCCCAAAGAGCTTACAATCTAAAATCCTTATCTCACATGCATACACACACTAGGGCTAATTTACACATTTGCCAATTAACCTAACATACTGTCTTTTGAGCGTATAAGCAAAACAGAGCAGAAGATCAAGAGTTAACCACATTATCAGGCAAAATAACAGAGAAAAGCTGTTTGCCTTATATTCTGATATACAATATATGCAATGTAATTGACTTAAGTGTAGAACTAAATCTCACTAGTACTCAATTACCACAGAAAATGGCTAATGTGCAAAAAAAGTCAAATAAAAATGTATATACTTCATACAAAAATGTCATCCATATATGCACAGGAAAAAAAGTGCAACCAACTAGGGATGGGCTATCTGTTTGATTTGGGTTGTTTGCGGCAAATTCCAAAAGCTGCGAAACACCCTTTAAAAGTCTATGGGAGAAATCTAAAATGCTAATTTTAAAGGTTAATATGCAAGTTATTGTCATAAAAAGTGTTTGGGGACCTGGGTCCTGCCCAGGGGACAGGTATCAATGCAAAAAAAAGTTTTAAAAACTGCAGTTTTTTTGGGAGCAGTGATTTTAATAATGCTTGAAGTGAAACAATAAAAGTGAAATATTCCTTTAAATTTCGTACCTGGGGGGTGTCTATAGTATGCCTGTAAAGTATTGCATGTTTCCCGTTTTTATAACATTCTCTGCACACAATGACATTTCTAAAGGAAAAAAAGTCATTTAAAACTGCTTGCGGCTATAATGAATTGTCGGGTCCCGGCAATACAGATAAGTCATTGAAAGTCATTGATAAATAAAAAAAGCTTGGGGTCCCCCCCAAATTCCATTACCAGGCCCTTCAGGTCCGGTATGGATATTAAGGGGAACTCCGCACCAAAAAAAAAAAATGGCGTGGGGTTCCCCCCAAAAATCCATACCAGACCCTTATCTGAGCATGCAACCTGACAGGCCACAGGAAAAGAGGGGGGATGAGTGATCCTGAACCGTACCAGGCCACATGCCCTCAACATGAGGAGGATGTCCCCATGTTGACCGGGAGAAGGGTCTTATCCCCACAACCCTTGCCTGATGGTTGTGGGGGTCTGTGGGCATGGGAGCTTATCGGATTCTGGAAGCCCCTTTAACAAAGGGGGCCTCCAGATCCCGCCCCCCTATGTGAATTGGTAAGGGGTAAATTGTACCCCTACCATTTCACAAAAAAAAGTGTCAAAATGTTAAAAACCACAGGAGACGGCTTGGGACAAGTCCTTTATTAAAAATAAAAAAATAAAAAATAAAAAAACGATTCCAGCGATGGAATACAGTCTCGATGTCCAGCGTTGTAATCCATTCTCGATGTCCAGCGGTGATCCATTCTCCAGCGACGCTCTCCAGCGAGGAACGACGCACGATCCTGCCTGAACCTGAGGCACCCGCCCGAATGACGTGCAAGCTGTTTGACAGTTCTTTTATAACCAAGGGCGGTTGACCCCTACTGTGGACGGGTGACCCCGCCCCTCTGACGCAACAGGGATTCCTGTGACGCGTCAGACAGGGGCGGGGTCACCCGTGACACCACGGGAAGCTGCCGGAAAGGGAAAGGGTCAGTGTGCGCTTTGCTCTTGGTGGAGTACCTTTTACAGCGCTTCTTATGTGTGGAAATTGCATGGGTTGGATCCCATATTTTGAAACTTTTAACACCCTATTGAAAAGGACTTTTATTTTGTATGTTTATGGGAAAACCTTGCACCTACCATATTATTGTATATACAGCTGTGCCATGAGTGCGCGTCCTGCACTCCTGGCACAGTTACTGGTGACTAACGAAAAACTCCCCATCGATACCTGCGATCGGGAGCTTTCTGATCATGTGGTCAAACATGGCGGTCATCTGAAACCTCTTAAAAGGCCGGGAGGCGTTGGCGTCAAGGGTTTAAGCTGGCCATGAATTTATCAAATCTCAGCCAGTTTAGCAGGGGCCATCAGAGATTAGATCCATTTATGGGCAGGCTGGTTGTTCTTAAGTCAATCCATCGATTGACTTCAGTACAACCAACCTGTTCGATTTTTTGCACGTGATTTCTATCAGTGGCTATAGCAGTATTCTGCTGTCTGGGAACGCTCCCCATGCCACCCTGGTCGGAAGAACACAATAGCACTGCGGGGAGGCCTACCCCCATCAACACTGACTGTGTTGATGGGGGAAACAAGCAATTTTCCTTCTTTCCACCTGTGATGCAAAGAAAGAAAATTACATAATCTTTAGCCTGCCTAACTCATCAAACTATATATTTTTTAGGACACTGCTCTCGACAGCCAGTAGGCACAGAGCACTTAGTCTTTCATGGGCCATCGTGATTCTCAAATAATCCTTTTACCAGTGACAATTTTGCTAAATTGCATTTCTTCTGAACAGCTAGTGACCATTATGCTCAACTATATAGATAAAAATAAAAGCTACATTATCGCCTGGAAAGTTATGAGCAACTCTGCTGCAAACTGGACAATTTACTCAGCAAAAACACTACTGGTGTCTTGAGGGAAAATCATTTAATATTTTTTTTTTATATGAAAGAAGTCTGGGACCCCCACTGCCTCTATAAATTTGGCACTGAGCAATGCTTAAAGTAGCCCTTTATTTAAATACATTGTAAAATGCTTCTTAAATAACACTATGCAGCACCATAAATCTAAAACAATTTTTAAACATTATTAAACAATATAATATTTTCAACTATTTTCAAAATATTTCCAATTCATGGTGCTGAATCAAATTCCAGGGGTTGAAACAAGGTGGAGATCCATTACTGAAGAAAAAGGAGGCTGAAGTTTACATGCAGTATATGCCGATATAAGACTATATAGCCATTATTAAGATATTCCTTAAACTGCAACACTGTGCTGAATATATGAGCATATGGGGTGTACTGATGTTCTTTCTAGATTTTTTACAAAATTCATTAATAAAATGTGTAATTTTACATAAGAGCGTGTATTGAAACATTGTAATGCCTATAAATTGCTATTTTATATTGTTGGATTGTTATAAGGAAATAGAAGGATGATGGTACCTATACCTAATCAATGAGATATTGGGTCCACATATTTATCCTTTTCCAGCAAATGTGGCAGTTAGAGACAAATCATTTATTACTTACAATGGGTACTTACAATGAATAGTTTTTTTTTCTAATTTATGAAAAACTTTTATCCCAAAAGGACAAAAATACTGTTGCCATAGCTGCCTAAAACATCTTATCTTTTTTTATTTTATTACCCAAGTTTATTTAAATGTGCTAGTGCATCTCACACTACCCTCTTCCCAGATTGACAATGCTGCTGTCCAAACATGGCTCTGTTACTCTTCCATACAGCGTGGAGACACCTTAGGACAGGAGATGTGTTACTGAGTTTGTTCTTGAGTTTAATACTGCAATAAGAAGGGGCATGTTTTGGAAATGTTGCAGAGGGTAAAGCAGCAAGATTCGGACATAGCTTTCCAAAAAAGTATCAAAAATGTCAGTTAGGTGTCCGATTTGTCACAGTCCTGCTAAAAATCGTTGATCACAGCCATTACTAATAAAAAATAAAAATAAAAATGCCATAAAAATATCCCATAGTTTGTAGACCCAATAATTTTTTGTGCAATCCAAAAATATGTAGCAGAATACATATTGGCCTAAATTGATGAAGAAATTCGATTTTTTTATTGGATATGTTTTATAGCATAAAGTAATAAATATATATATATATTTTTTTTTTCAAAATTGGCGTTCTTTTTTTGTTTTTAGCGCAAAAAATACCACCAAAAAAAAGCTCTATTTGTGGGGGAAAAAAAGGACATAAATCTTATTTGGGTACAACATTGCACAACCTTGCAATTTGTTAAAGTAACGCAGTGCTGTTTTGCAAAAAATGATCTTGTCATTAGGGGGGTAAAACCTTCCGGGGCTGAAGTGGCTAACATTTGACTAATGAGGTGAAGGTTTTTTTTTTACATTAGAACAGGTCCAAGATAGTTAAAATGAGCTTACATGGCCTTCAGGAGCCAGTTTAAGCCACCATACCCTTAAAAAATTATTAAAACACACTTTTTTTGCCAAAATGTCAAGATTTTGCCAAAATCTTCTGATTTACTGAAAACTTTCAAGTTTACTCAAACTCATTAGGGAATGTATCACCCAAAATCGAACTATTTTCATACCAGTGATATGTTATTTCAATAAATTATAACATAGGTTAATCATTTGAGTCCCTGAGCCTATTTCTCTTCTAACCCCTGTGGGTCTTAGATGATTTTGTTAATGAGATATCCATTTAAGATGGATGTATTTATAGCCTACCCTGACATATTATACAATGTTTTTAGGACAGACAGGATTCTAAATTTAGTAGTAGATTTTGATGTGAATATTTTTATTTACTAGGTTTTAAAAGGGAATAAATAGAGAAATAGAAGAAATGCATTTTCCTCTAATTTTTCCAAATGAAAATGTTACTCTATTTGCCCAACCTCAGATTCTTTACACAAAATGATATCCTGCAAAGTTATTTGGAGCACGGTGGATAAGTAGTTAGCGATTCCTCCTAGCAGCACTAGGGTCGTTTGTTCGAATCCCAACCATGACACTACCTGCCTGCACTATACAGTCTTCTAATTAAAGAAATGATTTTTTTTTTATATCACCTAGAAATAAAGAAATACACACTTTAGGAGAGACTTTTCTTTCTCCTCCTCTTTCTTTTGATGCTATGAGAGGACACATGCAGGAACAAAACCATCAGTTTGAGTAAATTAGATTAGGATAAGATCAGTTCAGGTTTGAATGGATAAAACTTAGAACAGTTGCAACTTATTTACAGATTTGTGATCACTCAAATTCAAAATTACATTGTACTTGAATATAAAGCAGTAAAAACAAATGTAATCTAAATTATGCAACGTAATTGTTGGGACCTGGGGATAATTATTGAGAGTAAATATTTTTCATTTTTTGTTATAAAGCATAGTGTTTAGTTACACTCTTCTAAATGCTGTGTAGCAGGGTCAGGAGCCCAGGAACTTATCAAATCAGCTCCTCGACTTAGAGATGTCTCTGGCTGTCACTGACCATTGGTGGTTTGGGCTCAAGCTAGTTGGGACTTGTACAAACTAATAACCTACTCCAGCTCACTAAGCACAAGTTTGTTAATTTGGAATAGAGAGCTTAATAACGTTGTATGTGCTCATAGAATTTTTTTTTTGATCTCAAGAAACTATTTTTCAACATCCAGCAGTACTGGTCATGCAGCACCATCCTAGTGCAGCAGTATCTGCTCTTCAAAATGACTAAAAGAGTGTCCCTTTTAAAGGCCCTTTATAATTGCACCTTTTCAGTGTGTAAAATGGTATGCTTATGTGACACACACAGCTCTCATGCTCCATTATTGTTGCTAGTAATACTGTTTCAGAAGTTGCTCATTACTAGTTGTCTAAATTGGCAGTGGTCTTTTCAGAATTGTTTATACTCAATGCATGATCTACTTTTTAAATGTGGCTCTACTCCCCCTAGATGAAACGCTGATAAAACTTAAAAATGCACCTTTAGGGAAAAGTTTTGAAAATATATTCACCTTTCCCCAGCTTCTCTAGTGCTCTGTATAAGGTCAACTGACCTTATCCCAACATTCATTAAAGTGGAACCTTGCACTTCAGACAAGATTCACTTATTTATTGTGGCCCCTTCCTTACACACACTGCATAAAAGTACAAAAAAGAGGCAGGGAAGTTGGTTATTTGCTTCCTGAAGGAAGTGACAGCATCCTAACAACATAAGTTCGGACAATGCTGAGTTCTCCAATTCCCACAAAATGATTCTCCTTCACAGTGCAGGATCATGTTCTCAACAAGATTTGGGCTACTCAATATTTCCCAGAATCTCTCAATAAAGAGGTTGACATCTTCACCTAGGTGCCACAGGTAGAAATTAAAGGAAAGGTAAGCATACTATCTCATGTTTTCGCTACAGTTCTCCTTAAAGTTTTATTTGGCTTTTCAGCAAAGGGGACAGGGGCCAAACTTAAAAAGCAAATTTTTTTTAGGTCCAATGTCTGCTTTAAATTTACAAAAAATGGCACAAGATACTTTTTATGCTTCCTCTTGGGTAGAATAGTTGTTAAATAAGTTAAGGTTTTATAGATATTACAGTTCATCTGTTTAAAATTATGTCTTTAGGGCCTCATTTACATGGCCAAATCTGGTGAAAAACTACATCCCATAGCCCACGTGTGTGTGGACAGCCATGGCTGGTAAGCCTGTACAAAGCAATGATGCAACTTGCACACAAGGGAGATCTTCTGTCCCTAACCATAGATAAATGTATCCCTGTGTCATTACTTCCAAACACTGGGAGCTTCCAAACTGTCAGCTTGGTATTCCTTTGTACAAGCTTCCTGGTCCCAGCTATAACCACACACACCTGGACTTCCGGGCGTAGTTTTTCTCAAGATACTTGCAACACCATGGCCAATTTGGCTGTGTGACTAATGCCCAATAATTTATAATTTCAGCTTAGATGGTTCCATTAGAACATTTGAAAAAGCTCCTGCTTAGATATTTTTTCCTGATTTTTTTAAAACTTCATAATTTAAATGGTATTTTAGTGCAATATTTCACAAATTTGCTAGCTGAGAGACCTTGACATATCATGCTTATAAATTGGCTGTTTATAGCGGAGTTCCATTACATTATTTTTTATGTTCAACGCATGCTGTGACTCATTTGACTCATTTGCAAATAACATCTAACACCTTGTATTTTGTAAGTCACACTGCATGATGTGTTTCAATGCTGTGAAATTGTAAATATGTAAGGGTGTTGTTTACAGAATACTGTATATCAAATAATTAGTGACCCCACTGGCACAAATTTGTCTCCTGCCTACTAAGTTTACTATAATAGGTAATGATCCTTATAGGAAATGAGAAGTTGCTCTAAAATGATATTTTTACCTCATTAGCAGATTACGTTACTGAAATGTGCTTATTGCGCTACATATAAAATGCACAGTGTTTGTGTGTCTATCTATCTATCTATCTATCTATCTATCTATCTATCTATCTATCTATCTATCTATCTATCTATCTATCTATCTATCTATCTATCTATCTATCCAGTATGTGTGTGTGTATGTGTATATATATATATTAGTATCTCAAGAAAGTGAGTACACCCCCTCACATTTTTGTAATTTATTTTATTATAACTTTTCATGTGACAACACTGAAGAAATTACACTTTGCTACAATGTAAAGTAGTGAGTGTACAGCTTGTAAAACAGTGTAAATTTTCTGTCCCCTCAAAATATCTTAACATGCAGCCATGAATGTCTAAACCACTGGCAACAGTGATACCATTTTACAGCTATTGGAGCACTTCTTTTTGTTTTCATGTGAAAATCTGAGTATCATCACGGTAATCCAGCAGAGTCGTATTTCCAATCATGGGATCATACACAAGCAATTCAGCCTAACACGAGAGTGAAAGGCAAATCTATTTGGTGAGTGTGTTTTTCACAGGGGAGGTTTCACAGCACGATGGTGTGGTGGAAGAAACACAGAATCAAGATACCGTATATACTCGAGTATAAGCCGAGTTTTTAAGCACAATTTTTTGTGCTGAATGTGCCCCCCTCGGCTTATACTTGAGTCACCTTTTTGCGCCTGATCTCCTGAAATTTGGGGAGCCGGTACCGGCCGGCCGTAGGTTCCCTGGACCCCAAACTCGGCACACATGTAGCCACATTCTTCCTCTACAAGTGTGCGAAGTTTCTTGTCCGGGGAACCTACGATCGGGGAGAACCGATTTTTCAAAGCCGGGCACCCCTTCCTTAGACTCCCATGTTAAACGGTAATTTCTCTGGTGACTTTGGGGACCCGGTATCGGTCGATCGTAGGTCCTCTGGACCCCAATCCTGGCACACATGTAGCCCCACTCTTTCTCTACAGGTATGCAAAGTTTCTTGTCCAGGGGACCTACGGCCGGGGAGCACCGATTTTTCAAAGCTGGGCACCCCTTCCATAGACTCCCATGTTAAACGTCAGTCTAGTCATGGACACAGTGAGGCATGGACACAGTGAGGCAAAGTGAGGCACACCCTAGGCTTATACTCGAGTCAATACGTTTTCCCAGTTTCTTTCTCGTACATCACGGGACACAGAGCGACATAGTCATTACTAATGGGTTATATAGATACCGTCAGGTGCTGGCACTGGCAACTTCCAAAACCGGAAGTACCCTCCCCTATATAAGCCCCTCCCATCCGGGAGCACCTCAGTTTTTTGCCAGTGTCTAAGGTGTTGGCCAAGAAGAAACATGTGTTTTTCACTGAGCTTGCGTACAGGTTCTTTTGGGCCTCAGTAAGCTATTCCGGATCCGACCAAAAAAGCTTCATAGCTAAACGGTCGGTACCCGGGCCTTGCAGAGAAGAGCAAGGTTTTGCCTGTAATGCTTCTCTTAGGAGAGCTGGACCCTGGGATCCAGAGCTCTGGTCATACCCACGACCAAGATGTTTTCTGTGCAGGGTGCTATACAGGTCCAGGGGAGTGGAATCCTTGGGAACCCGGTCCCTGAAGGTTTGATTACAATGCCTGCCGTGATAGGTGAAGTTTGGGCTTTTGTGGACCAAACAAAGTCCTGCGGCGGGGAACAGGTAAGTGGGGGCTCCCAGGAACTTGGTTCTATTGGGGGACCCCCAAGCCTAATTTGTCTTTCTGTCTGTTACCTAATGGTATTCCCGCAAAATTCTGTGCATGCCTGTAACTACTAAAAAAATGTAATAATTTTTAATGGTGGTCAAGAAAAAAAAAAAAAAAAATTTTATATATATATTTAATATATTAGACTGCGGTACCTGTCTTTGTCCACTAGAGGCCGCTGTGGAATGTTTTCTTGTCATGTGGACTAGCTTCTTCTCAGCAGAGCAAAGTCCAGGCAGATGGTGAGTTCTCTTATAGGAAACTGCTTCCTCTGCCATGTTGCAGTGCTCGTCCATCCCCCGGCCTGCGGCAAAGAGGGGCCCTGGCTCCTGTCCCTTGTTACCATATTTGAAATTAGCGCCGAAGGCGCACGTGCCCGCGCGCGTGCGCGTGCACGCGCCTCTATATATAGAGGTGAGCCGGGAAAGGGGGCGGAGCCTGGGGGATGACGCTCTGTGCGCGCCGCAGCGCTTCTGCGCATGTGCGGGCGTCCCAGCAGTTTTAAAAAAACCACAATATTGTAGTGAGCTGGCTATGAAGTACAGAGACAGAGCTGGCAACATTTAAAGGCATACAGCAAGCGGTTGATACAGGCATCCCCTAGAAAGGCACATTAGTAGACACCAACTGTGATATAGCAGCAATTGTGCTAGACTATTCTCAGTAAAAGTGGTGTATTACGGCTGGAATACCTCAGCTTTAGGCTTAGGAATATGCCGTCCAGAAGCTCCGGAACTGAATCTTCCAGGAAGCGAAGGGGGTCTCATCGGGCTCGGAGGATCTTGGGCATACTCCTGCTGCACCAGTCTCCCCTGAAGTTCAGAGGTAAGTGACCGTAGAGACCCCGCAGGGGTACTTGGTACTGTGGCTGTCCTCAGTTCACCTGCTCCTGTGTATGTAACAGAGGAGGTTTTTTCCTCAGCTCTGGGAGGATTAGAGAGAGATTGTCAACATTTATCGCTGCCTCCCTGTCAGGGAAAGCACGCCCGATCTCCGTCTCCTCCTTCAGAGTGCCTGTTAGCAGAGCAACAGTCCCATACAGGGATCGACCTGCCTGAAGGGGATCAGGATAAGGTTGATTCTGTTATAGAGGAATCAACAGTGGGGGAACCTTTTCTCAGCATCTCAAGCTGAAAGATTATGGGTTCAGTCTCTGACTAACATGGTCCGATCAGCATTTAAAAATGCACCTTGCGGAACCATCAACCACTACTGTATCCTCGTTGGGGTCGCTAGAAGCCCCCAGACTGTTTGTTCTTTTCCACTTCACCCTTTACTGAAAGGGCTCATTTACCAGGATTGGGAACGTCCTGAGAAAATATTTATTCCCCCAAGAGATTTCCGGTGGTCTATCCCATGGAGGATAAGTTCATCAAAAAAAAAAAAAAAAAAAATGGAAGGTCCCTACAGTGGACGCAGCCATCTCTTGTATGTATAAATCACTGACATGTCCAGTGGATAATGTCCAAATGTTCAAGAACCCAATAGATAAAAGATTGGAGTCCTTATGAAAATCTGCTGGGTGATACAACCAGCAGTAGCAGCTATTGGGGTCTGCTAAGCAGTGAAGGATCAGTTGAAACAGGTCTTGAGGGACTTGACAGATCAGCAGGCTTTGCCCTAGCTGATCTACCTAGAGCCTTAGGCTTTGCGGTTGACGCCATAGAGGATTCAGTCCATCAGGCCTCCCGCCTTACGCTGTCTATAGTACATATGCGTAGGCTCCTATGGCTCAAAAACTGGTCTGCTGAAGCTCCCTGTAAAGTATGGCTGGTTAGCGTCCCATTTCATGGTGAACGCTTATTCAGGGAAAACCTGGACAAATAGATCCAGAAAATTTCCAGCGGTAAAAATACGCTCTTGCCAGTTAAAAGCAGAGTTAGAGGTCCCTCTTTAAGAGGCCTGCTTCTCCAGTCCCTGGGGCGGCTGTGTAACAGTTCCGACGGCCTCCTCGGTCTAATCCCGGGGGTAAAAAACAGGGACAGTAGCAGGGTAATGAGAAACCCTGGGTCAGGGGAGGTACAAAACCTCCCCCAAAGTTAAATTCATTGAAGCCCCCACTCAGTCGGGTGGGGGGAGGACTCCAGTTGTTCGCAAGAGACCTGGCGGGACACGATCAAGACAGATAGGTGCTCTCTGCAGTAGGTTTGGGATACAGTTTGGAGTTAAAAGACTCTCCTCCTTCCCATTTTTGAGGTCAAACGTGCCAAGGGATCCCCGGAAGAGAGAGTCCCTCCTGTTGGCACTAGAACAACTATTGCTCCAAGGAGTAATTATGGAGGTTCCCCTGGAAGAATGAGGGTTCGGGTTTTACTCAAACCTCTTTACAGTCCCGAAGCAAACGCGGACGGGAGGCCCATATTAATTCTAAAAGGGCTATACAAATTCCTGTATATCAGGACTTTCCGATGGAGTCGATCCGATCGGTGGCCACTGCCCTACAAGGGGAGGATTGGTTAGCCACGATCGACATCAAAGATGCTTATTTGCGCATTCCCATCTTTCCAGTCCACCAAAAATTTCTACGCTTTGCAGTAGAAGGGCGCCATTTTCAGTTCAGAGCCTTACCCTTCGGTTTGGCCACAGCACCACGAGTGTTTACAAAAATTCTGGCCCTTTATTGGCCAATTTAAGAACACAAGGTGTAATGATAATGGCATATCTGGATGACTTGTTGCTGATAGACCACTCAGTGAAAAAACTAGACGTGGTCATTCACAAGACAATCAAGTATCTGGAATCTCACGGTTGGATTATCAACCGAGACAAGTCAGCCCTAAAAACCAGTCAAAAGTCTGGAATACTTGGGGCTAAGGTTGGATTCAGGCCAGAGAAAAATATTCTTGCCTCGAGGAAAGGTGTTGTCTTTGAAAGATTTGATCCACTTAGTGGGTACAAAAAAGACAGCCGTCCATACGCCTGTATATGAGGCTGCTGGGAAAAATGGTGGCATCATTCGAAGCAGTACCCTACGGTCAATTCCATTCAAGGAATTTGCAAGGGGCCATACTGTCAGCCTGGAACAAAAAAGTTCAGGCCCTAGACTTACAATGTCCTTGTCCCCTTCCGTTCGCAAGAGCCTCCGTTGGTGGTTGGTTCCCCAGAATCTGGAAAAAAGGAAATCCTTCAGTCCGATTTCCTGGAAGGTGGTCACTACAGATGCCAGCCTTATAGGCTGGGGAGCAGTACTGGAGCAATAGTCTCTCCAGGGCAGATGGTCGGATGCAGAAAAGGCCCTGCCCATCAATCTTTTAGAGATACGAGCAGCCCGGTATGCCCTAGTAGCATGGACATCCAAACTCCAAGGGTCCCCTGTCAGAATTCAATCAGACAATGCCACAGCAGTGGCATATATCAATCATCAGGGGGGCACCAGGAGTCGTGCAGCCCAGAGGGAAGTAAATTACATCCTGAAATGGGCAGAAAAATATGTCCCAGCCATATCTGCGGTATTCATTCCAGGAGTGGAGAATTGGAAGGCGGACTTTCTAAGTCGCCAGCAATTAGGCCCAGAGGAAGGGTCCCTTCACCCCGAGGTTTTTCTGGACAATATGTCAGCGGTGGGGAACATCGGATGTAGATCTTCTAGCATCCAGATTCAACGCAAAGGGGGGACAGGTTTGTCTCTCGGACAAGGGATCCCCTAGCTTGCGGCTCGGATGCCCTAGTGTTCCCTTGGGATCAGTTTAAGCTGATATATGCATTCACACCGCCACAGTGGTTACCTCGATTACTCCGCAGAATCAGGGTAGAAAAGAAACCAGTGATTCCGGTGGCTCCAGCGTGGCCCCAAAGAGCGTGGTACGCGGAGATTGTAAAATTTCAGTGGGGAGTCCTTGGACTCTCCCACATCGTCCGGACCTGCTTTCGCAAGGACCGATATACCACCCTTCCTTACCAGCCCTAGGTTTGACGGCCTGGCTATTGAAGCCCACATTCTAAAAAAGAGAGGGCTCTCTAATGCTGTGGTATCTACCATGATCAATGCCAGGAAGCCGGTATCCAGGCAGATCTACTATAGAATCTGGAAGGCGTACATCGCCTGGTGTGAGGCCAAGAAATGGCATCCACATAAGTACGTAATAGGTAGGATTCTGGACTTCCTACAGTGGGCTGTAGATAGGAAGCTTGCCTTGAGTACTATCAAGGGTCAGATTTCGGCCTTGTCAATATTTTTTCAAAGGCCCTTGGCTTCGCATTCACTAGTCAAAGCCTTTATACAAGGAGTGATGCGTATTAGTCCTCCGGTTAATATTCCCATATGTCCATGGGATCTAAACTTGGTTCTGTCGGTTCTACAGAAACAACCATTTGAACCATTACAGCATATTTCCTTGGTACTTCTCACCAGGAAATTGATTTTTCTAGTAGCCATTTGTTCGGCTAAAAGAGTATCGGAATTAGCAGCTATGTCCTGTAAGGAGCCATATCTGGTTATCCATAAGGACAGAGTAGTGTTACGTCCTCATCCAGCCTTTCTTCCTAAGGTGGTATCGAGGTTTCATTTGAACCAAGATGTGGTTCTTCCTTCTTTTTTCCCCAAACCTACTTCGGTAGAGGAAAAGTTATTGCATTCTTTGGATGTAGTAAGAGCAGTTAAAGCTTATCTAAAAGCCACTGCTCAGATTCGCAGAACGGATACTTTGTTTATTCTGCCGGAAGGCCCCAGAAAGGGTCAGGCAGCGTCAAAATCTACTTTAGCCAAGTGGATTCGACAGGTCATTATGCAAGCTTATGGCTTGAGAAGGAGACCGCCTCCGTTCAAAGTTAGAGCGCACTCCACGAGAGCAGTTGGAACTTCATGGGCAGTGCATCACCAGGCCTCCCTGGCTCAAATCTGTAAGGCCGCAACATGGTCTTCAGTACACACGTTTACTAGGTTCTACCAGGTGGACGTTAGAAGTCAGGAGGATGTCGCCTTTGGGCGCAGTGTGTTGCAGGCCGCAAAAGATCCTCATGTCTGATAGTGCTCAGCTTATATATGGTGTATCCCCCCCTCATTTGGCATTGCTTTAGGACATCCCATTAGTAATGACTATGTCGCTCTGTGTCCCGTGATGTACGAGAAAGAAAATAGGATTTTTATAACAGCTTACCTGTAAAATCCTTTTCTTGGAGTACATCACGGGACACAGAGCTCCCGCCCCTCTTTGGGGACACTTATTGCTTTGCTACAAAACTGAGGTGCTCCCGGATGGGAGGGGCTTATATAGGGGAGGGTACTTCCGGTTTTGGAAGTTGCCAGTGCCAGCACCTGACGGTATCTATATAACCCATTAGTAATGACTATGTCGCTCTGTGTCCCGTGATGTACTCCAAGAAAAGGATTTTACAGGTAAGCTGTTATAAAAATCCTATTTTTTGTGGTAAAATTAGGTGCCTCGGCTTATATTCAGGTCGGCTTATACTCGAGTATATATAGTATTTTTTATCAATATTTTCTCTATCAGTTTCATCACATTATGGACTTTATTTCACTTATCACATGGTGTTATTGAGTTTATATGTTATTGTTTATTATATTTTTAGCACCATTTTGTAGCGCTGCTATTGTCTTATCTCATTTAGGTGTTTTGGGTTAAGATTTTTCTGCTTTCAAGATTTACACATTAAGCGGCAGCTTTAGTTATTTTTATTTTATTGTTTATTCTTTGGCGCAGCGGTGATAGAGGTTACACAGGACGTTTGTATCCTATATCAGCAACATATTGACAGTACATGCTTTGTTTAATATCCACCAATAAACACTTACTCAGTTTGCAAATCATTCCAGGCTCCAGGTGGCAGTCTGCTTTACTCTTTCAGTCATGGACTGACACAGCTTCCTATTGACAAGTTGATATTATCCTATCCTTAGGAGTGACTTAGGCAGAAAAAACTTGTAAACAGTGTTACACCACACCTTCTACAGCACCGCCCATGGGCGGACCCTCTGGGTATAATCCCTCTCTCTGCACATCGCAGATCAGTTTTTTTCTGTCTAGCAAGGAGAAGGACTGTCAGGGACATACTGGGCTTGAACCTGGGACCTCGTCTGTGTCTGGCATTGACTCTTCCCACTGAGCTATCTGGGATGCTGGACAGCTTCCTGCCTGATCTGCTGGATAACCTATCTAATGGATTAGACTACTCTGCTTGGTGTCTTGATTGATGTTGAACCCTGAACCCCTTGCTCCTCCCATGAACTTCCTATAAAAGACGTTCCAGAGATGTTGCCCCTTGCGGTTTGATCTGCTTCTGTTCCTGACTCTGTGCCTGTATCGTGTTCCTGTGTATGACCCGGCTTCCTGACCTCCCTCCTATCTCCATTCCTGACTCTGGCTTGTTTGACCCTGCTAAGTTACCTGTCTGATCATCTGTTGCCAAGACCCAGCCTGGACTCTGACTACTCTCTGCCTGCCGTTTATGCTGTTTACCCTGATGTGAAAGACCTGGCTTGTCTGACTGCGCTGCTCTGCATACCTACACCTGCATCTGCGGTCCTGCACACCTGCACCTGCTGACCTGCATCCGCTGCTCTGCATACCTGCACCTGCTGACCTGCATCCGCTGCTCTGCATACCTGCACCTGCTGACCTGCATCCGCTGCTCCCAGTTCCAGCTGTTCCAGCTTTCGCTTGGCTTTACTACACCCAGCCAAGAGGACCAAGCAGGCACCCTTACCTCACCGCGCTCTTACCACCACTGTCCCCACTCCAGTGGTCTCCGAGCCGGGGTTGTACGGGAGGTCTCCCTCTGCACGTCAGGCTCACACCAAAGGTACGTGACAGTATCAAACCTCCATGTCTGAGCCTGCAAGAGGGACCTCGCCTATGGATGACGTCAGTCAGCACCTCGCAGCCCTCAACCGGGTCGTGAAGTCTCTACAAGGCAGTTACGTTCAAGTGGATAGGCAGACGCAAACCCAGACCATCACTGCAGATGCACCTTCAGTCCCAACTTCCTCCTCTGGAACGCCACCACCTCCTGAGCCTAGGGTCCCCGTTCCCGATAAGTTTTCTGGGGATCGAAGCAAATTCCGGGCGTTTCGCAACGCATGTGAACTATACTTTTCCTTACTACCTCTGACTTTTTCATTAGAGGTCACCAAAGTAGGGTTTGTTATCACTCTACTACAGGGGGAACCTCAGGCTTGGGCCCACCATCTGCTGGAAGTCCGCCATGAAGCTCTGGACTCTCTCTCATCTTTTCTTGATGCCATGGCTCGACTCTATGATGACCCTCAACGGACTTCCACCGCCGAGGCTGCCCTCCACACACTCCAGCAAGGCCGCAGAGCGGTCGAGGACTATGTGACTGATTTCAGACGCTGGAGCGCGGATGCCCAGTGGAATGATGCAGCCCTACGGCACCAGTTCCGTCTCGGTCTCTCTGAGGGACTGAAAGATGAGTTAGCCCGGGTCGGTGTTCCTGATGCCCTAGAGACTTTAATCACCCTGTCTATTCAGATAGACCGACGACTCCGGGAGCGCAGAACAGAGAGGGCTACCCAGCATCTCCGTCCAGCCTGGATGCTACCCCGGGTATCTCCTGCTGTTGCCAGTTCAGTTCCAGTTAACTCCTTACCTGCCAATCAGACTTCTGTTACCATAAAGCCGAGACAGCTTGGACTGATGAGACCTTCCCTGTCGGCCGAAGAACGGCTTCGCCGGCGACAGAATGATCTTTGTTTATATTGTGGAGGAGCTGGCCATTACGTTTCCTCATGTCCTGCTAAGCTGCGCAAGGTCCCAGCTACCCCTTCTCCAAGTGGTCCACCTCCCTCTGCCAACACCACCCACCTGGCCCTATCTATCTCGTTCCAATTGCCAGGAAGGACAATACCAGTCACCGCGATAATTGACTCAGGAGCATGTAATTGTTTCATCGATCTTAACTTTGCAGCACAACAGCACATCCCACTCCAGCCAAAGACTCAGGGACTTTCCATCTTTTTAGCAGACGGGTCCCGTATTAAGTCAGGAGTAGTGACTCAAGAAACCCCTCCTTTGCTTGTAACCACCTCTACAGATCATAAGGAACTATTAAGCCTGAATGCCATTGCATCCCCTCTGTTTCCAGTCATCTTGGGTCTACCCTGGCTTCAGGCCCATAACCCACAGATCGATTGGGGGTCCGGGAGTATTAGGTTCCAGTCGCCTTATTGCCAACACCACTGCATGCCTCCATGTCTCAGCACTTCTGGTCCTCTGTTATGCCTGGAGCCGGATTCAGAGGTATGCGCAGCTGTGCCCAAACAATACCATGGATTCCTGGACGTTTTCAGCAAACGGGGAGCTGAGACCCTTCCGCCTCATCGTCCATACGATTGTCCAATCGAGCTTCTCCCTGGGGCTGAAATTCCCTTTGGACGGATCTTCCCCTTATCTGAACGGGAGCTAGAGGTTCTGAAAGAGTATGTTGACGAAAACCTAAAGAGGGGGTTCATCCGTCCTTCCACTTCTCCAGCAGGGGCGGGAATCTTTTTTGTGGAGAAAAAGGACCATTCTCTCCGGCCCTGTGTGGACTACCGGGAATTAAATAAAATTACGGTCAAGAATCGGTACCCTCTGCCCCTGGTACCCGAACTCTTTCAGAGGCTCAGGACCTCTTCTGTGTTTACCAAGCTAGACCTGCGGGGGGCGTACAACCTGGTCCGCATCCGCGCAGGGGATGAATGGAAGACTGCTTTTCAGACCAGGTTCGGCCATTACGAATACCTAGTAATGCCCTTTGGCCTATGTAACGCCCCTGCTACTTTTCAGCATCTAGTCAATGACATTTTTAGGGACTGCCTGGACATTTACGTAATTGTCTATCTAGACGATATTTTGATTTTTTCCACTTCAATTGAGCAGCACCGGGAACATGTCAAGATCGTACTCTGTCGACTCCGTCAACATGGACTGTACGCAAAACCAGAAAAATGCGGATTCGAGCGACAGAGTATTCAGTTCCTCGGCTTGGTAATTTCAACAGAGGGATTCAAGATGGATCCGCAAAAAGTTTCAGCTATTCTGGATTGGCCTGCACCTTCAGACAAGAAGGGGGTGCAGCGCTTCGTTGGCTTCGCCAACTTCTACCGGAGGTTCATCAAGGGATTCTCCGCTATTATTTCCCCGATTACGCAGCTGACCAAGCAGAATGTCCGGTTTTGTTGGAATCCCGAGGCACAGGCTGCCTTCACAAATTTAAAAGGACTGTTCACGTCAGCTCCTATTCTGAGTCACCCTGACCCTGCTCTACCTTATCTACTCGAGGTAGATGCCTCAGAGACAGCGTTAGGAGCCGTTATCTCTCAACGCCAGGGTCTCAAGGACTTGATGCACCCAATAGCCTTCTTCTCTCGTAAGCTTACTCCGGCCGAGAAGAACTATGATGTGGGGGATCGGGAGCTCCTGGCCATCAAGTCCGCCCTTGAAGAATGGAGGTATCTGTTGGAAGGAGCGGCGCATCCCATACTCATTTATACAGACCACAAAAACCTGGAGTATTTGAGAGCTGCCAAGCGTCTGAGACCACGCCAGGCACGATGGGCCTTATTCTTCTCTAGGTTTTCATTTCACATAACTTACCGGCCCGGCTCAAAGAACACCAAACCAGACGCCCTTTCTCGCATGTTCGATGATCCGAAAGAAGTGTCAGCTCCTGATACCATCCTATCGGAAGGTAACTTTCTACTCTTGCAAACAAATCTAATGTCCGGCTTGAAACAAGCTTCAGCAAATATGTCAGGGCCTCCTGGGATTACCCTGTTACCCAAGGATGGGTTACTATGGAAAGACAACAAGATCTTTGTACCAGAAGATGTCAGAGTAACAGTATTAAATCTGTGCCATGATCATCCCCTGGCCGGCCACTTCGGAATGCATAAAACCCAGGAACTAATTCAACGCACATTTTGGTGGCCGGATCTTGAAAGGAACTGCAGGGAGTATGTAAATTCATGTGCCACCTGTACCCGTAGTAAGACCGCTAGAAGCAAGGCCTGGGGTCTTCTCAGACCCTTACCAGTTCCTGATCGACCCTGGCAAAGGATTGCTATGGACTTCATAGTGGAACTTCCCCCGTCAGAAGGTTGCTCAGCCATTTTTGTAGTGGTCGACCGTCTATCTAAAATGGCCCACTTCGTGCCACTGAAGAGCACGCCATCTGCCATGGAAACTGCCCAGGTCTTCATAAAAGAGATAGTAAGGTTACATGGGGTTCCAACAGACATTGTTTCAGACAGAGGGGTGCAGTTCACCTCTCGCTTCTGGAAGGCTTTGTGCAAGGTCCTGAAGATCGAGCTGTCCATGTCCTCTGCCTATCTCCCTCAGACCAATGGGCAAACCGAGAGGACGAACCAAACGCTCGAGCAATATCTCCGATGCTTTACCACCTTTGTTCAAGATGACTGGGTAACACTACTACCCCTGGCGGAGTTTGCCTTTAATAATGCCAGTCACTCGGCTACAGGTCAGTCTCCGTTTTTCTCCAACTATGGGTTCCACCCGACCTTCCTACCTGATCTAATTTCTGATTCAACAGTCCCAGCAGTCCAGAGTACCGTTGAATTCCTGACCCGTAACAACAAAATATTACAGGAAGCCTTGACCAAGGAGCAGGCAACCAATAAAAGGATGTTTGACAGAAAGAGGAGAGGGGAGTTATGCCTGCAACAAGGCGATTAAGTATGGCTGTCTACAGCCAACCTTAGGATGACCTGCCCCGCAAGGAAACTGGCACCCAAGTTCATCGGCCCCTTCCCAGTAAAACGGAGATTAAATGAAGTCTCCTATGAACTTTCTTTACCAGATTCATTGAAGGTTGACCCAGTGTTTCACTTGTCACTACTGAAACCTACAGTGCCGGATCCCTTCCCAAACAGGGGTTTAGGACCGCCTGAACCTGTAATGGTTGACGGGGATGAGGAGTTTGAGGTGGAGGCCATCTTGGACTGTAGAAGAAGGGGGAACCAACTTCAATTCCTGATTAAGTGGAAGGGGTATGGTCTGGAGGAGAACTCCTGGGAACCCCAACGGAACATTCATGCCCGAGAGTTAATCCAGGCATTTTTTCGCAGTCACCCCCAGAAAAGAGCTCTCTTGGGCACTGAGCTATCTGGGATGCTGGACAGCTCCCTGCCTGATCTGCTGGATAACCTATCTAATGGATTAGACTACTCTGCTTGGTGTCTTGATTGATGTTGAACCCTGAACCCCTTGCTCCTCCCATGAACTTCCTATAAAAGACGTTCCAGAGATGTTGCCCCTTGCGGTTTGATCTGCTTCTGTTCCTGACTCTGTGCCTGTATCGTGTTCCTGTGTATGACCCGGCTTCCTGACCTCCCTCCTATCTCCAGTCCTGACTCTGGCTTGTTTGACCCTGCTAAGTTACCTGTCTGATCATCTGTTGCCAAGACCCAGCCTGGACTCTGACTACACTCTGCCTGCCGTTTATGCTGTTTACCCTGATGTGAAAGACCTGGCTTGTCTGACTGCGCTGCTCTGCATACCTACACCTGCATCCGCTGCTCTGCATACCTGCACCTGCTGACCTGCATCCGCTGCTCTGCATACCTGCACCTGCTGACCTGCATCCGCTGCTCTGCATACCTGCACCTGCTGACCTGCATCCGCTGCTCTGCATACCTGCACCTGCTGACCTGCATCCACTGCTCCCAGTTCCAGCTGTTCCAGCTTTCGCTTGGCTTTACTACACCCAGCCAAGAGGACCAAGCAGGTACCCTTACCTCACCGCGCTCTTACCACCACTGTCCCCACTCCAGTGGTCTCCGAGCCGGGGTTGTACGGAAGGTCTCCCTCTGCACGTCAGGCTCACACCAAAGGTACGTGACAAGGACATGGCTCCCTTCGGGCCCACTGGTCCGGGGGGGAAAAAAATTTCTATGTTTATTTTTTTGTTTCCTGCGATCTTCGATCAACTGCTGACTGAGTGACATGCTGGATCCTCGATCCTTGTAGTCCCCCCAGTTTCGGCCATCGAGCGTGTGCCGACCCTAGCTACGCACTGGGTTTTCCACGACATGCCTGTCGCTCTACGGGTGGCCGGTGAGCCTGCGCTCCAGGGCTTGCATCGGACCGCTCAGCTTCGGCTGACCTTACGGCCAAGTCGCAGTAGCCTGGCCGGTGAGCTTATGCTCCAGAGCTTGCATCGGACTGCTCAGCTTCGGCTGACCTTACGGCCGAGTTGCAGTAGCCTGTCCAGTGAGCTTGCGCTCCAGGGCATGCATACGATCGTTCCCTAGGGTTCAATCACAGCATGCCTGGCCGACAGTCACCTCTGTGTGCAGAAGATGATCTGTCCGGAATGTCTTCCAGCATGATCCACGCAGGAAAGGTAAGTAGCTCCCCTGCTTCGGCAGGGTGACTTGGCTGGACATTCCTGGAGAGATCAAGTAAGTGGTTGTGGCCCCTTTCTTTCCTCTCTCCCTGCCTTCCCTCCTCCCTGGGCTCTGAGCTAAGGTTGCTGGGTGCTGGGGGTCACCTGGGGGGCTCCATCTGGAGCGGGGCTGCGCTGTAGCTGTCGTTTAAAATGTTTTAATTTTGCTTACCTGTGTGTGTCTTTCTCCCTCCATGCTGTCGGCGGCCATTTTGGGATGGTCCATGCCTGTTGGCCTCTAGTGACTGTTCTAGTGACTGTTCGGCGGCCTTTTTCTTGTGGTTCGCGCCAATATGTATATATCGCCGCTCGGTGGCCATTTTCTTGTGGTTCGCGTCCGCTTTGGCCTCTATCGACTGTTCGGTGGCCATGTTTCTTGTGGTTTACGCCTGTATGTAATAACCGCTGCCCGGCGGCCATCTTTTTGTGGCCCGCGGCTGTTTTTTGCCTCTACTGTCGGCTCGGCGGCCATTTTCATAGGGCCCACATTGTTTTCAATACAGCCGCTTGGCAGCCATTTTGCGGTAGTCTTCGGCCTCTAGGGAGCATTTCACTGGCGTGAATTCACACAGGGAACGCTGATGAGAAACAGACTGACACAGGCAGTGGTGGGATAACATCACAGGCGGAGCACACGGCAGCGATAGCAGTACCGTTCCAAGGGTGGTGAGTCCTCTAGGAGATCTGCATCTCTGTAGCAGCTAGGAGGGTGGCCTATTGATACCTTGCCTGGAGTCCCTGTAGGTGACAGCGTGTGGGTCAGCATGGAGTCTGAAGCAGACGTTTTTTCCCCTGAAACACCTGAGTTGGCAGCTGGTGCCCCTGGAGGCTTTGTTGCCAAGGTAGAAGTGGCGCATGGGAACACGGGGGGGTGGAAATCGCCACCGTCCCCCGCCATCTTCCGGGGATAATTCTGATGCAGAACCAGGCCCGGCTGTGGCTCATGGCCCGGATTCTGATGCATCAGAGACTGCAAACCGTGACCAGTCGGACAGTGAGAATGACTCCAAGTCCAGGTCAGCACGCAAAAAGGGCTTTGGTATCTGACCATATCACGGCAATGCGGGATACGCTAAAATGGGAGAATGCTGCTAAAGCAGCAGAGACACCGGTCCCCTTTGGGTTCCGTTAACCGGCCCGCACTACTAAGGTGTTTCCTTGTGTGTCTTATCTTGTACAAGGAGTGGGAAGACCCACTGAGGGTTTTTTTGGGGGCGGTTCGGTACCCCTTGAGGAGAGTTCGTAAAAAAAATGGACCTCTCCCCCGATAGTGGACCCCACTCTGTCCAGACTTAACAAGTTACCACGATTCCAGTGGAAGGGGCTTCAGGGACACTCGGTACCTATACACAGTGGGGGGCTCAGCGGTACGTCCAGCATTGGTTGTGGTTTTTCTGATGGCACAGACACTGACTGAGTACGCAAAAAGGCTACTCCAGGGGTTAAAGACACGGGAGACTCCTAACAAGGTAGCTCTGGCCAACCAGTTGGTACAGGGCCTTGAGTCTGTCTGCGAGTCAGACATGGAGACTATTCCCTTGCTGTCTTGAGCCTCAGTTTATGCGGTGGTATTACGCCACCTGATCTGGCTAAGGTGCTGGTCTGTGGACCAAATTTCCTAGAAGGCCCTGTTGGATCTGCCCTTTTAAGGCGACAGACTTTTTGGGGCCTCTCTGGATGACATCTTTTAAGATGCCACAGGAGGTAAGAGCACATTGCTTCTGCAATCCAAAAAAGGTAAGGAGCCACACCATAGGCTAGGGCCCTCCTTCACCGCGCACAAGCGGTTCTTTCATCCGCCTATTGCGGCAAGTAAAGGACCCCAGGCCAATAAAGCACCGGCTGAGGGACAGAAGCATCCCTGGGTTTGCAAGCCCAACCTTGCTTGCCTACCGAACAGATTTTTTTTTCCCTCTTAACCGCCAGCTTCAGCCGACTTGTCGGGAAGCCCTACATGGGGCGGTTCAAGACCTGATAGACAGGGTGGGCCTTCCTGTCTTAGTACAGGAACGGGTTCAGGGGCCCTACTCAAATCTGTTCGTAATGCTGAAGAAGGAGGGGGTTGGTCCTGTCTTGGATCTCAGGACCCTCAACTGCTTTGTGAAAGTACAAAGATTCCGGAAAGGAGTTGGCTTGCCCTGTTGCGCTCCCCACCATCCAGGGGATTTTCCAGCGTCCTTGATCATCAAGGACGCATGCTTGCATGTCTCCATATGCACCAGGCATCAGAGATGTCTGCGTTGGCGGCCGGGGAAGACCACTACCAATGGTGGCTCTCCCCTTTTGCCTGGCATCGGCACCAAGGGTGTTCACCAAGGTGCTTGCCCCAATTCTGACCCTTCTAAGACAGCGTGGCTTTGCTATCATGGGCAACTTGGACGATCTTCTGAGGGTCACTTCAGACTTAAATTTAGAAATAAGCGTGTCTATAACCTGTCATATCCTCCAATACTGGTGGGGTGCTGAACACTCAGAAGTCAGTATTGGTACCGTCCCAACTCCTAGTGTGTCTAGGGTTGATTCTGGACTGTTTTTTTTTCTCCCTAGGGGAAAGTTGCAGACCCTTCGGGCTGCGGTGCAGCAGTTGACATCCTAAAGATGGGTTGTCACGCCACTTTTGCAGGCGAGTCCTGGGCCTCATGGTAACCTCCTTCAAGGCGGTACCATAGGCACTATTTCACACGCGAGTGTTACAGAGGTAACTCTGTCCTGAAGGGTCAAGTGCCCTTCATCCCTGGATTATCAAAATCCGGGTGAGCCATCTAATCAGGACCTCCCTAGTTGGTGGCCGACATCACCGGCATTTCTGTCTGGGAGGTTACTCCTTCCCTTTTACTGGATGGTGGTCACGGTGGACGCCTGTCTTCCCGGTTGCAGAGGAGTCTGAGGAGCTCAGTCAACCTGGGTTGCTGGAATCCCATTGCAGATCATTGGCCTGAAATCCGGGCGATCTGGCTTTGCCACTCCACATGGTTTCAGAGGCTTCAAGGGCGTCCAGTCAGAAGCCAGTCGGACAAACGCCACAGTGGTGGCATATGTCAATCATCAGGGAGGAACAAGCAGCTCTGCTGCAGCATCGGAGGTCGCTCACCTCCTAAAGGGGCTCCCTTACCAGAGGGGAAGCACACCAGTCATATATCTTCTGGCTTCTCGACTCAATCAGAAGGTATTGAGGTTTGTGGCCAGGTCAAAAGACCCATGGGCAAACACGACAGATGCGTTGATGGCACTGTGGAGTCGGTACCGGCTAATCTATGCCTTTCCTCCTCGGAAGCTCTTTCCTCATCTGCTTCGCAGACTGGAGGCAGAGAGGATTACAATGTTCCCAATTGCTCTGAATTGGCCTCGGCATCCTTGGTACGCCGATCTAGTGCGTCTGGTAGCAGAAGCTTTTTGCATCTACCGTTCAGAAGGACCTGCTGTCGCTAGATCCCATACGCCATCCTGTTTTTACAGTCACTGGCTTGAGGGCATGGCTTGAGAGCCAGGTGCTAAGAGACCGGGACCTGTCAGACTCGATGATCTCTACCATGAGGAGTGCTCGGAAATCATCCCCTAGGAAGATTACCATCGCATTTGGAAGACCTGCATATCCAATTGTGAGGAAATGAGGTGGCATCCGCGTACTTATTTGGTTCCAGAGTCCTGCTGTTCTTCAGCAGGGAACGGGCCAAAAATGTTACTTAAGTTCAATTAGGGGGCAGGTATCTTCCCTGGCTGTCTTTTTCAATGACCCCTGGTGGCTCACTCTCTAGTGAGAATGTTGTACAGTGGGTTCGGCAGGTGGCCCCTCCGGTCCACCCTCCACTACCTCCGTGGGGTCTGTGTAGCAGATGTTCTTTTGGCGTCTACCACTACGAGAGGACCTGCTGGCGCAGGGTACCATATGCCATCCTGCTTGTAGTCAATGGCTTCAACGGCATGGCCTCTAAGTGTCTCAGAAACCACCGTTTGAGTACATCAGGGAGATTCCCTTGTTGACACTTTCTCAGAAAGTGGTCCTTTTGGTGGCTGTTATGCCAGGAAGACGGGTTTCGGAGCGGGCAGCCTTGTCATACAAGCCTCCCTATCTGATCTTCCACAAGGATAAGGTGGTGCTGCGTCCACAGCCTTCTTTTCTTCCTAAGGTCGTGTTTCGACCTTCCATCTCAAGGAAGACATGTACTGCCATCCTTGTGTCCTCATCCGTCGAATCCTAAGGAGACGTTGCATTCCTTGGACGTTGTCCAAACTCTGAGAGAATGCTTGTCTGCTACTGCTACGTGCCAGAGTCCAGACTCACTGTTTGTTTCGGTGGCTGGTCCCAAGTAAGTCTCGTCGGCCACCATCTCTAGGTGGATCTGACAGATCGTGATCAGGCTTACGCCATGAAGGGTCAGGCGCCTCCTTTTCCCGGCGCATTCGACCAGGGCAAGATATGCCTCTTGGTTTACGTCAGTTAAGACGGTTTTCTGAGCCGGCAGCTTTGTCATGCAAGGCTCCTTATCTGATCTTCCACAAGGATAGGTGATGCTGTGTCCGCAGCCTTCTTTTCTTCCTAGGGTCTTCGACCTTCCATCTCAAGGAAGACATTGTACTACCATCCTTGTGTCTTCATCCGTTGAATCCTAGGAGACGACGTTGTATTTTTTGGACGCTGCCCAAGCTCTGAGAGCATCTAGCGTCTATTTCACCCGGTGTGTTTGGCGGCGATCTTCTCGTCCGTTCACACTTTCACTAAATTTACAAGTTGATGTGTGTGCATCTTCGGATGCTTCTTCGGCCGCAAGGTAGAGTTGCAACTCCTCTGTGAGGAGCTCTGTTTTGTTTTGGGGTGAAGTTCTTTTAATGCTGTTCCCAACCCTCATTTTTGACACTGCTTTGGGACGTCCCACTTGTCAATAGGAAGCTGTGTCAGTCCATGAATGAAAGAGTAAATAGAATTTTTAACTCACTGTAAAATACTTTTCTTTGAGTTCATGGACTGACACAGCACCCACCCCTCGTTTTAAGTTTGTACTGCTTTTTGACTAACTGATCTGCGAGGTGCAGAAGGAGGGATTATACCCAGAGGGTCCGCCCCCTGGGCGGTGCTGTAGAAGGTGTGATGTAACACTTTTTACAAGTTTTTTTTCTGCCTAGTCACTCCTAAAGATAGGATAATACCCACTTGTCAATAGGAAGCTGTGTCAGTCCATGAACTCAGAGAAAAGTATTTTACGGTGAGTAAAAAATCCTATTTTTCCCCAAACTTCAAGGTAGAGAACCTGAGTATCTCAATTGCACTGTTTGGAAAGGACAGCACAGAAACAAAGAGGTGAGAGGATGGGGGATCAGAGAAGTGGCACAGGGGTTATTTCAGTAGGAAATAAAAACGGCATGCATTTTTGGCTTAAAATAACTCATGAGGTATTTTACTCACAAGTAGCCAATGCACTAGGAGTTGATTTTTTGCGGTACTTAATACATTTTTATACATCTTTTATTTTATCATGAATGGACCTCTGGCTGAAGCAGGAAGTGAAACATGTAGAAGCGCTATTACCACTGCGAAATGTGACAGTTTCAGCTCAGGGCTATTGGTTGTCAGGGAGCAGGCACCCTATGACATCCTTACAACCAGGGACTCATGGTGAATGTAAACAAAGAAGCAGGGACAGTATTACAAAAAAAAAGCATAGGGGTTTTCCCACATATGATACCAAGCACATTAGGCCTGGCATACATTTTAAGTGAAACCCACAAAAAAAGGAAAAAAAAAGACATACGTTCTTTGCCAGACTCTTATTTGAATATGCAGCCTGGCTGGTCAAGAAAGGGGGAGAAGGGGTGCATACCAGGTCACATGCCCTCAAAGAAAAGTGTCTTTTCTCAACAACATTGGCCTGTTGATTGTGGCGTCTGCAGGCAGGGGAAATATCATAATCTGGTAGCGCCTTTTAACAATAAGAAACCCCAGATACCGCCCCCTCCCCCATGTGAATGAGTGATTTAAAAAAAAAAAGTACACAGTGAATAAAAACACAAACAACATTTCTGAAAATTTCTTTAGTTGGAAAAATGAATCTATCAATATTCATGTTATCTAGCACTGCAGATCTATGTTAATCATGTTGAACAATGCGTACCAACCTGCCGAAAGAAAAAAACCTGAAGACCTCTGACACATCTGACTCCATCACATCTCTCACACTGAATAGCATCCCTGGATTATCCAAAAAAGTAATCCATGTGGCATCATTGACCAAAAATGGATTCCTAGGTGACAGCTGAATGAGCTGGGTGGGGATACGTCACTAGTTATGGAGCCAATACCCACTAGGGTCCTAACAGCCAGTAGACTTGGGCAGGAGCTGTGACATTTAGTAGCAGTAGTACTAATGCTGCCTAATGCTGCTTAATGCTTAAATTCAAATTTTGTACATTTATTAAAATCCAAAAGGCTAGACCATAAGATAATGTTTTTTTGTGAATTATCTTTAATGTAACATCACATTTTGTGTGATAGTTATCCCAGGTAATTACCCCATTTGCAGTATATACCACAAATGTGATAAAAAAAATCCCACATACACATTTCATGAACTTGCATAGATTTCAGGGATTCCAGTACTCTGGGAGATGAATATTATTAGACACTCCATTATGTAAAAGAATGTATGAACCTTATGTCCTACGTAGGTATGAAAGACAAGAACACTTTTACACTGAGGGCCACACTTCACACCATATTAGAAAATGTATATTATGAAACTATAATGCACAATTGATTCCTATGTGTAATTATTAAAATAAATAAATAAAACCTGTGTGACTTACTTCTAGTATTAGGAAGCCAGGAAGTGAAAAGAAATGTACAATTCTGTACATTTGAAGGAAAACATTTTGTTATTAAACACGTAAGTTGCTTAAAGGGGTTGTATGGGTTCAGTTTTTTTTTTAAAACAAACATGTTATACTTACTGTACCTCCACTGTGCAGTTCGTTTTGCACAGATTGGCCCTAATCGTCCTCTTCTGGGGTCCCACGGCGGCTCTCGTGGCTCCTCCCCGCAAGAGCTAACCCCCTCTGGAAAGCATTCTCCCGAGGGGGTTACCTTGCGGGCCCGCTCCCGTGTGATACACTCGGCGGCCATAGCCACCAAGTGTATGACTCGGCCCCGACCTCCGGCGCGCTGCTTCACATCATCGATTTGATTAACAAGAGCGGGAGCCAATGGCTGCGCTGCTACCAATCTAACCAATGAACAGCCCTCGAGCCGTTTGGAAAGCGACGCGGGAACGAGCCCACGGAAGTTTGGGGCTCAGGTAAGTAAAACGGGGGCACGGGGGGGCTGGAGAGTACAAGGTGTTTTTCCACTTTAATGCATAGGATGCATTAAGGTGAAAAAACACGAAGGTTTACAACCCCTTTAAAATGGTTATAGGTTACTCCTTTTCAAAAAAGAAAAGTAAATAAACATACTGACATTGTCATTTGTCAAAGTTCTTTATTTAAAAAGAATTGCAAAAAGCACACACACTGACTACGCCTAACAGCTGACTGTTAACAAAGGTGGAGGAGCCATTATTTAAATATTGACATGACTATATTTGTTCAATGATGTCACAGAGGGACCAGGGCGAGATCATTGCTATCCATATTGTTACATGTTGTTTGTCATGATTGACATACTGTAGACCTACATTACCAGACCACATAATGTGGGGTTTTTTTTCTAAATAAAGGGCTGGTGTGTAATATTTTCAAATAAAGTATTTTCTCATGGTGTCAGTGTATTTTTTTACTTTTTTTTAAAATGAGTAACCAGTATTACTATGCACTTCTTACTCATATGCATGGGAGTGGAATATTCCCACATCATTTAAAGGGGGCTTCCAGATCCTGATAAGTCCGCCGGAGACCCCTACAATCACAAAGTCACGGTAGTGGGGGAGGAGACCCTTGTCCTCATCAACATGGGGGCTTTGCCACAGGGTTCTCCCCATGGTGAAGGCATGTGGCACAGGATGAAGGTGCACACCTGCTGCCCCACCCTTTCCTTGCCAGCATTGCTACATGCTTGGATAAGGGCCTGTTATGGAGTTTTTGGGGTTACCCCACATGTTTTTTTTGCATGGGGTTCCTTTTTTTCAAAACTGCCCTGAATCTGAGGTTCGTGATGTTTAAACAAAGTACTACACAGATAACAGAGGAGACTAGGCAGATGGAGCTGGCCCACTTCCTAGTAATGAGGATTCAATATGAGGGGAGTACTTGCCAGCCAATGGTAGTGGAGGATGTGTGGCTGGCAGCACAGGACATGTTGCCCTGTGAAGGACAGGGAGGGGAAAGTGGCCAAAGGATGACTGTGGCAAGAGAGGCAGATGCAAAGAGAACCAAAAAAAAAAAAACGTTGGGGCGTGACCGGATGGAGTGAGGTGGAGGAGTGCGAATGGCAGCAGTAGTAGATTGAGCAGAGTGAGAGAGCAGACTGGACCCGCAAAAGCAGCTGGAATCACTCGAGGAGCTGCTGCTGAGCTCGGGGGGCTGCAAGTGTAGAAAGCCCACTGCTGTACCTGTGCTTCAATCAAACTATAAGATCGGCATCTAGGTCCAGAGGAACTACCCTCCTCAGATGGAAAAGTTCACGTGAGTAAAGGAATGACTCTGGAGCCTTGAGCCTTATTAAAGTTTGCAATAGACTGCAATAGACTGCCTAAGTATTGATGCATACATTCCTTATTGATGCATAGGGACCATCTGTCTAACCTGAGTTATCCCCACACAGCTAGTTCTGCCCTGTGACTGAAAAAAAGGGGAGAGGGTAAAACCTTACAGACTTTTAGCAACTCTCTGCGTATGATATTTCCCCCCCCCCCCTTTTTTTGTGTTTTTTTTTTCTTTGAAGGTTGCAGCTACCAGCTCCTGGCAGTGATTTATGTTCCTATCCCTTTGTTTTGTATTGCATGCTGATTTGCATACTGGATCACAATAATTAAATTCAAGTGGTTGAGTTGGTAAGAGGAGCTACATATGACCTGCATATGGTATGGAGCACGAGATAGCGCAGTAAATGTATTACAGCCCATGCTTTAAGTCACAAGCATAAGCTTAAAAGGGACGTATAATAAAGCACAGCTTGCTGTTGGTCAGTCAAGGAAGAAAGGGAGAGGAGTTTTTTTTTTTTTTTTCCTATACACCTTAACCTCACCTAAATCTCATAAAAACTGGCTTGCTGCTGACTACTAACCACTGACTGACCACTAGCTGCCCTTATATAGTCTGCATATAAAATACAGTTTGTGGACTATAGAATAAGGCCAGAAAAGAGTATCATGTCAGCAAGGAGAAGAGGGGATGAGAACGCCGGCCAGGAGAACGTGGGACCACAATCATTATGGTCAGCTAAGAGCAGCCAGGCCACAGCAGCCGCCGCCAAAATAGAGAAATTTGCTTATACCCCAGATCATACTCCAATTAAAGGGGGGCCGTTGGCCCAGGCCAAAGGGACAGCAGACAGAAGAAGTCAAGGAAGCCAAGGACAATCGGCAGCAGCCACAGTTAAAAATATTAATAAAAACACGGTCATGGCCGACAAAGGGAACAAGATAAATACAGCACCAACTAACTCTGCAGAAGGAACCCCCACATTAAATGATGTGTTTCTGGTGGTTAATGCATGTAAACAGTCATTGGGGGAGGTATGCGATCAAATGAAGGGCATTAAAGAGGAACTGACTTCTATGCGACTTGAGCTTCAAAAGACAAATGAGAGGATAACCGAGGCAGAAGGAAGGATTTCTCAAATAGAGGATGAATTATACCCGGTAAAACAAGAGGTTAAAACATTGAAAGAACAGATGACCAAGTTTGATGAAAAAATGGACGAAATAGAAAATAGATTCCGTAGGGACAATGTAAGGCTGGTGGGACTGCCGGAAAAGTGCGAAGGGACTAATCCCATAGAGTTTTTGGAAAATTGGTTCATAAAGTTATTTGGAAGAGAATGCTTTTCGCAACAGTTTTCGATAGAAAGAGTGCACAGAGTCCCCTCTAAGCCCCCTCCCCTAGGAGGTCATCCTCGATCAATGCTATTGATATTTCTTAATTACCAGGATATATTGAGAAAGACTAGAGAGATGGGGAATATTTTGTTTGGTGAAACCAAGGTTTCAGTGTATCCCGATTTCTCTCCCTATTTGCAGAAGCGGAGGGCAGGCTTCATAGAAGTCAAACGTAGACTGCAAACATTTAAGGTTACGTATGCATTACTATATCCAGCGTGGCAATGGGTGGTAGCATTAGGAGGAACTCAATTTTTTGATACCCCTGAAGGAGTGATAACATGGTTGGAGGACAAAAAGGATCAGCTGCCAACAAAATGAAGGGACATTATAGCTCAGAGAGGAGACACTTAAGCCCTGTACACACGATCGGTTTTACCGATGAAAACAGTCCGATGGACTTTTTTCATCGGACAAACCGATCGTGTATGGGACCCATCGGTCTTTTTTCCATCGGTTTTAAAAAATAGAACATGCTTTAAATTTTTCCGATTGATCAAATTCCGATCGTCTATGGGCAAGTCCATCGGATAAAAAACCCACGCATGCTCAGAATCAAGTCGACGCATGCTCAGAAGCATTGAACTTAATTTTTCTCGGCTCATCTGAGTGTTTTACGTTTGGAACGGTCGGTTTTTTGACTGATGGTGTGTAGGCAAGACTGATGGAAGTCAGCTTCATCGGATTTCCGATGGACAAAACCATCGGATCAGAATCCATAGGATATCCGATCGTGTGTACAAGGCTTCAGAGGGTTTTTTTTTTTTTGCCTTTTTTGTCTTTTTTCTTTTTTTTTCTCTTGAAGAATAAAAGTACATGGATGGGCGGGGGGTGGGAGGCACACACTATGGGAGGAAAAAAGAATGGGTAGGGAATGTATTCAACCAAAATTTGGTTTGGGGGGTGATTGGAGGGAAGGGGGGGGGGAAGGGATGGAAGTTAGTAGAGTTGGTATGATAGAAGAAAGTCTGGGGATGTATGGTCCGATCACAAAAAAAAGCCCATAGGGAATACCTAGAAAGGTGTAGGGAGGGGTGGGGAGGAGGGAGGGAGAAGAGAAGGAGGGATGGGGCATTTATTTTATTACAGGGGACACTAAAAGGTTGGTATTTAACAAGGGTCAAAATCAACACACATATATAGCACATTTTATATTAAGGGAAAAAGTTACATATATATATATATATATATATATATATATATATATATATATATATATATATATATATATATATATATTAGGGCTGTTACTGATTAAAATTTTCGTGTTCGATTAATCGATTTTTTTTTAATCGACTAATTTTAATTAATTATAACGCACATAGATCCAACTACTTTTAGCTGATCTCCTTGCAGGCCGATTCCCGGTGCAGCTACCAACCACTGGAAAAATGGATAGCAGGATACAAAAAACACACAAAGGCAGCGGTCAATGGGAATAGCATTAAAACTTTTATAGTCTTCAAGTAGGTAACAAAATAAATATTGCACTGGAGATAAAATCAATGTAGCTACATAAACTGTAAAAATGGTGCGAGTAATTCCAAACGGTAGCAAAAGCAGTCATAAAAACATGTAGCTAAGTATGATACTGGTATAAAAATGTGTACAACAATACCACTGCTGAATCCAGATGAGGAGGGGCTAACATCAGTCCGTCGGCATGTAGATGTCCCATGAAGGGAACTATCACAACTCCCAGTGGATGGCTGTAGAATCCCAGGTTGATAGAGGGAAGTGTAACAGCCCTTGCGTGTGGCAGATAGTAAGGTCCCGCCGGCATGCAGATATGAAGGCACAGCAAAGGAGACCTTCAGATGGACACGGCAAGCCCCGCCGGTGTCCGTTACATCACCGGATCTCCCTGAAGACCCGGAAGCCGGGGGAGAGGTGAGTACCGATCAAAAGAATTTTGATCGATCAAAACAATTAATCGATTAATCGAGGACTTAATAGTTAATTTCCACAGCCCTAATATATATATATATGTGTATATATATATATATATAGCACATTTTATATTTCACAAAGCAATGGTAAAACAATTAAGTAAATTAAATATGAAAGGGGGGGGGATCACATATTTACACACCACAAGTCAAAAAAAAGAACACTTTGGTATTGTGTCGTATGGGGAGAAGACAAAAGTTTTAATTATAGAGTATTATCATGGGAGTTTTGAGATTTATGTTGGAAAGCCCCTGATTTATTTGTTTTGCTCACATTTAAATGTTTGGATTTTTATATGCAGTCTAGAGTAATGAAAATAGGGTCTTGGAATGTCCCTGGGTTGGGTACCCCTCCTAAGAGAGCCGCAGTGTTTGACATGCTAGAAATGTATATGAGGTGGGACTGATCTGCCTCCAGGAGACACACCTGACCAAAATCACCAAGCAACAAGTTCAAAGCAGGAAGTTCCAACATCAATACCACTCGGTGCACACCTCCTATTCAAGAAGTGTGTCTATACTAGTTAAGAGGGGGGTGGTGTTCACCTGTAGGCAGATCAGTATTGACGAAGAGGGGCGTTATATTTTCCTTTATTGTGCAATAGAGAATAGAGACTATGTTCTTGCAAATATTTATATCCCCCCCCCTTTAAACCGGAAGTCATATATAAATTAGTGGAGTTTATGTTGGATAAAACGGGGATTCCAGTTACAGCAGTGGGGGACTATAATGAGATTATAAATAAAAAATGGGATAGGTTTCCAGGGGGAAGAGAGCAGAATGCCTCAGAGAGTCGGCTGTATCAGATTTTACAGGAAACTGGGTTATCTGATATGTGGAGATTGAGGAATCCGGATGTGTTACAAAACTCTTGTTTTTCCAGTTCCTATTCCACACTCTCCAGGATAGACTTAGTTCTGGGTAATGTGGAAGCATCCCAGATAATAAAGGATATAGTATATCAGCCTAGAGGGGTGTAGGCTCATTCGTTAGTGACGGTTTCTGCAAACTTAGAAGGGGATAGATCTATCAGAGTATGGAAGATGAGCCCTATATGGTTTGAAGTAATTGGGAACTCAGAGGATATACTATTCAAATTAAAAGAGTTTATAGAATTTAATGAAGGAACTGTCACAAGGGGAGTAATGTGGGATACATTGAAAGCATTCCTTAAAGGGATATGCATTCAGCAAGTGGCTTAAATATAAAAAGGTATCAAGAGAGTGGGAGAACAGGATTAGGAAGGAATTGGTGAATGCAGAGAAGGAATATGTTGAAAATCCAACACCAGAGAAACAAAGAACATGGCTGAATAAGCAACAGGAATATAAAGTAGCAATGACAAAAAAATCAGAGAATAAGAGATTTTTCCAGAAGCAAGTTGCATTTGGGGAGGGAGAAAACGTTGGAAGAATGTTAGCACACCTGGTGAGAACTAATTCCTCCCCCTCTGCAGTACCTGCTATAAGGACATCGAGTGGAGAGATCTCAACTCGGGTGTCAGTGATTACAGACACATTTAGAGAATATTATGATAATTTATATAAGTCGCAGGGGGCAGCGGGAGAGGAGGAATTTGAAACTTTTTTAGGAACATAAAAATGCAGACTCTCACTGAAGCAGAGAAAGAGGGAATTGGGGCCCTGATAACTCTGGAAGAAATACAATTAGCAGTCGCAGAAATGGCTAATCAGAAATCGCCTGGACCTGATGGTCTCCCTGTAGAAACCTACAAATATTATGGAAAAGTGTTACTTCCAGAACTACTTAAAGTGTTGAATTGGGCAAGGGAAGAGGTGAAACTGCCTATATCAATGACAGAAGCAACATTTACAGTTCTGCACAAAGAGGGGAAAGACACGTTAGAAACCACATCTTATAGACCTATTTCTCTCCTTTGTTCAGATGCCAAAATACTGGCTAAAGCAATGGCAGCTAGGCTGAATAAAATTATCGTAAGACTTATACATCAGGATCAAACTGGGTTTATCCCCAGTAGATCAACTAGTATGAATATCAGGAGGGTATTCCTTAATTTACAAACACCAACAGAGAATACCGGAACAAGAGCAGTTATGTCTTTAGATGTGGTTAAGGCCTTCGATAGCCTGGAGTGGGGGTATATCTGGCATGTCTTAGGAGCATTTGGCTTCGGCCCAGAGTTTATTAGATGGATAAAAATATTCCAGTGTGAAAATTAGAGTTAATAATGATTATTCAGACAGGATTCAACTAGAGAGAGGCACAAGGCAGGAGTGCCCATTGTCCCCCCTGCTTTTCGCATTAGCAATGGAGCCATTGGCGACTGCAATAAGAGTAAATACAAAAATGGAGGGATTTGTGAGACCAAACGGGGAGGAGAGAATCGCACTTTATGCGGATGATGTTCTCCTTTTCCTTGGGGACACAGATCACTCGCTCAAGCAGGCAATGAGTATTTTTAGAGAATTTGGAAGACTCTCAGGACTGATTGTAAATTGGGAGAAATCATCTTTGATGCCGGTGGACCCTATTGTAAACCAAACCTCAGTAGAAACCCCTCACTTGGAAATAGTCGATACAATGAAATATTTGGGAATATATATAACGACCGATCCTAATAAATACATAAATAATAATATAGCTCCCCTCCTGTCTAAATGTAAAAATAAAATCCAAATATGGCGGCACCTAGCATATTGTATTTATTGCATAATACGCCAATATGGATACATAAGAAATGGTTCAGGAAAATTGATACATTATTTAGAGAACTAATATGGAAAGGTGGTCAGTCTAGGATAAGGTTTCAAACCCTACAGCTATCAACAAGCTATCAACACACCCACGGTCCTACTTCTTGGCAGCACAACTGCAGCATATAGGAGTAGGATCAGAGCCAAGAGGAGATATAAATGGGGTACTAATGACAGTGGGGGCACTCCATAAAACAGTGATGGAGGTATTGGAGGCCAGTTCATTCGTCAATAAATCCCCCACTGTTAAGATGGTCACAAAGGTATGGAAAGTTGTAAAAGCAATAGGGGGACAAGGTGGAGTGACAGAACAAGCGCCCCTTTGGGACAATAGGAATCTTCAGGAGTTGGAGATGGTGGGAAAAATCAAGGAATGGGAAGCAAAGGGGATAGTTAGACTGGCCCAGTTGTATGAGGGAAGAACCCTAAAAACTTTCACTGCACTGAGAGAGGAATATGATGTCCCTAGATATACATTTTATAGATATCTCCAAATTAGACATGCTCTAAATGTTCAGTTTGACAGGGTGGGGCCAGTCTGGAGTAATTCTCCTATTCTTCAGAGATTGGGTAATCAGAGTAGGACTGGGGGCTTTATCTCTAAAATCTACCCACATATACAGTGGGGATCGAAAGTTTGGGCACCCCAGGTAAAAATGTGTATTAATGTGCATAGCGAAGCCAAGGAAAGATGGAAAAATCTCCAAATGGCATCAAATTACAGATTAGACATCCTTATAATATGTCAAAAAAAGTTAGATTTTATTTCCATCATTTACACTTTCAAAATTACAGAAAACAAAAAAATGGCGTCTGCAAAAGTTTGGGCACCCTGCAGAATTTATAGCATGCCCTTTGCAAAGCTGAGACCTGCCAGTGTCATGGATTGTTCTCAATCATCGTCTGGGAAGACCAGGTGATGTCAATCTCAAAGGTTTTAAATGGCCAGACTCATCTGACCTTGCCCCAACAATCAGCACCATGGGTTCTTCTAAGCAGTTGTCTAGAAAACTGAAACTGAAAATAGTTGACGCTCACAAAGCTGGAGAAGGCCATAAGAAGATAGCAAAGGGTTTTCAGATGTCAATATACTCTGTTCGGAATGTAATTAAGAAATGGCAGTCATCAGGAACAGTGGAAGTTAAAGCAAGATCTGGAAGACCAAGAAAAATAACAGCTCGCAGGATTGTGAGAAAAGCAATTCAAAACCCACGTTTGACTGCACGATCCCTCCAGAAAGATCTGGCAGACACTGGAGTTGTGGTACACTATTCCACTATAAAGAGATACTTGTACAAATATGGTCTTCATGGAAGAGCCATCAGAAGAAAACCTCTTCTACGTCCTCACCACAAAAATCAGCGTTTGAACTTTGCAAATTAACATATAGTCAAGCCTGAGGCATTTTGGAAACAAGTTCTGTGGACCGATGAGGTTAAAATAGAACTTTTTGGCCGGAATGAGCAAAGGTACGTTTGGAGAAGAAAGGGCACAGAATTTAATGAAAAGAACCTCTGTCCAACTGTTAAGCATGGGGGTAGATCAATCATGCTTTGGGGTTGTATTGCAGCCAGTGGCACAGGGAACATTTCACGAGTAGAAGGAAAAATGGATTCAATAAAATTACTGCAAACTTTGGATGGTAACTTGATGCCATCTGTGAAAAAGCTGAAGTTAAAGAGAGGATGGCTTCTACAAATGGATAATGATCCTAAACACACCTCAAAATCCACGGGGGATTACATCAAGAGGCGTAAACTGAAGGTTTTGCCATGGCCTTCACAATCTCCTGACCTCAACATTATTGAAAACCTATGGATAGACCTTAAAAGAGCAGTGCGTGACAGACAGCCCAGAAATCTCAAAGAACTGAAAGACTTTTGTATGGAAGAATGGGCAAAGATACCTCAAACAAGAATTGAAAGACTCTTGGCTGGCTACAAAAAGCGTTTACAAGCTGTGATATTTGCCAAAGGGGGCAGTACAAGATATTAACTCTGCAGGGTACCCAAACTTTTGCAGACGCCATTTTTTTGTTTTCTGTAATTTTGAAAGTGTAAATGATGGAAATAAAATCTAACTTTTTTTGACATGTTATAAGAATGTCTAATCTGTAATTTGATGCCATTTGGAGATTTTTCCATCTTTCTTTGGCTTCGTTATGCACATTAATACACATTTTTACCTGGGGTGCCCAAACTTTCGATCCCCACTGTATGTAAAGGAAGTATTGAGGGTCCTGAACTTCTCAAAAGTAAAGGTAAATGGGAGGAAGACCTAGGGCCCATATCAGAGGGGCAATGGAAGAAGGTATTAGAGAGGGGACACCTGGTAACATTCTCGCCTGCACAGAAGTTCTAATTTTTGATGCTGCTACATAGGACGTACTATACACCAAAAAGGCTGTTTAGGTTTGGGTGGAGGATATATGCAGGATGTCCCAGGTGCCAAGGCACGGGGGACATGATGCATATGATATGGAGGCGCCCAAAATTATTCAGATATTGGTCAGAGGTCCTTAACACCATAAATAGGATATATAAAATAACACTGGAAACGGAACCTAGACTGTGTATTTTGGGATTAGGGGAGGGAATAAGCAGAGAGGCTAGCACAATAAAAGCAGTGCTTAGGTGTCTCTTTCACGCAAAAAATTAATTGTGCAAAGATGGCAAGCAGAGAGCCCGTCTTTGGTAAAAGATTGGGTTAACGTAGTCACGGAAACAATATGGAAGGAGAAAGCTGCTTATACCAAGAGAAGGAATATCAGAGATTTCGAAAAAGTGTAGAAACCGTGGGTGGAATGCATGGGGTACCCTTTGTAAAAATAGAAGCAATACAGTAGGAAGAAGAAGAATAAAAATAAATAAACAAAAAAATTAATAATATGTGGAAAGGAAAGAAAAGAAGATAGAAACCCTACTACGAGAAATTGAAGAAATGGGGGGAGGAGGGAGGGAGGGGTAGAGGCCCAATAGAATGGAAATATGGGTTAACGGTATTAATGCGTGTTATTGTTAATATGTTGTCATTTAAAATTATGAAAATCATATACGCAGATGTATGTTCAGTTATTTATAATGCTGAAGAAAATCAATAAAGAAAAAAATAAAGAAAAAATGTCAGGCACCATTGGAGTGTGTCTAATAATAATAAACCAGTTTTTATCCCTGAGAAATGTGGATGTATACTCTGTCTTTGGATTTGTGAGTTTTTCTATATGACTTTGATATACTATGCACAGAGGAAAGGGGAAGAAGAAGAAAGTGTGTGGTATTAGGGTCTTTTGACCCTACCATTACTCGTGTAGCTATACTAGAACTCCATGTATAATTGTTAAATCCGCGCTTAGGAAATATTCCTGGGCTGCTGCCTCTCCTAAAGATCCCTAGGGATATAGGGTGTTCTATAAAGTGTCTGCAACAGGGGAGAGTACCTTCTCGTCAGCCGGACCACACACAAGGATCGCCATGCGATCCCAGGTCCAGGTTGTTGACACTCTTCCCATCTTTTGCTTTCCCGGTTTGCCTTTCAAACTATGCATACATGTATGTAGTAACTACACGATATGCAATGTCAGGTTGATTGTACCACAATCAAGTGGATCTATATTTCATTTAATTTTATTTATGATTTTGGGTTGTAGATTGTTTCGTTCATATACAGTTGTGTTTTCTTTTTTTCTCTCTAAAAAGCATGACAGGCATTCATGCCTCGGGCTTTCCAAAATACCTGACCTGTCAACACAGGCCAGCCTCATGTTCGGCATTGTGGCGGACACAAAAATCCATCTGTGACCACACACAGGGCTACATCTAGAGACACCAAGGTGTTCTCACAGGTATGGGTCATTCCCACACATCCGTTTCCACATTTGGACGTCACCCATAGGACACAATACGGGCGTGTAGGGGCCAGCATCAGTACAGTACACTTGATGCTGAACCCTAGCGGAGGCAAGGATGCTATGTTGGTCCGAGGAGTGTAGGCATTCGAGGTGAGGTTGAGTTGCGCCACCCACCGTGGACATAGTGATGGCTCTGCTCCGCCCTTTCAGAGGACGAGTTGCTGCGTCATCCGATTGTCTCACGCATGCGCAACTATCCCGGGAAAATCTTGAGGGATACCTCTCCCCATACATGTCATCACACAGCGCCCGTATGTACGCCGTGACGTGACCACGTCACACACAGGGCGGGCAGCTGACCGCATCACAGGAGGTTTATTAAGCCCCGAGCGGCTTGCCATTCAACATCTTTGACAACATATTTGTAAGTTTCTTTTGTTCATCATTACAGACCTTTAGTAATTTTATTGGCTGTCTTTGCCATATAATAGGTGGAGCTGAGCGCTGAGGTCATTATTAGACCTTAGCAGGATACAATTTTAAAACACTATTATTATTATCATTATTTCTTATTCATTTTATACTTAGGTCATATATGTGAATGTGGATACCCCCCTGCGTACATTTCCTCTTGGTGTGCGTCCAACCATGAGACCTTTGTAGGGTGATCCATACCACCATCCCCCCCCCATATCATGAGAGGGCACACACCCCAGCCTACATTGAGGATCCCCTCCTTTTTTTGTCAGCCACAAGGTATCTGTCTATGCATTTAGAGAGAGTTTTTTGTAATATTATTCATATTGATGTATTTTCATAAAAATTTTGATTCTATCATGTATGTATTTTTTATTAATATATTCTCTGTATTTCTGTAGACTTGGTAAAGTGCTTGCATCCCTGAAGAAGCCTGAATATAGGCAAAACATGTAGGACTAGCAGCATGCACCTTTGAAGGAACAAATGCATCACAGTGTATTTATGTATTCCTTTTTTAAGTATACTGTATATTTGTGAATAAAGTAACATTTTAACTGTAATTATTTGTATCTTATATATATTCTTTGAACTTCCCAAGTGGATAGCAACTTTATTCTATTCAATAGGCATACCTAAAATCCCATCATCACCCCGCACATGGGGTTCTTTACATATATACAAGAAATGTCCACAGATGGGGAAAAAACACAAATAAAGTTGTAACTGGGTAGAAATGAATTCAGTTGCAGTATCCAATATTCATATGATAAGTGGAAAATGGAGAATTTTTTTTTTCACTAGATCTTCCAAGAATGTGGCATTTGTGTTTGTCCTCGGTGTCCTATGACGACTTTATCCTCAAGTGTACAGATCAAGGCACTTGGAAGGGATCTAACCTTACTCTATATAACATTTATGCCCCGAAGGTCAATCAGAACTTCTTTCTATCCAAGGTATATAATCATGTGTTTGCAGCTCCTCACCAATATCTGGTCATTGAAGGAGACTTTAACCTGACCTACTCCCCAGGCCTAGATAAGCTCTC